>CM057458.1:12500000-13217500 GCA_016271365.2 Neoceratodus forsteri
CCCCTTTCAACTGTATGCCACTGCATTTTGGAGCGTGTCATAGACAGCTCCAAAATGCATTGACTTACAGGGGCCGTGCCTGCCAGCACAGTACCTGAATTGGAGGAGGAGGTGACACACTTCCGAAATCTCCGATGAAGGCACTATGTTTCTTGCACATGCGTGCAAGCAAACATAAAAATACCAGTTACAGTTCAACAGGGCACATATACAAATTAATGCGTATGTTATGGTTATGTGCGAAGATGGATCCCTTCTGGTCTCAGATTCAATCTCAATTGGATCCTCTGCTAAATTTTCATGATAAGTTCACTTCCAAAATATGTATATTAGGACAGTATTCTGGCAAGGTTACAGGGACTTACAGGGCCCACATAGCCTTAATCTCGGCAACAGCCAAAAAAGTAATTCTAAGACACTGGTTGGACATACTTACCCCCAGTTATGCTGAATGGTATAGAGAGATATTTTTTGCCCTGCAAGCAGAAAGAATCATTGCGGGGGTCTGCCACCACACTGCTAGATAAAAGAGTGTATGGGATCCTCTTTACACTTTACTAATGGTCCACCATCCTCAGACTCCCTCCTCATAGGCCACAAGGCAGTAAACTTACCGCCATTTATGGGACCTCATTAGTTTTTATGTTTGCTTGTGCATGCGAAAGAAACATGTTGTGGCAGCTTAGGAGAGAAGCAGGTTGTGGCGGTGCGGCACTGTTAGGGCCAATGCCGCCACTGCGTTCATGGGCTTGGCTGTGTGTTACCAATGCAAACCCACGCTGGCGATGACACTAGTTTTCAAGCGTGCTACCAACTTGAAACAATTTGGCTGCAGCAATCAGGGAGTGCCTCGTCATTGCGGTGTCAGACATCCGCCTCTCCTTTAGGTCTGGATAGTTTCCATACAGACAAGAAACTGATGCTGTGATGCCAGGTGGTCCCTGATTGTTGTAGCTGGCCAGTCCCTTAGTGTTTTTTTAACAGCTTGCTGCAGACGAGAGCTCTGCAAACAGAATTAGAAAGACCCCCCCTTCTCCACAAGCAGAGAATTATGATGTAACTTAAAGGCAAGTAGCAACAGCAGGTTAAGACCAAGTGACAGAGCTTGTTTTCATAAAAAAATTAAAAGTAATAATGTCAGAGAAATTTAAGTTTCCATAGCACAGCAATTTACTGAAATAGAAGGTGATTCCCCTGGTGTTCCCTCAAACTGTCACTCTTTTAATCAAAAGCTGTCCTTCAGCTGTACAAGCCTATCTGAGATGGTACTGAGTGTACGTACATTGTGCAGTTTATCACCATATAGCCAGTCTATAATTAATATCTGAATCATGATTTTGTAAAACAATTTAATTCAGATAGTTTATGTAAGAAATACACTGTACTGCTTGAACACATTATAGATCGTGAAGAAATTAAATGGCTCTCTACAGCAATCAGTGTGCATGTTTGAAAAGTGAGTGAGACATTCATATTTCCACTCTGTGCCTTGGTGATAGACTTCCCAGTAGTGCCATTCCCATACCAAAAGATCTATGTGAAACAAAGGTTACAGAGGCACAAGTTCATTGGGTAGAAATTTCACATATGGTTACTATGGAGTATGGTGTACATTGGTTGGATCAGTTCTGCTGACTGTGGTTGTGGGAGGGGTGGCTGAACAGGGCTTTTCCAATGACTGTATGGACCCCCTGCAAGGGTTACCAGATGTCCTCTTTTACAAGGATATGTCCCCTTTCCCAGCTGCCAAAATTTTTGTCATGTACCTTCTCTGTCCTTTAATTATGAATATTATTATTATTTACTCTCCCCTACCCAGGGGACCTGTGAAGCCGGAGGTGGAGGCTTTAAACTCATATATTTCGGGTCTGGCACAGGTGCTCATTGTGGTTGGCAATGTGGGGTGGAAGTGATGAGAAACAGAGCAGCCTGAGCTTTGCCAATGACTGTGTTGGGGGGGGGGGAACAGGGCTTTGCCAATGACTGTATAGGCCCCCTGCCAGGGTTACCAGATGTCCTCTTTCACAAGGATATATCTCCTTTCCCAGCTGCCAAATATTTATCATGTACTTTCTCTGTAACCAAAAGCCAGTCTGTTAGTCTGACACCTGTTGGTGATGTGACTAGTGTTGGTGGCATGTCTAGTGGTGTGTGATTGGACCTCTGTAGGACTGGGTACCTTGATGTGGTACAGAGGCTTGTCACAATGTAATATTGTAAGTAAAAGCCAGTCTGTTGGTCTGACAACAATTTCTGATGGTGTGGCTAGTGATGTGCTACTATACATCACAGAGAAAATGGAGCTTGTGTTGGGTGAGAGGACACGAACAGAGCATGGACAGGGGGAGGGGTAGTGGGTCCTAACAAAGGGGGGGGGGTAGCAGTGAGCCTACGTGGTGTGCAGATCTGAAAATCCTGACTACACCCCTGAGAGAAACTGATATTTTATAGAGAAGGAAAGAGAAATATGGAAAACAAACTGGAAAAAAATTTCAGCAAGAGGGACTACTCTGGATTGGGGTTGATCTGGGTTAAATAAGGAAATGGGACGAAGTGGGAGATGAATAAAAGGTAAGGAAGCAAGGACTCCTCCTGACAGAGATGCATATGCAGTGAAGTGAAGTATCCAAGAGCATAGAGTGGGGGTGAGAGACAGATGACAGTGACAGAGACACTGGCATTAGAGAGAATTGACAGAGAGAGGCAAAGACAAAGGGAACGAGGGCAGGGGAGCACATAGACTGAGGACTTATAAGGACGGAGTGGAACTCAATCCAAGTGGTTTATTACAGGGGAATGTTCAAGAGGATAAAAATAAATGGGAAATTGTACATGTGTTAAGGGAAAGAGGCATAGAACGGCGGCAGAAATTCCTTCGATCACTGGAATGACTGTACGTCTTTCTCTTCATATAAGATAAATGTACGAAATGTGCAAATAAGTGGTATCAAATGTGCTGCATTACAACACTTTCTAACTCACACTGTATGTCAGATGTGTATATCATATAAAATCCCTATATAAATATATATTACATACTGCCGTTGCTGTCAGTCTATACAAATACGTGCATATTAAAAAATGACAATATTTCATATACACATAAAAATCTGTTATATACACACATTGTTATAAATCTGTATCCATCAGTGCATGTCTGTTATATATTGCATATCTCTTGGTATGTACTAGTCTCTGTAAACTTGTAGTACACCCATGCATGAAAATATATTGTGTCTCCATGCATAGGCAATATACCTGGTCCCTCATGGTCCACTACTGTATTTGCTCGCACTTCAGTTAACATCGCTGTCTGGCTACCTGACCCTAGGAATTTTGCATTTTTGCTCCTTAACACTTTGATGCTAGGCATGTGCTGCCCTAGACTGTGTTTTTCATTTTAGTTGACTAACTTCTATGTGCATATGTTACCCTCTGTATCTACCTTTGTTATCCTCTGTATCTCTGACGTGGAACTTTTGCAAAGGAATCTTTGACTCAAAGGAGTATTTCCGATTATTGTAATAAATAAATAAATAGTAAGTTGCTCTCTGCATTAAAACACTGTATATTTGTAATGCATCTTAATATGGTCATGCATG
Source organism: Neoceratodus forsteri (assembly GCA_016271365.2). NCBI lineage: Eukaryota > Metazoa > Chordata > Ceratodontiformes > Ceratodontidae > Neoceratodus > Neoceratodus forsteri. The sequence continues at coordinate 12,503,603 of CM057458.1, forward strand.
TGTGTGTTATGTATAATGATAGAAAACTGTTGGTACATACAGAATAAACAGTGGGCAAGTGTGTGCAACAAAGTGACAATTGGGGGGGAGGTTATGGAACATAATAATCTACAAGGTCAAAGGCTGAGTTCATTGTGACGTTCCATAAGCCCAAGATTGAATTGTCACATTGTAACTCACACTTTCCCATTGTTTTGTTTTTTATATTATAGGGACAATCCAACAATTGTACAGGACGTAGGTAGGATGCAACTCATAGCCCCTTTAGGGTGAACATTAGTACCTCGTAGTTTAGTAGCCTAGCAGTGGCCCTTTATAATGTCACACTGAACTGGAGATGGATGCAGGGTAGGAAGCGCAAAATTACAGGCAGTAAGTACCAGTAATAGCAGGCAGGTGGAGAGCTAGCAGTAAAACTGTGGAATCGGTGAGAAAGCCCTGTTAAGTGATTGAGGTGCTCTGGTGGTTAGATTATATACAGCATAGGTAGGCAAGGCAATTTTTATTTAAAAGGGAAGCTCAATCCCAGAGGCTCTGGACACCATACAAAATTAATAAACAAATAAGAGCCACAGCAAAAATCAGAATAAATAGCAATATTCCATGAATTATAAAATAAAATAAATTTGCCTAAAATAGTTAAAAACAGGTGGCTGAGAACTGAGATCAAGACCTTAGCATACAGACCTCACTTATAAAGCTAAGGCAAGAAAAGTCTGGGTGAACAGGAGAGCCTTGAGGCAGGCCTTGAATACCTCCAAAGATGGGCCTCCCTAACCCCACTGGGCAGTGAATTCCACAGGATGGGGCCGGCAACACTGAAAGCCCTGTTACCGGCTATTTTTAACCTTGTCCTGGGAATCACCAGGAGGATCCTACTGGAGGAGCGGGGGGGATGGACCAAGACAGCTGGTGTAAGAAGGTCCATCAGGTAGCCAGGGCCCTGGTCATCTACGGCCTTACAGGAGAGGAGCCCAGCATTAAAGAGGATCCTCCACCTGACTGGCAGCCAGTGCAGCTCACACAGTACTGGTATAATATGACAATATTTAGGCTGCCCCGTAAGTAACCTGACAGCTCCGTTTTGCATCAACTGCAGTCTGCGGTGAGAACCTCCCATCACCCCGAGGTACAGCACATTACAGAAGTCAACCCTTGATGTCACCAAGGCATGTATCAAAGTGGGGAGGCCCAGAGGCAGCACAAGGGGCTTTATCTTGGCATCATTCCTGAGATGGAAAAAACAGGAGCGGACAGAGGAAGATACTTGTGCCTCCATCATCAAACCCCTGTCCAGGATGACACCAAGATTCCACACCTCAGAGGAAGACTTCAATAGGACCGATCCCAGAACAAGTCCAGTCTCTGCACCAGAGGCCATCCTATCCTGCACTCTGTTCGACTCCACCACCAATACCTCCATCTTATCGGGGTTCAGCCACAACTTGCTAGAGGCCATCCAGTCATTGATCTTGGCAAGGCAGCTGTTTAGCACATCTGTCGCGCTGGATGCTTCTGGGGCAAAGGGCAAGGGAATAATAAAAACTGCCATCACAGAGGTATCAAGCCTTTGTGTAAAGCAAATAAACAAAACGAAATGAGGTAAGAAACCACTATGGTTCTCAAAGGAAGTGGCAGTGAAGGTTCAAGAGAAGAAGAAAGCATTCAGGAAGTACAAGGAATCACAGAAGGAACAGGACAGAGAACTGTATCAGTTAAAGAAAAAGGAAGCTGGGAAGGCAGTCAGAACAGCAAAGGCCCAAACTGAGGAAAAGATAGCCATCTCAGTTAAGAAGGGGGATAAAACCTTTTATAGGTACATCAGGGAGCGAAGGAAGACCAAGGGAGGGAGAGTGAGGCTTAATAAAGGGGAGAAAGGGTGGGCAGAGGGTGACTGTGAAAAGGTAGAGATACTAAACAAATATTTTTGCTCAGTATTCACAAAGGAAGAGGGGGAGATACCTAAAACAAACAGTAGAAACACTCTGGATACAGAAGTTGATACCAACCCATTTACAGAAGAAAGGGTTCTGAAAGAACTCTTAAAACTGAAGGTGGACAAAGCAATGGGGCCTGATGGGATTCATCCCAGAATTCTAAAAGAACTAAGGGTAGAACTAATGACACCACTGACTACCTCTTTAACAAATCATGGGAGGATGGGTGGTACCCAAGGACTGGAGGAGGGCAGATGTGATTCCCTTCACAAAAGTGGGAGCAAGGCAGAAGCAGGAAACTACAGACCTGTTAGTTTAACCTCAGTGGTAGGGAAAATGATGGAATCACTGAAGGAAAGAATTGTTAAATATCTAGAGTCAGAGGGCACAGGACCCAAGGCAGCATGGATTCACAGCGGAAAGGTCATGCCAGACAAATCTGATAGATTTCTTTGACTGGGTGACCAAAGTAGTTGATCAGGGAGGGGCTGTGGACATGGTCTACCTAGACTTTAGCAAGGCATTTGACACAGTCCCACACAAAAGATTAATATACAAGTTAGCCAGCCTGGGAGTGGGTCCCAAGATGACAGCCTGGGTAAAGAATTGGCTGGAGAATAGGACACAGAGAGTAATAGTAAATGGAGTTCACTCTGAAAAAGGAGGTTAGTGTTGGGGTACCAGGAGTTCAGTAATGAGACCAGTCCTCTTCAATGTCTGTATAAGTGACATTGCAGAGGGACTGGAAGAAAAATATGTCTCTTTGCAGATGACTCAAAGATCTGCAACAGAGTTGATGCACAAGGTGGAGTAGAAAGGATGAGAAGGGACTTGGCAAGATTAGAGGAATGGTCAAATGTATGGCAGCTTAGATTCAATGCTAAGAAGTGCAAGGTAATGCACCTGGGAAACAAAACCCAGGGAAGAGTACACAATGGGGGTGAGATACTAACAACAAAAATGGAAAGGGACCTGGGGTAGTCATATCAGATGACCTAAAGGTAGGCAAGCAATGTGAGAGGCAGCAAGGAGGGCTTGGGGATACTGGGATGCATGGGAGAGGCATCACCAGTAGAAAACAAGAAGTTATTATCCCTCTGTACAGACAGCTAGTGAGACCCCATCTGAGTACTTGTGCAGTTCTGGAGACCCAATATCCGCAAAGACATAGACAGGATGAAAGCTGTCCAGAGGAGGGCAACTAAAATGGTGCAGGGTCTGCACCGGAAGACATATGAAGAGAGAATTAAGGAGCTTAATATGTATAGCCTCGAGGAAAGGAGGGAGAGGGGGACATGATAGAAACTTTCAAGTACCTCAAGGGAATCAACAAAGTCCAAGAGGGTAGCATCTTTCAAAAAAAGAGGTGTGCAAGAACAAGGGGGCACAATTTGAAGATAGAAGGGGGGTGGCTCAGAGGTAATTTAAGGAAGTATTTTTTCACAGAGAGGGTGGTGGATGTATGGAACAGCCTTCCAGCGGAGGTTGTGGAGTCACAAACAGTGGTGGAATTCAAGCATGCATGGGACAGTCATAAGGCAATTCTAGGGGGTGGGGGTAGGAAGAAGTAGGCTGCTGGTTAACTAGGATCTGTAGCTTATCCATCAGGTAGGGAAATGGGCAGACTGGGTGGGCCAAGCGGTCCCTATCTGCCGTCAAATTCTATGTTTCTATGTTTCTAAGTATAGCTGGGTATCATCAGTATAGCAATGAAACCCCAAACCATACTTCCTAATGACCCCCCCCCACCCCGCAAGGGCAGCATGTACACTGAGAGCAACACTGGGGACAAGACTGAACCCTGGGGAACTCCACACGGCTGGAGACTAGGGGTGGAGGAGAAATTCTCCATCACAACTCTTTCCTCCTGTTGGTTAAAAAGAACTCAAACCAGCAGATTACAGTACTGGTAAGTCCATAGAATTCCCTAAGGTGGTCCAGAAATACACAATGGTCCACAGTGCCAGATGCTGAAGAGAGATTGAGGAGAACAAGAATAGTCCTTTCCCCTCGATCTCTAACCCTGAGAATATCATTCTGCACCTGAACAAGTGCAGTTTCTGTGCTATGCTTTGCCCAAAACCCCAACTGAGAGGTTTGTATATCTCATGGGTCAGAAGGTGCTTCTCCAACTGAGGCGTCACTACCTTCTCCACAATCTTTGCCAAAAATGGGAAGTTGGAGATAGGATGGTAATTTGCCTTGACCTCCGGGTCCAAAGATGGTTTCTTTAGGAGGGATCTCACCAACACGTCCTTCAAGGCATTGGGGAAGACCCCTTCTGACAAGGAACAATGGATAAATAAGGAAAACACCGGGTCAACAGCATCGATGCATCTCATCAAGAAATATGTCGGCACCAGGCCCAGTTCACAAAATGTGTGCTTCAGATTGCTCACTACCTCAATGACCTCATTTACCTCCACTAGTTGAAACTCTTCCCAACTAGATGGAAGGCACTCAGGACACATCAGGCAACCACTGTCAGCGCTGGTCTGGCTAACTGAAAGAATTCACTGTTGGATATCAGACAACCTGTCTGAGAAGAACCAAGCAAACTCTTCTCATTCAGCATCGGAGAAAACCTTCTTCAGCTGTAGACAGACCAGATGAAGTAGCCTGTCCACAGTCTACATAGCCCTGAATCAGGATTGAATGAGAGTATGGAGCAGCCAATCATGCTGCACCTTGCATCACGCTGGAATCCTGCTTCCGCTGGTTGGAACTGGTAGTGCTAGCTGCGTGTGAGACTCAGCACCTACGGCCGGTACAGGTGGTGAGGATCAGTGGGATGATGGTCAAGGATAGGAAGGGAGAAAATCAGAACTTACAAGGTTAATGAACAGTTTGCCACTTGAAAATGTAGCACAGGTGCACTTGTTTGTCAGCTTGCGATACTCCAATTTTTGATTGACAGGTGGCGATAATCCACACTTAGAAATGGATTATTGCTACCTGTCAATCAGAAACAGTTGATTATCAGATTTAGAAAGTGCTTGCTGAACATGTGTCATTGGCCTTAGTCATATAGTATAACAAAATAATGCCATCAAGGAGACATGCTCATAAACCATGATCCTGAAGAGCAGGGACTTTATGAGCTGTTCAACCCCCATGATGGTATCATTATTTCCCTAGTACATTGAATTTTTCTGTTCTATATAACACATTAGGTTAGCCAAACGATGGCTTAATATTAAAACTTGTTTTAAAAGTACGAAATAGGGATTCAGATTTATGCAATGTGGGGGAATAAACGCATTGGGTTTTTTTCTATGGGGAAAAATGCAAGAGTAATTCCAGAAAAGCCAATAAATATATTATCAAGCCTTGCAGCATATTATTACACCGGGATGTTGCCTCAGTGCCCTGCTGTAAGTAACAACTGCTTAAAAAGCTGTTTCTCTTTTTCAGAACTGTACATGTGTCATGTAAGATAGTATGTTTTCCACTAGGGAGAAAAACCTTACACACATCACTGACATTAGTTTTGCTTAGTTGACTGTTAAAGTTCATATTTGTTCCAAATAATGTACTTCCCGTATCCCTCTCATGTTGTACTGATTCATTTATTTATCAGAAATGTGCATCAAACATGTGGCAGGATGGCCCTATGAGATACAGTTTTGTGTTTTTGTGGGGGCCCCTTTGTGCAGCAGGATATAAAGAGTACTTAAGTTATAGAGCAGTATAATAGATACATGTGTGCTACTTCCAAAAGGATATAAAATGTTATTTATGCATTTATTTAAAATGTGGTAACTGGGAAAGGCACACTGAACCAAGGCTCGTTTCCAGGTGCCAGTTGTTGACACAGTACACAATAGCTCATGGCAACGGCAGAGGTCAATTAAGCAGTAAAACATGGCAGGGTGTGGTATATCATAGGATAGCAAAGACAGATAACAGGACTCAATCTCCACTGTTGGTCTTCAGATTTTGATCTTCACTTTCAAAACAACTGGTGCCCTTGAACTCAGGATATTGTTACGCTTCACCTACATCATGAGACACAAGGCGCAGCCAGATGCCTTCAGCCATCTGAGAAGTAACAATATCCATGATATACCACACTCTGGAATGTATTATTGTGATTATCAAATGGAACCACCATGTATTAATAAAAAAAGCAGTTTTAAAAATATCCCAATGATAAATTGTGTCAATGTGTAGGAGCATAATTAAAAAATACCTGAACGTGGAACAGTCAGCACAGACAGCCACACACCCACGTGTGAGGCTGATCCTAATTTGCACTCTGTATTCAGAAATTTGCTTTATTTACTTACTGTTTACTGCAGCATAGCAGATCGTATCAGCCTTTTCCACATAGTATGTCATTGCTGCCCATACTTCAGATGTTGAAGCTGCAATTCGTTGTGTAAAAAAAATCTGTCATAGTCATTTTTGTGTTTGCTTGCACATGCAGCGCATAACAAACATATTGAGGTTAGTAGAACATTGCAGAGGTGTGGCCAATGTAGGGGATGCTTTAATGGGTGCGTCCCTCAGCCACCAATCAACAGGGAAGCTGCTGATGACTGCAGTTTCAGAACAAGCGCCGCACTTGAAAGAAACCTGCTACTCCAATCAGGGACAGTTTCATCATTGCAGTGACAGATCTCTCCCCCCCCTTTCCCGGCAACCAGGCACATTTCAGCCATGCACATTACAGTGTACAGTAATGCACATAGCTGGCGTTACAAGCAACTTGTTTGCTCAGCGTGCCTTTCCAGATGAAACCATATTAATAAATAAATAAGCAAACATAATAAATGAGCCTTGCGATGGCTTTGCATAATTGGCGTCTCCTGCCGCCTACAACACACTCCCCCAAAGCCAACATCAGGGTGCCCAATCCCCATGTCAGCATGTATCCCTCTGCCCCCCATTAATGTGGCACACTGGGAGCCCACCCCAGTGTTCCAAACTACTTTTATTTCGAACACCGGGATGCCTACTCCTGGTGTTGGATGACTTCCCCCCAAACCCAAACATGTCTTTTTCTGACAACGGGGTGCCCAATCCCCATGTCAGCAATCCCCACCACCCCCACTATTGTGTCACACTGGGAGTCCACCCCAGTGTGCCAAAGTAATTCTTTATCTTTTTCCGACACTGAGATGCCTACTCCCAGTGTTGGATGCGCCCCCCCATGCTTCCTTTTTTTCAGCTGACTTTGGGGTGCCCAATCCCCAGGTTGGCATTGATCTCCCCCTCCACTAGTCTGGCACACTGGGAGCACACCCAAGTGTGCCAAAATTTATTTTTCATACTATTTCACTTGTATAGAAGACAACCATTCCCCCAGGTCTTTTTTTTTTTTTTTTTTAAACCTAAAGAAAAAGAAAATGGTCCCTTGTCACCCTTGATGTCCCTCTCTCTGTGAACCCCACTTCCCCACACCCCCCTCACCCATACTTACCTCCGCTGCGATCTTCAGTGGACAGGAAACATGTCTGCACTTTTCAAAAGCTGACCGCAAACTGAAGAAAATCATGGTAAGCCCTATAATGGCAACTCGAGGCAGTATAGCACAGTGGTTTAAGGCTCTGAGCTGCAAATCTGGTGACATCCAACAGACCAAACCTGGGTTTGAATCCCACAGCTTCCACTTGCATACTGTGTGACCCTGAGCCAGTCACTTAACTTCCTTGTGCTCCCAGGTTGCTCCTGTAAAAAAACTTTTAGCTTAGTGTGCTACTCCTGGTTAAACAACTAAATAAAACAAACAAAAAAAACTTAGGTTGATATCTCAGTCATTTTTGGGGCTTTTGGCCTCAAATTTTCAATATGGAGTTCTTGGACTTCAACCTCATGAACACTTGCACTGTCATTTTGTTTCCAGTCTCAAAATGTGATTTCATGGCTGCTGCATGGAATCACCTTTCAGGAACGATAACGAGAACAACAGTGCCACTGTTCATTGGTGGGGAATCAAATTCACGTGCAGTTTGCTGAAAAACTCCAAAAATTACTGCATTTCGTGCTGTTGCAGTTTCTACGCACACTCGTAACTTCACCACTTTTTAATATTTTCACTCCAAATTTCCAACATTACCATTTTTTCACACCTCCTTATGAACTGTTTAGCTGTCATAATTTGCATCCTGCCTGAAATGTGTTTTCGCACCAGTGGCGCAGAATGGCACAGTTGCTGTGCAAAATCAACTTTTGGGACAGATCAATGAAATCACAGTGCACTGTTCATGAGGGGAAGTCCCAAAAGGCCATTTTAAAATCTGGTGAAAAATGTCCAAAAAATGACTGTGTTACGAGCATGCATTATGCAATTTCTACACATGCTCATAACTTTTCCAATTTTTCATATTTTCACTCCACATTTTCAACATTGCCATTTTTTCACACATCCTCATGAACATCACAGATGTAATTTTTCACATCCTGCCCAAAATGTCTTTTCGGACCTGTTGTGCCAAATGGCATATTTGTTGTGTGAAATCACCTTTCGGGATTGAGTAATGAAATGATAGCAGCACTGTTCATGAGGTGGGATCCCAAAAAGCCCATGTTAAAAATTTGGAGCAAAAATACCAACAAACATCCTGAGCTCTACTGTTTCCAACCATGATGCCCCACCCTGTACAGACTGACAGGCATTGGGGGGTGACTTGGGGTCATCGGCCATAATGCTCTCACCATTCCACCCCCACCCTGCAGCCACTGACTAGCATTGAGGTGTGCCTTGGGGTCTTTGGCCCTAACGTTCACCCCATTCTCCTATACTGCACACCTCTCAGCTTATTTCCTTATAGAATGGAGTCAGCATAAGGGCCAAAGACCCCAAGGCACACAATGACACCTGTCAGTGTCTGCAGGGTGTGGTGAGGTGGAATGACAAGAGCGTTATGGCTGATGACCCAAAGGCACACCCCAATGCCTGTCAGTCTCTGCAGGGTGGTAGTGGGGGTTGGCGTTAGTTCAATACTTCACTGCCATTCCTGTTATGCATCTCTCTAACTCCTGCAGTACCAATGCCAATACCAGGAAGCAAACATTCAGCATTGACAAATGCTTGTTCAATATTCTGGTACCAAATTTTCAACAAGGCCTTTTTGGGTCCCCTCCTCATGACCAATATGGGCTGAATTTCGGAAATTAAATCTGAAAGGCAATTTCATGGTCCCTTGGTGAAATTACCTTTCAGGTAGGATTTGAAAATGTTCACCACCATTGTTCATGAGGTGGGGTCATAAGAAGGCTATGTTGAAAATTTGGGGAAAAATATGTAGAAATGGCAAAGTTATAGACATACATTGAAATTTTGTTATGCTGACTCAGAATTTTGCAAGTTTTAAATATTTTAGCTCAAAATTTTTAACATAACCATCCTTTTATACCACCTCATGAATGTGACGTGTCATTTTTCAAATGCTAACCAAACTGTGTTTTTGCACCTGTGGTGCACAATGGTGTGGTGGTGGTAGGGAATCATGTTTTGGTGAGTACTTCTTAAATTTGCATTCCTGGGTTCATGTGGTGGCATAACAAGGCTATGCTGACAGTTTCATTCCTGTTTCACTACTAATGAAACCTCAGGGCCCAGAGGGCCCTGCACTTGCACAACAACAGACATATGCATATCAATGGAGGGATGGGAGCACAGGGCACATAGGGCCCTGTGCTTCCACAGGCAAATAAGCATACAATTACACTATCACAAAAAGGGCTCTGCATTTCCACAGGTAAATAAGGATATCATTGTACTATCTCAAAAAGTAAGGAAATTAATTGCAAAAACATTGTTAATATACTAGTTAGGGTTAAAGCAGCAAAAATAGGGAAATGTGGCATTAGGGTTTCCAATCCTAACACTCCATCCCCACACTGCAGGCTGAAATGGGCATGGGGTGTACCTTGGGGTTGTCAGCCCTAATGCTCAACCCATTACATAAGTAAGTACATTAAGATGGGTACAGTATATGAAAATGTGGTGAGTGTTAGGGCTGACAACTGCAATGCACATCCCAAACTGTTGCTGCCTGCAGTGTGGGGGCGGGGTGTTAGAGTGGGAAACTCTAACACCGCATTTCCCTTTTGACGCTTTTACCCTAACTAGTGCATTAACAAAGTTTTTACAATGAATACACACGTAAGTGAAGTCAAAATGCAAATTTATTTGGGAATTCAGTAAATTTCTGAAGTGATCCACAAAAACAAAGTTGGTGACTTCTCAGGAACTTCGCCAGCAAATGGAAACTTCACAACATTCCATGCAGCAGAGTGATGGTGTCAGTAGGAGTGGATTACAAAGGAGATCATTCTGAGGTGTAGAAGACTAAAGTAAGAATACCTCCCCTGCTGCTCCTGCTTACAAATGCCCTGAGGGGAATAGTTAAACTTTGATTTTGTAGCAGCGCTAGCATGTTCAAGTGGAGCAGGCTGGCAGCAGTTCGCATGCATCATAACACAGCTGCTGAGGAAACCGCACCACGGTTAATGGAAAATAAACATTGCCTCGAGAATAAGTAAGTGACTTTAAAAAAAAAATTATAAAATGTCTCAAAATACAAAGCACAACAATGTTCACTGATGAAACAGGTTACACAACCTAAATTGTGCAGACAGGGGGGTTTGGAGAGAGAAGCGCACAAGTCTGTATTTTATTATTTCTTTGCAACTACATCAATCAATCAATCAATCAATCAAAATCTTTATTCATCCAGGTGAAAATCATTGAGCAAGCTCATTTACAAGATGGACCTGGTTAGCTCCAGGTCAAATGGTACAATGCATACAGAGATATTTACAATAGAGCCAAATAACACAAGTAAAAAACAATTCATGCAATTAATGCAAGAAAGTACTCAATGTTACATCAGTCATACTATAGGAATTATATCCAACCATATGCAACAAGTTGTGGTAATAGTAGTAGTAAAAATCTATATTTTTGACAGGATAAAACTTTTAGGTTCACCACTATCCTATTTTCAAAGTTGTCCTGTGATGAGTGCATTAGTTGCACTAGCGATACTTTAACAGGCAAGATGTATTACACTGGTTACAGCAGTTACAGTAACAATATAAGTACACAATGCATTGCACATCAGTTAAAGCAGGTTACAAGGACAATACAAACAAGCCAAGGGGAGTTTGTGAGTATGCTTGAGGCTTGCTAGCCTGGTAGGACTTGCTCCTGATAAGCTCTGATAGCCAAAGAAAAAGGTAATAACTGCCAGGTACTACTGTCATTAGCCTGAGAAGGATTAGAAATGAGCTTGCACAGAGACCATGAAAGTGGATTTCAATGAGCAGTTTTCAATATGGACTTGCAGCCAGCAGCGCTTTAAAATGTTTTACCTTACTGGGTTTGGCGATCAAGCCAAGAAGGTTCCTGTGTTGAATTGACAACATGCTATTAAGAAAACCTAGCTGTTTTACTGGATGGTTTGTTTCATTAATGCACTTAGTGGGTAAGATTTTTGAATCCTGTGATTATGTTTGTGAGTGCAGATATCATTTGCTTACATTTGTGGCCAAACTTTTTTTTACAGTTAATATTTTTATTTATTAATAAAGTATATACACAAGAAACAACAAAAAATCCTCCAGTACATTGCTATATATATATGAGCGTAAAAGAAAGTACTAGAAATAGCATTTTACCTGAAACAATGTTCAAATAGTATAGCAATAAATGGTTAAAGATTAAAATAGGTTATAAATGCAATGCAATAAAATGAGATTTAGCAATTTATAATTAAGAGAAAGGGTAAAAAAAATAGGTAAATTAACATTAGTATCATTTATATCCACGGTTATACTTTGTTGCGGTATAAAAAGCTATTACAATGTGACAGCTATGTATGATGGAGGAAAGTTTTAAAGTAAAAAAGAGTCAAGAGAGATACAGAGGGAGAATAAATGGAGGAAGAGGAATAGAGTGAGAAAGAGAAGAAAAGAACGGGAGAAAGAGAAGAGAGGGTAAGGGGTAGAAAAAGAAAGAAGTGAGACAACTACAAACTAACAAATTAGTGTATTAGTAAGAGGGAGAATTATTATGTATACTAAACCATACATTAGTTATCAGGTGGATTGCATGATGCCAGATAATTAAAAAAGCCCTGCCATCAATTGTTGTATATGGTGAGTCGGTCAAAAGATATGTGTCCTGCGGTCAAGTGTGGCATAAAGAGATAGTTGTTTGAGAATGTCAGGAAGTGAAGGGATAACACTGGATCTCCAATGTGTAAGAATACAGCGCTTAACTTGAAGAAACAATGGGCTGGATATTCAAACTGCACCCAAAAAGTGCGTAATAGCAGAAGCAAGCACAAGTCCATTGCGCCCATGCGCAATAGACGCAATATTCAAAAAAGGAGCAAGCCAAATTGCGTCTACAGCTAACGTCTGAATATCGCACAACCTGCGCCATAGTGCAACTAGGGAGGGGAAGCTGAGCAGATATGATGAGCTATGGCGCAACAAGGGATGTCCAGCTTAGCAGTTCAGAGTCACCATAGCGCAAGTAGGGAGCCCCCCAGCTGCAGAGCAATGTAACTGTACAACCAGGGAGGTAGGGGCTCACCACCCATGCCACAGATGGGCACAGGAACAAACAGCAGAACTGACATTGTGCCCCCACACCCCAAGCACAGCACAACTGGGGGAGGGCTGGAATAACCACCAGCCCATGGGGACAAGCAAACAACCCACAGCTGGGCCATGGTGCCCCATCACACCCACCAGCAAGCTGAGATTGCCACACAAGGAGGGCGGACCACCCCGTGCCACACCATCCCCCCCAGTGCACAGAACACCCTGCACCGTGACCCCCAGACACCCCCCCATGAGCAGTGACCACCACTACAGGAAACCCCATGCATACCACCACCCCCACTGTGACATTGCACACTCGTGTAGCACAGAACCATACAAGCCAGCCCCACCATGAGCACCCAGCAGTGGGTGGCAGCACACGGCAATGCAACAATGGCAGACACAGTGCCAACACGCACAATCCCCCGAGGCACAGCTGAGAGACCAACCATGCATCGGCACAAGAGGTACCCCACACAGGATAGGGCATACCCCCAACACCACCACCAGTGATACAGCACCCTGCACAGTAGTTCAGTGACACACCCTGACCTACCACTGGCCACAACAGCCAGCACAGACACCCACAGTGGTGCGTGGAAGCATGCACCACACCGGATGAAACACAGTGCAGGGACAAACACCCACCCATACCCAAGGGGACAATAACACAGGGACGCAGTAGCGTGGCAACCAAGCCCTCAGTGTGGGCCCATGGAAACCGTGTACACACAGCCTGCACAGGCACTGTGGACCCATACAACACCAGCATATGCATGGAGCACAAGTCACAGACAGTGGTGCACATCCCCTGCAACACACACAAGGCACAGCATGGAGGTGGGACAACAACCGTGGAGGCCACAGTGTCACCTGAGGCAAACATGCACCACACCAGTGACAGGAGGCAACCCAGCATTGTGACGGGTACAGTGGCTGCCCTGCATGGACAGCCACCACTGACATGGCAGCAGAACTTGCAGGTCACAGACATGCAAGGGTGTCAGCTGCACAGTCCATGGACGGGTTGACAGGGGCACCATGGACACAGAGCATGCACCATGGACCACTGCACATAGTCATCCATTGCACAGGGAACAACACACACACCACAGACAAAATGACTGATAGCTACTCCCACACCATAGTCACTTCCCCACAGACATACAGACAAACCCATGACTGCACCACCCCAGACGCCATGCACACCACTGCAGCTGAGCACCTACAGCCCTCTGCAAATCAGAGACCACCACAGTATTCATATCGAAATAATTATATTGAAACAAATAAACAAAACTATTTACAGAACTATGTACATATGGGGGGAAGGGACATAAACAAGGTAGGGGTGGGTAAGGGCAGGGTGAACATATAGGAGAGGGAAGAAGGGGTGTGAGGGTGGGTCCAGAGGAGGAAGGTGTTTCCATGGGCATGGATGGCCCATCATCTGCCCTGCTCATCTGCCATGTTTCGCTGATGTGACCTCCGCCTCCTGACCCCGTGTCGGTCCATCCTTTGGAGGATCTCCAGGGATGCCCTCACCACCTGCAACAGCTCCTGCAGTCCCCTCTCTATGGCCCAAAGTCGCTGTACACCTAGGATGAGGGAGCAGAGTCATTACGTGTGACTGTCCATCCCCCTGCAGCCCACCCATGGTGCTTGGCATACAGCCACGTGCCACGCCCCTGTGATGGCGTGCGACCACCCTCAGTGACCGTGTCCACAAGACCTGCCCACCCAGGAAGCCACAGCCATGTGGACCACTGCACACACCCACCGCCCATGTCCTGCACAGCACCACCATGGGCGTACAGTAACGTGGCTATGCGGTGTGAAGGTAGTGCCACAGCCATGTGCCCGGTGCACACATGGACCACCACTGATGCACTACCAGACATGCAGTGCCACTGGACAGTGCTGACTGTCTCAAGTCGCGTGCATGGCAGTGGTGTCCATGGATGGTGGCCATGCTCCGCTGCCCACCCTGTTACATAGCATGCAACAGTAATCATGGAGTTATTGCACTCACACTCAGAGGGCCGGTCAGGTCGGCAGTGACAGTCTTCATCCTGCCTGGACGCTCTGTCCACCTCCCTCCGGTGCTCCTCCCTCAGCTGGCGCCACTCATCCATGCCTGTGGGGGAAAGAAGAACATCAGTACAATCCCGAAGCAAAGTCCCCCTGCCCCAATGTGTGTGCCCACCCCCCCAGCCAGACCCACCCACCCACACCCTGTGAACACCGCCACAGCCAACCCTAGACTAGCCCTCCCCATGTGCTGGACACATACAACACTGTTACCCATATTGACAATACAAGTGCAGAGATGGAACCCCCTCTCCTGGACATGGCACCATGCCCCTCCTGGCACGCGACTGCAGACAGGCTAGTAGGTTCAGCGCCCTCCTCCTGAGATCCCCATAGTGGTGCCTGCATTGCTCTGAGGTCCTCCTGCATCCAGTGGCCGCCTCCAGGTCAGTGGCCACCCCCTGCCAAACCTGGGTCCTGGCCCTGTCCAGTTCCTCATCACCAAACAGTGGGCCATAATGTGGCTCTACAATGGCCACAAGGTTGGCCAACTCAATGGCACTCCATTGTGGGGCTCTCCTACGTGCCATCTCAACAACTATAGTAGGCAATATGGCACTCTGCAGCGCGGTACCCCACGTGCAAATGCTGCACGGTACAGCACTGCCATTCCCCATCGCGCTGTTACCGAACAGCACGATAGAGTTGCAGCCATGCCGGACGCATGGTGCCAAGGAGGCAAAGGTCAGGCACAGGATCAAGGGTCTCTGACGCAAGACCACGCACAGCGCCATCGGACGACTATGCGTATAGCACGATTGGTTGCCTGTTTGCCAGCTCCACAGCGGACTATCGAGCAGTTTTGCCATTGCGCCTATGGAGGCCAATTGTCACAGTGTCATGTAGTGACCCTCATTCTAGCGCCACTGGCACAATGTTGGCCGTGCCCTGCAGTGACCATCATGCACAGTACATCTTCAGCACGGCAGACGCCAGTGTCAGCAGCCTGGGCATACGCAGTGAGGTGTACTATGCATGTCACGGAACTGCGCCATTGGCTCAGCCTGTTCAACACAATTGCGCAAAGTGCAAAAGCGCGATATTCAGCTGTCATATGCTAATCATCCGATCAGCCATTCAATGGTGCAGCACCACGATTTGCATCTGATTAAAGTTGCTCCTCACCTAATTTGCATGTATTGCGCTATAAAAGTGCGACAGAGTTCTGCAGTGGCCATATTCGGTTACTGCAGTTCATAGGTGAGTTGCATACTGTGTGGGAGTGTGGACTGTGGATTCAGGGACATGCTTTGGACTGCACAGTCACAGGTAACCACTGCCATCTTTACAGGCTGAATAATGACCGATCAAGGTCAGGGTGAGAAGGACAACGATGGTGGGCGGAAGAGGAGGCCCAACTTCACAAAGGTGGAGACAGGCACTTTTCAAGGCCTACCTGGATCAGGAGCCACTGCTCAGTGGACGGCGGGGCACCCCTCCGGCCCATGCTGCTGCATGGAAGGAGGTGGCATGTGCCATGAACCTGCATGGCAGCCACCAGCGCTCCAAGCAGGAATGTAAGAAGAAGATGGGTACTGACAGGAGAAGGGTGAAGGAGAAGGTGGCTGCCATCAGGGTGGCATGTGCTGCAACAGGCGGTTGACAGCCTGAGGTGGTGCAGCTCACACCAGCAGAGGACAGGCTTGCTGCAAGCATGGCCCGCAGTGCCATAGAGGGAGTTCCAGGTGGTGGCTTCCAGACGGGTGGTGGCCCATTTCTGCATGGTAAGCCATGGTGTGCCTTTGGGGGGGTGGGTTAGGTTACACGCAGTAACGTGACTTTGCTTTCCCTTACAGATCCTGAGCGTCTGCATGGGTCAACGTTGGTGGGCCTGTCCACTGAGGACAGTCGGACAGAGTTGGAGTGTGGACCATCCACCTCCACTGGTTTCTGTGGATCGGAACGACAGTGGTGCCGCCTGGCTGTCCACACTGATGTCGTTGAGACAGGTGTGGGGGAAGCCCTTCCTGTGTCTCAGAGTTCTGGCATCCACGGATGCCAGCACGCCATGGCTGTGGCTGGGGCAGAGACCCGCACCAGTGATGAAGACATGACCATCATGGGCAGTGATATGTGTGTGTCATGGAATGGACACACAGCAGGTCAGCTTGTGCCCATGGCTCTGGATGGCGCCGCCTTGAGGGTCAGCGTGTCAGCACAGTCCCAGGCTGTGCCTGTCAGCACCAGTGGGGCAGCACCGGTGGCTGGTCAGGATAGTGGGACTGTTGCGGCCACAGCGGTGGCAATACTGAGCCCTTGGGTGCAGCGGCCGGAGGGGCGGCAGCAGCAGTCGCCCACCAGGACTGGGGGTTCAGGGTTCAGTGGCAACATCTGTGCAATGCCTGTGGACTTGCCCATGCCTGGTTCTGGTGCACAGCGCCCACCCTCAAGGGGTGCTAAACATCAGGCCTGTGCACACCCTGAGGGACAGGATGCCGAGGAGGCAGACGACCTCTTTGACGAGCACACCCACCTACTGCAGGCATCGGCCCAGCAGCAGATGCGGCTTGCAACGTCTGTGGAGGCACTGTGTGTGGCTCTGGAGCGGGCAGAGGAGCGTTGCAGCAGGAACATCGATAGGATCCTGTCACAGATTGACCATTTGTGGGAGGATGTGACCGCTGCCATTGACAGGCATGCACAGGCGTCCATTGCTGTCATGGCCACAATGGGCACACAGTCAGGTGCCCATGCATCGCTCACACCACGCAGTGTGCTATCCACTCCCTATTCCCAGCATCATGCAACACCCACCCTGTCGACGCCGGGTTCAGCTGTGGGCATCCCGAGCACTCCTGGTGCAGGCATGTTCAGTGTGCTGCAGACACCTGCGTGGGCATGGTCGCGTTCGCACAGTGGAACCCCCTTGGGGACCATCGGTGCCACCCCATGAGGCCCGTGGTCAGCCTGCCAGTGCTGGCAGGTCTTGGCGGGGCTGCCCATGCATCTGAGGTGGCCGTGGCACTGTGCCGTGACAATGACCTGTCTCTCAGCATGGGCACTGTCTGATGCTGCCCTGTGTGCATTGTGTGTTTCGGTGGGCAGTGCATGGGTGGGTGCCTGGCCATGCACGCAGAAACACGGTCCACCTGCACACCCTCCCGGCTGCTGTCCGCAGGTACGTGTGCATGATAATGCCTGCATTGGGCTGTACACCAAAGTGCAATGGTGCCCAGCATCTGACACATGCACATGGACAGACAGTGGACGTGGTGGCCTGTGGACATGTGTGTTGCTAATGTTGGCATTCTGGCTCACTTGCCCTCCTGCCCTCTGTGCACGTTTAGTGCATTGTGTGTGTGTGTGCATGCGTGTGTGTGTGTGCGTCCATCCATGTGGCATGTTGCTGTTCACCCATCCCTGGTTGTGTGTGTGCTTCTGTGCCCTGCCACATCCCTTGCCAGCATGCACCCCTGGTGTGTTTCCATGCATGTTTATGGGCTGTTCCTTAGCCATTGGTGGTTGAGCATGGCACCATGACTTATCTGGGTTGGCTGTAGTGCTCCTCTGTGATGGTGTCCCGGTGCAGCTGTGCCTACCAGATCAGTCGGGAGTCCCGTCGGCCAGGGGGGCAGCCCATCACCATCGTCACCGGCATCCCCATTGTCCCCATCACTGTCCCCCTCTTCAACCTGTATGGCTATCCCACATTCTTTGACCATGTTGTGCAGGGTGCAACAGGCCAGGAATATCCCACAGGCCTTTGAGGGGTTGTACTGTAGGGCACCACCAGAGGTGTCCAGGCAATGGAAACATGTCTTCAGCATCCCGAACACCTGCTCAATGACATTGCGTGTGGTGGCATGTGCCTCATTGTAGCGTTGCTGCGATGGGGTCATGGGCCGCCGGTAGGGTGTGAGCAGCTAGGGACGAAGTGGGTATCCGCTGTCACCTGAGTGCAGAGAATGGAGGTTAGTGTCTTGTTCAGCTTCGGACTGCCCCAAGCCCTGTGGGCCACACCCATGGCATCTCTGGCCATGCCCCCCCAGGCCCGCAATATGTCCATTTCATTTGCATACTCACCCACTAGATGTTCTGTGGGGATGTCCCCACTCTCAAAGTGGTGGCACAGTGCCGACTGGTGCCAGATGTATGAATCATGTGCTCCCCCAGGGTGTGTGGTACAGACATTGATGATGTGCCCACTGGCATGGCATACCACCTGGCAGTTGACACTGGAATAGCCCTTGTGGTTCATGTATGCGGCCCCCTCCTCACCAGGTGGTATGCGTATGGCCACATGGGTGCAGTCTATTGCCCCTAGCACGCCAGGCATACGTGCTACCTTGTGGAACTCCTGCACGTTTGCTGTGTGCTCCGCCACAGTGCTGGGGAAATGGATGTACTCCACAGCATGTGGCAGCAATGCGCTGAGGAACTGGGTAAGGATGCATGATGTGGCCAACTGTGTTATGCCTGTGGTGTCCCTGGTTGGTCTCTGGAAGGTACCCGTGGTGAGCAAGCACATGCAGGCTGTTACCTTTGTCTCCACTGACAGGTCATGACTCCGTCATGTGGGTGCCTGCATCTCATCACTGCACAGCTCACAGAGCCGCCTCAGTATTGCTCTGTTCAGGCGGTACCGGCCCACAATCTCGATATCTGTAAACAGCTCAAAGCTGGTGCGGGCTCGATACTGCCTGTTGGGGGCATACCACTGATGGGCCCTTCCATGGCCACGTCCCCCTACCGCATGCCTTCTCACCCCCCTCATTATGGCCTCCATGTGGAAGGTGGCACTGGCCATATCCCTAGCTACGTTCCCCTGCAGCTGTTGCTTTGTTCCCCCACTGTCCTGACGGTACCCCCCCTGCACGGTACACCTGTCTGTGCTGGCCTCTGGTATGTGTGTCACCACACACCTTCCCTGTGCCTCTCTTCTGCAGTGTGGTTTCCCTGGCCTGCCCTGTTTCTCACAGTTTCCCTGTGCCTGTCTCTCCACCTGCCTCACATGGCTTCCCTGTAGCGTTCTTGTGCCTCTTTCTTGCTCCTTTTTATTTTGGCTCATTTCTGCTATGGCGCGGCTTCCACTTGCTCCACTGTTGCGCATTGCACAAGTCTTTGATCATCGCACTGCATCCTTTATGCATGGTTCCTCCCCCTTCGGTTGCGCATGCCTTCATTATCATTGCGCTGTTGCTCAGCATGTTTTCGGTGGCGCAACTGCCTCCTGCTGAATATCGCAGTTTGGCGCAATTTCGGACTTGCCCTGGTGCAACCCTATTGCGCACGGCGCAACCCTTTTGAATATCCAGCCCATTATATTTGACCATCTATTCATAGAATGGGATATTTTATGGGAGTGAAAATTAAAGATACCCAGTAAGCAGTGTTTGGGGTCCAATGAAAAGGACAGACCAATCACTTTCATTGCAAAATTATGAATGCGACGCCAGAGTTTTAGAATGGGAGGATAACTCCACAGAATATGTAATAAATCACTGTTAGGTGAATTACAGCACCAACAGTTACTATTGTCCATAAAACCCATTTTATCTAATATAGCTGGAGTTCTGTACCACAAATGGAAAATTTTGGTTTGAATAAGAGAACTGCATTTATCCTTGAAAGTTCTGTGGCAAGATTGCCAACATCTGTACCATTGAGTATCGTAATATTATGCTGTAGTAGCCTACTCCATTTATTTTTTGCACTGATGGATTGATCTGGAAGTGTGTCTCTAATGGCTTTATAAATAACACTGTTTAAACTAGAAGTTATATTAGTCCATTTAGAGATGTGCTTGCTATACAGAGATTGGATGGAAAGAAAGGAAAAATAGAGGTTGCATGCCATATGAAGTTGTAGATATTTTCAAAAGTCCTGGCGGGGAAGATCCCATAGAGTTTGCAGGTCAGAATAAGATTTTAGTTTTAAAACATGGGGTTCAAGTATATCTTTCAAGAAGAAAATACCCTTATTTTTCCAGGTTCAACAGAAGATTAGATTATTATCTAAAGATATGCCATTGTTGCCCCAGATAGGGTATAAGCAGTAAGGGTTGGGTTTGATTTTAGAAGTTTATGAGTTTTTTTCTAGTAAAACGTGGATGATGTGATGGTGGGGTGAGATTTTAATTTGGGAGGAAGGGGATTATAAATAAAGGTTGTAGCAACACTACCTGGATACAGGGAAGATTCCATGTTAACCCATAACGGTGATTTGGAATTTGGTTTACTAAACCATTTAATAGTTTGAGCTGATTAAAAGGCCCAATAATAGGCTTGAAACCAAGGAAGTCCAAAACCCCCTCTTGTCCAGTGGGATCTAAGTTTATTGCGGCTAAATCTAGGGATTTTGCCATTCCAAATAAAATTACTTATGATTTTGTAAATTTTTATGAAAAAACTAGAGGAAATTATTAGCGGAATATTAGAGAATATATATATAGTATTTTAGGGGCTATTGACATTTTAATAGCATAAATGTTCCCGTTGAAGGATAGATTAAGTAATTTCCATCTATCAAGCGTGGATTTAATATTAGTTAGTAATGGAGAAAGGTTGGCATTCCATATTTTATCTAGTGTTGGGGAGATCCGAATACCAAGATAAGTGATGTTTTGGGGGGCCCAATGGAAGCCCAGCAGGGTATTCATAAAGGGTTTACAGAGGTTATTCAATGGTAGTGTTTCAGATTTGTTGAGGTTCAGAGCTAGTCCAGAGAGTGAGGTGAATTCATTAAGTAATTGTATTAGAGGATATCCAGAGATTTTGAGATTTTCAAATAGGATGAGAAAGTCATCTGCTTAAGAAAGTGAGGTATAATGAGTGTTACCAATAGGATACCGTTGATTTTGCTTAGGCTTACAAGAAGAATTGAGTCCCTTAACATTCCATGAATGAAAAATTAAATCACTCATGACAAAAGCAAGTAAGTAAAAGGTTATAAACACGAACGAGGGACTTTCCATGAAAAAGAGAGAGAATGTCATTGGCTCAAAAGGGATATCCATAAAATGGGTATATGCGTGCAGGGCTATGAAATTGTACAGTTTCAGAAATCTTAAATAATTATGGTTATCGGGTCTCACTGAAAAGTAATATAAGAGGTATAGTGTGGAGAGTATAAACAATGCAAACAAAAACTTATATACTACAATAAAGGAAGAAAGCTGATTAAAGAACATCTATGAAATGCAGAGAGAGAAGAGTTGGTGAGAGCACCAAGACTCTCTCGCTACACTACTAGGCATGTATAGAAGTAAGTAAAGCTTAAGAGAAAGCAACGTGCTCTAATCTTAAGCTACAGACTATATTCACAATATTAATAACTCTTAATTGTGACTAGAATTCAGGTAACTAGAATGAGTCCCTGGAAGGAACCTTCAACATCTTACCAATTATATAATAAAATTATTGAATTATTGATAAATCCCAGACATAATAATATGGCAGGAACACATAACTACCAACATGGTTCAAAGAGATCTGAATTATGTAAGCCAAAATAGGGCCCACAATTAAACAAACTTGTCCACATAGTTGTATTTATAGCTAGGGATTAAGTAATGTGTGGAGATTAGTGAAATAACAAACATTTAGAGAAAAGATAACCTGGACTGCATAATATGAATTATGTATATATATATAAAGGGCCACAGTGTGATATGAGGTTCATTTTAACAGAATAATATTATGCAAGGTAGTGGAATAAGTTTATAAAACAATAAATGTAGTCATCTTGGATTACTATAATTATAATGTTAAAGAAAGCTTCAGGCTTCCCGGATTTTGGTTTATCACGTAAAGGTGACAGTATACACGTTAATGGCACATGTCTCGAATATTGCCAAAAAGTGAATAGTTATTTATTTATAGTGAGGTAGCCAGGTCTACTGAAAGGCCTAGCAAACCCCTACAATGAGAGAATTCACAGAGCTTGAATAAGCTGTGGAAAATTGGCTTCGAGTATGCATA
The DNA here is from genome assembly GCA_016271365.2 of Neoceratodus forsteri. Lineage (NCBI taxonomy): Eukaryota > Metazoa > Chordata > Ceratodontiformes > Ceratodontidae > Neoceratodus > Neoceratodus forsteri. The sequence goes on from CM057458.1 coordinate 12,526,113, forward strand.
TGCTATTATTGTTTATTTACTTTTTTTAATAAAATAAGGAAACCTTGAATATTGCCTGCATATGAGTGAAGAGTCTTAGTAGGGATAGAAAAGGAGTGATATGGTGAGGGTAAGGGGGGTGATTAAGATAGAGCACCACAAATTTACATTAAAGCATTAATGGTTCCATGGTGGCTATAAGAAAGTTTTAATAGGAAAACAAAAATAAAAAATAAAACACTGAAGCCCTATATATCAGCCACTAAATAAGCTCATATTGAGTGAGCACATACACATCTGAACAGTTTCCACACAAAGAATAATCGATGTGGTAGGCACTTAAATTGTTAACAGGGGCAAAAAGCCTGCTAAATATATATTGGAGAAAGAAAATAATTCCCATATAAAAAGTATATGCAGGAATAGATATCATAATAGTGGTGTGATTATAGGGTTGCTGCACTTATGTAGCGCCAATTGAACTAGCGCTGTATCTGGCAATACATTAACTATGTGAAAAAGACTCTGCCTTAATCATTTCAACAGAAAAGAAAAAGTTAACTTTGCGTGAAATGCACAAAACGTTAAATAGCTGAGTGGCTCGCAAGCCTATTGAGATATTATAGAAAAGTACTACCCCTGAGCTTGCAACCATGTTTTACAGCTTTGCGCGTTCCAAACCAGTTGTGTGCGATGATGGTGCACACTTTAGGAACGCGCTGCGAGGTTGAAGCGAAATACGGTCTAGATAATTAACTAAACAAATGGGGAAGACATTACATTAACTTCGGTTTCTCAAAAGATGGAGAGAGTCAACGATTCTTGTGTTTGTGCTAATTGGCAGGAGCAGCAGTTGCTCTATTTTTCAGTTTAGCTTTTCTCTTCTTTTTACGGGGTTCATCTGACTTGTATGGAGAGCTGGACACCAGTTCAGCCCATGAAGAAACAGGAGAGTTGTTAATAGGCAGTGACTCTTTCGAAACTTGAATATGATGTTCCGGATCGTCTTCGTGTAGTTCCTCCAGCGATGAATGCGAGTCTTCTTGTAGGAGGGAGAATTTATTAGAGAGGGAAAGAGGAGCGGAAAAAGTAATGTGTCTCTCGGGTTGAGAAGGGGAGACTGAAGGAATATCATCCGAGCAGCATGAGTGACCAACATGAGGTGAACTGGAGGATCTTTTTTCTTTCAGACGAGCTGAAATTCGGAGAGAAGGTGCATCTGTAGAAGTGGATGGTACAGGTTTCTCTTGCCTTTCAGGATTGAATTCAGCAGAAGGAGCAATGCAGTCCGAATGTGGGGTGCCCAAATCGGAGCGATGGATAGCTGTAGCGTTACAATCCGGTGGGGTGAGTATGGATTGACGTGCACTAAGAAATGCTGATAGTGCTTCAGAAGTGCAAAAGTCTCTGGTAGACTCTCCTAAAAAAAGACACATTGTAGCTGGGTATCGTAATGCTAACTTAATGCCCTGCTGATGTAGTATTGTTTTGATAGAATTGTAGGCTTTGTGTTTGTTGGAAAGATCTTTCGAAAAGTCTCTAAAGATTAAGATTTTATGATCTTGCCACATAAGCGTTCCAACTTGCCTTGCTCTATTAAGTATTAGTTCCGTATGTGCGTAGTTTAGCAATGATGGGCCGAGGTTTCTGGTCTGGGTTAGGCCTCGGACCTAGAATGCGATGAGATCTTTCAATAATGAGGTCTTGACCGGCTGGTAACTTGAGCAGAGTAGGCAGTACATGTATTAAGAGTGCATTGGTGTCACCAAGCTCTACACCTTCAGGGAAACCTAGGAACCGGAGGTTATTATGTTTGTTTCTATTTTCAATATCATCAATTTTGTCTTGTAAGCTTCTAATAACTCTGTCCTGTTCCCTGATAGTAGCTTGCAGATCATTAATTGAGTTTTCATTATGGTTTGTTTTAGTTTCTGTAGCACTGATTTGTTGGTCGAGGATTTGCATATTAGTGGCATTCTGCTGTGAAGTTATTTTTAGATCATTTATCTCATTAATTAGCTGCTGAAACATTGACTCCACTCTGTTAAGGGAGCTATTTTGAATAGGTTGGTCAGCCATTGTTGTATGCCCTCACAGAGAATCACTGTCAATATTGTTGTAGGTTCAAGAAGTAGATAACTGTGAAAATACTTTACCGGAGCCGATCTATGTAGCAGGCAAAGTAAAGATTCAATAGTTGGCGAAGGTTAGATGTCTAGGAGCAGATGGAAGGATGTTGATAGTTGGTATTCCCAGGGAGAAGCAAAATTAGGCAGCCATCTTCAGGACAGCCAGGCCACACCCCCACAACTTTGTGGCCAGACTTTTAGTATTAACTTCCCTGCTATTTTGCACCAGTTCAGTTTTTAAGTAATGATATTACTTGAGTGAAAAAAAACTTGTTTGAAGTAGTATTTACATTTAGTCTTTCAGACAGGTACCCATGCTATTAGTCTGGAGGGGTTTTGCCTCGACGGGGATTTACTCCCTCTAAATTTTGGGAATAGGGAATTCCAGGTCATGGGAATTAGGTAATCTAGGCCATCCCCCACCCACACTCAGACTCAGAAATGACTGCTTCCTCTTTCTTCTTCCCACATTTGTGGAATTCCCTTCCCACTTCACTCTGTTTTTTTTTTTTTTTTTTGGCAGGACCCTGTCTTCTTTTTCGACCCTGGTCACAGCCCCCGGAGACCTCTGCCACTGTCTGTGGCTGCCGGGATCCCTCAGTCACCTCGGCTTACCCCCCAGAGGGCGGGGCCACGGCCACCATTCCTGGTGGCCACGGGCTAGTGTCTGGTCGGGGAACCACAGCGACGGTGGTGTAGTGAGGTCCTCCGGGGAAGGCTTCATTCACACGGTGGTCCTTGCCCACCTCCTATTTTTCCACCATTTTCGTTACAGAGGCGGGGACGTGCAATGACGCCTGCGTCCGCCCCGCCTCCCGGAACTGTAAGCATCGGACGCTTGAGCTCCCCCAGCCTCCGCCAGGGGTCCTCAATGTGCCGATTGCTGCCCCCACCCTCCCCCTGGAGAAGGAGAGCAGTCCATGGGTCGCTCTATCCTTCTCCCCCCGGCCGGCCCTCTGATGATCTGGGTCCATTCCCAAACCCGGGTCGCCGGCGTCGCAAGCGGAAATCCCACCGCTGCGCCAGCGGGCCGGCTATTCACTCTGTTTTCTACCCTCACTCAACCTCCCTAAGCTGTCACTCTACTGCTCCCCCCCCATTCTTGCTATCCACCTGACTAATCATCCTTCTTTAGCCTGAGTATTTAAGATAGCTTCTAGTCAGTTTTTTCGATCTTTCTATGTACCCTGTCTGCAATATGTTATTGTTGTACCTTGTGTTCACCCTGTATCTTCTTGCACTTTTAATAACTTATTTTCATATGTCTTTAGTAACCTGATTTTAGTTTTTTAATGTTTGTAGATTTTGTTTTACTGTTGCCAGTTTCATTTGTGTTGTTTTTTTTGTACCTCCTCAAGCATCATTGTAACCTGCCTGAACCTCTGCACTACTGTACGTGCCTTTACCCAGGCTCGATTGTAACCTGCCTGAACCTCTGCACTACTGTACGTGCCTTTACCCAGGCTCGATTGTAACCTGCCTGAACCTCTGCACTACTGTACGTGCCTTTACCCAGGCTCGATTGTAACTTGCCTGAGCCTCTGCACTACTGTACGTGCCTTTACCCAGGCTCGATTGTAACCTGCCTGAACCTCTGCACTACTGTACGTGCCTTTACCCAGGCTCGATTGTAACCTGCCTGAGCCTCTGCACTACTGTACGTGCCTTTACCCAGGCTCGATTGTAACCTGCCTGAACCTCTGCACTACTGTACGTGCCTTTACCCAGGCTCGATTGTAACCTGCCTGAACCTCTGCACTACTGTACGTGCCTTTACCCAGGCTCGATTGTAACCTGCCTGAACCTCTGCACTACTGTACGTGCCTTTACCCAGGCTCGATTGTAACCTGCCTGAACCTCTGCACTACTGTACGTGCCTTTACCCAGGCTCGATTGTAACCTGCCTGAGCCTCTGCACTACTGTACGTGCCTTTACGCAGGCTCGATTGTAACCTGCCTGAACCTCTGCACTACTGTCGTGCCTTTGCAGGCTCGATTGTAACCTGCCTGAACCTCTGCACTACTGCGTGCCTTTGCAGGCGCGATTGCAACCTGCCTGAGCCTCTGCACTACTGTACATGCCTTTACCCAGGCGCGATTGCAACTTGCCTGAGCCTCTGCACTACTGTACGTGCCTTTACCCAGGCTCGATTGCAACCTGCCTGAACCTCTGCACTACTGTCGTGCCTTTGCAGGCTCGATTGCAACCTGCCTGAACCTCTGCACTACTGTCGTGCCTTTGCAGGCTCGATTGCAACCTGCCTGAACCTCTGCACTACTGTACGTGCCTTTACCCAGGCTCGATTGTAACCTGCCTGAACCTCTGCACTACTGTACGTGCCTTTACCCAGGCTCGATTGCAACCTGCCTGAACCTCTGCACTACTGTACGTGCCTTTACCCAGGCTCGATTGTAACCTGCCTGAACCTCTGCACTACTGTACGTGCCTTTACCCAGGCTCGATTGTAACCTGCCTGAACCTCTGCACTACTGTACGTGCCTTTGCAGGCTCGATTGTAACCTGCCTGAACCTCTGCACTACTGCGTGCCTTTGCAGGCTCGATTGTAACCTGCCTGAACCTCTGCACTACTGTGCGTGCCTTTGCAGGCTCGATTGTAACCTGCCTGAACCTCTGCACTACTGTCGTGCCTTTACCCAGGCTCGATTGTAACCTGCTTGAGCCTCTGCACTACTGTCGTGCCTTTACAGGCTCGATTGTAACCTGCCTGAACCTCTGCACTACTGTACGTGCCTTTGCAGGCTCGTTGTAACCTGCCTGAACCTCTGCACTACTGTGCGTGCCTTTGCAGGCTCGATTGTAACCTGCCTGAACCTCTGCACTACTGTCGTGCCTTTGCAAGGCTCGATTGTAACCTGCCTGAACCTCTGCACTACTGTGCGTGCCTTTACCAGGCTCGATTGTAACCTGCCTGAACCTCTGCACTACTGTCGTGCCTTTGCCAGGCTCGATTGTAACCTGCCTGAGCCTCTGCACTACTGTACGTGCCTTTACCCAGGCTCGATTGTAACCTGCCTGAACCTCTGCACTACTGTACGTGCCTTTACCCAGGCTCGATTGTAACCTGCCTGAGCCTCTGCACTACTGTACGTGCCTTTACCCAGGCTCGATTGTAACCTGCCTGAACCTCTGAACTACTGTACGTGCCTTTACCCAGGCTCGATTGTAACCTGCCTGAGCCTCTGCACTACTGTACGTGCCTTTACGCAGGCGCGATTGCAACCTGCCTGAGCCTCTGCACTACTGTACATGCCTTTACGCAGGCGCGATTGCAACCTGCCTGAGCCTCTGCACTACTGTACGTGCCTTTGCAGGCTCGATTGCAACCTGCCTGAACCTCTGCACTACTGTCGTGCCTTTGCAGGCTCGATTGCAACCTGCCTGAACCTCTGCACTACTGTCGTGCCTTTACCAGGCTCGATTGTAACCTGCCTGAACCTCTGCACTACTGTGCGTGCCTTTGCAGGCTCGATTGTAACCTGCCTGAACCTCTGCACTACTGTACGTGCCTTTACCCAGGCTCGATTGTAACCTGCCTGAACCTCTGCACTACTGTACGTGCCTTTACCCAGGCTCGATTGTAACCTGCCTGAGCCTCTGCACTACTATACGTGCCTTTTATTGTATCCTGTCTAAGGCACCATTGTTAACTGGCTGCGGTTCATGTATGTATGTATTTTGCCCCCCCTTAACCTTTCCCCGGGGTCACAACTGGAAATGAGCCTCAGCTCAGTGTGGCTCTCCCACTTACCAACTTTTAAATAAATAAATAAATAAAATTTTGCCGTATTTGGTTCAGACTCTAGTTACATGGAGACCTCTGTTTTGACATCTCACATGTCATACCAGTGTACTGTATGATATTTGGAAAATTGTTTCTAGTCCTTGATATCTGATAATCACGCCCTTGATGATTTTATAGACTATGAGTTCCCTGCATTGATAAAGCATCTGCTGACATGAAATGTACGTTTGAGGGTGTACGAGGGGGTGCTGCGATTTGACTTGGTGACCTGTTGTTTGTAGCCATTTTATAGTTAATCAAATGCTTTTTTATCGAGACCTATCTCAGAGATCTTTTTTTTTTCCACTTTGTGGGGTAGCCTGACTTTGAAGTTTGTTCCCTGAAATTCTCTTCTTAGTTTGAGGAAATCCCAGTTTAGTGTTTTGAGCTTTCCAAAATGGTGGGTGCTGTATAGGCATCTAAGGACAGACAGGTCTTGCCATTTTCTGATAAGTTGTGTCCAGTTTCTCCAGCAGCTGGTCCCTTGCATGCTGGTAGGCTATGCTTCTGTATTTCAGAATGGCCAGCAGCAGCTGGGTGGGCAGGGTCAGTCTTGCTTTTTAGGGCTGTGGTGGGTGGAGCCCTGCAGACTTTGAGGAAAGCACTCCCACACTCTTTGTGACCGAGCAACATGTTGGAGTTTGAACACTGTCGCCTCCTCATCTGTGAAGCATTCTGCTTGCCATCTGTATAGGCAGTTGCACTGCACTATTTGAAATCCTCATATGCCCCCCCATCCACTGCCATACATGCACGGTTATTTGTGGGGCTTTTTGTCTTTTACTTTAATTATTGTTTCACCCCCCAACCTGATCCTCCCTCTCATCACCCACCACCCCACTCCCTCCCAGAAACATAATAGGGGATGCCCAATCCCCCAGTGTCCTTATTATGAAATTGTCATACACCCCTCCGTCCACTATTGCACATGTGCAGTTATTTCAGGTATTTTTTCTTTTTAAACATATTTAGTGTTTCTTCCACCACCGACCCTCCCTGTCAGCAACCACCACCCAACTCCCCCCCAGAAATGTAATAATGACACTGGGGTGCCCAATCCCCAATGTCACAATCATGAAATCATCGATAGCCCCCCATGCACTACCATATGCCCAGATATCGCGTGGGATTTTGTTTGATTTATTTATCATTTCCTTCCCCCACCCAACCCTCCTCTCAGCACCCACCACCCTCCCCCAAAGAAATGTAACAGTGGCACTGAAGTGCCCAATCCCAAATGCAGGAATCTTTTTTTTTTTGTACCTGCAAAAGAAAAGTCCATCGATGTCTTTTGTAGCCGTTGCACTCCCCCACACCTGACCCTCCCACTCAGCACCCACCACCACTCACTCCCCCAAGTCTTTACTTACCCATTGGGGGTCCAACGCCTTCTGGACTACAGACACGTTTTCACTCTTCATGGCAGGAGTTCAATATTTTCTCAGCCCTTGTTCATGAGGTGGGGTCATAAGAAGACTATGTTGAAAATTTGGGGTAAAAATATTAAAGAACAACAAAGTTATGAGCCTACCTTGAATCTTGCGAATGCAGGCTCATCACTTCAGTAATTTTCAATACTTTTACCCCAAATTTACAACACAGCCATTTCTTTACAGCACCTCATGAATGTGACAGCTGTCATTTTTAGACTGCAGCCCAAAATGTGTTTTCTGCATCCCAAAAGTTGATTTTGCAGTCCCTGTGCGAAATCACCTTTAAGACAAGAGTTGAACATTTGCTCTGCCCTTCTTCATGAGGCAGGGTCACAACAAGGCTGTGTTGAAAATTTGGTATACAGATATTACAAAACAACAAATAAGAACATAAGAATTTACCGGCAGAAGGAGACTGTGGTTCATCTAGTCTGCCTGAGATGTCTACATCTCCCCCATCTACTGCTCTTGTTGAAGTGGCTACATTGACTGTCCTGTGCCCATTTGAATCCTCTGACTGGCTGAGCCTATCTTTGTAAGGTTCATGGTGTAGTCCCTGCATCATCTTGCTGGCTCTTCTGCATGGGTTCCAGATGGCCTATGTCCTTTTTTAGGTCTGGCCTCCAGAACTGCATACAGTACTTCAAGTGAGACCTCACCAAGAACCTAGAGAGTGGGATGATTACCTCACGCTTTCTGCTTGTAATACCCCTACCTATACATTCAAGGATGCCGCTTGCCCTTAGTGCTGCTTTTACATATTGCTTTCCTACCTTTAGATCATCCAATATCATAACTCCTAGATCCCGTTCCATCTTTGTCTTTTCCAATTGCTGCCCTTCCAGGACATAGTTATTTCCTGGGTTCCTCTTACCCAAGTGTATTACTTTACACTTTTTGGTGTTAAATCTCAACTGCCAGTTCTTGGACCATCCCTCCAGCTTTCTTAGATCTGACGCCATTTCTAGGCCCCCTTCCAGTGTGTCCACCCTGTTGCAGAGCTGTGTATCATCTGCAAGCAGGCAGACTTTCCCTTTCAGTCCCTCAGTGATGTCACTGATGAATATGTTGAAAAGGATTAGTCCAAGCACTGATCCCTTTGGAACCCCACTGGTTACTCTCCCCTCCTGCGACAAGGTGCCATTTACCAGAACTCACCGAGTCCTGCCCTGCAGCCAGCTTGTATCCTTTCTGACCTACATGTCTTTGCTCCAATTTATTTGCTAGCCTTCTGTGTGGAACCATATCAAAGGCTTTGTTAAAATCCAGATATACTATGTCCATAGCCACACCATGGTCCACTGCACTTGTAACCTAGTCGAAGAATTCTATCATATTTGTTTGGCATGAGTGTCCTGCTATGAAGCCATGCTGCTTTGGGTCAAGTTTCTTACTTTCTCTCAGGAACTCCACTTCCCTTTCTATTCTCTGTTACTTTACCCATCACTGAGGTCAGGCTAACTGGGTGGTAATTTTCTGCTACCCTGCTACTACTCTTGTGCAATGGCACAGCTGTGGTCCTTCTCCAGTCTTGTGGCACTATGCCATCTTCCAGCGACTTGCTAAATAGTTCAGCTAGTGGGGCTGCAAGTTCCTCCCACAGTTCCTTCAGAACTCTTGGGTGTATTCCCTCCAGACCCATTGCTTTGTCCACCTTTAATTTAGACAATGTACGTTACATTTTGCTAATGCAGGCTCAGAACTGGTAATTTTTAATATTTTTACTCCAAATTCCTCACATGTAGCCATATTGGCTCTGGCCAGAGTTTGGTTTGGTATGGTGTAGGCATTTGTTACACAGAAACATAGAAACATAGAATTTGATGGCAGATAAAAACCAATAGGCCCATCTAGTTTGCCCTATTTCCCTACCTGCTGAAAAACAAATACTGCAGATTCTACTATATCTGCAGCAATTACCTTGACAAAGTACCCCTATGTCTTGACAAGGTACCCCTATGTCTCGACAAGGTACCCCTATGTCTGTTGTTCCCAGTCTTGCATTCACTTTTTTGATAGTGGGTTTAATATATTTCTTGAAACTGAAGGTGCTGTCTATATCTACTCCCAGGTATTTGTTAGCTCACAATTGTCTTTAATTTTTGTACCTTTTTCATCGAAGACCAAAGACCGTTTTTTTTCCTATGGAAAACCGTCTTTGAGGAGAGAGAATATCAAAATCCAATTGGAGTTTCTTCTCCATTTTAGAGAAGACTTTGGCTCTTGCTATGAGGATTGTGTCATCTACATATAGTTTTATTTTGGAGTGTTGTATATAACCCAGAAAGGTCATTAACATAGACCAGGAATAGTAGGGGCCCAGTATAAATCATTGTGGGACCCCCTGGATAGGAACCCCATCTCTGACAGGATGTTATTCATTGCCATTGATTGCCTGTGGTTTAATTAGGTAAGAGGTGCACCAGGTAGTTGCTTCTAGTGCTACTCCCATGTTCTTCAGTTTTCCTTAAACTATTTTGTGGGCCACCATATTGAACACCTTCAAGAGATCCACATACACTGCCTGAACAGCTTCACCTTTGTCCAGGGCTCCAGTGACCTCTCTGATGAAATCTGCAAGGGCAGTGAATGTGGATCTTCCCAGCCTAAAGTCCAACTGGTGGATCTTTAGAAGATTATGTGCTTCTAGGTGTGTGGCACCAAAGGATCAAGCGAAAACAGCCTTTATTACCCCCATGGGTCTTTTCGAGTTTACAAGGATGATTTTTGGACTGTGTAACACACCGGGAACTTTTCAGAGACTGGTTGAACATTGTCTTGGAAGCCAGAATTTTGAAATCCTTTTGTTATATCTGGATGATATCATTGTATATTCAAAGACTCACGAAGATCATCTACTTCACTTGGAAGAGGTGTTCCAAAGATTGATCCGATATGGTCTTAAAATAAAACCCTCTAAATGCCATCTGTTGCAAACTGAAGTGAGTTAACTGGGACATATAGTCTTCACTGAGGGAGTGATGCCAGACCCAGAGAAGATTGAAGCAGTAAGGAAATGGTCTGTGCCTACTACTATTAGAGACGTCCGAAAGTTCTTGGGATTCGTGGGATATTATCGGAGAATTATCAAGAACTTCTGCAAAATTGCTGTGCCATTACACAAACTTTTAAGGGGATCAGCAGAGCGTCGAGTCCCAAAGAATCATTTAGTTACATGGGGAACTGAACAGCAAGAAGCATTTGATCAGTTAAAGAAAGTATTAACAGTGGCTCCTATATTGGCGTATCCAGATTATGCGAAACTTTTTCTTTTATATACCGATGCCAGTAACAAAGGGTTGGGCACGGTACTTGCACAAGAACAGAATGACGTAGAAAGAGTAATAGCCTATGCAAGCAGAGGGTTAAGAGGTTCTGAGCAGAATGACGCCCGCTACAAGTCTTTCAAACATGAGTTTTTAGCGCTGGTATGGTCTATCACAGAGAAATTCCGGCAATATTTGGCTGTCACCCATTTCATGGTTTTCACGGATAATAACCCTTTGGCACACTTGAATACTGCGAAGCTAGAAGCCCTTGAGCAGAGGTGGGCCTCTCAAATTGCAAATTACCAATTCTCCTTAAAATATCGTTCTGGTAAAGTGAATGCGAATGCAGACGCCTTGTCTCGGATGCCTGGACAAGAGGAAGCAGAAGTGGATGACACCTTGCTGGAAAACATAGAAATGCCACCTTTTCTGCAAGTACCCGCTGAGATTGTGCAAGCACGTTGTCAAATTGTTCCTGAGCCTGAAGTAGAAATTCAACCAGAAGTGGATGATACGATTGCAAACCAAAAAAATCGATGGGTGAAATTACAAGACCAAGATCCTATCGTCTGCCAAGTAAAAGCTCTAGTTGCTGCACAGAAACACATGACCTAACAAGAACAAAAGAAGCTGAACATAGAAGCAATGAAACTTTGGAGACACAGAACTCAACTAGCCATAGAAGACTGTACCTTGGTAAAAAAAAAAAGTACAGACCCTACTACGCGCCTAGAGTTGACTCAGATCATAGTTCCAAAAACCAGTGTGTCCATAGTATTAGAGGCATACCATGATAATTCGGGACATTTTGGTCACAAAAGAACCGAGGCTGTTATCAGAAGAAGGTTTTACTGGATAGGAATGCGTAGCGATGTAATAAAATGGTGTGAGGAATGTCCAGCCTGTAATTTAAAGCACAGACAAAAGATTAATCAGAGAGCTCCTCTCCATCCAGTAGTTAGTAACGCGCCATTGGAACTAGTTGCTGTTGATCATTTAAAGTTAGACCCAAGCAGAAATGGACACATCTATGTCCTCACTATGGTTGATCACTTTTCTAAGTATGTAGTTGCAAGTGCAGTAAAATACCTATCTGCTCGAACTACCGCTGAGACCTTCTTGAGATGTTTTGTGTGACCTTTTGGATATCCTACAAAAATCCTCATGGATCAAGGAACTTCTTTTGAATCCAAACTGTTTCATGAACTTTGCACCCTGTAGGAAGCCATAAGTTGAAAACCACTGCTTACCATCCCCAAGGTAATGGACTTTGCGAAAGAACGAATCAGACTCTGCTGGAGATGCTGCGAGCCCTACCAGAGTATAAACGTCCCTTCTTGCCAGCTTTACTTCCCGAGCTCACATATCTCTATAGTAATACCATCCATTGCTCTACGGGTTATACACCTTATTATCTAATGTTTGGATGCCATGGAAGTCTTCTGATGGACTTAGTGTTGGAGGTACCACTGAAAGAAACCAAAGTAAAGAAACCAGTTACGAATTGGGTACAGGAACATAACCAACGTTTGCAGGAAGCTGGACATATTGTTGGCAAACACATGGAGCAAGTACGGCAAAAACAAAAGGCAAATTATGACATCAAGGCTAAAGTTACAGTGCCTTCAGAAAGTATTCACCCCCCTTGGATTTTGTCACATTTTGTTGTGTTACTACCAGAATTTTTAATGCATTGAAATGATTTTTCCCCCTTGATTCACACAGCATACTCAACAATTTAAAGGGGCAAAAATATTTTTATTGTGTAACAAAGATTTTTGAAACATTAAAAACTGAAATATCTTGTGTAACCCCTCACCCCTGCCTTTTTGCCAAAACGACAGGTGGCATGCTGTTGAAGCTGACAGCAGTACATGGTGGGGACTGGGTTCGGGGAGGATGAGGTTACTTGGCACAGGGGAGCCTAGGTTTGACTACTCTGCACAGGGGCACCCAAGTAAATCCAAACACAGGAAGCAATAACTGTAATGTCTAGAACCAGGAATGGGATTCTTCAGTGTGGCTTTTATTCACATACTAGCTGAACAAAACAAAGCATAGATGGACCCCCCATAGGGCTACATTTCCTGGTAATGCAGATTAGAGACTACAGAACACTTATTCACCATTTTCAGTCCTCAGGCTCTGGACCCACCAGGCACACAGCCCGGACTTGCACGCAGCTTTGGGTACACAGCCCGACTTGTACACACTTGGGTTTTTCCCCACGGTCCATTGGAAAAATGAACCAATTATCCTGTCGTGGCTCCCCACACCACTTAGAGTCGGCGACTCCTAGAGAGAATTTTTTCCTTACTTGTTGTGACTCCCCAACTCCTAGGGAGAATTTTTCCTACTTGTTGTGTCTCCCCACACCATTTAGAGTCTGTGACTCCTAGAGAGATTTTCCCTTTTGCAACCCCACTTCTGGGTACTTCCTCCATCACTGGTCAAGTGCATGAAGCAAAGTAGCAACCACAGCAGAAATCCGTAGAGGTGGACCTGGTCACTAAAGATGGGGGGTTCACCCACCTCCAGCTCCCACAGCCCATACCCAGCCATTTCCCTGGGAAAACTGAACCATTCCTTTGCTGAACTTCTAAATGTAGATTAAAGGGTAGATGATCTGGTGCATCTCCTCTACATATTACTTGAATCACACAACACTCTAGCATTTGACACTACTTTACTTGTTTGGCCCATTTCTCTAGAGCTTCCCCAAAATGTGGTGCAATCCCTAGATTTTCACACAAGTCCCAGGGTGAAGAAAGCATTTTCCCTCTTAGTCAGAGCAGACCTCACCCTTTTAGTTGCAGGTGCCCACAGGCGACTCACAAATCCTCCATCTTTCAAAATAAATGCTGAACTAAACAGGCAGCTTTTCTTCCACTTGGCAGAATTAAGGGGATTGCCCCAGGAATCTGCTAGGGATCTTCATCCCCCGGAGGGGCACTGAGACCAGACAGCGGTCTCCACCACTTGAGCACACCCTTCACTAGAAGACAAACTGGACACTGACTACTACCTTTGAAAACTCCCTACATTCTATCTAACTCCCTTGGCTGCAGATTCCAATGTGGCTTATGCAGCTGCGAAAGTTCTATTGGTGATGTCGTCCCTCAGTCTCAGCTGAGACTGAGAACAGAGTGAGACAGTGTGAAACCCATTGAACTGGAGTTTCACAAGCTGCCTTCCCTGCCTACCACTAGGTCTTACTGGGATTCTAGTAACCCCGGGTAGCAAGGGGGTTACACTTGTTTACTTAAGTATTCACCCCCTTGAGTCAATACTTTGTAGAAGCACCTTTGGCAGCAATTACATCTTTGAGTCTTCTTGGGTATGTCTGTATCAGCTTTGCACATCTGGATTTTGGGATTTTCGCCCATTCTTCCTTGCAGATTTGCTCAAGTTCTGTCAAGTTGGATGGGGAGCGTCAGTGAACCTCAATCTTTAAGGTTTTCCACAGATTCTCAATGGGATTCAAGTCTGGGCTTTGGCTGGGCCACTCAAGGACATTCACCTTCTTGTTCTGAAGCCACTCCAGCGTTGCTTTGGCTGTACGCTTGGGGTTGTTGTCCTGTTGGAACGTAAATCTTCACCCCAGTCCAAAGTCTATCGCAAACTGATGCAAGTTCTCCTCAAGGATGTGCCTGTATTAGGCTTCATTCATTGTTCCCTCTATCCTGACAAGTGCCCCAGTCCCTGCCGCTGAAAAGCATCCCCATAGCATGATGCTGCCACCACCATGCTTCATGGTAGGGATGGTGTTACACGGGTGATGAGCTGTGTTCGATTTGTGCCAGGCATAGCGCTTTGCATTCAGGCCAAAGAGTTCAATTTTTGTTTCATCAGACCAGAGAATCTTTTGCCACATGGTCTCAGAGTCTGCCACGTGCCTTCTTGCAAACTCCAAGCATGCTATTATGTGGTCTTTTCTCAGGAGTGGCTTCCGTCTAGCCACTCTCCCAAAGAGGCTACATCTGTGAAGTGCTGCAGAGATTGTTGTCCTCTGGACAGGTTCTCCCATCTCAGCCATGGAGCTCTGTAGTTCTGTCAGGGTGGTCATTGGGTTCTTGGTCACTTCCCTGACCAAGGTCCTTCTTGCCCGGTTGCTCAGTTTGGGAGGACGGCCTGCTCTAGGAAAAGTCTGGGTGGTTCTGTAATCTTTCCATTTCCTAATGATGGACTTGACTGTGCTCCTGGGAACTTTCAACACCCTAGAAATGTTTTTATACCCCTCCCCAGATCTATGCCTCCTCACAATTCTATCACGGAGTTCTACGGACAGCTCCTTGGTCTTCATGGTAGAGTTTCTGCTCTAAAGTAACAAAAGTAGCGGCTCCAATTTCAGTCATGCCTGTGTAGTAAGACAGTGTTCAAACAAAGAAAAACACGGCACCAACACTTCACACAATATAAGCTGTATTATGACTTACAAAACAGAAGTGACATAACATATCAAATACAGTAGCGCCATGCAAGGCAAGATCAGCTCAAGACAAAAGAAAGCCCGACCGGTTTCGCGCCAAAACAGCGCCTCCTCAGGGACACAACAGAGTTTCTGCTCTGACATGCACTGTCAACAGTGGGACCTTATATAGACAGGTGTATTTCCTCTGAAATCATGTCAACCATTTGAACTGACCACAGGTGGACTCTATTCAAGTTTTAGAGTGATCTCACAAGGAAATTGGATGCACCTGAGCTCAATTTGGAGTGTCATAGCACAGGGGGTGAATACTTATCAAATCAAGACATTTTAGGTTTTTATTTTAAATTACATGTACAAAACATTCCAGTAGTGTCATTCAACTTTGACATTATAGAGTAATTTGTGTAGATACGTGACAAAAAAATCCCATATAAATGTATTTTAATTTGAGTTTGCAACATCACAAAATGTGACAAAATCCAAGGGGGGTGAATACTTTCTGAAGGCACTGTACACCTTTACTTGTTGGAGAGAGAGTAATGTTAAAGAAAACCCAAAAATGCAGCAAATTGTCTTCGGAGTGGGAACCAGAACTATATCATATTATTGAGATAACTTATCCCTAACTACCTGTATACAAGATCCAAAAAGAATTAGGAAGCGGTACCAAGATTGTTCACCAGAATCTCCTCAAAGCTTGCACTTTCAGAGATGCTGTTCTCGATAAAGATCAGGACAGTCCTACGCCAAAGGAGAGGCAGGAGTCCATAAAAGACAGAATGTTGGAACTGAAATAGCCAATCAGTTGGTGTAAAGAACCATGGATTCACACTTCATATGTAAACTCTCATGACCACCCAAATGGTGTACTAGTGATAGATCCGCAAATGCCAGATTTCCCAGAAAGAGAACACACTGTCCAAGAACCTGTAGGTTTCCAACCCCGCAGATCCCAAAGATCTAAAGCAGCTGTTCCCCCTAGAAGGTACATCACAGAAGCCTTCCAACTTGTACCACAGTACCGTATGTAGATTTATTCAAAGTAATTACCCAGACACAGTCACTTTAGTGTAGTAAATTTAAAGATTTACAATAATAGTAGATGTTTTAAGAATTTAGAGAATTTGAGTGTTTTATTAACAAGAGATTTCATAAAGTGTTAAGTAAGATATTAGAGTGTTAAGAAGTATCTTTTATAAAGTGTTTAAGGGAATACATGGGGACATGTACTTTTTAGGCGGGCCCGAATCTGTAATGCCTCAAAGTTGGGGCATCCCAGAAAATTAAATTAAATGACAAGATTAGGGGTTTACAGGTGCCCAGGGTGCCTGTCTTAGGTACAGACTGCAGGGTAAATAGATAAAGGGGCCCCTCAGAAGTGACTCCCATCCCTGTATAGTATAGAAACACTGTAATTAATAAAGAAAAGTGCCCTGTGCACTTAAAACCTTGGTAAAAAAAAATAGAATTCATGTAGCTCCAGTAACAATGGCCTGGATGGAATGCTGTGCTGAGCTGCTCATGCACAGCATTCCACTCCAGCCATTCTAGAACCCAGGTGGGTTTAAGTTTAAAAAAAATATTTTTACAGTTGGTCAGTTGTTCCTGGGCAGAGGTAGACGAGAGAGGACACAGAAGTCAAGGGACAGGTTAGGGCTTAACTGGGGTTGAAGTCGTCCCTCAGGGCTTGCTGTGTTCCTGCTCTGCCTCCCCTGCCTGAAGTCTCCTGAAGCTGCTGTTCGCCCCGTAGTTGTGTGGCACGGTTGGTGGTGCCGTCGGGGCACCACAAAGAGAAGAGATGCCAGTTTGTCCGGTTTTGGGCTTAAGAGCCCGTCGTTTTGTTATTTTGCCCCTTTTTTATTTTTTTTTAAGTTTGTTTTCGGTCCCCTGTCGGCAACTTGCAAGCGCCACATCACATCGAGTTTGGTCGGCCTTCCTAGGCCCCTCCCAGTTGTCCCCCTAGCTGCCTGTAACTCTCCCTCCCACTGCCAGCTTACCTCCCGCCTCCCAGTACTGCTCTCCAGCCTCCAGCAGTGATAGAAGTGGTGAGTCGGCAGCAGTACACGCTACGTGCTGACCGCCTGAAGAAAATACTTTTTTTTAAATTGTAAAGTCACGCTTTATCTTGTGAGCCAAGTGGCCAGCGCGAGATCATTGGGCAGCTAGGACCCTGTATTTAAATATTTAGGAGGGAGGTGGGGTTAGCGACGCCCTTTGGGGAGGGGCTAGCTCAGAGAGGCCAAGCTAGGGCCTCATAAATATTCAAATGGGGGCGGGATTCGGGCCAGCGATCTGCCGAAAGAGTGGCAGCAGGCTCAGAGAGCCTTTTAGATTTAAAGGGGCCCTGCCACTTTTGGCCTGCTAATTATTTAAAGGGGCGATCCAGGCCAAGTAAAGAGGGGGCAATTCAGGCCCATTTCTGTTAGGGCACCAGGCCCATTGTAAAGCAGGGCACCAGGCCCAGTTGTAAGAGGGCTATTAGGCCCACAGTATAGAGGACACCAGGCCCATTTCGAAGGGCACCAGGCCCACTGAATTAAGGGCACCAGGCCCAGTTTTAAAAGGGTGATTAGGCCCACAGCTAAGCAGGGCATTTAACACCTAGGTAAATGTAGGGCATTAGGCCCGAGGTAAAGCAGGGTCCCAGGCCAGCCCCAGCCTAGCAGATTACGGCAAGCCAGCCTACTGGTAGCAAGGGCAGCTCCGGCCTAGTGGATTAGGGCAAGCCAGCCTACTGGTAGCAAGGGCAGCTCTGGCCTAGTGGATTAGGGCAAGCCAGCCTAGTGGTAGTAAGGGAAGCCCCAGCCTAGTGGATTAGGGCAACTCAGCCTAGTGGTGGTAGTAAGGGCAGCCCCAGTCTAGTGGATTAGGGCAAGCCAGCCTAGCGGCAGTAAGTAGGGCATATAGGCCCCATAGCAAATAAGGCATTTAGGCCTTTAGTGTCCCGGGCAATTAGCATAGGGCAAGTGGTATTCTCAGTATAGTGGTTAGGGTATCCATAGCAAAATGTTCAGGGGTAGCCAGATCCTATTCGGGAAGGCCCTACAGTTAGGAAAAAGGGTCCATCCAAGGGGGTTCAGCTCACAAATACTGCAATGTAACTGTAACAACTGTACCGTTCATGCAAATAGTTATTGCTAAAGTTTCTGAAAAACTGTGAACTTGCTAAGAAGCACCAAGACTATATTGTATCTGGATTGTGGTTAGTTGCTCCTGGTTGTTCGAACTATTGCCCTAAGCATCTGAACTATTGCCCTAAGCATCTGAACTATTGCTCTAAGTATCTGAACTATTGCCCTAAGCATCTGAACTATTGCTCTAAGTATCTGAACTATTGCCCTAAGCATCTGAACTATTGCCCTAAGCATTTGAACTATTGCTCTAAGCATCTGAACTCTTGCCCCACCTATAACAATTACACCTAAATTTATAGTTTGCCTTTCCCTGGGCAAATTATCGTATCATTCCGCAGTTCTCTTGGCATTGCAGACAGGTGCATCTTTTAGCTACATTGTTACCAGTGTATGGGGACAGTCTCAATTTTCTACCATACTGCAGTCCCATAGTGTGGTCTGTAATACTACGTACCCAGAATCAGTCTCTACCCAGAATGGGACATCTGTTCATCGTTCTTCACCAAAGTGGGATCGACCATAAAATCATCTCCTCCATCTGTGTCGTCTGCCAAAGTTGAGTCCGTCACCAGTCGCACAAGTCATACCCGCCGTTTCTTGTTTTCCACAGCTCGAAGTTACGTCCGCCGAAGTGCATCACGACAGCCGTGCCAGTGTCGTTTCATATGGTTCCTAATCCAGATGTCCCAAAGTTGGTCGCCCTCCACAGAAGAGTGTGCACATCCTGGAGAACCTGGACTGTGCCCCTGGTCGTTCGCCGAGAGTCGAGTCCGTCGAAGCCCAGTTCAGGACGCGTCCACTGTTTTTTTATTTTGTTCTAAGTTCTGGTTACAAGATTGCAGAATCAACCATCCTCTCTACAGATTCTTCTGGTTCCTGGTCCTATCGGAGATCCTTCAGAGTTTAGCTGGCCCTTGGAGTGTTGCAGCATCGTTCAGGTCGTGGTAGTCCTCAAGTGGATTTGTTGCCACGCAGATCCTGTTTTCTCCTCATCCTTGGCAGCCCTGGAAGTGGGTTTTGGCCGAGAAATCCTTTGTCTTCAGTTTGGAATCCAACAGCCTGTAAGTGGCTTATTCCAGGAACCAGTTTCTCTGGTTCTTTCATTCCGGCAGCCTTGGAGAGAGTGGACTTTTGCCGAAGAATCATATGGTCTGTTTAGCAAACTTCTCACCACCCAGTGACCTTTACAAGATCCCTGCTGGGGATTGTGTTTAGTATCAACTGTTCCGTTTGCTTCCCCTTTGTAGCTACCATCGTAGAATGATGGTGTACACGAAGACGTCAGACCTCTGGACTCCTGTAACATTGGACTTCAGTAGACTAGTGTGGTTATAGCTAAACCAAATATTGTTGGTAGTATATATCATCAGATTTTTGCCTAAGTTTAGTAATAAGAATAAGAACTGTTGAATAATTATAGAAGTATAGTGGCAGTAGGCCTAAATACCTAGGCTATTCCTGTTGGAAGTAATTTTAGCAGTTATAGTTAAGAGTGTACTGTCCTCTTTACCGCCCTATTGTTTTGGGTGTTTTCTCCTTCTCTTGTGACTGTGTCTCTGTACTAAATAAACGCCCTGCGGGCACTGTAAATCTAGGACAACTCCTGCCTCTCCTTGTCTGGGTAACAGTTATCTTAATCCACAATAATTTGGTAATTCGGACCTTGGTGTCTCACTCATCTCTTTCCACCATCCTTAGAACAGAGTACCACAGAGCACCTCTAGACCATCACACTGGGAAGGACTCTTCCTTTAGGTTTTTGTTAAAGAGGTTTGTCAGGATTGTGTGTCTGTAGTCTGCTGCTACTTTTAGGAACTTGATTTCTGCATTATCCAGTCTTGGTGACTGATTAATTGATTTTTAATTTACTGCACTTTATTCTCCTTCACTCATAACTTCCCCCATCAATTCCTACCACCCACCCAACCCCATTGCCGTCTTCTTTGGGATTTTCCTCAACTCCTCAGGTCCCCCATGAATAACCCCACCATGAAAAGGGCTACTGAGGAGCTGGACCCTTACCTTCCCAGACAGAGCTGCAGCTTTGGTCTTCGGAGCACAGCACCAAGTCAGCAGTGCGGGGGCCTGCGGTGAGAGGTGGACAACATCCTGCATCAGTGGGAAGATATTTTCCTCCTTGTTGCTTTCACTGCCCATGGATGTCGGGAAGACCAGGCCAATGCATGTGCGTCATGCCACCGATGTTCCCCAGTTTTGAACAATGGCTCATAGTTGCCTTCATCAGGTGGTGATATCGCGGCAGAGTCTAACTCCAACTCACCCTCGGAGGAGGTCAGCGTTCATGGGACGCTCAGCTGTCCTATCCCCAGCCATCCCTCCAATGACCTAGGCTTGTTTCTGAATCTGGGTCGCCATTGCAAGTGGTAGCACCAGCACTAAGCCAGTGGGCCAGATACTTGGTGAATTAGTTACATTTAGTTTTCTTTCTTTCTTTCTTTACTTCCTTGCCTTTTATTGTTCTGAAGTGAAAACTTGGTCTGTTTTTGATCATGTCTTCTGCATCCTGGGTCCAGTCAGTCTCATCACTTTTATTTAGCTCTGGAGTTGGGGAAGGATTTATTCATGAGGGAATGTGCATAACTACTGGCTTAGCTGGTTTGCTGTGATCTTTGGATTTTGGGCAGTGCCGTCCTCTTTTATACATTGTATCTCACTCCTGCATCTGGTAGAGCCCTCAAAGCTTTTCATCATTTCTCAGTACATGGAGGGATCCATTGTGTAGATGATTTTGTTCTTGAAGCATCTAACATTTGCTCATTTGATTTGATTTTTACAGTTACTTCTTAATTTTTTAAAGCTCTCCCAGTCCTTATAGTTGGCTGTTTTATTTGCCTTTCTCGAACCTCTTTCATTTATCCGGATTTGTTTTTCCAGCTTTGTTGTTACTCATGGCATGGGTTTTTTCCTGATCCTGCTGGTTTTTAGTGGGGCATGTTTGTTACATATTTCGACAAATGATTTGGTAAATTGCTCAATGGCCATATTGACATCTGGGATAAGTTCCAGCCTGTCCCTCCTTTCATTTTGCACGCTGAGGCTGAAGCTTTCTGCACAGAAATTTCTAACATTTCTGCTTGTTCTGTAGTTTTGCTGAGATACTTCTGCAGTTGTTCTGTCAAGGCAACAGGTTATTGGGCTCTGGTCTCCAGCTTAGGGCTTTGAACCCTGTAATTTAACACTTTTATATGTGAGGTAATAGATATCAGGTCTAGGACATTCCTGGTGCTGTTATGGAGCTTTTCCTCATTGGTGAGTCCACCAGCCGGATCACCCCCAGGGGTGCCAAGCTCTCTGCAAGTTTGTCCCTCCTTAGCCTGCCCCATGATGCACCTGAAGTCATGAAAGAGGACCAGCTCTCCCCTCCCCACAGCATCATGTTGGGTTTGGCCTAACAAGTCAAAGTGGAGTGGCTTTACTTTGGGCAGGGGAATAAACAATACTAGTGTTTATATAGACGCCCCTTGCCCCCCTCATCTAGGGGCATAAATCATCACTGCAGTTGTTCCAGAGGGCATTAGGAAGGGCTACATGAAGCGCAAACCCAAGCCAGTGCACCCTTAAGCAAGATAGGAAAATAGTGGTCCTATCTTTCAGCAACTTCATTCACCAGTGCATTCTCAATCTCACTACCGAAAATCTGGAGTCTCCCCAAACGCTGACACTAGACCAGGCTCTCCAAGCTGTAACATCCTGCCTCTTTGAGCCCCAGAGCCCCTCGGTCTGAATGCAGCATGATGGAAGTACTTCTGAAGTTAAAACTTATGAAATAAATTAGACACAAGGATGGAGGAGGTTCTATTTCATTTTGTCCCCCTTCCAGCTTAAATAAGGAAACATCACTACCAATTTCTTCTCAAACTAGCTTCTTTATTCTAGATCCTGGATCCCAAATGATCTCAGGAATGCAGGGGTCACATCCTTCATTAAATAAAGCAACTCCATGGAGCTATCTGAACTTTTTACAAGGTACCCTGGCTGGATATTCAGAGCAGTGATAATGGTTTACAGGCAGTACAAGCAGGGCTTCTTCACTTTATACTAACTTGGATACTTTACCCAAGGAACCTCCCTAGTTAGAAACCCACAGACTCCTGGCTCACTGGCACTGGTAAGCCACCACTTTTTTTCTCTATTCTACTCTGGGTTACAACTCTCTGTCTGGTGTGGCACTGGTTGCTGCCTTAACTCTGGCACGAGAAAGCGTGCTGCCTTCCCCACCTGGCCCCTGGACCTTGACCCAAATTACAAGGGGTACCAGGATTTTTAACTCCAACCCAGGCCCTGTAACTCACTCAGTCTCATACAACAGGGAACCTAAACCTGCTGGTGCTCCCAATCTCACTGCACTCATTCCATCTTTCCTTCTGTATAACTCTCTGCTGGTGCAGCGGCTCTCAAACCCGGCCCTGCTCCAGTACCTGAGTCCCCTGCTACAGACTGCCCTGCCATGGGAGAGCCCCGGGCCCCTGCCACCACCCAGGCCCCCCAAGCAGCCCAAACTCTGCAAGTAGCACCAAATCCTCTTTTTTCTTTTCCGCTCCCAGCTGATCTTTCACAGAGGATACATGCCTAGGCCCACATCCCTATCAAAAGATCCTGTGCTTGTGGTAAGCTCCTGCCAGTGGCCACCCTCCAATGCCTGTCCTCTGACCTGTGACCTACCTGGCCCTTTGATGCTGGCACCCTAGGATCTGCCCCTCCAAGCAGGCCCCAAAAATGGGTGAGGGGCCCCCTATGGCTCCAACTGCCCACAGACCACCCTGCCACACCGGGTATGGGGAAGAGCCACTGCCACCGGCCTTCCCCCTGTGAGGACCCTGCCACTATCCCCACAGCCCTGGCGGCCTGAGCAAACTACTTCATGGGATCTCTAAGGGCTTCTGCCTATCCTGGCCTCCTACTGCCACCCGCTCCTCCCTTACCCCAATGACGCAGGACCTGGCTAACCATTCTCCCCACAGAGCTTTCCTCCCAGCTCCTTGACGTCATGTCACTGCAGGAGCCATCGCTATCTGCCACTTTTGGAGGGGGTTCCCCCCACTGGCCCACCTGGACTGCCGAGCTCCCTTCTTGCCTGCCTTCCCTGCTCCTCCAGCTGCCCCTTCCAGCCCAGGCCTAATGGCTGGGCTGGAAAAGGCACCAAACTGCCTGTCTCCAACCTTACATACCTCACTCAATCACTCTGCTGCCACCTGGGCATCCGCAGGTATTAACCCCACAGCACTAATAAATTCCTAGCTTGGGGAGATAGAGGGGAAAAGATGTCTATAGTAAGGCCTCCTTTAAGGGGGGCTTACATTTAGTTTTAAGGAGCTTATGGCTATGATAAGCCATTAAATTCATTTTAAAGTCCCAGATTAGACTGTTTCTAGGTTGCCAAGATTTTCCTTTCTGTAAAGCAATATACCTCCCCCCCCCACCACCATTGGGCCTGGCCAATCTAATTTGGCTATAGTTACAGCTACTGTATGTCATTGCCTGGATGTTTTTCACTAACCATGTTTCCATTAGGCCTATTATGTCCCAATCTTTGTTCTGGGCCCAAATATTAAATTGGTTCATTTGTTTTACCAGTCTTTTTTCATTTTCGTGAACTACTTTGATCTTGTGATTTGTTGGTCCTGGACCTGGGTTCACCTCCATGTCCCCACACTTGGTCAGTAGAACTGCATACAATATCATACTTGATCTGAATTCTGTTGACTTTGCTACTGTAGTTGCAGATTTGCAATGCTGATTCAGTTTGTCTGTCTGATGTAGCAAAGCCATCTGTTGGACATACGAACAGATAAAATTGCTGGCAGATAAAGGCCTTATGGTCTATCAAGTCTGCTCAATTATGCAGCTAGCAGCCCTTACACTGCAGCTGCCCCTTCTTCTTCCCCCCTCCAGTGACCCTCCCCCTCACCCTGTTCCATTCCTTTTTGAAGCAGCCCACTGTTCTACAGGGTACAACTTCATTTGGCAATGCATTCCATGCAGATACCACCCTCCCCATAAAAAAGTGTCTTCTCATTTCCCTCCTGAACCTTCCCCTTCTAATCTCATACCTATGAGTGTCCCTCCCCTTCCTTAATTTGAAAAGCCCTTCCATGCAAGTCTTATTTATTCCCTTCATGTACTTGAAGGTTTCACTCATGTCTCCCCATCCCTCCTTTCCTTCAGGGAGTACATGTTCAACTCCCTCAGCCTGCTCTCATAGGGCAAGTCCCCTAGACCCTGGATCATTTTTGTTGCCCTGTGCTGCACTGCCTCCAGTAACCTAATGTCCTTCTCCAGGTACAGTCGCCAGAACTGCACAAAGTACTCTAGGTGTGGTCTAACCAGTGACCTATAAAGCGGCAGGATAACCTCACCCCTCCTGGAGGATATGCCTCTGGCAATACAAGGCAGCATCCAGTTGGTCTTTGCATCTGCCTTTCTACACTGTTCTGAGTTGTTCATTGCTGTGACTGGGAGCTTCTGCCACTCTGGAGGACTGACCTTTTCTTAAATCTGTTGCAACAGTTCTTCTATTTCTCTGCCTAATCTATTCTTTACAATTTCTAGTCCATAAGGTTGTCCACCTCTGGGCACCCCATCCCTTTCTTGACTATGCTATAGTGTCCTCTTTAATTTTCCTATTCCCTCTCGGGTCCTTGTACAGGAAGGTTATTGTTGCGACCTCCGAGGTGATGTAAAACAACAGGCTGTGTTCCTCATTGTTGGATTTAATATGCAATGGTACTATGTTATAAAATACCTTGATATAGATGCCTTATGTGCATAAAACCTGTAGATGTTGAAAATATCATGGTACTAGCTGTTTTTGATAAAGGTAAAAAGTACTGTGGAGACCTGGCTTTCCAAATCCACCCCAACTCCTTCGTCTCACTCCCTGGGTACACCCTCTACTAGGAGGATCGAGTAGGCAAATGCAGGAGTGGCAGTGCTGTTTTCATACGTGACACTATTGTTGGTCATGCACTCCCTGCCCCCAAGCTCAATAATGGTGCCCAGACCCTCACCTTCAAACTCATTCCTGATCCCTCTAGGGGACCGCTCTACTTCACAGCCTCCTATGTTCCCCCAAGGAACCAGAACCTGGCAATCTCATCTCTTACAGATTATCTCACCACCCTCGCCCACGAAGCAGAACAAGTCCTTGTTGGGGATCTCGATGTCAGTTGGCTTAGTCCCTCCACCTCCCAAGCAAGGGACACCTTCACTGCCCTTGACCTGACCCAACTAGTCTCCCAGCCCACTAGACTCAATCCCTCCAGTGGAACCAGCACCCTCCTGAATATCATAGTCACCAACCACCCCCACAAAATCCAGGACATACAAATCCTCCCTGACTCTTTAAGTGACCACTCCCCTATCCTATTCCTCTGGTCCACCTTTACCCCCAAACCAGTAGCCCAAACCACCCCCCGCAGGCGCCTCCACCCGGGTGGCCTGAATAAACTCAAGCAATTCCTCACCCAGATCGACTGGTCCCCCATCAACCAAGCACCCAGCACTGACTCTTCCCTCGATCTTTTCACACAGGTTTTTAACAAGGCCTATGATCTCTACACACCGCTTAACAGACTCTGCACCAAAAAGCAAAATACACCATGGGTCATCCCCACCCTACTCCAAGAACTCAGGGAAAGGGATAACCTCTGGCACCTAGCAACTGAGACCAACAGGACAGCAGACAGACATACCTACAATGCTGCACAGAATAGGTGCACCTGAGCCATCTGTAAAGCCAAGGCTGCTCACTAGCAGACTACCCTCACCTCCTCATGGGGGTCTGCCCAGACCTTTTGGGACAATATTAAAGAACTGAATGGGAAATCTCGCTCCCCTCCCCTGTCCCAGCTTACTATTGATGGTTCTACTACCACTGACCCCTTAACATAGCTAACTGCCTTAACACCTCCTTCATGGACCTTAGCTCTGTCCTTCCCAATAATTTCTTCCACCCAGATCCTGATTCAGAGCCCCCTGTCCTTCAATGTTCCAGGTTCTACTTACGCAAAATATCTACCCATGAAGCCAGACCATTCCTTCTAAAAGCATTAGGCAGCAACAACCCAAGCAACAACTCCTTAGATCCCAAAATACTACGACTGGTCCTAAATGACATCCTAGTCCCACTTACGAGCTTACTGAACTGATCCCTCTGCCTGGGTCAGTTTCCCAGTGCTTGGAAAATGGCTGTTGTCACACCTATTCATAAAGGTGGGGACGGGTCCACCCCCAGCAACTATCGGCCAATTTCCCTCCTTCCCCCACTCTCCAAAGCCATAGAAAAAGTGGTGGCTACACAGCTCACCGGGTATCTGACTAAATATGCTGTTCTGTGCCCAGAGCAGCATGGTTTCTGTGCAGGCCATAACACAGGTACAGCCTTACTGGAATTCTACAACTTTCTGCACTTCTCTCCTGACTCTGGCAACCTTGCTGGAGCTGTGTTCATTGAACTCTTGAAGGCCTTTGACACTGTCTGCCATCCCTTCCTACTTGACGTCTTGTACCATATCGTTTTTCTACTGGTCCCCTCGCCTGGTGCTCTAATTACCTTTTGGCCTGTTCCCAGTGCATCAAAATCAGTGGGACACTGTCAGAGACCTGCCCTGTCTGCTCTGGGGTCCCCCAGGGCTCCATCCTGGGTCCCCTACTTTTTAGTCTCTACCTAAACACCCAGCTGAGCGCCTGCTCCGGCAAAATTCTTCTGTACGCATATGATGATGTTCTTTATGCCTCTCACCGAAATTCTGCCTCCCTCCAGGACTCTCTCCAACACACCTTTAACCAAGCAGAAAGCTGATTCAAGGAGCACAGACTTGTCATTAATCTCAAAAAGACCAAGTCGATGCTCTTCTCCCACCATCAAAACAAAGCAAGAAATAACCCCCTCCTTATCCTCCCGAGCACTCAACACCCGCTCGAGCAAGTGCACACCTACAAATATCTTGGGATTACTTCCAACACTGCCCTCACTTTTCACACCCACATTAATGCCCTCGCGTCTGCCACCAACACCCGGATTGGCCTCCTATACCGCCAGAGGGACTGCCTTCCACCCGATGCTCTCTGACAGGCCATCACATCCTCAGTACTGTCCCTAGTGGATTATGGCCTACTGGTATATGGAGCTGCTGATTACACAGCACTCAATAAGATCCGACTCACTCTGAACAAGGCCTGTAGACTACTGACCAGTGCCCCCAGGCTCACTCACACTTGTCATCTCTATTCCACTGCTAATTTCCTCAATCTGAAAGAACGTCTCCACTACCAAACCTGCCTCCTAGCCAAGAAAATTCTGCTCGGGATCTCCCCCCTGGGGTATCTGCCACCCTCCAACATACCTCCCCACAGTCTCCACCTGCAGCTTGGACAAGGCCACTCTACTGGTACCCAGAACTAGGACCTCCCTAGCTCAGAGATCCTTTTGCTACAGGGCCCCTTCCTGGTTTAACACTCTCCCTATAACCATCACTAACACTCCCAAAATTACCTTCTTTAAAACTGCTCTTCGGAACCACCTGTTCAACATCGGTTGCTGTTCCTGTCACTAACAGGCTGCTCGCATATCACTAAGTGCACTTTGACAAAGTCCTCCGGACTGCCTCATCCGCCCCCCCCACTTGGTTTCCTTCATTCCCCCTGCCAGATATCTGTATTTATGTAACTACTGTTTTATGAAATGTACAAAACATATGTAACAACGTCTGTATACTACTGTGTAAAATCTGTGTAAATCTGTATGTCAACCTACTGTAATATTGTAACACTGTTGTCCTCTCTGTGACGAAGTACCTTTGTAAACGAGCCTCTGGCTCAAAGGTTGCAAATCCGATTGTACAAATAAATAAATAAACTAGGTGACATCAGAAAATTCCCTGCTGTCTTATTTAAATGCATTTAAATTGAAGATTGTTTGAGAGCCCTCTTGTTACCATGCATTCCTGATGTAAACTGAGCCAGTCTGAAATTTCATGTTGATTTGCATATACAGCCCATGATTCATTGCATTATTGGGTTATATGTGATGTTGCGTTTCTTTGAAACTTGGCTTTATTGCTAGTGCCCTTTGGAGTAACCCTTGCTTCAGTGCTTCTGCACTGAGGTTCTTTGTCTTTAGCTTGTTTTTGTTTTTTTATTTGGGCCATCACCACCCAAGTAAATAACACCCGCATAAGGGAAGCTGAATCTCAACTGATAAGTTAGATCAGTGGGTCAGCAGGTGCTGTCTAACTGCAGAGGAAGGATATTCATAGTCTGTTACTGCAAACTGATGTATTGAAAAAGGAAAGTGCCTTTGCTGAAGGTTATCTCCTGTATTTTAAATAAACACCTCACAGAGACTGTGTGTTGAAGCTGAAGTTCTGCATCTGGTCTGTCTGTTATTCCACAACCACACCTATTATGATCACCCCTAGATCCTTCTTCTCTTCCATCTTGGCTAGTTGAATCCCCCATAACTAACAGCTCCTCCTTGTTTTTTTTGCACCAAAATGTAGCACCTTACATTTCTTGGCATTGAACCCCAACTGCCAAGTGTCCAACCAGGCCTCCAATTTTGCCAGATCATTTTACAACCTCTGCCTCCCTCCTAAGTCATCCACTACTGCTCCCATCTTGGTGTCATCTGCAAACAGACTGATATTGCTCTTGATGCTTATTGAGATGTCTGCTATGAAGATCCCAGATAAACACCAGTCCCAGTACAGAGCCCTGTGGCACCCTGCTTGCCACCGCCCTGGGAGATGAGAGCTCCCCTCCCACCACCACTCTCTGCTATCTCCCTTGCAGCCAGTTCACTACCCATCTCACCATCTTTGCCCCCGCCCATGTGCCTTCCACCTTATTTCCAAGCCTTCCATGTGGCACCGAATCAAAGGCCTTACTGAAGTCCAGACACAGGACATCTACTGCATGGCTTTCCTCTAATTGCCTGGGTCATAGTACTCCATCAGGTTGGTCTGACAGAATCAGCCTGAGACAAACCCATGCTGTCTGCCATCCTGTAGCCCATTAGCCTTTAGGAGGGAAACCAGCCTCTCCTTCAGGATTGTTTCCATCAGCTTTCCCATGATGGATGTGAGGCTTACTGGTCTGTAGATTCCTGGCTCATCCTTGGGACTGCTCTTGTGGAGGGGTACCACATGCGCCATCCTCCAGTCCTGAGGTACTCTCCCTGAGTCCAGCGAGGCATTGAACAGGTCTGCCAAGGGTTCTGCCAGGACTTCTGCCAGTTCCTTTAGCAGCCTGGGAAGTATACCACCTGGCCCAGGCACCTTGTCCACCCTCAGTGCCCTCAATCTCTCCAGTACACTGCCAACTGGGATTTCCCCATCTGTCACCTCCTACCCCTCCTGTGCCCACCCTCCCACCCCCTTTAGGTATAGCTCCCCTTTCTCTTTAGTAAATACTGAGCAGAAGTACTTATTTAATGCTTCTGCCTGTTCTGACCCTGTTTCCACCCTTCCCCATCCCTCTTGATCCTTACTATCTGGTCCTTGCAACTCCTTTTCTCCCTGATGTACCTGAAGAAGTCCTTCTCCCCCCTCTTTGATGCCCTGTGCTAGTCTGAGTTCCTTGAATGCCTTGGCTGCCCTAATTGACCTTGTCACCTCCTTCGACTGCTTCAGGTATTCCTCCCTGTCCTCCCTCCCCCCTGTTTTTTTGTACCTTCTAAAGGCGGCTCTTTTCTTCCTTACTTTTTCCATGACCCCCTGCTCACTCAGCTAGGCTTCTTGGCTCTAGCCTTCTTACTCTGCACCCTTGTGCATGTTGCAGTTGCCTCCACAATTCCCAGTTCAATGACCACCCACTTCTGGTTAGTGTCCACATTTGGATGGATCCTGGCCAGATACCCCTGTACTATTTCCCTCATCCTCCCAAAGGCAGCGCTCCTGAAGTTTAACACCCTTGAGCTTATTTCTACTCCCCCCTTTCCCCATATTTATTGTGAATCATGTGACATGGACAGCCAGTTCTGAGTGCTGTATCATTTTTTTTAAAATATAAAAATGTATTAATGATTGTCTCTGCTGGGAAATCTGGTGCTCTTGGAATGACCTCACTCACCTCCCCCAGGTCTCTGCTAAAAGATGAAAACCATGAGCTAATTACAGACCAGTCCTTAATCAAGGATCTTCTGTTTGTCCAAGTTAATTATCGCTGTAGTTGCTAAGAGGAAAGATCATATCCATTTTATGACATTTGGAGGGAAACTCAGATTATTACACATGGGTGTGAAGTTGTAAATGTTCCTTGATGTCTGTGAGAGAGAGGAAGCTTATATAGATCAAAGAGAGCCATTTGAAGAACATGATTATGCTGAGGATTACAGAATTTAATACTTTGAAAAGACATCCTGTTTTTTTATAGATATATTTTTTTATATATTATGACAGAGGAGGAGCTAGGTGACCTCACACAAAGGGGTTGGCAAATACAGTTTTCTTTAAGGAATATTCTGTTCTACACAGAGCCACTTCTATCTAGACTCTGACAAAGAAACATCTGTGAGCACTTTAAGCAGGTATTTAGAGAAAGAGACAAATCTAAGTACTGTAGTAAGAATTGCACTGTTAAAACCTGTTTTGTTTAAGAGATTTGTATGTCTTGTGATATAATAGTTCTGTATTTTATGTGTTCATATTTTTTATCTATTGTAGTAAAGCTCTATTTTTAGAGCTTACTTGGTCTGTCTTTGATTTCTTTCCTTTACAAGTAGAGTATATATGGTTAAAGCAGACACTGTGTAGAAGCTTGAATGGTGATACCAAACTGGAAAAAGGTAAGCGTTTTAAATCTGAGGTCTTTTATTACAGTTTTCAAGGGTTCATTTCTGTACACCTGGTTAGGTGCCTGTAGGTAAAGATATCTGGCCCCCCGAAGACAGAATTATCTCAGCCTGTGCATTGGGTACACTAGCAAGAAGTTCACAGTTTGAATCCCTCCAAGACTTGAGACCAAAGGTTGATTCGAATCTACAAAACAGACAAGAGGGTTACCTTGTTGTGTTAACTGTTCACAAGACTGCACTCGGAGGTTGGCACTTTGGGAGTAGAGGGCTGACCTGCTGAGCGGGTTTGTGACAAACCACACTGAGTGGTGGTCACTTCCCATCAGCGGTTCTTCCACCGCCAGCTCCATCACAACCCCACCATTCACCAGCACGAGGTCTAGGGTGTTCCTCAACCTGGTTGGCTTGTTGACCATCTGCAATAGGAAGCCGTCCTGGAAGGCATCCATAAGTTCTTGCTGCCTCCAATTCTGGTGGCTGGGGTACCCCAATCCACTCCCAGTAGGTTGAAGTCACCCACAGTCAGCATGATGCATCTTCTGCAGGTCCTTCTGATCTGTCCCGCTAGCTCCCTGTCTAACTCCTCAGTCTGTGAGGGTGGCCTGTACACCACTCCCATCCTGAGGGTCCTATTTTTGGAGTCCTGAAGCTGCACCCATAATGCCTCTGTGCTGCCCTCCTCCCCTTCCTCCCTGACACACATCAGTCCTTCCCTCACACACAGTGTCCCCACCTCCATTTCCTTTTCTCCTGTCCCTCCGAAATAACCTATACCCCAGTACTGCCAGGTCCCAGTCATGGTAATAGGTGGCCAATGTCTCGGTGATGGCCCTTGTCTCGGTGATGGCCGCCATGGAAAAAGCATTCCTCCTAGGGTGCTTGTAACTGGGTTCTGTGGGAGTGAAACTGAGCCCCATGGGCACAGCAGGTTCCCTTGTGTCTCCACCACATCACTGTTTTCTAAGTTTTTCATTTCAGGACATAGTCCTAGGCCAAGGGCAATAACATTATATGATAGGATCATTTTGTGGGTCATCAGAACAGGGAGATAGAACAGTATTACCTTTCACAGACAGTTTGTTGAGCGATTTCTATGGTGCTATTCCCAATACAGAGGTAATGGAAAACATCCTGTGAGTTTAAGGCAGTGGCTTGTCTGCAAGCAGGCTGTAGTGGTTTGGTTGCATATTAATACTGAGGTCAGCCAGGCGAGGCTGTGGGGGAGTAGCTCTGGCTACACACTGATCATGGTGGGCAGGGTGACAGCACAGCTGGGTAAGCAGCAACAGGTTGGGCAGCATGCAAGGTCGGCATTGGCAGGGCCCCCCCGTATCGGCAGCAGTGTTCAGGGAGAGCACTTGTTTAGAGATCATCTAGATAAGGTACAGCTCCAAGGCAGCTTATACACAGTGTAATAGCCTAGTGGTCAGTGAGCAGCAATGAACTAAGAAGACGTGTGGGGGGATCAGCCAGCTAGCCTGGCATGGGTGGCAGTAGTGCACCTGGAAGGCACCTGTGGGGGGATTACACAGATAGCCTGGCATGGGTAGGCAGTGGTGCACCTGGAAGGCACCTATGAGGGGAATGCACAGATAGCATGGCATGGGTAGGCAGTGGTGCACCTGGAAGGCACCTATGAGGGGAATACACAGATAGTCTGGCATGGGTAGGCAGTAGTGCACCTGGAAGGCACCTATGGGGGGATTACACAGATAGCCTGGCATGGGTAGGCAGTAGTGCACCTGGAAGGCACCTATGGGGGGATTACACAGATATCCTGGCATGGGTAGGCAGTGGTGCACCTGGAAGGCACCTATGGGGGGATTACACAGATAGCCTGGCATGGGTGGCAGTAGTGCACCTGGAAGGCACCTATAGGGGGATTACACAGATAGCCTGGCATGGGTAGGCAGCAGTGCACCTGGAAGGCACCTATTTGGAGGGGGGGATTAGTCAGACAGTGTACAGCTCAGAAAGAAGTATTGCATTATATCAGCATGTTAGGGAGAAGCAGCAGTACATTTGGCCAAGACAACATTGCAGCAGTATAGCAGAATGGCGGGGTAAGCAACAGTATGTTTTACCAAGGCACTTTCACTGTGTAAGCCACAAAGGAGGCAGCACTCAAGGAAATAGAGTCTCATTGATTGCATGTGAACAGACACTAGATAAACGCTAGCCAAAAACAAACACCAGTTCTAAGCAAAATAGTTGCAGTCCATTTATTGCATAAAAGAGTGAAGCACAGGGGTTTGTGCTACACTCTTATGCAATAAATAGACTGCGGCAATATGTTTTGGAATTGATGTTCATTTTTGTCTAGTATTTCTCTAGTGTTTATCCACTGTCTATTCACCCGCAGTTCATTGGACTCTTATTTCCCTGAGTGCCGCCTACTTTGTGTTTTGCTTGTGACTGTTTCCTGGCACGCTCCCTCCATTGCTAGCACTGCATGGCTCTTTTGTGCTTGGTGCTCGAACACTGTGACAACAAGGCATGTGTTTCTATCTTGGGGCTGAGATAAAACCAGGGACCTCTCAAGCTTCTCTCCCGATGTTCTAGTGATGTAATCTCAGCTCCTCGATGGAAACACAGCACTTGCATTATTTTATATACATTGCCAGGTGTGGATGTACAGCACAAGCAAGTGATGACTAAGGGATGGTGATCCTGTCATCACAGTAAAGAAAACAGGAAAGGTAAAAGCACACAGTATTGCATCTAAACTCAATTGTATTTGAAAATCCATTTTTTTAGTGTTTTCTTGGTATGTCAGCACCTCTTTTATGTTGACTCGCACTTGCGCTCCAGCCAACATATTGCATTAGTAGCAGATTTGGAGGCGCAGTCAATGTTGGGTGAATGCAGGGCATGCATCAGTAGGTGCGTCCCTCATTCCCCAATAAGCTTGCATGCCAGCGCCACACCAGGAATACATAATGTGGTGAGCACATCTAATGAAAGGTCCACTGCAAGATGAGCAAAGCTTGTCATGCGCAGCAGCACCTCCCAACGTGCTTTCCCTAGTGGAAAAGTACATTAAACATGGCTGCACACTGCCTGCAATAATGCTGACTTGAGTGCCCCATCCCCTGTTGGCATGCCTGACCCAATGTATGTGTGCCGTGAGGCCCACTCCTGTCAGCAAAATACACCCCATTTGTTATGTGCTGAGGGTGCCCAATCCCTCGACTCTTGCTCCCTCTGTTTCGTTGTGTGCTGGCGGGGTGCCCAATCCTCCATCGGCTACAGAATCCCCCCAAACACTTAGGTGGCATCCTGGGAGACCACCTCAGCATGCCAAATCCCCCGAAAAAGAAAAACCGTCCCATGATGTGTTTTTGTTTTTTTACCCCTGTGAAAGAAGAAAATGATCCCTCGTCGTCTCCCTGCCCCCTCCCGCAACCCGTGCCCACCCTCTGCGCATCCTGCCTCTCACACCCTCTCACCCCATACTTACCTACGGAGTCCGGCGCGATGATCTTCGGCGGATAGGGAACACGTCTGCACTCTTCAAAGCCGATCGCGAACTAAAGGAATGCCACTAAGCTGTATAATGGCATAAATAGGGTTTTTTTCAACTTTGGTGCATATCTCGGGCATTTTTTGGAATTTTTGTACCAAATTTTCAATATGGAGTTATTGGGACACCTCCTCATGAATTCAGTCACTGTCATAGCGTTATTCGGTCCCGAAAGGTGATTTTGTGGTCACTGCGCGGAATCACCTTTCAGGACCTAGTAATGAAATGACAGTGCCACTGTTTATGAGGGGGCTGTCAAAAAGCCTATGATGCAAATTTGGTGAAAAAATCAAAAAAATGGCTGTTTTATGAGCATGCATTGCGCTGTTTCCATGCACGCTCTTAACGTTGTGATTTTGTAATATTTTCACCCCAGATTTTCAAAATTGGCATTTTTCCACACCTCCTTATGAACAGTACAGCTGTCATTTTACATACCCTGGCTGAAATGTGTTCTCGCACATCCAGCGCAGAATAGTGCAGTCGCTATGCGAAATCAGTTTTCAGGACAGTTTGAGAAAATGACAGTGACACTGTTCATGAGCAGAGGCCCTAAAATGCCTATGTTGAAAATTTGGTGCCGGAAGTCCATAAAATGACTGTGTTACAAGCGTGCATTGAGCAGTCTTTAACATCTTTATAGGTGACATTGCAGAGGGTCTGGAAGGAAAGGTATGCCTCTTTGCAGGTGACACAAAGATCTGTAACAGAGTTGATACACAAGGCGGGGTAGAAAAGATGAGAAGGGACTTGGCAAGGTTAGAAGAATGGTCAGACATATGGCAACTTAGATTCAATGCAAAGAAGTGCAAAGTAATGCACCTAGGAAACAAAAACCCAGGAGAAGAGTACACAATAGCAGGGGAGGTACTAACAACAACAAAAATGGAAAGGGACCTGGGGTAGTCATATCAGATGACCTAAAGGTGGGTAAGCAATGAGATAAGTCAGTAAGGAGAGCCAGGGGGATACTGGGATGCATAGGAAGGGGCATCACAAGTAGAAAAAGGGAAGTGGTTATCCCTCTGTACAGACAGTTGGTGAGACCCCATCTGGAGTACTGCGTGCAGTTTTGGAGACCTCATCTACGCAAGGATATAGACAGGATGGAAGCAGTCCAGAGGAGAGCAACTAAAATAGTGCAGGGTCTACATCAGAAACCATAGGAAGAGAGACTGAGAGAACTTAATATGTATACCCTTGATGAAAGGAGGGACAGGTGTGACATGATAGAAACTTTTAAGTACCTCAAGGGAATCAACAAAGTCCAGGAGGGTAGCATCTTTCAGAAAAAGAGATGTGTAAGAACAAGGGGGCACAATTTGAAGATAGAGGGGGGGACGGATCAGGGGAAATGTGAGGAAATTATTTTTCACGGAGAGAGTGGTGGACGCATGGAACCGCCTTCCTGGAGAGGTTGTGGGGTCTAAAACAGTGGGGGAATTCAAACATGCATGGGACAGACATAAGGCAATTATAGTGGGGGTGCATGAAGTAGCTGTTGGTTAACTAGAATCTGCAGCTTATCCAATAGGTAGGGAAATGAGCAGACTGGGTGGGCTAAGCGGTCCTTATCTGCCGTCAAAGTCTATGTTTCTATGCAAATTTCCACACACCCTTGTAACTTCGCAAATTTGCAATATTTTCATGACAGATTTTCAACACTGGCATTTTTTCACACCTCCTTATCAACAGTACAGCTGTCATTTTTCACAGCCTGCCGGAAATGTGATTCTGCACCTGTGGCAGACAATGGCGTGGTCGCTGTGGAAAATCAACTTTT
Source organism: Neoceratodus forsteri (assembly GCA_016271365.2). Classification (NCBI taxonomy): domain Eukaryota; kingdom Metazoa; phylum Chordata; order Ceratodontiformes; family Ceratodontidae; genus Neoceratodus; species Neoceratodus forsteri. The sequence continues at coordinate 12,562,413 of CM057458.1, forward strand.
GGGACAGAGTAACAAAATCACAATGCCACTGTTCATGAGGGGAGGTCCCAAAATGCCTATGTTGAAAATGTGGCTAAAAAACTCCCCAAAATAATTGGGTTACGGACATGTGTTGCGCAGTTTCTATGCATGCTCATGACTTCACCAATTTTTCTTATTTTCACTCCAGATATTCAACATTGCCATTTTTTTATGCCTCCTCATGAACAATACAGTAGTCATGTTCTACATCCTGCCCAAAATGTGTTTTTTTGTCCTTGTCTAAATGGCATAGCCACTGTGCAAAACCACCTTTCAGCTAACAAACTGATTGTGCCGCTCTTCATGAGGTGGGGTCACAAAAAGCCTATATTGAAAATTTGGAGTGAAAATATCAACAAACGCCTACAACGTTAGGGTTTCCAAGTGTAACACCCCACCCTGTAGAGACTGCCAGGGGTCAGGGGTGTGACTTGGGATCATTGGCTGTAATGCTCACGCCATTCCACCCCCACCCCCAACCTGCAACCAGCGACAGGCATCGAGGTGTGCCTCGGAGTGTTCAGCCCTAACGTTCACCCCATTCTCCTATACTGTACCTGTCTCAGCGTATGTCCTTATGGAATGGGGTAAGTATAAGGCCCAAAGACCCCAAAGCACACCACAACACTTGTCAGTGTCTACAGGGCAGGGTGAGGCCCATTCTCCTATACTGCACCCATCTCAGCGTATGTCCTTATGGAATGGGGTAAGTATAAGGCCCAAAGACCCCAAAGCACACCACGACACTTGTCAGTGTCTACAGGGTAGGGTGAGGTAAAATAGCATGAGCATTATAGCTGATGCCCCAAAGGCACACCCCAGCGCCTGTCAGTCTCTGCAGGGTAGGGGTGGGGTTGGTGTCAGTTCAATACTTTACTGCCATTCCTATTATGCATCTCTAACTCCTGCACTACCAATGCCAATGCCAGTGAGACAACATTTGTCATTGACAAATGCTTGTTTTAACTTACTGTTTATGCCCCATTTTCCTGCCCCTCCTTCATCTTAGGACTTCTAGGCACCTCCAAATCCTCCTGCCTCCCCCAGCCATGGCCACCTTCCTCCATGGAACCTTGATTTACCCTCATTCAGGGAAGGGGAAGAGATGCACCGCCCTGACATCTGGTCTTGTCAGACGCTGCCATACTGGGGAGGTGGGGACCCCACTTATTGGGATCATCATCATAGAGGTGCTAGGGCTGTGCCTTTTTCCTTGGTCCTGCCCCTGGAATGTTGCGTGTGACGACATCAAGGTGTGCTCATGCATGCTGTGCAAGCATCCGCATGCCGACATCCATGACGTCCCCCATTTCTCTTCCATCTCCAGCTAGACTACCAACTTTGGTCCCCCTAGGTGGCAGTATCGCAGCAGAGAATGCAACCCTCCCTCCTCAAAGAAGGAGCATGTCCTCTGGGACATTCGAGCCTCCTCCCAACGGCTCTCTCCTGATGACCCAAGTTCGTTCTGAACTGGGTAGCTGGTGTCGCAAGTGGTAGCACCACTGCTGTGCTGATAGGCCATCCTGGCAGCTTTTTAGCTGCTCATGAAATGGCGGAATCTCTCCCGAAGACAGTGACACCATTCTTTCCTTACCCACTGGCACTACAGATAAACAAACATTTGGAAACCATTGTTCTTTTGAGTCCATACTGACTCCCAAATGAATGTTTTTTTAATGAAAGTGCTGTCTACCCTGTTATCTACCATAGCTGGCAGGTGTGATGCTCAATTACCTGCAGTGTATTTTGCATTAAACCTGTTAAGAGGCTGGTGGAACATAATTGTTTTTTATTTCTTTTCCAGAATGTTCATTCAGAAATCTGCATCTGAAAATGAAGCCTTTGGTTTGTACCTTTTTCAATTTTATTTATCACAGAAGTCCATGAGATATATCAAAGCCTATGTTATATATATATATATATATATATATATATATATATAGAGAGAGAGAGAGAGAGAGAGCAAATATTAGAAAAAAAGTATAGTGTACAAGGAATTAATGCCATCATGGGGGGGCTAACAAACTCACAAATTGTGTGCCTGAAGCACAAGAGGATTTATAAGCCCTTTAGCCCACCAATATGGCATTTTTCATGAGCACACAGCATATGTCTGGTGTTTGTTTCACATGATATATTTGGCTAGTTGAAAAGTGACTGTTTTAACATCTTTTAGAGATGTGAAAAACTTGCCAATATTGCACGAGTTAGTCCTATCTGATGCTTAATAACTCTGCCAGTTAATAACAAGATTGGTAATGATTTCAATTTACCAATGGCTAGGTCGTGTGACTTAATGATAGCAAGGATCTGACTTACAGATCATGTGATTGAGAGGTGCAACATTGCTACTATCAGCTTCTGTCCTGTGGGAGTACACTCATAGAAACATAAAAACTGTCAAAAGAAATGGACCACTTGGCCCACCTAGTCTGCACAGAGTTACTTTGCCTATTTTGTCTCCGTAGACCCTCCCTGGTCTCCATCAACCCTCTCCCCACCTATTTACCAATATTCCCTTATGCCTATCCCATGCATGTTTGAAGGACCCCATTGTTTTCATTCCTGCTACCTCTGCTAGCAGATCATTCCAGGCATCCACCACTCTTTCAGTGAAGTAGTACTTCATCACATCTCCCTTAAACTCACCCCCTTCCAGTTTCATTGCATGCCCTCTTGTCCTGGTGCACCTTCTCATTTGAAATAGACTCCCCTCCTGTACCCTGCTTACCCCATGAGGTACTTGCAGGTGTCTATCATGTTCCCTCTCTCCCTCTTTCCCTCCTCTGTTCTAAGGTGTACATGCTGGCATCCTGAAAAAAACACAACACCTCAGGACCAGGGGTAGACATGAGTCCTTTCACAGAAGCTGAAGTACGGGAGGTGCTAAATAAACTAAAAGCAGACAAAGTCATGGGAACAGATGATATACACATCAGATTCCTTAAGGAACTGGGGGCAGAATCAGCAGCCCCTCTGGCACTTCTATTCACAAAATCTTTGAAGAGCAGTGTGGTACACGAAGCCTGGAAAAAGGCAACAGTGTTTCCACTTCACAAATCAGGCAGTTGCAAAGAGGCTAGTAATTACAGACCAGTGAGCCTCATGTCTATAGTAGGGAAGCTAATGGAGGGAGAGACACTACTCAAACAGAGGATCATGGCATTCCTTGAAACTAGCAGCCAACAAGACCCTAAACAGTACAGTTTCACAGCAGGTAGGTCATGCCAGACAAATCTGCTCGAGTTTTTTTGACTACACTACAAAAATAATGGACAATGGTGGGGCAGTAGATGTGGTCTACCTAGACTTTAGTAAGGCCTTCAACTTGGTTCCACACAGAAGGCTGGTAAAGAAGCTTGACCACACAGGGACTGGTCCAGAAGTAGTCAGATGGGTACAAAACTGGTTACAAGGCAGAACACAAAGTGTATAGATTAATGGAATGAATTGACGGACAGCAGGGTGACCAGCGGGGTGCCCCAAGGCTCAGTGCTGGAGCCTCTGTTCTTCAATGTTTTTATAGCAGACATCACTGACGGACTGGAAGGGAAGGTGTGTCTGTTCGCAGATGACACCAAGATATGTAACAGGGTGGACTCCTCAGAAGGAGTGAGCAATATGGCAGCTTACCTCAAGAAACAAGAAGAATGGTCTGGAGTGTGGCAGCTGAGATTTAGTGCCAAAAAGTGCAAGGTCATGCACATAGAAAACAAAATCCAAGAAAGGAGTATTACCTAAGAGGTGAAAGACTGGTGGCCTCAAACCAAGAACGAGATCTCAGAATCATAGTCTCAGATGACTTGAAGGTTAGTAAGCAGTGTGAGAAGGCAACATTGAAGGCCAACAGAATGCTGGGCTGCATTGGGAGGGGAATCACGAGCAGGAGGAGAGAGGTGGTACTACTACTGTATAGATAGCTGGTCAGGCCTCACCTGGAATATGGAGTCCAGTTCTGGAGAACTCACCTCAGGAAGGACATTGACCAGGTGGAAACAGTTTAGAGAAAGGCAACAAAAATGATTCAGGATCTGCAGTACATGTCCTACAAGGAAAGACTTAGGGCACTGAATATGTACTCCTTGGAGCAGAGAAGAGAGAGAGGGGACATAAAAGGCATTAGCAAGGTACAGGCACAGGGACTTTTTCATTTCAAGAAGGGCTCCAGGACCAGGGGACATGACCTCAGGCTACAAGGAGGGAGGTTCTCTACCAACACCAGGAAGTTTTTCTTCACAGATAGAGTGGTGGATGCCTAGAACAGCCAGCCCCAAGAAGTTGTGGGGGCTCAACACTGTGTGGGAATTCAAGAATGCATGGGCTAGACACAAGGAAGCCCTGACTACAAAGGGCAACTAGAGTGTTAAAATAGGTCTAAAACAAATGGGCAGACTAGATGGACCTAGTGGTCTCCTTCTGCCATCAGCTTACATGTTTCTATGTTTCTGTCCTTCAGTCTCTCCTTATAGGGCATTAGATGTAACAACTGCACCATTTTATTTGCCCTTCTCTGGTCAGCGGCCAAACTGACTATGTCCTTTCTGAGATGCAGATTACAAAACTGGACAGTACTCCAGGTGGGGTCCCATTAGCAACTGATACAGGGGTAACCACTTCCCTCATCCTGCTGGCGATACCTCTCCCTATGCACCCCAGCATCCCACCAGCTTTGCCCACTATCTTGTCAGAGTGCCTCACCACTTTGAGGTCATCAGATATGATAACCCCAAAGTCTCTTTCCTGCTTAGTGACTGTCAGTACCCCACCCACCATTCTATAGACAGATTCTAAGTTTCTATGCTCTAGGTGCATGATTTTGCACTTTTGGCATTGAACCCCTGCTGTCATGCCCTCGACCACATCTCCAGTGTTCTATGGTCACAGTTCATTCTCTACACCACCTCCTGAGTATCTATCCTATTACAGATGTCGATATCATCTGCAAAAAGGCATAACTTCTCTTCTAGTTCATCTGCAATGTCAATTATGAAGACATTGAAGAGGACTGGTCTCAGTACTAAGCCCTGCACACCCCGCTGGTAACTCTCCCCTCATCAGAGTCAGAGCTGTTTACTACCACTCTCTGTAGCCTCTCCATTAATCAGTTTTTTAACCAGTTTACAACTTTGGATCCTATGAAAGACTGACCAATTGCTTTATCAGTTTCCTATGTGGTACATTTTTGAAGGCCTTGCTGAAATCCAAGTAGGCTACGTCAACAGTCTTTCCTTGATCTATTTCTCTGGTCACCCAGTCAAAGAAATAAATCAGATTTGTGTGGCATGACCCCCCCCACCTTAAATCCATGCTGCCTTTGTTCCTGAAGACCGCTGGATTCATGAATATCCAATAGCCTTTCTTTTTACTTTCCGTCACTTTACCAATGGCTCTCTGTGTACCAGAACTGAACTACTGTACCAATGCCTATCTAGGTAATACAGCTGATGTACTATCCTAATAGCTGTCTGTGTACTACAGCTGATGTACTCTACCAGTGCCTGCTTGTCTACTACAGCTGATTATACCACTCTATCTCTCTGTACCACAGCTTATTTACTGTCCAAATGGCTGTGTACTACAGCTGATGTATGGTATCAATGGCAATCTGTGTATTACAACGGATGTACTGTTCATATGGCTGTGTACTACAGCTGATGTACTTTACAATGGCTGTAGGTGTATAAAAGCTGAAATACTGAAGCACTGGATATCTGTGTACTAAAGCTGATGTGCTGTACAATGGCTATCTGTGTACTACAGCTGATGTATTGTACAATGGCTATCTGTGTACTATAGCTGATGTACTGTACAATGGCTATCTGTGTACTAAAGCTGATGTGCTGTACAATGGCTATCTGTGTACTACAGCTGATGTATTGTACAATGGGTTTCTGTGTACTACAGCTGATGTACTGTACAATGGCTATCTGCGTACTACAGCTGATGTACTGTACAATGGCTATCTGTGTACTACTAGTGATGTGCTGTACAATGGCTATCTGTGTGTACAATGGCTGGCTGTTTACTACAGCTGCTGTACCATACAGTGGTTATCTGTGTACTATAGCTCATGTACTGTAAAATGGCTATCTGTGTACTACAGCTGATGTATTGTACAATGGCTATCTGTGTACTATAGCTGATGTACTGTACAATGGCTATCTGCGTACTACAGCTGATGTACTGTACAATGGCTATCTGTGTACTACAGCTGATGTATTGTACAATGGCTATGTGTATACTACAGCTGATGTACTGTACAATGGCTATGTGTGTACTACAGCTGACATACTGTGTAATGGCTATCTGTGTACTACAGCTGATGTACTGTACAATGGCTATGTGTGTACTACAGCTGATGTGCTGTACAATGGCTATCTGTGTGCTATACCTGATGTATTGTACAATGACTATCTGTGTACTACAGCTGATCTACTGTACAATGGCTATCTGTGTACTACAAATGATGTATTGCACAATGGCAATCTGTGTACTACACTTGATGTGCTGTACAATGGCTATATCTGTACTACAGCTGATGTATTGTACAATGGTTATCTGTGTACTAGAGCTGATGTACTGTACAATGGCTATCTGTGTACTATAGCTGATGTGCTGTGCAATGGCTATCTGTGTACTACAAATGATGTATTGCACAATGGCAATCTGTGTACTACACCTGATGTGCTATACAATGGCTATCTCTGTACTACAGCTGATGTAATGTACAATGGCTTTCTGTGTACTACAGTTGATGTACTGTATAATGGCTATCTGTGTACTACAGCTGATATACTGTACAATGGCTATCTGAGTACTACAGCTAATGTTCTGTACAATGGCTATCTGTGTACTATAGCTGATGTATTGTACAATGGATATCTGTGTAGAACAGCTGATGTACTATACAATGGCTATCTGTGTATTACAGCTGATATACTGTACAATGGCTTTCTGTGCACTACAGCTGATGTACTGAACAATGGCTATCTGTGTACTACAGCTGATGTACTGTACAATGGCAATCTGTGTACTACAGCTGATATACTGGACAATGGCTATCTGTGTACTACTGGTGATGTGCTGTACAATGGCTATCTGTGTGTACAATGGCTGGCTGTTTACTACAGCTGCTGTACCATACAGTGGTTATCTGTGTACTACAGCTCATGTACTGTAAAATGGCTATCTGTGTACTACAGCGGATGTGCTATACAATGGTTAACTGAGTACTACAGATGATGTATTGTACAATGGCAATCTGTGTACTATACCTGATGTGATGTGCAATGGCTATCTGTGTACTACAGCTGTTGTATTGTACATTGGCATTCTGTATAGTACAGCTCATGTACTATACAATGGCTATCTGTGTAATACAGCTGATGTTTTGTACAAAGGCAGTCTGTCTGCTACAGCTGATGTATTGTACAATAGCTACCTGTGTACAACAGTTCATGTACTGTACAATGGCGATCTGTGTAATACAGCTGATGTACTGTGCAATGGCTATCTGTGTACTACAGCTGATGTGCTGTACAATGGCTAGTTGTGTGTACAATGGCTGGCTGTGTACTACAGCTGATGTACTGTACAATGGCTATCTGAGTACTAGAGCTGATGTACTGTACAATGGCTATCTGTGAACTACAGCTAATGGCTACTATAATGTCACAATGGCTATCTGTGTACTACTGCTGACATACTGTACAATGCCTATATGTGTAATACAGCTGATGTACTGTACGATGGTTATCAGTGTACAACAGCTGATATATTTTACACTGGCTATCTGTGTATGATGCATTGTACAATGGCTATCTGTGTACTACAGCTGATGTACAGTACAATGTCTATCTGTGTACTACAGCTGATGTACTGTACAATGGCTGTGTACTACAGCTGATGTACTGTACAATGGCTATCTGTGTACTACAGTTGATGCACTATACAATGGCGATCTGTGTACTACAGCTGATGTACTGTACAATGGCTTTCTGTGTACTGCAGCTGGTGTACTGTACAATGGCTCTCTGTGTACTACAGCTGATGTACTGTACAATGGCTAACTGTATTAATGGCTAACTGTGTACTACAGCTGATGTATTGTACAATGACTTTCTGTGTACTACAGCTGATGTACTGTACAGTGGCTATCAGTGTACTATAGCTGACATACTGTACTATGGCTATCTGTGTACTACTGCTGATGTTATGTACAATGGCTATCTGTGAACTACAGCTGATGTATTGTACAATCGCTGTCTGTGGACTACAGCTGACATACAGTACAATGGCTATCTGTGTTCTATAGCTGATGTACAGTACAATGGCTATTTGTGTACTACAGCGGATGTACTGTACAATGGCTATTTGTGTACTACAGTTGATGTATTGTACAATGAATTTTTGTGTACTACATCTGATGTACTGTACAATGGCTATCTGTGTACTACAGCTGACATACAGTACAATGGCTATCTGTGCTCTACAGCTGATGTACTGTACAATGGCTATCTGTTCAATACAGATGATGTATTGTGCAATGGCAATCTGTGTACTACAGCTGACATAGTGTATAATGGCTATCTGAGTACTACAGCTGATGTACTGTACAATGTTTATCTGTGTACTACAGCTGATATATTATACAGTGGCTCTCTGTTTACTACAGCTGATGTACTGTACAATGGCTAACTGTGCACTACAGCTGATGTATTGTACAATGGCTATCTGTGTACTACAGCTGAGGTACTGTACAATGGCTATCTGTGTACTACAGTTGATGTACTGTACAATGGCTATCAGTGTACTACAGCTGATGTACTGTACAATGGCAATCTGTGTACTACAGCTTATATACTGGACAGTGGCTATCTGTGTACTACTGCTAATGTGCTGTTCAATGGCTATCTACAGCTTCTAAATCCTCTGTTTATATGAAGAGTTAACTTTTTCTTTCAATGTCGACTGTTTGGGTCAGTGCTTCAGATCGCTGTGGTGCATGTTGAACATCATAGACTTGTACGGGGGTAACTACTAGCTCCAGGCAATTTGCACTACGCCCACTACTAGTATATTGATGGTTGACCACCTGTGAAATGCAATGCTCCTCCTCCCCCAACCCTCTGAAATGGAATACTTCTCTTAACAATACAGTGTAAGTCAGCAGCTATACACAGCATAATATGGCCACTTAGCTATAATAATGTCATCAGAGTGTGAAAACTACTCTCTGGTTCAGTATTCCACTGTGTAATACCCCAAAAGTAAGCTATCGTGACATCTTGAGTTGGTCCTAAAACATTAAATCTATCCAGTGGCATTTCTCTCTATGCCTGTTATATAAACAAGTGCTGGTCATAGTAGCCCTCATTCTTCCAACGTCCAGTTCAGCCTTAAGAACAGCAAAATCCTTCAGCGACATTGAACACTACCCTCACTGGTTTTAAATGAAATAATTAAATTATGTTTTTTTTTTGAGTAGGTTAAATGTTCTTTTGTGTTTTACCTGACAGACAGAAGGGCTTTAAATAGCACACACCGGCAAAAATCCAGGGAGGCTGAAAGTGAATGTGCTTCTGGGAAACGCAGTCACCGTGACGGTAAGAACAGAATCCTTTTTTGGTGAGAATCTGTGGCTGGAGAGGATCTTATAAAATATCAGTAGACCTCTCTCCCCATTGAAAAAGGCATTGAAAAGAAATGCATAACATGAACTTGATAAATTATTTGTTACACCTTAAAGCACCAGCACTAACCTCACCTGCAGTACTAACACTAACAGACTAAATCGATTTTGGTTTAGAACACTCAGAGCGAGCGTGCTAGTGAGGCCATTTGCAGGGAAACCAGTATACATGAGATCCCTAAAAGAATGCAAGGTGAGAATAAATAGATTAGTTGTGATATCATCGATAAAACACTTTTGAAACCTTTCTACCTCAGCTTCAAAACCATACTTTGATTAAAAAAATTAATTCTGAACATTTTGGTATGCCCCAATTAAGCTAATAAAAGCACACAGTTGTGGACAAATCCTGTAAAAAAAATACTTACTGCGTGACCTTTTGCTTCTCACTTGACCTCCCACTGTTACAATACACCGAACTGCAGAAACAGCTGAAAACCAGAACCAAGACAGCTACTGTACAATTTATACTTTTTATTTTATTATTTATTTGTTTAACCAAGAGACAGACTGGAACAAAACTGACCAATTTTCAGGTGTACCTGGTGGGGGGAGGGGGTACAGCATCTGTGGGATGTGCATGTTGTATGTGAATCAATGTATTGTCACTCAAAGACTTTCCTAATAAAATCAAATAAAAAATTTAAAGGTTTACTAAACAATACAAGATAAAAACATTTAGAACAAATTATATACTGTAAAAAAATAATTTATTGTACAAATATAACAAATGCATACTCTGTATTTAGACAGTCTGGGCTACGTGGAAATGGACAAACATTTGTATCACTTCGCAGAACTTTGTGGTCAGCTCAGAAATAAACATTTGTTTCCTTCTTAATGTGTAGACACTAAAATAAATAGGAAAAATGAGTTGAAATGGAAACTGATAGCAGAACTGCCATGATGGTAGAACTTTTGAGTGAAAAGTCTGCACGACATAAGGCTGTCTCTCCCACGCTATACAGAAAGCAGCCCAGAATTGTTTGGGTCTGGTGAAGCGATGTGTAAGCTGGGTTTTGCAGTTCTTATGGGTCAGGCTGTGTTATGTCAGATGAACAGGAACCAAAACTAGAAACAGAAACAAAAATGTAATGGCCAGGATATTCAAAAGGGTTGTGTCTGGAGCAACAAGTGGTCTTGGCGCAACCATGATGTCACGCTCAGTACAATATTGAAAGGTGGGACCAATGTGACCCCAAGTCCCAATGCGCCGGGGCAAAGTTAATGTATGCTGCGCAAAATGCAGAGCGTGCCCATGCATATGTGGCACATCCCAATATTCAGCCTGGGATGTGCGGCGCATATGCTGGCACAACCCTGTTTTGCGCCGCATAGGGGGGCTCAAACTTGAGCCAAAAACAAAAGGAACAAAGCCAGGCCACCCACAGGTGGGCTGCTGTATTGCAGGGTGCAACACAGCACCCACCAGCCGTGGGTGGCCACCCGCCCAACAGGGACACCGTCTGTGAGCACCCACACCCTCTCCGTGGTCTAGTGGGTCTCCCCCCTCCCATTATGCCCAACAGGCGACCGTACAGGTTAAAAATCTGGCAGTTCAGTGGTAACCCCTTCCCTCCATAAACCCAATCATGGGCAAATGTTAAATACAGCATCTCTGGTGGCGTGGTGGTATCCCCCTCCCTCTGTATACCCGATCATGGGCAAATGCTGAATATAGAATCCCTGGTGGTGTAGTGGTATCCCCCTCCCTCCGTTTGCCCTATCATGGGCAAATGTTAATGGGTTTATGTGATAATGGCAAACTCCTAAAGGCGATCACCATTATCACTCAGTCAGAGTGCCGAAACAACCCCAGCGCCTCAGGACAACGGTGCCAGGACAGTATTTTATTGTTTTCTGTGGGAGGGGCTGTGCCTCCGCACACACCCTCACAGGGGCGAGTCTCCACTTCCTACTTAAGGATTCTCAACCCAGGGGGTATTAGGGGGTGAAAGCAGGGGAAAAAAAAAGGTTCGGGCTGAGCACAATAAAATTGCACCGGTGCCAGGACCCGAACCCGGTACCTCTCTCACCGCAACCACTAGCCAACCCCCGACGCCATGACGCAGCTCAGCCAGCCACCACAGTGCCACCCCCTTCAGCCTCTCCACCCCCTCCCAGCCCACGCTTGCCATGCTTGCTCCCACCTGCGCATGTACACATAGCGGCATCCTGTTGTCCGGTTTGCCCACAACCTCATCCGGTCGCCCTACCCTCCTCATCGCTGTGAGGGATTGTGCCGTAAAGGAGTCACCATAACAGATGGCACCCTTCCTCATGCACCCACCTCACAGGTTACCAATGTGAATATAATATTCCTGGTGGTCTTGTGGTACCCCCACCCACCCTCACAGGCACCCTGCCCACCCAGCTCCCCCCATCATTGGCAGGTGGCAGCAACCCGCCCACATACCACCCACCGAATGACAGCTTACAGTAGCGGCTGTAAGCATTGGTTCACACTGTGGATCATTGAGCTTGCATTGCATACTGTACTAGTCATTCACAGATTTGTGAATGACTAGTACAGTATGCACTGCAAGCCCAGTGGTCCACACTATGCACTGTAAGCCCAGTGGCCCACAGTGTGGACTAATAGGCTTACAGCTGATACTGTAAGCTGTCATTCAAGGAGGTGGGGCGGTATGTGGGTGGGTTGCTGCCGCCGCCGATGATGGGGGAGGCTGGGTGGGCAGGTGCCTGTGTGGGTGGAGGGTACCACTAGACCACCAGGGATATCATATTAACATCTGCCCACGATCAGGCATACAGAGGGAGGGGGATATCACTACACCACCAGGGCTTCTATATTTAACATTTGCATGAGTAAGGTTACATAGCCGCTCTAGGTCTGTTGCAATGGAGAGGCCAGCCAGAGGATGTCTGCCATATCCTTCCGCCAATGCTCCATTACTGAAATGGCGATCCACCACCAAGCTGACTCGAGCAACTGATTGGATGGCTGCTGTCTTGTACAGCTCCACCCCATAGCTGCCCCCTGCCCTGTGTGAAGCTCCACACTCGTGAAGCGAAGTTGGCAAGAGTTGCGCAGAGCTCCATAGACAGACTACTCTCGAACTGTGCTTATCTCAGGTCACGGTGGATCAGGCTTTTTAATAATAATCCGTTTTTTGGGGTCCTTATCTAGTCATCCAGTTTTATTTAAATTTAGTCTGTTTTTTTTGGCTATTTTGAGTTCTCACACACTTTTAAAACTGTATCAAATCATTCACTTTTTTGGTTGCATGTCCAGATTGCAAAGAAATTCTGATGTCACAGGCCTTTGTTTGTAAAACCAGTTGGTCTGGGAGGTGTTAAGTATGGCTATTAAGACCATTAGCAGTAAATCAACATAATCTTTTCCAGTTTTACTTTTCAGTATGGTCTTTTACTGCTGTGACAAAAAACAGTTTTTATAACTTTATATGCTCTCCTGTGTTCCTTTTTGTATGTCTTATATTTTGATGTGTTTTAGATCCATTTTTGTTAAATGAATTATCTAATTTTTATTGAATTTATCGCTACATTGATTCCCTCTCTCAAGTCCTAATCTGCTACTGCTCTCATTTTTCATACTACCTGAACATTCTGTGATATTAGTTTAACTATTACAGGCTATTCAGATAAATAGCATGGAATGGTGTCTGAAATTGTGGAATACCTAAGAAGCATGAAAAGAAACAGCAGTAGCTGCTGAATTAAAGGGAACATAATGCAGAATTGATAATATTAGAATTATTGATCATTAATTTATCACAAATTGGTCAAAGTTTGTTAGAATACATGACTGACATGGAAAGGAAAACAGAAGGGTGTTTAACAGAGGTTAGAGCAAGGAACTGTGAATGAGCTTGGTACATCCAGCAGACATGGATTTGATTCCCACAGCCTCCACTCGCATGCTGTGTGACTTTGAACAGGATACTCAATGTGGTGGGAAAGAGAGGCTAAAGCTGATAACCAAGCAGGGTCAATGGCCACTGATACAGGTAGGGAAAATAGGCAGACTGGATGGACCTAGCAGTCCTTATCTGCCATCAAATTCTATGTTTCTATAATACGTAACCTCCCTGTGCTCCCAGGTCACCCCAGTTAATCGGCCTTGTACACAGCATGGTTGTGCTCTGGATTAATGCAGCCCTATCATGTCTTTTGAGCAGCAATATATGCTAGGTTAACGCAGTACCATGTGATGGGGTCCTGAGTTGACCAATGAAGAGTCAGAACTGACCAGACACCATTTTATAAGAGAATCTAATACACACCCAAGGTGTGTCATGTTACCTAAACACCACACGTGAAGTTTGAGGGTTTATCAAGCATCACACACCAAGGGTGTGTATTAAATTCAAGTAATTACACCATCCCATAATTTATGTTATATAGTCACTGAGTATCAGCTGTTTCTCCCCTCAAAAAAAGTTAGCTATTTATAGTGTAACCCCTAGGTGGCGCTATCCCGAGGGCTACTACCCCTGCCTGCTTGGCTAGTAGCAGGTTAAGGGGCCTGAGTTCTGAAACGGGTGTCTCCACCTGGAGATCAGGGTTGGTAGTGGTCAAGCTAACCTGGGCACAGCCCTCCGGGACACAGTAACCCCCTCTTTCCCCTCTAGTGGCCTGAACATTGTACAATAATCACTTTCACAATACCCCTGGTACACCACACAAGTACCCACACTGTTTGCACTTACTACCAAGGCTGGTTCCTCTGGCTTGACCCTGGGAACCCCCTGTAAAACAAGTTATGCACAGCAAATAGCAACAGTACAGAACTTTGAGCACAAACTGGAACCACAGTCAGATTACATGCAGAAAAAGTTAAATCTGATTTATTCAGGGGACTTGAACAAGGGAGGAGCAAAATCAGGTTAATTAGCTTAAAGGTTATATCAATAAAGCAGTTATGCATGTGCTTTGACTCCCCCCACACAGTCCACCTCTGGGTACCCAGGTGGAGAAGAGATGGGCTAGCCAGGACCATTGCCCAGGGTTGCAGCTGGTTGAGGCCCTGTGATGGAAAACACAACATGCACAGTACCCAATATTTGTAATCCGGAGCCAGAGGGCTCAGTTCGTTAAGGAAACGAAACAACAAGACAATCAGATGACACACTCAGATTAAGCTGTTGTTGCAGGGAGCTACCCTGGTATTTACTCACGATACCCCAGACTGAACACAGGCTGGACAAAAATCGAGACTGCAGGTGGTTGATCTGGAATGCCAGGAGAAGCAGGGCCCACACAAGTTGCAGAGCTGTCGTTCCTGTTCAAGCGTGGAGCAGGGGACTGATCCCCAGGCAGGTCTCTCGTCGATGGCTTCTCTGCGCAGTGGGTAGTCTGGCTGGGCCAGTCTGGCAAGGCCCAGACCGCATGGAGACAAATTTGGATGCAGTCCGTTTTGGGCTGGATATAGCTTCCAGCAAGCAGAACACAGTTCACACAGTGGGGGACTAACTCACGACCCACTAGCAGCTCATAACACATTTAGATGTAAGGGAATTCTACTATACCAGGCAAAGCGCTCCCCGGTCACAACTGCAAAGCCTCTGCACACACTGGGAGCTTAGGGGTAGCTGGAACTCCTGACAGGCCTATCACATTCAGCAAAATCTTCGGTCTTCTTCAGGTTGAGCCTGGCCCACTTCAGTAGCTTACTTTAGTCACACAAACTTGGATTTAGTCCAAAATAATTTTCTTCTCCCCCTCTCAGGAGCAGCACACTGACATGCAGGCCAAAAACTTAGCCTTTTCAGAGTTCTACCATGCAAATCCACTCAGGATTCTGCTCAGAATCACTTCAGCTCCTTCTTGTTCAGCTTCCAGCTTAGATCTAACTGAAAACTGCAAGCAGCCCGGGACTTCTCCAAGATCCAAAAGATTTGGTTGGCTGATTTGGCTGTCAGTCAAAGCAAGAGCTCCCCCTTCAGTTGCAAAAAAGGCACAAAAAGATAAAACTACAGTTCCTACAGATTTTTAATTCAGACAGCTCCTGTAGTCCAGCTACATTTTAGGTCCCACCAGTACTGATTGGTCCAATTTGCAGTCCAGGACCAAGATAGTGGAGACAAACAAAACAATCCTTGCTACAAAGAAAGCAGGTTAAACAAACTACATTATCATTATCACTCTAAATGATTTTCAGTAAATAGTTGTATCTTTCAACAGAGCTCCCTCTCAGATTACTTAAGCTGCAATCAGGCAGCTCTTAAAGAGACAGTACACAGAGGCTATACAGGCTCTGGTAATCACATTTAAACTGCTAAAACGCAATACACCAGCCTGGCAGTGAGCATTTAGGCAAGCTCAAGGAAGACTTTTTGTAGGGGGGTTACAATAGGAAATAGTGAAACACTAACCATGTACAATCAGAAAATACATTCCTCAGTTGCACTGTGAAAAACCTTTGCAGGGAGAGAGCTATGGACATTTTTGGACAAGTTTGTTTAATTTAGTTAACTTTGTTACAGAAACCGCACTGACTCTGAGATAAACTGTGCTGACTCAGCTTTTCCCTTAAAGACCGTGTTTCAGGAAGTGCTATGCTTGAGACTCAGACAGTCAGACAGTCTTGAGTACAGATGTGTTCAGGTCACTGTAGTGTTTATTTTGTGTCTTACATGTTATATAAATGCTGGGATTGGATTTACATCTTAAACATAGAAACACAGAAACAGATTTTGTCTGTAAAAAAGGACCTTTAGGTCCATCCAGTGTGCCACTTGTCCCTGCCTATTCCATCATCACTGAGCCTAGTTGGTCATAGGTGTTACTCCCCCATTCCTCTACCTAATATGCCCCTGTGCCTATTCCATCCATAGTTTGTTTGTTTGTTTGTTTATTTTTATTCTGTATAATCAGTGAGCAAAATGCCCATTTTCACTGATGCCCAGTCACAACATAAAACATACATAAATAATATACAAACATATAAATATAAACACACACATACATATAAAAATACATTATTTAAAACAACAACACTTTGAATTAACAACCAAAAATTTCTTTAAAACCCTCTTAAATGACAAAATTGTAACACATTGCATAATATTAGAGGGTAATTCATTATACAATTTCACCGCATAAAATTGAAGGGAATTCTGAGCAAACACACTTTTATAGTAGGGAATCCGAAATTTAAAATTTAAATTAACCTGCGACCTGGTTCTTACACCATTAATCAATTTAGAAAACATATCACAAATAACACCAGAAAAATTTCTAATTTAATTTTTGAAGAAATACTAAGACACGTAATCTAAACCTATCAACTAATGACAAACACCCCAAAGAACTATAAAGTAAACAATGATGAGTTCTTTTCTTCTGTCCTGTAGCAAATCTAATAATACTGATAAGTAGATTCCAACTTATTACGCATTCTAACTGAAGTAAAAAAATATATAATTAATCCATAATCAATAACTGAAAACACTAAACTATTGACTAAAATTATCCTAACCTCATCTGTTAAATACTTTTTCAATCGATAAAGCATTCCTAATCTTCTATGTAACTTACCTATTAATTTCAGAATATATATTTCAAATGATAAGTTACAGTCAATAACCAGGCCTAGGTAACAAATTTCAGTAACCCTTTCTATATTATTTCCATAATTATCCTTTAGAGTTAGCTCAGAATTCACATTAGATCTTGTATTATTAAATACCATACATTTTGTTTTTACATGGTTTAACACTAAATTTTTCTCCATTAACCAACCATGCATCAAACTAAAATCATCCTGTAACTGTTGCTGTACAACCTGTAAAGTATTACCAATACATAATAAAACTGCATCATCTGCAAACAAAATAAGCTCTGTTTCTTTACATATTTTATGCAGAGAATTTAAAAATAAGGTAAACAACAAAGGACCCAATACAGACCCTTGGGGAACACCACACATCAAAATGCCCTCATCAGAATACGCCATTCATCATAGTTTTCTGCACCCTACCAGTTAAATAATTATTAAACCATAATATCACTTCCTTTGAAAAATTAACCTCCAACAAACTCATTAACAACTTCCTATGTCAACCAAATCAAATGCCTTGGTGAGGTCCACAAAGCCAGCAGCTACTATTTTACCCTCATCTAAGGCATTATACACCTGCCCCGTGAACCTCACCAAGGCAGTTTCAGTACTAAATCCCTGCCTAAATCCATGCTGTGAAGGAGACCATAGAAAATTTTTGATCCAAATAAACTTTAACCTGATCGGAAACAATACTCTCTAATAATTTGGATAAAGGAGCCAGTAATGTTATGGGTCTGTAATTATTAACATTAATTTTACTACCTGTTTTATAAATTGGCCTTACAACACCACATTTCCACTTTGAAGGGTATATATTATTAACAAGGGAAAAATTAAAAACTTTTGTCAACATTGGAACAATTATTGACCCAACTTTTTTTAAAATTCTATAATCTATTCCATCCACCCCCAAGTATGGCCTAGGATCAGTCTTCAAAATATACATCAAAACCTCATTTCAGTAAGCTCGAAAGTAAATTTAGACACCCCATCCACATAATTTCCTCAAGTAATTCCTCTAATTCCAAACTTGTAACACGTCCTTGAATATTAAACCTTTCCAAATCAGTAAAATGTGCATTAAACCCATTAACTACTTTTATTGGATCACTAACCAATTGTCCATCTAATTTGCAACGTAATATTATCCAAACCTTACTCCTTCCATTAAATCATTCAAACTTTCCAAAGGGCCTTAGTATCACACAACCCCTTACCCAATTTATTTAGCAAGTAGTCCTTTTCGCTTTCCTAACCTTTGCCTTACATAGATTCAGTAATCTCTTATATTCCTGTTGCAAACCAATTGTCTTATGCTTCCTAAACTTATTCCAAACCTTATTTCTATCCCTTATAATTTTCCTTGGTTCATAATTGAACCATATTTTCTCCTCGGCTTTCAATTTAACAGTCTTAAACGCCAATAACTTATCACAAATACCAACAAAGTAACTACAAAACCTATGAAAGGCATCATCAATGTCATCAATAACATCTAAGAAAGACCAATCAATTAACTGAACTTCGTCTGAAAAAGACTGCAAATTAAGGTCCGAAACTTTCCGATACTACAAAGTTCTATGCGGTTCTTTAAAATATTTCACAGACCATTCATAGTTGAAGCTCCCCACAGTCTTTATCCCAAATAACTCCTCTGGCAAGCTATTCCAGTCATCCAACATAGGAACATAGAAGCTCACGACAGATATGGGCAGCATGGCCCACCCAGTCTGCCCTTTTTTGTTGCATTGCTTGCACTGTAGACCCCTCCAGGTCTACGGCACTTTCAATGCCACCCCCTTACCTATATCTCATGACTCCCTTTGCTTATCCCAGGCTTTTTTGAATCCCACCACTGTTTTGCCCCCACAACCTCCGCTGGAAGACTGTTTCAGGCATCCACCACCCTTTCTATGAAGAAGTATGTCCACATATCTCTCCTAAACTTGACCCTCTTAGTTTCATTGCATGCCCCCTTGTTCTAGTGCCTTCCTTTCTCTGAAATAAACCAGCCACTTGCACCTTGTTCACTCCTGTTAGGTGCTTGTACTGTAGCTTTCAATCATGCCTCCTCTCGCTGTCTTCTATTCCGGGGAGTACATGTTGAGTTTCTGCAGCCTTTCCTCGTATGGCTTCTTGTGCAGCCCCCACCATTTTGGTTGCCCTCCACTGTTTCTATCTCCTTGTGGAGATGCAGCCTCCAGAACTGGACACAGTACTCAAGGCGGAGCCTCACCAGTGAGCGATACAACAGCAGCAGCACCACCTCCCCGCTCCTGTTAGAAATCCCTCTCCCAATGTACCCCAGCATCCTGCTAGCCTTTCTCACTGCTTTGTCACACTGCCCAGCTACTTTGTGGCCATCAGATATGATGACCCCAGGTCTTTTTCTTGCTTGGGGACTGTGATCTCCACTCCCCCCATCTTATACACAGCCCCTGGGTTCTGCAGCCCTAGGTGCATAACTTTGCACTTTTTGACATTGAAACCCAGCTGCCACCCCCTAGACCATTCCTCTGGTTTCCCCAGATCCCTTTGCATTCTCTCCACCCCTTCCTGAGTGTTAACCCTGTTGCAGATTTTTGTATCATCCACAAAGAGACACCCCCTCCCCTCAAGCTCCTCTGCAATGTTGTTTATGAAGACAGTAAAGAGGACCTGGCCCAGTACCGAACCCTGTGGCACTACACTAGTCAATCGCCTATAACCTGAGTGGCTACCACTTACCACCACCCTTTGCCTCCTACCCCTTTGGGTGTAAAGCTGCCAACTGTCCTGATTTTCCCAGGACAGTCTGTATTTTAGACAGCATGTCCCAGTGTTCCCACAAGTTTTGCAAAATGTCACTTTTGTCCTGGTTTTGCTTACTTGTCCCATTTTTGTCCTGTTTTTTGTTTGCTGATTGTTGAGCCAAAGGTGATATTTATTTCAGCACCACCATGGCACTGCTTGAGCTGGACAGCAATTTTTAACTTCTGCCCCTGCACCTACGTTGTGCCATGAACATGAAAATGCTTGGGAAGTCAGATAGCAAGCGGGTCCAGCGAGGGCACCATAAAGCACCTTCCTTCCTGTTAGACTAGACTGAGTAGCAGTGCAGGCAAGCATGTTCGGCTGTCTGCCTGTCAGCAGCTGAGAGGGACTCCAGACAGAGAAGAGAGCGGCAGCAGTGAACTAGGGTAGCCGAACCTGATCAGCTGTAGGGGAGTGTGTGACAACAATTTGGTGTGGTCGTGGGAGTCAGTGAAGTGAAGTTTGTTCAGCAAAGGATGTGAGTGTGAGCGGGGTGGGATGGGACTGTCAAGTGGAGCAATGCAAGCAGCTCGAAAGTCCAAACACAATTTAAAGCAAGTTTTCTTCTAATTAACTTCTGTACGGCATGATTCAGAACTTGTTGCAGCAGAATGATATATTCTTTTAATCCAGATGTTTGCTAATGGTGTTACTTTGGGAGGCTGGGCTGGAGCAAGCGGCAAAATGTAATTGACTGTGCGCAGCCTTGTCTGCAGTGGTGCCTGAGAGAGTGAGTGACACGGTGGGGGGGGTTGTGATCAGTATGGGCCCTGTCACAGTTTTAGGCAGTGGAAAGTTGGTGGCTTTACATTTGCTTCTTATCCCTTAACCAGTTTGATACCAAGCTTGCCACTTTCTCCCCCACCTCCCTGCCTGCTCAGTTTCTTAACTAACCTCCTGTGAGGCACAGTGTTGAAACCCTAACTGAAGTCCAGATAGGCCATGCATACTGCTTTCCCTTGGTCCACCACTCTCGTCACCCAAAAAAATCTATGAGCTTCGTGTGACATGATCTCCCTCCTGTGAAACCCTGCTGCTGGTGGCCCAGCAGCCCTTTTACCTTCAGGTGCTCCATGAGTCTCTCCTTCAGTAGTGTCTCTGTTAACTTAACATTAACCGTGTCATCCGCTTTATAACTTCAGCACCATACAGAACCCACCACAGCACTCTTTATTCTGCTGTGGGATGGTCATCTCTCATCACAAGGAGACTGCTACATACTGGTAGCTGGGCCCTTAAAGCCCTGCTCAATAAACTTCCATCATATAGTACATTCCCCTTTCGCCAAACACGCAGCCACTACTCCCTTAGGAAGAGAACATACTTCCTTCTCGACATCCCCAGATTCCGCATTCTCTATGGCAAATCTGCAATTAGTCATGTTATCCCGACAACCTGGAATAAAACCCAGGCCTCACTTAAACTCCCAGACTTGGTTTCCCCATATAATTTAAAATCTTTCTTCAAGAAGGCATTGATGGACACCTGTCAGTGTCACCCAACCCAATGCACCAGGCCTACGTACCTAATGCTTAGTCTATAATTATTTTCCTATCTCCCTTTTCTACCCCCAGATCCTAGAACCTTCCTCTTGTCTTTTGTATAACAGAATCCTGTTATGTACATAATCTTTGTCAGTTTGCATTGTGTGTCATTCCATTTGCCTCCCTCCTTGAATTAACCAGCCTATTCAGCCAAACCTAGCACATATCATTATCTTTCTATCACCTCTTTCTTCCATCGGATATTATTAGAAGCTTTCCCCTCTTATTCTAACCCCTGAACTTTCGTTATTTGATGACTTTTCTGCAGTGTATGTCACCTTGATTGTCTCCTTTCTTTTGAATCGTTTGAAGATTTCTGAATGTTATTGTACCAACTGCCACTTACGTGTATTGACACATGTGTATTGACACTTATGTGTATTGACATTTATGCATATTGCAACCTTAAGAGAATACCTGACCATCGAAAGTTTTGAAACTGAACTAAAACCCTATCTTTTTCATCTAGCATTTTTTGATAGTCTTTAGTCGACTCTTTTAGATTTTAATGATTTATAACTTATTTGATGTAACTTTACTTTTATATCTATGTTTATTTATGTATTTATTTAACTATGTGTTTTACTGTTGGATTGTACAGCATCTTGGAATTTGAAAGGTGCTTTATAAATAAAGCTAACTTACTTATTTTTTTTTTTCTGGAAGGCCGCTGATTGTCATCAGTTGTTATATATGTGTATACTATACGGTTCTTTTGTGTTGTATATTCAGGACCTCCTTGTTAATGAGCTTGCTAAATGGAGCTTTTCTGTCAATAAACTTGAACTTGAACTAACTTCCTCACCACTAATATGAGACTGACTGGTCTGTAGTTGCTAGCATTCTCCTTGCTGCTGCTTTTGTGCAGAGAGGCCACATCAGCCCTCCTGCAGCCCTCTGGAAGATCCCCCACCTCCACTGAGGTGCTAAAAAGTGTGTCCAGAGGGCTGGCCAGCACTGTGCTCAGTTCTTTAAGGACCTTTGGATGAATCCCATCTGGTCCCATCACCTTATTCTCCTTGGCATCTAATCCTTTCCAGACCATCTCCACCAAGAATGGACTTTTGGCCACTTCCCTCCAGTTGCTTACTGCAGCATGCCGGTATGTACTCCCATTCTCCACCCTGAAGACCGAGCAGAAGTAATCATTTAGCATTTCCGCTTTCTCTTGGGCTTCTTCTGCACAGTCTGCCCTGCCCTCCTGATTCTCAGTATCCCTCCCCTTATCTTTCTCTTTTCCCCCACATGCCTGAAGAAGGTCTTGTCCCTTTTTTGACTTCCTTAGCTAGCTTCTCCTCTGTTAGTGCTTTGGCTGCCCTCACCCTCTTACCTGCCTCACTTTGTTTTGCAAGCTATAGCTCCCTGTCTTCATCCTTCTGGGTCTCCATGTACTTTCTAAATGCCGTTTTCTTCTCCTTCACTGCCTTTGCCACCTCCTTAGAGAACCATAGCGGCCTCTTCCTCCTCTTTCTCTTGCTCACTTCCTTCAAACAGCATGCCATTGCCTGGCTTATACCCACCTTAATTTTTCTCCATTGAGCCTCCACTCCCCTCTGCCTCCCCCTCCCTCCCAAGACATTCTCTGAGGCAGTTTCCCATTTCTTTAAAATCTGCCCTCCTGAAATCCAGGATCCTCAACTTAGTGTGTTTCTTTCCCGTCCTATCCACATGCCAAACCACACAGTATGGTGATCACTTGTACCCAAGGGACTACCCACGTTAATGTGAGCAATGCCATCTCTGTTTGTAAGTTTTTAAGGAGACAGTATAGCGCAGTAGTTTAAGGCTCTGAGCTGCCAACCTTGGAGACCTGGGTTTGAATCCCACAGGCCCCACTTGCGTACTGCGTGCTAAAAGCCTGAGCAAGTCACTTAACTTCCCTGTGCTCCCAGGTTGCACTTGTAAACAGGCTTTCAGCTTAGTGTCTCTCCTGGTTAAAAAAAAAGTACCAGGTCCAGCACTGCCCCATCCCTAGTGGGTTCCAAAATAAGTTGCCTGAGAAATGCCCCTTGTAGGGAGTCAAGGATGGCCCTGCCTCTAAATGTAGCTGCAGTGAGAATGCCCTAATCTACATCCAGCACATTAAAGTACTCATTATCAAAACTTCCCCCTTGCTGGCCATTATGCTAATGGCTTCCCCAAGAGCTCTGTGTAAATCCTCCCCGTGTTGGTGGCCTGTACACCACACCACCCCCACGTGGATTATGGCCCACGACCCCATCTCTAGGCTGACCCATAGTACCTCCAGCCCTTCATTGTCCCCCTGTTTCCTCTGTATCTCAGTGGCCCTTATAACCGCCTTCACATATAAAACAATTCCTCTGCCTTTCCTCCCTGACCTGTCCTTCTGGAACATGGTGTAGCCTGGGATGGCCACTTTCCAGCTGTGGTTGTCCATGCCTCTCCTTCCTGCTACTCCCCCTTGCCCCTTCTGTTACTCCTGTCCTGCCCTCTCCTGATGCATTGTCTTCCTGCCTTCCCTCCTTCCCCTGTCTTCCAACTGAAGTTCCTCTTTCAGTTTTGCCTACCCTGCCCTTTACTTTGCTTCCATCAACCTCCCGGGAAGGTTATTTTCCCCTGGGTTAACCTTCCCTGTTGCACTTGTCTTGGGGGAAGGGTTCCCTGTTGCACTAGTCTGGGGGGGGCAGTCTCTGCCTCCCTCCCTCAGTCTTTCTGCTTCTCCTTGGCTGGTTTCAATGCCAATCAAAGTAACCTTCCACTCAGCATTGCTATTCCCCCCTGAATGGAAGGAAACCATCTACCTTGTACAGGCCTCCAACCCCCCACGTGTGACTCCAGTCCCTGATATAGTCAAAGACCTCCTCCCTGCACCATGCCTTCAACCACTCATTGAAGCACCTGGGATGGATTTCCCTAGCCTTCCCCTAAATGTGCTTGGTAGCACCTCAGTGAAGGCCACTGTGCAAGCTATCTGCATCAGGCACCTCACCAACTCGCTTAACCTATCCTGCACTACCCCTACAGCTGCTCTTGGCAGATCATTCATCCCAAGGTGGAAAACAACATCCAGCTCCCTCGCTGCCCCCTCTTCCCTGGCAAGATCCAAGATTCGCCCTCCAGTCCTCTCTGCTGCAGTGCCTGGAATGTACTGTACTACCCTGTCCCTCCCTTCCTCTGCCCGCCAGGCAATCCCCCTGAATATGGAGTCTCCCACCAGCAGCTGCCTCCTCCCTGACTGGGGGACATCTTACTTTTACTTTTAAAGGTATTATCATTGGTGAGAATCATTGCTATGCTCGAGACAGAGTGAGGGAGCGAGTCTCGAGCACAGATTCTATGTTCTCAGTTGCATGTTTGCTAACTAATCATCAACATTGAAAAAATTGATGACCAGTTCTTATAATACTTACTAAGAAGGGGATCAACATTATTAGACTGGGTAATAAAACGGACCTTTAAGATGCTACCAAATTATTTTGAATGCTCTATTTTTTGTTTCCATAGTAATTTGTATTGTTTCAATAAGAGTAGCATATTTCAGCAATATAGCATGTGCACGTAACATTTAATAATCCACTTGTCAATAAAAATTTAATACATTTAAATAAACATTACACTGGTTTAAGATACTTCATAAACATAGACAGACAAAAGTGAGTCTTGTTTCTTGGTATACAACAGTAAAGGAAAGAAGGAAAAGCTGATGCTAGCTGGTGAGCGGTTATGGTATCAGGTAAACAATAATAATCAGACTTTGTTCACAATCTAATCTACCTGTTACTGAATGACTGATTCCTTCACTGCTGGCTATGAAATACATTGATTATACAATTCTCATATACAGGGGGTTTGTGCACTTTTCCAATTCAATCAATCAGTCAATCAATCAACCAATCAATCAATCAATCAAAATCTTTATTTAACCAGGCGAAACACTGATGAGAAAAATTCATTTTCGAGGTGGACCCTGACAATATACATACTCAGTACACAGACATACATACATACATATTCATACACATAGTAAGTTTTTATATATACAGTATATACATGTTCAAGTTCAGTACATAGCATAAAATGTGTACACAATATACATGAGAGTACAGAGAGTAAAATAATGCTCACACAGAGTAAGATAAAGCTCACATCAGTATACAGAGGACCAGGATCCAGTAAGGGAAAGTGACAGGGGTTAGTATAAAGCTGGACTAACACAGGCAGTCAATATACTCAATCAATCAATCAATCACTTTATTTAACCAGGCATATACACCATTGAGCAAGCTCATTTTCAAGATGGTCCTGGGCAATAGGACATTGCAGTTCAGTACAAGCAAAATACAGAAACTTAAGGTAGTAACAAAAATTTAGGAAACATTGTACAATAGTACATTGCAGTTCAGAACAAACATACACAAATAGGGTAGTAACAAAAATGTAAAAACATTATACAGGTGAACCGCAGAAGGCTGGTATCTAATAGCCTATCCTAATGGAGCAAAAATTATGTAAAAGTAGAGGAGCAAAAATTCAAGACACTATACAGATAGTAATATAGGTGAGAATGGGGGGAGGCAGGTGAGAAGAAAATAGGTATGTTAGAGGCAGATGAAAGGAAGAGGAAGGCCCGCGTTAAAGGGAGTGAGTTAAGAGAGCTAGAAAGCCCTAACAGGGAGGTATCTTAATCGACATGTTAGCCATAAGTTTTGTATGAGGAGCATGATGTAGGTTGCTCAGTATCTACGAAAACAGTTGCAGGCTTCCTTCAAAAGTACGGTTAGTGAATCTTTAAATGTGAATATGCCTGGGTGTGAGGCAAGTTTTAAGGAGTTTTGCACGGTATTCCATAGCGATGGAAGTGAACAATTGATGGCAGCCGAGCCATATGATGTGTACACTCTAGGAATCTGGAAACAGAGAAGGGAGAAACGTCTCAAGCCATACGATCCCTTGGCCCATGTGAAGAGGCTCGATATGTAAGTAGGCAGCTTATTGGATAATGCTCTATAAAGCCAGAGTAGAGCATTTCTTTTTCTCCTAGCTGAAAGTGAGAGCCACCCTGATTCCTGGTACAGTAGGCAGTGGTGAGTGCGAAGAGGTAGGTTGAAGATAAAAGTTAGGGGACTGTGGTAGAGCGTGTCAAGTTTGTTGTGCACTACTGCAGGACAATGCATGTAAAGAAAGTCGGCGTAGTCCAATAAGGGTAAGAATGTGGATTGTACTATTCTCTTTCTAGCTTCTGAGGTGAGCAGATGTTTAATATGGTAGAATAAGCCTAGCCGCTGTCTTAATTTCTTTGAGACTTCATTCAGGTGGTATTGAAAGTTAAGCTTCTTATCCAGCCAGAACCCAAGATATTTAAAGGTTTCAACTATTTTGAGAGGTTCATCTAGAAGTGTTAGGATCTGGGGAATATATGTTGGTCCGGGGGCTGGCTTTGAAACATAGAAACATAGACTTTGACAGCAGATAAGAACCGCTTGGCCCATCTAGTCTGCCCATTTCCCTACCTACAGGATAGGCCGCAGATCCTATCCTGTAGGTAGGGAAATATTTGGGGAGAGAATCATAGCTTTAGTCATTTTGGGGTTAGTGTCTCCAAATGTTTAGGGATTTTTAATACCGTGGCAAGAATGGACCCCATTCTTTAGCCAGGGCATATTCAAAACTCAAGAAATTAGTACTGTATTAATCTTTGATGTTTGCTGAGAGCGCTCTTCTCAGCACACGCAACGTCCCCAAAATAGCTTCCTTTTGAAGTTCATAAGGTGTCACAAGTATTGGTAGCATTTTTAAATGTGCCTGAAAGTTCTTTTTGATTAGTCCCATTGCTCCAAGCACTACTGGAACAAGGCATTGAGGAGGAGTTTGTGTCTGATAAGATTATGTTGGAGAGTGATAAAATCTTGCTGTAAGCTCTTATGAGCCATGTCCAAGGAGGAATTTATGGTATATAGTACGGTATCATCTGCAAATAGATGGACATTTGCTGAGCAGAGATGAGAATCCAAGTTATTGATGTAGATTGCAAAAAGGATTGGGCTTAATATGGAACCTTGGGGAACACCTCAGGAAGGGTTTTTTTATGGAGACAGATCACTTGCTGCTTTGACCTGTTGGTGAGGTAGTTGGAGAACCATTTGATTGCTGAACTATCAAGCCCGCTATTGCTCAAGGCTAAGAGCAAAACGTTGTGGTCCACAGTGTTGAAGGCCTTACTAAGATCGAGAAAAAGGGCAAACACATATTTCTTAGAATCCAGTGCAATTTGCCAATCTGTAGTTACCTTCACAAGTGCAGTTACAGTGCTGTGTTTGGCTCTGAATCCGGGATTGTGCCGGGTTTAATAGATTGTGTGAATCCAAGTGTTCTCTGATTTGGACATTGATGATTTTTTCAAGGAGTTTTGACAGGACGGATAAAATAGATAAAGGTTGATAGTTATTCAGGTCGCACGGATCTCCAGATTTGAATAATGGTGAAACGTAGGCAGTTTTCCATAGCAGAGGAAGATCTCCTTGTTTCAACGAAATGTTGAATAAGTGGGTGATGGGGGCGGTCAAGTAAAGATGGTCGAGTCTTAGGAAGTAAGACTCAATATTTTCTGTGCCTGCACTCTTTTTAGTATCCAGGGATAGTAGTAGGTCCTCTACTTGTTTAAATGTAATTGTGTGGAAGCTGAATGTAGTAGGATAAGGTGGGGTAGGGGTAAGGTTAACTTTAGGATTGGTAGCATGGATGTCTGGTGGAATGATTTGTTGCTAGGTGAAGCGTCGAACGCTAGTCCAGCGGTGGCAAAATGCTCATTTAGCTGCTCTAGTATATCGACTCTGTCTGTGTAGGTGGATCCAATGGACCAAAATTTTGGTTGGGATTGATGTGTTGGCAGAGCAACCTTCAACCTCTCTAAGGATGTTCCAAAATTTGGCAGAGTTTTTTTTGTTGGCTTCTAGTTCTTCTTGAAAGTATCTAGCTTTTTTGGATCTAATTAGCTTGGTACAGGCATTTCTAGAGGTGCGGAATGCTACCCAGTCTGCCTCCATGTGAGATTTCCTTGCTCTTTTCCACCAATAGTCCCTGTCCCTGATCGCTTTCTTCAAAATGGAAGAGAACCAGCTGGGGGGTCTTTTTTTAGACCTGATCAACCTTAGTGGGACATGTTTGTCTAGTAGACCCAGTAGGAGATTGTGAAATATATTAAATGCCTCGCTAAGGGAGGGAGCTAGATAGAAATTCTGCCATCTGATGTTACTTAGATCTTTCAGAAATTCATTTTGGGGGAACTTTTTCATATTTCTTACCAAATTAAATTTGGAGGCCGGTTTTGTTTGCAAGGGGTGTCTGATGCAGGCAATAGCACAATAGTCACTTACATCATTGCAGAATACTCCGGCATGAGACAAGTTATGTGGCTTGTTTACTAGCATAAGGTCCAAGTGAGAGCTACGTTCCAGATATTTTCTGTTCGGTCTGGTGTTTGCAGGTGTTATTTGTACCAGACCAACTGTATCAGCAAGATCCTTCAGTTTCTTGGAACTGTCGTCATTCCAGTTCAAAGTAAAATCCCCCAAAAGGATACACTCTGAGTTAGCTAACTCGATTAGGTTTTGGAGATGTGATAGCAGGGCCAAGCCCCCAGATGGGGGTCTGTAGCAGGCTGCAATGAGGAGTGACTTCTCACTGGAGAGTGACAGTTTTAGAGCCAGGCATTCAAATTCTTTGTGTTTCGAAGTACAGTCAATGACCGTGGTTGCAAGTTTGTTTTTGGCATATATTACAACCCCTCCTACTCTAGTTGGCCTATCGCAGCGGTAACTATTGCATCCCGGGATGTTGATATATTTGTCTGGGGTAGATGGCTTAAGCCAGGATTCAGTTATCATGAGGAAATTGGGCTTGCATGTAGAGCCCAGGTCTGTAAGTGGTCCAATTTCTTTAGCAAACTACAAGCACTGATGTGGAGAAAGCTAAGAGAGACCTTTATATTGAGGGAGGTCCGCTGGCATTTCTAGGAGGACGGGTGGACCTGGGTTTAATTCCACATTTCCGGAGCAGAATAGGAGGAGTAGCAGTAATTTTTTAAGGTGCTGTCTTAGTCTGCTAAGTAGTCTTTTGTTGCATTGTCTTGTGAAGATTGGTTTAGTAATGGTTGTTTTTTGGGCATTGTTGCTGTTTGAGAAAGCTAATGCATAGATAATTGCTATGACCGAAGAAGTTAGAGGCATTCGTACAAGGTCTCTAGACGTTGTTTGGCATGAGTAAGGGCATAGCAATGAGGGAGATGTCCCCGTCCTGAAATGCCATTGATTATTGGGAAGGGGCAGATCTTGGTAATTGTCAAAGATAGATTTTTGACTAGGGCAGAGCTTAGGAGCCTGCTTTCTGAAGGATGCAAAAATTAAAAGTAAGAGACAACTACGAAAAAGAGTATTAGTTAGTTGCATTTTCATTAGTAGTTTGTCACTTGATGCTGATATTATGCACAGGCTGGACAGACCAAGTCGAAGCTTCTCTAAGAGGGCATAGCCCTCAAAGGAATGCAGTCAGGGAGGCAGGCGTGGCTGAACTCGAAATGACCAATTAGCAGATAGGGGGCTGGCCAAGCTCTCGGAGAAAGAGCATTTAATAGAGGCCGGGGTCAGGGCAGGTGGTGTGGGAAGAAAATTGCAACACAAGCTTAAGGCACCCAGGGCAGGGAGTGGGTATCAGAAAAGCCACTAAGAGTGTTGAGACTGGGCAGCCAATTGCAGGCAGAGCCGTAAGGGCAGCAGCCAATCACTGGAGAACTCTGGGGTTTGCTGGCCAATCCGGGCTCCAAAGTATTCCCCGAGCAAAGCGAGTAGGCTTACTCCAATTCGGAGGCTCTTCCTCGGGCAGATGGTGTGAGCACGGCCAGCTGGCTTCTCCAGCCGTGGCCACCGGGCGAAAGGAAGGCGGTAGCCCAATCAGGGGCTCTCAAGCTAGAGAAAGAGACAGAGTAGGCAGGTTAGAGATGAGCAGACAGGACAAAACAGGCAAAGACAGACAAAGCAGATAAATCGGGGGCGATAAATACTGCTAGAGAACACAGGCAGTCAATATACTGCTAGAGAACACAGGCAGTCAATATACTGCTAGAGAACACAGGCAGGCACCTAGAGTGGCATAAACATTGATAAGAAATTTGCTGAAGCCTTATGAGCTAAGAGCAGAGGGGGTAGAATTGGATCATACATAACAGGAGAAAGGGAGGGGGGAAAAACAAGGATACATGAAAGGAAGGGAACCTGTATAGTGAGCCTCTGAAGGTAAATGACTAGTGCAACCATCGGAGTAATATTTACTAGCCCCAAGATTAAGCATCTGTGGTACAATTACCCATAACTTCTGGGAGAGGCTTAGGTTGGTGGATGGAGAAAATATTCCAAGGATGAATATTTTTTTTAATTTATGTTTATTGTATTTTGCCTATTCAAAACAGGCACATATAGGCATCTACATGCAAACCAGACACAGTGGGGCTGGCAGTACAGCCTAAAGCTTAGAGTAATGAGCTATGAATAAGTTGAGGTTTGGTTTCCACAATCTCTGCTTGCATAATTTGTGACTGAACAAGTCAGTTAGCTTCCCTAGTGCAACAGTGCTTCTGGCTCACCCCTGAAATCAGGCATTTGTGCCTTGTGAGCCTTACCAGGTTACCAAACAATAAAAAGGAAAAAAAAAGTAATTCGTAGTACCAAAAATAAATTAATATAGGAAATACAGTGTCTATGGTCTGAGTGTAATAGCATGGGGAGAACATAAGCAGAATAATTTATATCTGTTTAAAATACACAAAGAGCTATCTTGTAGCTATACATGTAAGAATATAGGATGACAAAGAGTACAGTTTAGTAATTCCAGCATTCTACAGCCATTATACAAAATTCCCATTATGCAATAAAGTTAATAATACAGCACATTCTGTATACTGTACTGCCGCATGTCTGAAATCCACTGCCCTCCCAGTAGAGGAACCACCACCCCCACATCACTATTCAGCAGCCGACAGGCTAAAGCTATACCTCTACTAAGAGAAAGAGTAAAGGAAAAAACCTTTAGCTTAGAACTTCAAACACACTTGCCTGCTAAGTTGTTCAGTGCCTTGTGGTACCCGAATCAGTAATCCATGCTAGAGCTCGCCATAATAACCAGCAACGGCCATGAAGGTAAATTATTGTCGAGAAGGACAGAGGCGTTACTGCTACCAACTCGAAACCTTGAGCCTCCATGAATAAAGGAACTCCTCCATCTTGGCTAGAGCACATGGTGCCCTGAGTAAATAAAAAACACTATACTCTCACGTTTCCAAACAAGTCACTGTGGCACCAAAATGTAAAAGAAACCTGAAACTATGTGCAACCGCCGGACCTTGGGACCAGGATAAACTAAGGAAGAAAAAATAAACAATTATACGGCCATTTGCATATGTTTAATCCCCACCACTGCACGAGTTACATACTATTGCACCTGCCCACAAATTGCTCTAGATTAGAAAATAAATTCCCAAGTAAGCACAATGATGGGTACCAGGCAATCTCAGATTTTGGTATCAAACCTCTTTTTATGTATACTTCATTAGGTCAGAGATCTTTGGTTTATCAGGCATCTAATATTTACGATAATCTCCCCACTGAAGTTACTAATTGTAAAACAATGCCATCACTTAAGCATAAAACACTTGCTCATTTTAAATTACAGTCGGTTTGTGACTGTTTTAATGTATAATTTATTGTACTTGAGTATTCTGTTTGTCTGCAACTTTTCAAGTTTGTTAAATGTAACTGGTGACTTGTGAGACGGGCAATTATTTGCTCAAAAGATTTACTAGTGTAATAAAATGAATGAATGAATGAATTCATGTTCTGTAATACTACCTTTGTTGTACATACCCTGGTATGTTCCTGCCATAAAATCTATGTAGGAAGACCCATTAGGGCATTCAAAAGATGTTTGCAGGAGCACATCAGGGACATTGTTAGAGGGAGAGAGGGATGGTACACCTTTGGGAGCACATTTCAGTTCAGCCCACAATAAAAACACAGGAGAAATGTTTTGAACTAGATTGGAGCATGTAAAGCAGAATGCAATGGATGGGGTGCTGTATTTGGCACAATAATGACTTGAAATAACACCTGGCAATGCCTTGGTACTTAGGAGAAAAAAATCAATATGGGATAAGGAATTATGTGAAATAGAGTGGAAGGAGTAGTCCTTTACAGCCAGGTGTAAGATCTTCCAGGGAGCTACAAGTCCTAAAGAATCCATAAGATCTCGCAGGGCAAGTTGGCTCGGGGTAAGAGGCAGGACTAGTCATGAAGTCCTATCTAGGTCATTGTCCAGAACCTTGTTCCAGTCCCTGGCAAGTATCATAGGAAAAGAGGCCTGCTGAAACAAACTGGAGATGAGTCGGGGGGGGGGGGAGGATCCTCCATACTGGGTCTGTAAACGGATCCCAGAATCACCTCCAAATATCCCAGTAGTGCTCTCATCAAAATATATCTACCCTGAGGATCACAAACCTCCTGGAGAAGACAGACCGCACGGACCTAGATACCAGAATAGCCACACCTCACCTACAAGTATCGGGTTCCTGAACCTAATATCTGTTCAACGCAAGAATGTCGTAACAGCAGTACCTGGGCTGGGGTAAGGTGGGTCTCTTATAGAAAGGCCACATCAATCTGCAACTTGTGCAGGTGCAACAAAATTTTGGTGTGCTTAGCCGGGGATTGGGCCCCTTTCACATTCCACAAGCAATACCTAAAATTATGAGCCATACTGTATTAGTAAAAAGGGGAGGCAATGGGAAAATACCCATACACTACTGGGAAGGAGCAGAAACCCACATATAGTGCCAACCAGTTTCCAGAGAAAGACCTCATCCCCCAACCCACCCTTTCTACCCCAATAACCCACAACAATTCCCATACATTGAGGTGACACAGAAAGGACCAGATTAACGAATTTGAGTCAAAACTCCCCTCCCCTCTCTCACCCCCAAAAATGGTATACAGAACAAAGCCATAGTTGGTCCCCTCCGCTACTGCACCCACACAACACTGAAAAACATCCTCTCCCCTATATAACTGGTGCACGAGGCTCCAACCTGCCATAGCTCTGTGCCCAACCCACCCTGCTCCCCCTCCACTTTTGGCAGAGAACAGCAAGAGGATGAAGGTGCTGTTAGAACTTTACTACTCTACTGGGACTAAAGAACTAGAACTCTACTACTGGGACATTCAAGTTAGGGTAAAAACAAACAAAAAAGAGTTAGTGTGTTTGTCGGAGTTGGGTGAAGTGAATTGTTATCTGTGCAGTTAGCTAGGTGAAGAAGGAAACTGTGAATTAGGGGGAGTGGCTTAGGCAGAAGGAGGCCAGGTGTTTTGGATTTAGAAACTGCCCTAGATAGCTTTTGGCAGAGAACAGCAAGAAGAAGAAGGTGCTGTTAGCACTTTACTACTCTACTAGGACTATATAGCCCTTCCCTCCACCCATAGCCAGTTCTACTTTTATAAGCACAGGATTTGACTAACAACAGGAACTTCCTGTTTGGGAGCAGGAAGGGAGTGATCACAGAGGCACAAAATACTCACCATCCTAGATGGAAAAGAGTAGCTCTCCAACCCCCCTAGCTGCTGGAAGTCTGACTCTGAGCAAATAAGAAGGAGACTACTGACGAATATAGGAACTTCTGGTCCTAGAACAGGAAGATCAGGAGCTTTAAGGGCATGGAGGCATTAGGAAAGTAGGGAGAAAAAGAAAAACAAAATATATATATATATATATATATATAAAATAATAATAAACAGAGAGAGGAAAGAGTAAATATACAAAACAACAGTTAAGTGTCCACAAATAAGGCATGATGGGAGTGGTACAGTGCAGTGGCTGTGGAGCAGCAGTCTTCCAGGAGATGGTCTGGAGGATGCAGTGTAGTCTCATCTGCAGGTACCTCTCTGGGCTGAGGGAGAAGGTTCCTCATCTCCAGGCTGAGTTGGTAATGATTCAGGGGACCTCCTCTCCCAACCAGGGACCACCACGGCTACCGCCACTGCCTCAGAGGTTGCCAAGAAAGAGGAGTGGTTGGACCACAGTGGGCTCAGGAAAGGTGAGGGTGGTGGAATAGAGATGCATCCCTCCAGTTGTACCTCTCCACAATTCATATGTTGTTCTAGCAGAGTGTGGTTCCTCTATGGAGGCACTAGCAGGGGAGACCAAAGAGGATGCTGGGAAACTCCACAAAGGAGACCAACAGGAGGGTGGCATAGGACCCAACAGGGGAAGGAAACAACTCCTGGTGGGGGACTCCATTGTTAGGAGGGTAGAACTGGGGGAGGGAGGGGACAGGGAGGTAAGGTGCCTGCCTGGCGTTATGGCTTGAAGGGACAAGGAGCGAATCCTTAAGATTGTGGGAGCAGCTGCACAGGGGAGGGAGCTGGCTGTCATTGTCCACCTAGGGAAAAATGACCTGGCTGGGAAAGGGATCAGAAACTGGTGCAGAGCTCAGGGTTTTGGCTTCATTGGGGACTGGGGTCCATCTAGAGGGATGCAGACCTGTACTGGTGCAATGGTCTGTATCTGTCCAGGAGGGGAACCAGGATCCCAGGTGATAGGTTTAAATGTTTCATTGGCAAGCATTTAAACTAGCTAAAGAGGGAGGCACTGAAAAGGAGCAGGGAAATCCTAGCCCCCCCCAAAAAATCAGGGTAGTTAGTGAGGTAAACACCAAGGTAGAGATGTCAATAGGGAGAAAGGCAGGTGTAAATGGAGAAAAAGGCAAAGGCAATAAGGACAGAGAGGGGGCCAAAAGAGGTAAGGCCATCAGAAAATGGAGGGTATAGAGTACCAATGCCTGTAGTCTAGGTAACAAGCTCCCTGAACTGGTGGCCTTGATGGAAGAGGGATGCCTGTATATAGTGGCAATCACAGAAACATGCTACACAGAGAACCATGACTAGGATGTCAGCAAACCAGGGTACACAATTTACAGGAGAGACAGGGAGGGTAGAAGAGGAAGAGGAGTAGCTCTCTATGTAAGGAAAGGGATCAAAGCAATGGAACAAAAGGGTAAATAGGGAGGAAAGGAGGCACTGTGGGTCACCCTGGAGACTGGAAATGGCACCACAATCCACACAGGGGTTGCATACAGACCCCTGTCTCAGGGGGAGGAAATGGACAAGGAAATGATAGAAGGGATCCTTAGGATAGCAGAGAAAGGGGAAATATTGTTGATGGGGACCTGAATATGCCAGATGTTAACTGAATCACCTTTGCTGCAGCCACATCCAAGAGCAGGGCCATTCTCAATGCCCTACAGGGGGCATGCCTCAGACAGCTAGTGCTGGAACCCACTCGGGAGGGAGTAATCTTAGACCTGGTACTCTCAAATGGGGACGGAGAGAGGATCTCAGATCTAGATGTGGGTAGTCATATGGGGACAAGTGGTTCACGATATACTCAGCTGCGGAGTCAAACCATACAAAAGTGAGGGTATTGGACTTCAGGAGGGCTGACTGTCAAAATGGGAGAGTACCTCAGAAAAGCACTAGCAAACAGGCAAGAAGGAGGGGTGGAGCAACAATGAGGGAACATCAAAACTGCCATCACAGAGGCAACAAGCTTTTGTGTGAAGCAAATAAACAAATCAAAATGAAAGAAAAAAACACTATGGTTCTCAAAAGAGGTGGTGGGGAAGGTTAGCAAGAAAAAGACAGCACTTAGGAAGTATAAGGAAACACAGAAGGAGCAGGACAGAGAACTGTACCAGTTAAAGCAGAAGGAAGCGGGGA
This sequence comes from Neoceratodus forsteri, assembly GCA_016271365.2. Classification (NCBI taxonomy): domain Eukaryota; kingdom Metazoa; phylum Chordata; order Ceratodontiformes; family Ceratodontidae; genus Neoceratodus; species Neoceratodus forsteri. The sequence goes on from CM057458.1 coordinate 12,598,782, forward strand.
AAGCAGTCAGAATAGCAAAGGCCCAAACCAAGGAAAAGATAGCCAACTCAGTTAAGAAGGAGGATAAAACCTTTTATAGGTACATTAGAGAGCAAAGAAAGACAAAGGGAGGGACAGTGAGGCTGAATAAAGGGGATGGTGGGTGGGCAGAGAGGGACAGTGAAAAAGTAGGGATACTGAATGAATACTTCTCAGTAGTCACAAAAGAAGAGGAGGGGGAGGTACCTATTCCAATCAATAGAAGCACTCAGGATGGGGGGGGTCGATCCCAGTCCTTTCACAGAAGAAAGGATTCTGGAAGAACTTCTAACACTGAAGGTGAACAAAGCAATGGGGCCTGACAAGATTCACCCCAGAATTCTGAAAGAACTAAGGGGAGAACTAGTGACACCACTGACTGCCCTTTTTAACAAATCATGGTAGGATGGTGTAGTACCTGTGGACTGGAGGAGGGTGGATTTCATACTTGGAGTGAATAGATGTACAGAAGGCTTTACCTCATTTTAGTACATCTCCAGCATGCTGGTATTTAATACCATTTACCTAGTAAGAATCTAAGTTGTTTTTAAAGGATTCAGGATTTCTAGCATTTACAATATGATTTGGTAAGGAATTCCATAGAGGGATGATCTTTTGTGTATAAAATAAAAGTCTAAGTCTCTTTTGGGAAAGGTTAGTTGGAGCTGGTATATATGGCTTCTCAAGTTACAACTTCTGTTGTTAAAAGTCATGTCCATATCTGTCATTAGGTTTGTATCTTTAAGAATTTTATACACAAGTAAAAGATCGCTCCTTACTCTTCTTAATTCCAGTGGATACATATTCAGTTCAAGTACTCTCTGATCATAGCTCTTATTATTCATACCATCAGTCATTTCCGTTAATTCTCTGAACCCCCTCCAATCTATCTACATCTCTCCTTAAATATGTATTCCATAGGGTGAACAGTAGTCCAGTTGTGGTCGGATTTAAGATCTATACAAAGGAATAATACAATCCCTATTCCTTGAAACAAAAGCCCTCCTTATACATCCAATCAGATTATTTGCTTTATTTAAAAGTTGTCCACAGTGGGTTCCAAAAGATAAGTCTGATGTTATAATTATTCCAAGATCTTTTTCGGTAGTAACAGATTTCAATATTTTACCAACTAAAATATATTGATGTTTAGTATTATGTTCTCCCACTCGCATAACAACACATTTGTCTGTATTATAAGTCATATTGTTTTCTTTTGCCCATTTTTCTAGAAGTACCAGATCATTTTCTAAGTTCTATGTGTTTTTTCAAGTTGTATTGGCTGCTATCTTGGTATCATCTGCAAATTTTATTGCAAATTTTTTTAAATTAGATGTCATATCCGAAATAAAAATAGAAAACAACACAGGACCCAGCACCGACCCCTGGGGCACTCCGCTAGTAACCTGACCTATATCTGAGTAGTGACCCCTAATACAGACCCTTTGGGTACGGCAACATAACCATTGGGCAACCCAATTTACCAGGTTATTATTTATCCCTAGTTTATACATCTTATCTACCAAGGTCGAGTGTGGTACCTTATCAAAGGCCTTACAGAAGTCTAAGTAAATGATGTCAACAGGTATTTTGTCATCCAACATTTTGCTGACTTTTTCATAAAAAAAAAATTACCTGTAAGACAAGATCTTTGTTTTTTAAACCCATGTTGTGTATTGTCTACTAATTTTTTGATTACCATATCATCTTCTAATTTAGTTTTGAATAATGATTCAAAAAAGTTTACCCAAAAATGCTTGTTAGGCTTATTGGTTTATAGTTTTCTAGTAAGCTTCGATTTCCTTTTTTAAAAAGTGGAGTAGCCGTTGCTATTTTCCAGTCATTTGGAATATCTCCTGGGTATAGGGAAAGATTGAATATTTTGAACAACGGTTCAACAAGCCATTTAGACAGTTCTTTAATTAGTTTAGGATGAAGCTCATCTGGTCCTGGTGACTTATTTATATTTATGTTGTCTAGTTGTTTTTTAATATCCAGTTTCGATATTTCAGTCAATGGCTCATAGTTTTTTTAACTGTTTAAAATATTGAAAGTCAGGGAACTTGTTTTAGGTCCCAGACATTTGTTGGTGTTTTCATCATGGGCTTTTTGTGACCCCACCTCATGAACAGTGGCACTATCAGTTTGTTAGCCAGAAGGTGATTTTGCAGAGCGACTTCTCCATTTGGCACCACAGGTGCAAAAACACATTTCAGACAGGATATTAAAAATAACAGCTGTACATGAGGAGGTGTAACAAAATGGCAATGTTGAACATCTGGAGTGAAAATATGAAAAATCAGTGAAGTCATGAGCGTGCATAGAAACTGCACAATGCACGCTCGTAATGCAATTATTTTGGGGACTTTTTAGCCAGATTTTCAACATAGGCATTTTTGAACCTTTGCTCATGAACAGCAGCACTCTGATTTTGTTACTCTGTCCCAAAAGTTGATTTCCAACAGCGACCGCACCATTGTGTGCCACATGTGCAAAAACACATTTCAGGCAGGATGTGAAAAAATGACAGCTGTACTGTTCATAAGGGGTGTGTAACAAGCATTTGTCAGTGCTGAATGTTTGCTTGCTGGCATTGGCAGTGGTAGTGTAGAAGTTACAGAGCTGCGTAATAGTAATGGCAGTGAAGTATTGAACTGAAGCCAACCCCACCACCACCTTGCAGAGAGTGACAGGCATTGGGGTGTGCATTTGGGTCATCAGGCATAATGGCCACGCCATTTAGTACACCCCACTCTGCAGACACTGGCAAGTGTACACGGTGTTCCTAGGGTCTTTGGTCATATCGCACCCCATTCCATTAGGAAATACAGTGAGATGGGTGCGATATAGGAGAATGGGGTGAACTTTGGGACCGAGTCCAAGACATACCTCGATGCTTCTCACTGGCTGCAGGGTGTGGAATGGTATGAGCATTACAGGCAAGAATCCCAAGTCACCCCTGATGCCTGTCATTCTCTACAGGGTTGGGCGTTATGGTTGGAAACCCTAATACCTCAGGCATTCATTGGTATTTTCCTCCAAATGTTCAACATGGTTTTTGTGACCCCACCTCATGAACAGGGTATTATCAGTTTCTTAGCAGGCTGCTTATGCACAGCGACTTCGGCATTTAGCACCACAGGTGCAAAACATTCAAACAGGATGTAAAAATGACAGCTGTACTGTTCATGGGAGGTGTAAAAATGGCAATGTTGCAAATCTGCAGTAAAAATATTTAAAAAATGGTGAAGTCCTGGCGTATATAGAAACTGTACAGCACACCGTATATAATTGGGTTGGGGATTTTTACAGCAGATTGTCAACTCAGGCATTTGGTGCCTCCGATCATGAACAGTGTCACTGTGATTTTCTTTATCTGTCCCGAACAATAATTTCCCACAGCGACCATGCATCTCTGCGCTGAAAGTGTGAAAACACACTTCGGCCATGTTGTGAAAAATGACAGCTGTACTGTAAATAAGGCAGTGTGGAAAAATGCCACTGGTGAAAATCTGGACTTAAAATATTACAAAGTCATGAACTTACAGGTGCGTGGAAACTGCACAATGCTCACTGTAACACAGTCATTTTATGGACTTTGCCACCAAATTTTCAACATAGCCATTTTAAGGCCTCTGCTCATGAACAGTGTAACTGTGATTTTCTTAATCTGTCTCAAACATTGCTTTCACGCACCAACAGCACCATTGATGGCTACATGTCTTGAAAACACATTTTGGTGACATATGAAAAATGGCAGCTGTACTGTTCATTAGGAAGTGTAACAAAATGGCAATGTTGAAAATCTGGAGTGAAAATATTAAATTTGCAAACTTATGAGCATGCATAGGAACTGCGCAACGCACGCTCGTAAAACAGTCATTTTTAGGAATGTTTTCACCAAATTTTCAACATTGCCATTTTAAGACCTCTGCTCATGAACAGTGTCACTGTGATTTTCTTAATGTGTCCCATACATTGATTTCGCACATCGACTGTGCCATTGTGCGCTACATGGGCGGAAACACATTTTGGGCAAGATGTGAAAAATGACAGCTGTACTGCTCATAAGGAGGTGTGGTAAAATGGCAATGTTGAAAATCTGGAGTGTAAATATTGAAAATTCACGAACTTACGAGCGTACATAGGAACTGCACAACGCACGCTTGTAAAACAGTCTTTTTTTGGAATTTTTTCACCAAATTTTCAACATAGTCATTTTAAGACCTCTGCTCATGAACGGTGTCACTGTGATTTTCTTAATTTGTCCCGTACATTGATTTAGCACACCGACTGCGCTATTGTGCGCTACATGTGCGGAAACACGTTTTGGGTGAGATGTGAAAAATGAGAGCTGTACTGCTTATAAGAAGGTGTGGTAAAATGGTAATGTTGAAAATCTGGAGTGAAAATATTGAAAATTTGCGAACTTACGAGTGTGCGTAGGAACTGCACAATGCACGCTTGTAAAACAGTCATTTTTTGAAATTTTTTCACCAAATTTTCAAAATAGGCTTCTTGAGAGCCCACCTTATGAACACCGGCAGTGTCATTTCATTAATTGGTCCCGAAAGGTGATTTTGTGCAGTGACTGCAAAATCACCCTTCGGGCATGAATAATGCCATGACAGTGACATCATTCATGAGAAGGGGTCCCAAAAACCCCATGTTGAAAATTTGGTGCAAACATTCCAAAAAATGCCTGAGATATGCAACAAAGTTGAAAACCCACTATCTGGCCCATTATACAGCTTACCGGCATTTCCTCAGTTCGCGGTCGGCTTTGAAGAGTGCAGACGTGTTCCCGGTCCACCGAAGATCGTCGCGCCGAGGTCCGGAGGTAAGTATGGGGTGAGGGGGGATGTGGGGAGGCAGGGTGCGCAGTGGGTGAGTGCGGGTTGTGGGAGGGGGCCAGGGAGACTACGTGGGACCATTTTTCTTTAGGTGTTCTTTTTGTTTCCAATGACAGCGGGATGTTTGCCATGCTGGGGTGGGCTCCCAGCGTGGCACAAGGATGGTTGAGGGCGTTCAGCCAGCAGGGGATTAGGCACCCCATTGCCCAAAGCATCGATTGCCCGCTTGGGTGGGCTCCAGCGTGGCACCCAGTACTCGGGGGTGAGAACAGTGGAGCCGATGGGGATTGGGCACCCCGTTGGCTATATCATGAGTTGCCATGCTGGGGTGGGCACCCAGCATGGCATTTGGAAACTTTGGGGAGGCGGGGAGCACAGCACGCCGGCAGGGATTGGGCTCCCCATCAGCTATACAGTGTGTGTGTGCTCGCGGTGGTGGCGCGCCCTGACGTGTGTGTGTGGGGGAGCTGCGCATGAGTAGCGATATCTTATCACTGCTCACTGGGCGTGGCTCCCCTTTGAACTGTATGCCACTGCATTTTGGAGCTTGTCATGGAGCAGCTCCAGCATGCGTTGGCTTACAGGGGCCGCGCCTCCCAACACACCGACTGAATTGGAAGAGGGGTGACACACCTCCGAAATCTCAGATGATGGCACTATGTTTCTTGCACATGCCTGCAAGCAAACATAACAAACATAATAAATGTATCTTAATTTTTGAAGACCGGGTTTGTTTTTTTTGTGCGTGCATATGTGACGTATGAATGAGGGATCCACTCACTGTAGATCAAGGGAGGATGTGAAATGGTGCAGGTACATGGGGGGGTGACCAAAGTGGTAGACAGTAAGCCCTACCAGAGCTTCAGGCTGATGTAGCACAGCGATACATGAGGGGGGGTGAACAAAGTGGTAGACAGTAAGCCCTACCAGAGCTTCAGGCTGATGTAGCACAGCTGGACTAAGGCAAGGGAGGTTGTGAAATGGTACAGGTACATGGGGGGGTGAACAAAGTGGTAGACAGTAAGCCCTACCAGAGCTTCAGGCTGAAGTTGCACAGCTGGACTAAGGCACAAGCACCCACGGCATGTTCTTATAGTCCCCATTTATATGTCCATTTATGTTCTTACAGCACTGATTGCCTAACTGAGCCAAGATGTAAAACAGATACTAAAATGTCAGGTTTATTTCAGGTGACCATGTTCTTATAGTCCCCATTCATATGTCCGTTTATGTTCTTGCAGCGTTGATTGCCTAACTGAGCCAAGATGTAAAACAGATACTAAAATGTCAGGTTTATTTCAGGTGACCAGGATCAGTGGGGGGCAAGTGAAACAATGTCCTGAGAATGTGCTTAAACTTTTAACCGTTGCTGTGCCTCGGGTGATACACTGGTCCAGAATCCTATCGTTCAAATTCTGTTTGCAGCCTAAAGGTGCTTAGGTGGATTGGCATTTACATTACTCAGCGGCAAATCTTTTCATACTTTTGTGATCATCGGTTTAAGATATAACCACTAACTAATGACAGACACTTGGGGCATGAAACTGTGCTACCAGCAAAGTTGCATTGTAAAGCCCTGAATATTTATCTGTTGGTAATGAAATGAAAACTGTCAGCTGATAACATTCAGCCACTGTCCATTGCACAGAATAGACATCTCACTGATAGATCTGGAGCAAAGGGACATGCACTTGCCAATAACACCACTACAGCTCCAGACACTGAAGAAAGAAGTTCATGCATTTCCATGGCTGTTAACTTTTTCAGCATTTTAAAGCAGTTACTTAGCATCTGCACTAAGATGTTCACGTCGCTGAACTGAATTGTGACACCAGAATCCCTGCGATCAACATTTGTCAGCAAAAGTGAATTGAAAAAATCAATAGATGTATAAAATGGTAAGTGACATGAGTCAATAACAACATATCTGCACGTAATACTTGGCTTAAAATTTGAGCACCACCATATTCCGCACCACAGCATCAAACAGGAATGCCATTTATAATTCAGCTAATGTCAAGCAGTTGTCGAGCCACAAAAAGAATTACTGTATCAGTATGGTGGCAGCAATGGGATCAGGAAATTATGATATAAAATGCAACAGCACCCCTGTCGGCCATATGTTGTGCGGGTGGAGGGAGTGCATGAGCACCCAGGGGTGGGCTGTTAGGCGACTTCAGATTTGCGGAGAAAAGGTGGATTGATTTGAGCTACGGTTGAATTTGTGTTTTCTTTTTCTATACCTAGTTTTCGCTATTTTGTTAGGGCACATGTCCAACCCTAAGATGTTTAGGGTCACAAGGTGATGTGACTTCATTGAGCATTTGATCTGAGAAAGAGCGGTGTGATTCTATCTAAATGCCAGCTCGTGGCAATTCAGAGAAAAAAAAATATTTTGAAGCTGCATTACCAGACTGTGTGCAGTTTAGTGAATTACCACACAGGGGTGTGTATATGACAGCACTAAAAGGCGCATTAAAGTGCTTCAGTCATGAAAACCTCCCCACTGGCTGCTGCTGAAATGCATAGCAGTATGTTCTCCTTGTTGCATTCTGGCTGTTCTTTGCTTCAGCTGCAGGTAGTACAATCGCTCAAGTTGGTTTGCATAGGTTTAGCAGCAGGGAGTTCACATTGACAGAGTCTAGTAAGAGAAAACACTTGGAATTACATACAACGAACTCTGAGTTTTCACATCAAATGCTGAGGTATTTTTCTGGAGGATTAGAACCCATGGAGTCCATGAAGGTGTGCTTTGGAGAGCTAGGCGTGTGTAAGGACTATTAGGCATCCACACATTTTGGTGGTCCTGCTGTGGCAGGGAACAGTTTATTAAAGTAATGATGTGTGGTTTGTCTCTCTAAGCTAGACAAAACTACACCATCCTATCAGGCAACCGACACAGTTGATCTGTGTGTGGGGGGGAGCTGCTCATTGAAGCGTAGCTCTCCCTTTCAACTGTATGCCACTGCATTTTCAACTGCTGTCATAGACAGCTCCAGCAGTGATTGGAGAACTGTGACCACGCCTGCAAACACACTGACTGAATTGGAAGATGCTGACACACCTCTGAAAAACTCAGATGATGGCACTATGTTTCTCGCACATGCGTGCAAGCAAACGTAAAAATGGCAATGTTGAAAATCTGGAGTGAAAATATTAAAAATTGTTGAAGTTACGAACATGTGTGGAAGCTGTGCAATGCATGCTTATAAGTTATAACACAGTCATTTGTTTGAATTTTTCACCAAATTTGCAAGATAAGATTTTTGGGACCCCATCTCATGAACTGTCATTTCGTTAATCAGTCCCAAAAGATGAGTCCATGCAGTGACCGCAAAATGACCTTTTGGGACCAAATAATGAGATGACAGTGCATGTGTTCATGAGGTGGGGTCCCAAGGACCCCATGTTGAAAATTTGGAGCCAAAATTTAAAAAATGGCTGAGATATCCACCTAAGTTAACACCCCCCCCCCAATTATGCCATTATACAGCTTACCGGCATTTCTTCAGTTCACTGTTGGCTTTGAAGAGTGCAGACGTGTTCCTGCTCAACTGAAGATTGCAACACTGAACATCCAGAGGTAAGTATGGGGTGAGGGGGGTGTGGGGAGGTGAGGTGTACCGAGGGTGGGTGCAGGTTGGTGTGGGGGGGGTGCCACAGATAATGAACTATTTTCTTTTTCAGGTACAAAAAATGGACACTGCGCTGCAGGACAGTTTTCTTTCTTTATAAATGTTAGGCACACTGGGGTGGGACCCCAGTGTGCCAAACAGTGGGGGTGGGTGGGGAGGGGTCCAGAACGTGCCGACGTGGTCAGCTTACTGTAGGCGGCAGCACACTGGAGTGGGCTCTCAGTGTGCCACACTATGTGTGGGGGCTTGACATGTTGACACGGGGATTGTACCCCAATGTCAGCTTCCTTCGGGGATTGTGTGGCAGTGGCTCTGCCACCATGTTTATTGAAATGTTTTGTCAGGAAAGGCACATCGGGAGGCATGTCATCTGTGCCGCTGCATGACGAGCTTCTCTCTGATTGCAGTGGTACTTTTCTTACAACCTGTGTCCACTCTACATAATGCTTGTGCCAGTGCTAGCATGCCGGCTTATTGGAGAATGAGGGACACACCTACTAAAGTGTGCCCTGCATTCGCCAACACTGACACACCTCTGAAAAGTGCTACTAGCACAAGATGTTGCTTGCGCGTGTGCGCAAGCCAACATAAAAAGGAACTAGAACTGAACTACCAGCTATATTAGTAACGTCTTCAGATGGTGAGCAATCACAGCATGTGTTTTTAAATTAGGGATCATATCCCCTCCCAGCCTTCTGTATCTGTATATACTGCACCCTGTCTATCCCCTTTAGTATTCAGAACACTATGATCATGTCCCCTTTCAGCCTTCTGTATCTGTGTATACTCCACCCTGTCTATCCCCTTTTGTATTCAGAACACTAGAAACATAGAAACATAGAATTTGATGGCAGATAACAACCGCTTGGCCCACCTAGTCTGCCCATTTCATTACCTATTGGATAAGCTGCAAATCTTAGTTAACTAACAACCTATTTCTTCCTACCCCCCAACTAGAATTGCCTTATGTCTGTCCCATGCATTCTTGAGTTCTCCCACTGTTTAGAAACATAGAAACATAGAATTTGACAGCAGATAAGGACCGCTTGGCCCACCTAGTCTGACCATTTTCCTACCTAACAGATAAGCTGCAGATCCTAATTAACCAACAGCTTACTTCCTCCTTCTCCCCACTAGGACTGCCTTATGTCTGTCCCATGCATTCTTGAATTCCCCCACTGTTCTTGACTCACTACCACCTCAGGAGGCTGTTCATGCATCCACAACCCTCTCTGTGAAAAATACTTCTACATTACCTCTGAGCCGTCCCCTCTATCTTCAAATTGCGCTCCCTTGTTCTTGCACATCTCTTTTTCTGAAAGATGCCACCCTCTTGGACTTTGTTGATTCCCTTGAGGTACTTGAAAGTTTCTATCATGTCCCCTCTTTCCCTCTTTTCCTCAAGGGTATACATATTAAGCTCATTTAGTCTTTCTTCAATTGTCTTCTGGTGCAGACCCTGCACCATTTTGGTTGCCCTCCTCTGGACAGCTTCCACTCTGTCTATGTCTTTGCGGAGATGGGGTCTCCAGAACTGAACACAGTACTCCAGATGGGGTCTCACCAACTGTCTGTACAGAGGGATAACAACTTCCTGTTTTCTACTATTGATGCATCTCCTATGCATCCCAGTATCCCCCAGCCTTCCTTACTGCCTCTCTCACTTGCTTGCCCACCTTTAGGTCATCTGATATAATTACCCCCAGGTCCCTTTCCATTTTACTGTTGTCAGTATCTCACCCCCATTGTGTACTCTTGCCCTGGGTTTTGTTTCCCATGTGCATTACCTTGCACTTCTTTTACATTGAATCTGAGCTGCCATACATTTGACCATTCCTCCAACCTTGCCAAGTCCTTCTCATCCTTTCCACTCCATCTGGTGTATCAACCCTGTTGCAGATCTTTGTGTCATCTGCAAAGAGACATACTTTTCCTTCCGGTTCCTCTGCAATGTCACTTATAAAGACATTAAAAAGGACCGGTCCCAGTACTGAACACTGCGGTACCCCACTAGTAACCCTCCTTTCTTCACTGAGTACTCCTTTTACTACTACCCTTTGTGTCCTGTTGTCTAGCCAATTTTTTATCCAGGCTACCACCTTGGGACCCACTCCAAGGCTTGCTAACTTGTGTATTAATCTTTTGTGTGGGACTGTATCAAATGCCTTGCTAAAATCTAGGTAAGCCATGTCCACAGCCCCTCTCTGGTCTATTACTTTGGTCACCCAGTCAAAGAAATCTATTAGATTCGTCTGACATGACCTTCCCATCGTGAATCCATGCTGCCTTGGGTCCTGTGCCCCAGTAGCCTCTAGGTACTCAACAATTCTTTCCTTCAGAAGTGATTCCATCATTTTACCTATCACTGAGGTGAAACTAACTGGTCTGTAGTTTCCTGCCTCTGTCCTGCTTCCACTTTTGTGAAGAGGAATCACATCCGCCCTCCTCCAGTCCTCGGGTCCTCCCATGATATGTTAAAGAGAGTAGTCAGCGGTGTCATTAGTTCTACCCTTAGTTCTTTTAGAATTCTTGGGTGAATCCCATCAGGCCCCATTGCTTTGTCCACCTTCAATTTTATTAGTTATTTCAGAACCCTTTCTTCTGTAAATGGACTGGTATCGACCCCCGTCTTCAGAGTGTTTCTTTTGTTTGGTTTAGGTACCTTCCCCTCCTCTTCCTTTGTGACTACTGAGCAGAAATATTCATTCAGTATCCCTGCTTTTTCATTGTCACCCTCTACCCACATTCCCTCCCCTTTATTAAGCCTCAGTATCCCTCCTTTGGTCTTTCTTCACTCTCTAATGTACCTATAAAAGGTCTAATCCCCTTTCTTAAACAGAGTTGGCTATCCTTTCCTCGGGTTGGGCCTTTGCTATTCTGACTGCCTTCCCAGCCTCTTTCTGATTTACTGATAAAGTTCTCTGTCCTTCTCCTTCTGTGTTTCCTTATATTTCCTAAATGCTTTCCTTTTCTCCTTAACCTTCCCTGCCACCTCTTTTGAGAACCATAGCGTTTTTTTCCTTTGTTGTGTTTTGTTGATTTGCTTTACACAAAGGCTTGTTGCCTCTGTGATGGTTGTTTTGATTACTCCCCACTGTTCCTCCACTCCTCCTTCTTTCCTGTTTGCTACTGCTTTTCTGAGGCACTCTCTCAATTTCCCAAAGTCAGCCCTCCTAAAGTCCAATACTTTTGCTTTGTAAGCTTGATTGTATGGCTGTGTTTATCATGGAACCACACCGTTTGGTGGTGGCTTGTTCTCAGATAGCTACCCACTTCTAAATCTGAGATTCTTTCTCCGTCCCCATTTGAAGATTACCAGGTCTAAGATTGCTCCCTCCCGAGTGGGTTCCAATACTAGCTGTCTGAGGCATGCCCCCTGTAGGGCATCAAGAATGACCCTGCTCTTGGATGTGTCTGCAGCAAAGGTGCTCCAGTTAACATCTGGCATATTCAGGTCCCCCATATACAATATCTCCCCTTTTTCTGCCATTCTAAGGAAGCCTTCAATCATTTCCTTGTCCATTCCCTCCCCCTGAGATGGGGGTCTGTATACAACCCCCATGCGGATTGTGGTGCCATTTCCTGTCTCCAGGGTGACCCAGAGTGTCTCATCTGCTCCCTGTTTACTCTTTAGTTCTGTTGCTTTGATCCCTTCCTTTACATAAGAGCTACTCACTCCTCCTCTTTTTTACCCTCCCTGTCCCTCCTGTAGATTGTGTATCCTGGTATGTTGGCTTGTCCCAGTCATGGTTCCCACTATCCAGGCAACCCTCTCCATCAAGGCCACTAGTTCAGGAGCTTGTTACACAGACTACGGACATTGTACTCATCACCTCCACCTTTGATGGCCTTCCCTTTTCACCACATTCCTGTCCTTACTGCCTTTGCCTTTTTTTACATTTACTTCTGTCCTGCTCCCTAATGACTTCTCTACCTTGGTGTTTACCTCACTAATTACTGTTGTTTGTGGGGGGAGACTGGGATTTCCCTGCTCCTTTTCAAGTGCCTCCCCCTTGGCTAGTTTAAATGCTTGCCAATGAAGCATTTAAACCTCTCACCTAGGGATCCTGGTTCCCTCAGACAGATGCAGACCATCGCACTGTATAGGTCTGCATCCCTCCAGGTGGCCTCCCAGTCCCAATGAAGCCAAAACCCTGAGCTCCACACCAGTTTTAACCATTCCATTGAATTCCCTGGTGAGGAGTACCCTAGCATCACCCTTGCCATAGACAGGCAGCACCTCCGAGAAGGTTACTATATGCGCTACTTGTCTAAGGCCCCTCCCCAACTCTACAAACTCCTCTTGCACTGCTCTGATCCCTTTCCTAGCCAGGTTATTTGTCCCTAGGTGAACAGTGACATCCAGCTCCCTCCCTCGTGCAGCTGCTCCCACAATCCTGAGGATTCGCTTCCTGTCCCTCCAAGCCGTGGCACCAGGCAGGCACCTTACCTCCCTCTCCCCTTCCTCCCCCATTCGTACACCCCTAATGATTGAGTCCCCCACCAGGAGTTGTTTCCTTCCCCTGTGGGGTCTCATGCCACCCTCCTGTGGGTCTCCTTTGTGAAGGTTCCTAGCATCCTCCATGGTCTCCACTGCAGGTGCCCTACTACCTCCTCAGGAAGGCTGTTCCATGTATTCACAACCCTCTCCATGAAAAAATACTTCCTCACATTACCTCTGAGCTGTCTCCCCTCTATCTTCAAATTGTGCCACACTATGCTCATGTCCCCTCTCAGCCTTCTGCATCTGTATACTCCACCCTGTCTATCTACTTTAGTATTCAGAACACTGTGATCATGTCCCCTATCAGCCTTCTGTATCTGTGTATACTGCACCCTGTCTATCTACTTTAGTATTCAGAACACTGTGATCATGTCCCCTATCAGCCTTCTGTATCTGTGTATACTGCACCCTGTCTATCCCCTTTAGTATTCAGAACACTGTGATCATGTCCCCTCTCAGCCTTCTGTATCTGTATATACTGCACCCTGTCTGTCCCCTTTAGTATTCAGAACACTGTGATCATGTCCCCTATCAGCCTTCTGTATCTGTGTATACTGCATCCTGTCTATCTACTTTAGTATTCAGAACACTGTGATCATGTCCCCTATCAGCCTTCTGTATCTGTGTATACCCCACCCTGTCTATCCCTTTAGTATTCAGAACACTGTGATCATGTCCCCTCTCAGCCTTCTGTATCTGTATATACTGCACCCTGTCTGTCCCCTTTAGTATTCAGAACACTGTGATCATGTCCTCTCTCAGCCTTCTGTATCTGTGTATACCCCACCACATCTATCCCCTTTAGTATTCAGAACACTGTGATTATGTCTCCTCTCAGCCTTCTGTAGCTGAGTATACCCCACCCTGTCTATCTCCTTTAGTATTCAGAACACTGTGATCATGTCCCCTCTCAGCCTTCTGTATCTGTATATATCCCACCCTGTATATCCCCTTTAGAATTCAGAATGCTGTGATCATCTCCCCCTCAGCCTTCTGTACCTGTGTATACTCCACCCTGTCTATCTACTTTAGTATCCAGAATACTGTGATCATGTCCTCTCTCAGCCTTCTGTATCTGTGTATACCCCACCCTGTCTATCCCCTTTAGTATTCAGAACACTGTGATCATGTCCCCTCTCAGCCTTCTGTAACTGTGTATACCCCACCCTGTCTATCCCCTTTAGTATTCAGAACACTGTGATCATGTCCCCTCTCAGCCTTCTGTATCTGTATATACTGCACCCTGTCTGTCCCCTTTAGTATTCAGAACACTGTGATCATGTCCTCTCTCATCTTTCTGTATCTGTATATACTGCACCCTGTCTATCCCCTTCAGTATTCAGAACACTGTGATCATGTCCCCTCTCAACCTTCTGTATCTGTGTATACTCTACCCTGTCTATCCCCTTCAGTATTCAGAACACTGTGATCATGTCCTCTCTCATCTTTCTGTATCTGTATATACTGCACCCTGTCTATCCCCTTTAGTATTCAGAACACTGTGATCATGTCCCCTCTCAGCCTTCTGTAACTGTGTATACCCCATCCTGTCTATCCCCTTTAGTATTCAGAACACTGTGATCATGTCCTCTCTCATCTTTCTGTATCTGTGTATACTCCACCCTGTCTGTCCCCTTTAGTATCCAGAATGCTGTGATCATATCTCATCACAGCCTTCTGTGCCTGTGTATACTCCACCCTGTCTGTCCCCTTTAGTATTCAGAATGCTTTGATCATATCCCCTCTCAGCCTTCTGTGTCTGTGTTTACTCGCCCTGTCTGTTATCTTTGTCATTCAGAGTGCTGTGATGTCTTCTCTCTGACTTGTCTCTGTTAGGCTTCATAACTTGAGTATTTCAAGTCTACTCATGTAGTTGCTCTTGCCTCCAAAACCACTAATCAGTTTGGTGTCCGGCTCCGCTGGACCCTTTCAGTCCCTCCCATTCTGTACCACAGTGACCAGAATTTGTCTAATCAAAATCTTGGACAACTTCTCCTTGGCTGGTTTACCTTTGTTGAGGAGAACTTGCTCTCATTCATTTCTCTTCTCACCTGCTTAATTAAAACAATTACAGTAAAATACATCTACAGCCCTGCTCAGGAAGAGAACTACACATTTGCTTAGGCCTGTTGTACTATGAAAAGTTAAAAAGCTAGTTTAGGCATTTTAGATATGAGTTTTGTTTTGGTTACTAAGTGAAAAGTCTCAATAATAATGAAATAATCACGTTGGCAAGGACTGTATTTAGATGCAAATCAATTTTCAAATGAAAAAGATGCTTCAGTTGATCAACAAGCTGCTGGAGAGGACAGAGCTGGAAAGCAGAGACAGTGTTTATCTAACAAACAGCTAACCAGGTGTGAAATTCAGATGAGATGAAAAACGTAAGATAACAACAACGGAAACCAAGAATGTGAAGCAGTCATGTTTAAAAAAAAATAAGCATGTTTTTAACTTTATAAGAACAGAAGTTGCATAATGTTTGGGGAACTACAAAAGAACCTCAGAGCAAAAGCAATGGGGCATATGTTATCCTGGAGGATATTGGCCATACAGCCACATTTTAAAGAAAACACAAATTGCACATACCCCAATAATGCAAAGCATCACAGGAAGTATATGCAAATGCCCATGAATTAAATTGGACTGGCTCAACTTTAAACAAAATTGCATAGTGTTGGAAGGCCTCACAATACAATCAGCAAAGGCTGAGAACAGCAGACACAGACACATGTTTCATCCTCATTTGGACTCCTCAGTGTGCCATATCTGTATCTCAGCCCAGAGAGAGGGAGCCAGCCTATGGGGGATCTTTTTTGTTTGGGTCGTGGTGGGCAGACCGAAGTAGAGAGGGATGAGAACTACAAAAGAACCCCTGAGCATAAGCAATTGGGCATGGGTTATCCCGGAGGATATTGACCATACAGCCAAATTTTAAAGAAAACACGAATTGAACATACACCAATAATGCAAAACACCATGGGAAGCATATGCAAATGCCGATGAGTTAATTTGGACTGGCTCAGCTTTAAGCAGAATTGTTAGTTTCCTCTTCTTTGGTCTGTCCACCATGACCCAAACAAATAAGATCCCCTATAGGCTGGCTCCCTCTTCCTGGGCTTAGATACAGATATGGCACACTGAGGAGTCCAAATGAAGATGAAACATGTGTCTATGTCTGCTGTTCTCAGCCTTTACTGATTGTATTGTGAGGCCTTCCAACACTATGCAATTTTGTTTAAAGTTGAGCCAGTCCAATTTAATTCATGGGCATTTGCATATACTTGCTGTCATGCTTTGCATTATTGGGGTATGTGCAATTTATAAAGTTTGGAAGCTGGAGGCTCTGAACATGTGCTCCCTAGGGGAGAGGAGCTATCTGTCATAAAGGTCACAATGTGTTAAAATCTCTGGAGTCACATACAACCTCAGGAATGTGACCCTGGTGGTGCCAAAAGGGTCCATCCTTGGTCCTTTACTTTTTAGCCTCTTTATTAACTCATTGCCCGCTGCTTGTCCTGCTAGCAAGGTGTTGTATGCCGACAATGCAGTCACCTCTGGCCCTGGAGTCCATATACCTGACATTACCTCTTCTCTACAGGAATGCTTCAGAAACCTTGAGTTTTGGTTCACTCAAAACAAATTAGTGCTAAACTATAAAAAAACAAAGGTAATGCACTTCTCTCTCTCCCAAAACAAGAAGAAAGCAGGCCCACTTTGCATCCTTAGTGGCAAGGGAGAAGCTCTGGATCAGGTTCACATGTTCAAATATTTGTGAGTTCATCTAGATGATACCCTGTCCTTTGCTGGACATATAGACCAAGTTGTCAAAATGGCAAATATCAAATTGGGGATCCTCCTTAAACACAAGCACTCAATGACAACTGAGGCACTGAGCCTGGCAACAAGCAGCTCCATTTTGTCTGCAATGGATCACGGGCTTATAATATATATAGTACTACCTCAGACACTGCTGTAAAATGGATAAAGACCCTGCTTAATAAAGCATGCAGGCTTGTCCTGGGGGTAGAATGCCTCACCCACACCTGCCAGCTCTACAGTGGTACAGATAGGCTCTCATTGCAGTAAAGGGTCCAGTACCAGGCCTGCCTGCTCAGGAAGGAATCTCTGCTCGACTAGGCTCCTGTATCTACAGCCAACATTTTCAATCATGCCACTTCTGCAAGAACGACCCAGAGAACAGCTAAGGGGGTACTCCAGGTACCTTTTAGGTGGACTACCTTTGCACAGTGTGCTATTTCTGTTAGGGGACCACAGTGGTTCGGTGAACTCCCAGCCTCTGTGATTGAGTGTATGAAAATCATCCCCTTAAAAAAGGCCTGCATCTGTTTTTGGCACAAGCAAGCCTTTGTGACTGCTTTTAATTATAAACTCAGCCCCCCAATTAATTACCCACCAGCATCTCCCATCCTTTAACCCTTCTAATCCTTCCTCTAAGTCCTATTCCTCCCCTCATCGTGCCCACCCCATTCCTCTTCTTGCTCTGTTTCTCATCCCTGTCCCCAGCCACTCAGCAATGCCTGTGAATTGGCTGCTTATCCCAAAATCTGGTGGCACTTAGTAATATAATCCTAGGAATGAAATGACACATTTGAATCCTCAGGTGTGGCCTACTCCTGGACTGCTTCCTCCCTGCCCCTCAGAGAAAGAAAATGCATAATTTTTCCTTCTCCACCTTTTCATCCCTATCCCACACTCTTGACTCTGACAAGGTCTGAACCCAGACTGCTTTTCATTTTTTTCTAAGGTGCACTTTTTAGTCTGAGGTGCATTTTTTAGCGATAATCTTTTAATGTCTCCCTACTAACTCTCATGAACTTAAATCTTAGCATCTGTTTGTGTATCTGACAAAAAATAATGTTCTTGTTTTTACCCTTGTCAGTCCATGTAATTGATGCTTGACCTCAGCCTCAATATGTGTAACCTTTTTGTGCTTTTTGTATTTTTTTTTGTATTTTTCTGTTCCAAGTTGACCTTGCATGTTTGTCCTGCTGTTTTTGATGTGGAACCTTTGTAAAAGAGCCCTGGGCGTAAAGGTATTTAATCCGAAATGTGGAATAAATTTAAAAAAATAAAAGAGACAGGCGGGCATGACTGAGACCTTCAGGTATTTCAAGGGAATAAATAAGGGTGAACAAGGAGGGTCTCTTCAGGCTCAGTAGGAATCCAAATATATATATTTTTTTTAATTTATTGAATAGTATCGGAATTGCAATCCTTTGAGTCAGAGATTCCTTTACAAAGGCTCCACATCAAGGTAACACAATTACAATACGAACAAGTAGATTAATGAACATACATTACATTGGTAGCAAGTACTATCACAGAAAGGACACAATAAAATATTAAAAAAGGTTGCAAGAAGAGGCATGAACCACTCGGAGGTGAGATGGTCGATACCAAGCAAAATAAAATGTTAGGCAGGACAGATGTCCTTTGTCAGGGAGCAAGGGGAAGGGTTAACCAGTGTAGTGGCAGTTACAGGTGTGGGAGGCAAATAGGTGGGCATGGAGGAGGGACTTGAAGTGTCCAATTTTGGGTTCAAGGGTGATAGAGCTGGGAAGGGAGTTGAACCAGGTAGAGGCTCAAAACAAGAAAGAACACTGGTCTAGGGCAGTTCTGAGATGTGGAACTACCAAGTTAGGTTTGGATGAGCTGTGGGTGGTAACAGTGATGGGCGAGGGTTGGATGAGGTGTGCAAGCCCTGGGGGCAGGGCCATTGTCTATCTTCTTGGTGAAGAGACAGGTCTGGTACCTTAACCAATCCTCAAAGTTAAGCCAGTTGACCGGGTTGTAAAGTGTGCAAGGGTGAGTGAGTCTAGCACTACCTGTGGCTAGCTGGCAGGCGTTATTTGAGGTGTCTTTGACTCTCTGGAGGTCAGTACTGTCAGCTGCTCCATAGTCCAGAGTCCCATAGTCTATGAGGGACAGGACAGAGGATGAGATGGCAAGGCAGAGGGCTTCAGGGGGGAGGCAGTTCCTGTGACGATACAGCAGTCCAATTCTCGAGTTGACTGCTGTGCACAGGAGGTGTATATGGTCATGGAAGGTGAGTGCAGTGTTGAGGGTGACTCCGAAGTATTTAAAGGTAGTCACCTGCTCAAGGGGGTGGCAAAGGTTGGTGTGGATTTGGAGAGTAGTTCCTTTGTGCTTGCATTGGTGATGGGTAAACAGCATGATCTTGGTCTTTTTTGATTTAGCACTAGCTTATGGTTGATGAGCCAGGACTCCACCTTACTAAAGGAGTTCTGGAGGGACAGTTGGAAGGAGGAGAGATCAGAATGTGAGGTGTATAGTACCGCATCATCGGCATAAAGGAGGATTTTCATGGGGCAGGCCTTAGGAAGGGTATTGAGGTATAGACTAAACAGGAGTGGCCCCAAAATGGAACCCTAGAGTACACCATCGAGGACATGGAGGGGTTTGAGAGAATACCGCTTATTTTGACCCATTGACAGTGGTTAGATAGGTAGTCTGAGAACCAGGCCGAGACTTCCTGGGAGAGGGAAGAGTAAGTAGGAGGGTGGATTGACAGTGTCAAAAGCTTTTACAAGTCTAGGAAGACAGAGCCCACCAGCCGCCCTTATCTAGTGCATCATGGATAAGCTGGAGAATTCCAAGAGGGCAGTGGAGGTGCTATGCCTGACATAGCCCTGCTGCTCTTGGCTGAGAAGTCATACTTGGCAAGGTAGTCAGTAAGTTGGTCTGACACGATTCTTTCAAGGGCCTCTGAGAGGGGTGGAGGATAGATATGGGGTGATAGTTATTAGGAGAGGCAGTCACTGCTTTTGTGGATGGGGGTAATGATGGCAGTTTTCCAGATTGAGGGGAATTTACCAAGGCAGGGAGAGCAGTTGAGTAGGGAGGTGAGAGGGACGAGGACCACATCCAGTACTAGGTGCAGGAGTTTGAGATCAAGGGTGTCATTACTGTGATTGGAGCCACTTAGGGCTTTGAGGAGATATAGCCTGGCTTCAAGGGGAGTGAGTGTTCCGAAGTGAAAAGGAGGGTGGGGGTGTGATGAGAGCAGGGATGGGGCAATGGGATCAAAGAAGCTAGGAGAAAGTACGGAGCTGAGGTCCAAGAAGGAGGAGTTGAGGGAGTCGGCGACTAGTTTCGGGCTAGCGGTTATGGAGCCATTGATGTTGAGTTGGGTTGGAGGGTGGATTTACCAGTGATTACTCTCATATTGTCCCAGAATTTTCAGCCGGTGTCCCAGGTAGTGGTAAGGAGGTGTTGAAGTATTCAGCTGCTTTGCGCTCAGACGCCCACGGCATTTGTTACGAGCTCCATGGTAGCATTGCCTGTCAGCAGGCTTTCCGAATCAAGGGCTTTTTCCAGAGGTTGTCTCTAATCCGCAGCTAATTAAGTAGGGCCTCTGTGATCCAGGGTGAGTCTGAACCTTTGATAATATGTTTAGTGAGGGGGCGAAGATATCACAGGTGTCATTAAAGGAGCGGATGAAGTAATGGATGGCAGTATCAATGTCTCAAGCATGGTTAATTGGGGACCAGTCCCAGTGGGCAAGGAGATCCTTTAGTGGGCCCAGCTTGCCTGGTTTGAGCAGTTGTCGGAAGATAGTCTTTGGGACTGGCTTCACGGACTTACAAGACCAAGTGCATATGACTGGGGAGTGGTCACATAGGGCATTTGGGAGCACAGTGGTATCTGTAATCTTATGCGGGCGGTTGGACAGGACAAGGTCCAGCAGGGTGGAGGTGTCTGTGGTGGGATTAACCCATGTGGGGTGGGTAACGAGTTGGGAGAGGTTGAGAGCTGCTATGGCATCCTTTTCGGGGGAGGCTGTGTGGGAGAGCCAGTTAATGTTGAAGTCCCAGAGGACTAGTTGTTCAGATTTGGGGAGGAGGGAAGAGAGGTAGCCCATCAAAGACTGGAAAGCAGACTGATGGCCTTGAGGGGGAATGTAGATGACCAGGGGGGCCCTGGAGGCAGCTGGTGTAACACTTGGGCATGGGACTCCAGCTGGGGGGGTATGCCCTTGGAGGGATTCCCGGAAGTAGATTGCACAACCACCCCCATGTTTCCCGAGTCTGTCAGCCCAGAACAGGATGTAACCTGGGATGGAGATGGCTGAGTCGGGGGTGGACTTAGAGAGCCAGGTCTCCACTAAGGATAGGATGTCAGGCTGGTGTTGAACCATCCATACCTGTAGGTCATCAAATTTTTTTAGGATGCTGCAGATGTTCATAGAGGCAATGCGGACTCTTGAAGAGGAGGGGCCAGGCTGGGAAGGGGCACGGGGAGGACCTGGGTTTAGGTGAATATAACCAGACATCAGGAGGAGGAGGGAGAACAGTCTGAGAAGCAGGTGGCATAGTAGCCTATTACGGCTGGGGGAGGAGAGGAGGTGAGGTGTTGGCTGTGAAAGACTGACCGGGATGGGGAGAGCATGAAGGTGGGGAATAGACAGGGGCCAAGGGAGTCGGGGTTGGCTTTCTGAGCAGAGAGGAGATGCATGGGGTGGGTGGGTGGGAGAGTGGAAGGCAAGGGTGCATGAAGGAACTGTGGGACAAGGGAGCTAGCTGGGGTGTAGTGGGGTGGGAACCAGGGAGGGGAATCAGAGCAAGGAGGAGCAGAGCGAGAGGGGTAAGAGGGGTGGATGAAACAGAGTGGAGTCATGGGGCCATGTGGAGCAGGCTAGGAGACACTGGAAATAGAAAGAGCACCAAGGTGCAACCACTAGCAGGGTAGCCTGGATAGCACAGACATAGAGCATCAGGCTTTGATGCAGAAGGTACAGGGTTCGAGACTGGGGGAGAAGATTGGCAGAGGCAGCCTAGGAAGGGGGAAATGGAGTAGGGGGAGCCAAGAGGAGAGGGGGAGTGTACAGGAGCAGAGATGAAAAAGTAGGAAAAAGGTAGTGAGGAGGAAGTGGAAACACTGCCTCCTAGTGGTCAGAGACAGAAAAAACAGTCAGAGTATGGAAGGGAAGGGCACGGGAGAGAGAGAGAGTTAGTGTGATGCTACCACCAAGAGAGGAATAGTTACAACCTGCTAGAGGAAGTACAGACACTTAGGCTACAGATCATGTGACAGGAAGACATCTATAAATTAAGAGATGCCCCTGGGTGGGAGGGTGGCTGGGGCAGGCAGGGCAGTCAACGTGGAATGTCGATGGGCTAACACCCCTACAGCAGTAGCCGCTCAGGGAGGCAGAGCTGTTTACCTTTAGCGTTCCACGGTCCTCGCTGTCCTACTCGGAGGTGTTGCAGGCTGTATATGTGGTGGTGGGGATGGGTCCTGTGGCCTGTAATAAGGAGGCAGAAAACAAAGAACTTATTAGTATGCAGTGGGAGGAGGAGAGCCCAGGCGAGGCCTAGTACTGCACCTAGTGCATATGCACGAGCCGAGAGGCAGCCAAAATGACCTGGGGCAGTCTGGTGGAAAACAATGGGCCTAGGAGAGAGCCAGCAGGACACCACAGCCAAGTGGTGGGCCCTGGACTAATCTACAGCAGGCAGGAAAAGCAAACAGCAGTTGATTCCTGAGTTCAGACAATAGCACAGTATGCAATGGAAGCTTGGTTACTTGGTTACTTGGTTTATGGGACAAAAGAAGGCAATTGCCTATGAATATTGTCCTCCACATAAGTGGATCATTATTGATGACCCTGTCTGGTCAAGCATTTGTCCAGTTTAGATTTAAAAATCGAAAATGAGGGAGAGACTACAATGTCCTGCGGAAGTGTATTCCAAAGTCTCGGAGTTCTTATTGAAAAAAATTTTTGTCTAATATTAGTTTTACATTTAGCAATATTAAGCTGTCTATTATTTAGTCTGGGACCAGTTTTCCTATTTGCAAAGGAAATACCACCTTGCTTCATTAAAATGGGATTTTGAATAATCTTAAAAAGTTGAAGTAGGTCCCCCCGCGTTCTTCTTAATTTAAGCGAATGCAGACCTGTTTTTTGTAATCTGGTATCATAATCTTCCTGAGCCAAGTGTGGTATAGATTTTGTAACTTTTCTTTGAATCTTCTCCAAGCTATCCACATCACCACAAAGATATGGACTCCAGAACGGAGAATCATAATCCGTATAGGGTCTAATGTGTGATCTATAAAGTGGGATAATACACTGCTCAGTTCTAAAAATGAAAATATTTTTAATTCTACGAAAGAGTGAATTTGCTTGATTTGCAATTTTTTACAGTGAGAACTTGTGTCAGCTTGTTATTTACTAAAATCCCAAGTCTTTTCAAAACAAGAGGTTTTAATAATGGAATTATTCAATGAGTATTCTTGTTGGGGTTGTTTTTTCAAAGTGCAAAACGCACATTTGGATGTGTTAAACTCCATTTTATTTGTAAGCCTCACTGCTCAATTATTGAAAGGTCATTGAGTAAAGTTTGTCTGTTTATAACATTATTAACTGCACCACCAAGTTTGGTGTCATCAGCAAATTTTATGAGAAAATTGGAAGACTGGATTTTCATATCGCTGATAAAAATATTAAACAGAGTTGGACCCAGAACCGAGCCCTGTGGCACCCCTGGGCCACATGGCCTAGGTCAGACAGAGAGCCATTAACCCGCACCTCTGGGATCTGTTAGTCAGCCAGTTTTTTATCCATAACACAATGTTTGTTGAGAAACCTAATTTAAAGAGTTTAGAAATAAGTATATTATGAGACACTTTGTGAAAGCCTTACTGAAATCTAACAAAATAACATCAGAAGAATATTTAAGTCAAGGTTGAGACTGATAAAATTATAGAATGTTAGTAGATTAGTAGTGCATGAGAAACCTGTTCTAAATCCATGTTACGTAACATCTGTAAGATTAAGGATATTATTTCCTTGTCCAATAATGATTTGATTAATCTTTCAAGCAATTTACAGGTAATGGAGGTTAAACTAATGGGACGATAATTGTTAACTAAGGAGTAGGAACCTTGTTTATGAATAGGGGTCACTATAGCCTTTCGCCAATCAACAGGAACTTCAGATACACATAGAGATTTGTTGAAAATGATTGATAAGGGGAGAATAATTATATCTTTAGTACCTAGAAGAAATTTTGGATGAATACCAGCTGGTCCAGGACTAGTAGTTTTCTTAAGAGTTAATAATAGATTGTAGATGTCCTTTTGTTGGACAAGTTTCTCATTACTAAATGTGGGGGAGATGATTGTTGTGGATTTTAAGGGATCTTGGGTAAATACTGACATGAAATAGTTGTTTAGTGTAGAGGCTATAGCAGAGTCGGAATTTATTATTTTATTTTCGAACATGAGGGGGCCAGTTTTTTTATAATTTCCTTTCTTACTATTTAAGTAGGCATATAAAGATTTGTGCGTGTCTTTTGTGTGTGCTATATGAAATTCTAAATTTCTTTTTGCTGCTACTATTGATTTTTTGAGTAATCTTACTGATTCTCTATACTGTAGAAGTAACTCATTATTATTACTCGTGAGTAAGTTACTATTTTTCAGACGTGCAAATAGTGTATGCTTACGTCGTATTAGTTTTTTGATAGATGAATTAAACCATGGAGGTATTTTTCCTTTGTAGTTGTGAGTACATTTATTAGGGACATATTTCTGCTCAACTGTGAATATCTGTGATTTTAAAAAGTCCCAAGCCTCAAAGGTATTGAGGGGTGCTAAGATGTTTTCCCAATCAATATTATTTAAGTAATTATTTATTTTATCAAAATCGGCCCTATCATAATGTTTGATTGATTGTTTTTTTGATGGGTGCCATACAGCAAGAAACAGATATGGAAAGGAATATTGATTTGTGATCACTGTTACCCAAGGGATCGTATAAATGTAAATTAGTTACCGGAATATCCTGACTAGTTAAAACTAGATCTAAAATATTATTGCCCTCGTGGGTTCTTTGACTAGTTGAAACAAACCCAAATCGATTTAGTAGTAAGGAAGTTGTTTTCGCTTTGTTGGAGCCCATTAATGTATCCCAATTAATATTTGGAAAATTGAAGTCTCCTAAAAGGAGAACTGACCCCTTACTAGTGAACTGAGTTATATCTTCTAGTAATTTTGTATTCTGTAAACTATCAAGTGAGGGGGCGCGGTAACAAGTACCTACCAGAACTTGGGGAATACCAATGGGTTGGATGTATACCCATACACTCTCAGTGTTAAGTTCAATAGAAGATTGGAATGATGGAATATTGTCCTTAACATAGAGACTAACTCCACCTCCTGACTTAGTGTCTGGCCTATTTTTGAAATAATGTTTGAACCCCGGAATCTCAGCAGACCAATTTTTGTAAGAATTACCCCAGGTTTCAGTAACTGCAATTATTGATAGGTCCAGGAGATGGGCTTTAAGTTCCAGTTCAGCTTTTTTAGCTGTGTTCAAAGATCGTGCATTAAGGGATAAGATGTTTAAGTAAGGGTTTAGTGGTTTAGACCCCTTGTCAAGAGTTTGAGACAATATTCCAAACTCCCCCTTGCCTAACAGTTTAAATGAGAATTGATGTATGAGACAATTTTTTTCCCAAGTATGATGCTACCTCTTCTACTGAGGTGAAGGCCATCCCAACAAAAGAGGGAAGGGTTATGATGATAATCCTCCCAATGGGTTAGACACGAAATACCTTGTCTTAGGCACCACTTCCTCAGCCATTCATTTATGGCTTTGATTTTAGGGTTAACAAATTCACTAGCTCTTGGGATAGGTAATATTTCTGAAAGACAAATGTCGCAACCCCTATCAACCAGTAGGTTGCAGAGGGAAACAAAGTCCTGTTTTATATCTTGCAAGGATTTCTTAGTGATGTCATTTGTTCCCACATGGACTACGACCTAAGGGTTTTCTCCTGCAGATTTTAGAATAGGTTTAAGCATTGAAGTAATGTCGGAGATTCTTGTTCCCCGATAACTTAGACTAGTACGATGTTCCTTGTCAAGATTACAAACAGTCCGGTCTATGTACTTAGTAATAGAGTCTCCAAGTACATAAATTTCCTTGTGTTTTTTTAATGTGCCTAAAGGGGGAGAAGAGTGTTGAGGGGAGTGTAGTGAGACAGCATCCGGTGGAGTGATGGAGGATTTAAGATTTATTGGACTATTCTCAGTGGTCCTATCTGATACTAGCTGATACTATCAGACCTAGAAAAGCAGTAGCTAAGTAACTAGCAGGCAGTAACAGTATAGAAGGTGTAAAAGAGCCAGCAATTATCTGACCAACTCAGTCTCTAACACTGTACATGCAAAATACTGGGAAATGATCTAAGTAATTCAAATTATCTGTGGGGACACAGTCTGAAGTTGGAGTGGGGATGGTTTAAGAGCGAGATTTGGAAGCACGTCTTCATGGGGAGGGTTGTGGTGGACTGGAATGGCCTTCCTGAAGAGGTGGTTTCATTGAAGACAGAGGGCAGCTTCAGGAAAGGCTGGGACACAGTTAATGGCAAATAAAAGTTAAGGGAGGGGTGGATGGAGGGGAGGAGCTGATTGGGAGGGTAGGGTCAGCAGTTGACGCTGAGGACACTGCAGTCCAAACAGACTTTTTATTTATTTTATTTATTGAAATGTTTCACCAGGAAGGCACACTGAGGAATAAAATGCTCGTCTCCCGGTGCATCCTGGGGGACAGAGGAAAAATAACATGCAGGTTATTTAGTGAAGTACATCTAAACAGTAAATAAACAGCAGCAAGGGATGCATTTTATATACATTACAGGTGAGAACAAGTGGAAATTTGATACATTTAATGGCCCTTTTCTGCTGGCTTTGTCATATGTTCATATAACAGTTTTCGTATATAAAAAAAAAAAATACCCGAAATTCTGATAGAGGCCACTGAAGCTGGGAGTTTTTATCACTGAAGTTCTGTTGGGGGTGCCTGAAACATGGAACTATAGCATAGAAATTGCACTGGTGACCCCTGGACCAGAGAGTTATATCATTAAAATTCTGTCAAAGACACCTTGGCCTGGGAGTTATATCACTAAAATTCTGTCTAACATCCCTTGGGCAGGGAGTTGTGCCACTGAAGTTCTGTCAAAGACCCCTTGGGCAGGGATTTATATCATGGAAATTCTGTCAAAAGCCCCCATGGGCAGGGAGTTGTGCCATTGAAGTTCTGTCAGATGTATTATATCTTTTTTCTCTAGTCGTCACCTTACACTGAGGGTGGTACCCCTCTGGGATGGGCTCCCTCATCAGTCAGTACTAGGAAGGTGAATTGCTTCTTTTAAAGCACAACTGGAGCAGTTCCTCACTAAAGGACATAACATATGGGGGACAGACAGTTTTGCGAGAGTTGCAACTGCTGGGTTTAAAGAAGGTGAAGATGATGGACCAATATTCTTCATTCATTTACCTGTTCCTATATTCCTTGGTTCTCAGTCCAACCCGCTGGGGCAGCAGATGTGTGAGTGAGCATGGGAACTCTGACACATGACATATAAATCCCTGACACTTGCCAGCAGCAGTGCCACCAGTGGTCACCCAGGTAGACTGACACCACACATGCATCCCTGCTACCTGCCAGGAACACTCACAGCAGCAGTGCCACCAGTGGTCATCCAGGTGCACTGATACACCGCATGTGCATCTCTGCCACCTGCCAGGAGCACTCACAGCAGGAGTGCCACCTGTGGTCACCCCAAGTACATTGACTCCACACATGCATCCCTGCCACCTGCCAGGAGCACTCACAGCAGCAGTGCCACCAGTGGTCACCCAGGTACACTGACACCACACAGGCATCCCCGCTACCTGCCAGGAGCTCTCACAGCAGCAAGGCCACCAGTGGTCATCCACGTGGGCCGTCACTCTGTGTACTATAGAGGTGCACTAATTTGGAATAATGTTCCACACAATTTAAGAGAAATAGCGGGGACAAAATCTTGAAAAATAATAAAAAACGTGGTTGCAGAATACATTCTGCAAACCACAACAATGTTGTTATAATGGAGGTTTGGCTATTGGGTAATTTAGTGATTTTAGGCTCCATATTTAAATTAGAGAGTGGTGTTCAGTGTAAAGGTGCTAAATTGAAGAATAGTAACGTGAGCATTAATACCTTTCCCCGTATATGTCTATGAGATATAATATTGTATTGATTTTTGTAATAATTTTGTAAGATTTATAATATGACTTGTAACAATGCACTTTATGTCCATGGGGTCCTCTTTGTAAATGATTTTTAACTCAGTCGAGTTTTAACCTGATTTGTACATTTTCTTTATGAATAAATATTTTACTACTACTACTACCATATACACTGACACACCACACAGGAATCCCTGCCAGTATAACTCACAGCAGCAGAGCCACTAGTGGTTGTGATCAGCCAGGTACACTGACACACCATATATGTAATCCTGACACCTTCCAGTAGCACTCACAGCAACAGTGCCATGGGGGGCAACCCATGTACACTGACACACCACACAAGCAGACCTGCCACCTGTCAGGAGCTCTCACAGCAGCTGTGCCAACAGTGGTCACCCAGATACACTGACACACCGCATATGCATCCCTGCCACCTGCCAGGAGCACTCACTGCAGCCATGCCACCGGTGGCCACCCAAGTACACTGACACACCACAGATGCATCCCTGCCACCTCCCAGTAGCACTCACAGCAGCAGTGCCACCAGTGGTCACCCAGGTACACTGACACACCACATGTGCATCCCTGCCACATGCCAGGGAGCACTCACAGCAGGAGTGCCACCAGTGGTCACTGAGGTACACTGACACACCACACACATGCATCCCTGTCACCTGCCAGGAGCACTCACAGCAGGAGTGCCACTAGTGGTCAGCTAGGTACACTGATACACCACACATGCATCCCTGCCACCTGCCAGGAGCACTCACAGCAGCAGCAAGGCCACCAGTGATCATCCATGTATACTGACACACCACACATGCATCCCTGGCACGTGCCAGGAGCACTCACTGCAGCAAGGCCACCATTGGTCACCCAGGTACACTGACACATCACATATGCAACCCTGCCAGTGCAGCCATGCCACCAGTGGTCACCCAGGTACACTGACACACCACATATGCATCTCTGCTACCTGCCTGGAGCACTCACAGCAGTAGTACCACCAGTGATCACCCAGGTACACTGACACATCACACATTCACCTCTGCCACCTGCCAGGGGCACTCACAGCAGGAGTGCCATCAGTAGTCACCCAGGTACACTGAAACATCATATATGCATCCGTCCCACCTGCCAATAGCACGCACAGCAACAGTGCAACCAGTGGTCACCCAGGTACACTGACACCACACATGCATCCCTGCCACCTGCCAGGAGCATTCGCAGCAGCAGCAAAGCCACCAGGGATCAACCATGTATACTGACACACCATACATGTATCCCTGGCACCTGCCAGAAGCACTCACTGCAGCAAGGCCACCATTGGTCACCCAGGTACACTGACACACCACATATGTAACCCTGCCACTTGCCAGGAGCACTCATAGCAGCAGTGCCATGGGTGGTCACCCAGGTACACTGACACACCACATATGCAACCCTGCCACTTGCCAAGATCACTCACAGCAGCAGTGCCACCAGTGGTCACCCAGGTACACTGACACATCACATATGCAACCCTGCCAGCGCAGCCATGCCACCAGTGGTCACCCAGGTACACTGACACACCACACATGCATCCCTGCCAGTGCAGCCATGCCACCAGTGGTCACCCAGGTACACTGACACACCACACATGCAACCCTGCTACCTGCCAGGAGCACTCACAGCAGCAGTACCACCAGTCATCACCCAGGTACACTGACACACCACACATGCATCCCTGCCAGTGCAGCCATGCCACCAGTGGTCACCCAGGTACATTGACACACCACACATACAACCCTGTTACCTGCCAGGAGCACTCACAGCAGCAGTACCACCAGTCATCACCCAGGTACACTGACACACCACATATCC
The DNA here is from genome assembly GCA_016271365.2 of Neoceratodus forsteri. Taxonomy (NCBI): domain Eukaryota; kingdom Metazoa; phylum Chordata; order Ceratodontiformes; family Ceratodontidae; genus Neoceratodus; species Neoceratodus forsteri. The sequence continues at coordinate 12,628,727 of CM057458.1, forward strand.
ATTTCTGCCACCTGCCAAGAGCACTCACAGCAGCGATGCCACCAGTGGTCAACCAGGTACACTGACAGACTGCACATCCATCTCTGCCACCTGCCAGGGGCACTCACAGTGGGAGTGCAACCACTGGTCACCCAGGTACACTGACACACCACACATGCATCCCTGCTAGCACAGCCATGCCACCAGTGGTCACCCAGGTACACTGACACACCACATATCCATCTCTGCCACCTGCCAGGAGCACTCACAGAAGGTGCTACCCAGTGGTCACCCAGGTACACTGGACAGACCACACATCTATCTCTGCCACCTGCCAGGGGCACTCACAGCAGGAGTGCCACCAGTGGTCACCCAGGTACACTGACACGCCACATATGCATCCCTGCCACCTGCCAGAAGCACTCACTGCAGCAGCATCACCAGTGGTTTTCCATGTACACTGACACACCACACAGGAATCCCTGCCACCTGCCAGCATAAATCACAGCAGCAGGGCCACTAGTGGTCAGCTAGGTATACTGACACACCATATATGTACCCCTGACACCTTCCGGTAGCACTCACAGCAACAGTGCCATCGGGGGTCACCCAGGTACACTGACACACCACACAAGCATCCCTGCCTCCTGACAGGAGCTCTCACAGCAGCAGCACCAGCAGTGGTCACTAATGTACACTGACACACCACACATGCATCCCTGCCATCTGCTAGAAAAACTCACGGCAGCAGCACTGCCAGTGATCACTGAGCTACACTGACACACCACATATGCATCCCTGACAGCTTCGAGGGACACTCACTGCAGCAGTGCTACCAGGTGCCGACCTGGTACACTAACACATCACACATGCGTCTTTGCCACCTGCCAGGAGCACTCACAGAAGCAGTGCCACCAGTGGTCACCCAGGTACACTGACACATCACACAGGCATCCCTCCCACCTACCAGGAGCACTCACAGCATCAGTGCCACCGGTGGTCACTCAGGAATACTGACACATCACATATGCATCTCTCCCACCTACCAAGAGCACTCACAGTAACAGTGCCACCAGTGGTCACACAGTTGCAGTCACACGCCCCATATGCATCCCTGACAGCTTCGAGGGGCACTCACTGCAGCAGTGCTACCAGGTGCCGACCAGGTACACTAACACATCACACATGCATCCCTGCCACCTGCCAAGAGCACTCACAGCATCAGTGCCACCGGTGGTCACCCAGGTACACTGACACACCACATATCCATTTCTGCCACCTGCCAAGAGCACTCACAGCAGCGGTGCCACCAGTGGTCAACCAGGTACACTGACAGACTGCACATCCATCTCTGCCACCTGCCAGGGGCACTCACAGTGAGAGTGCAACCACTGGTCACCCAGGTACACTGACACACCACACATGCATCCCTGCTAGCACAGCCATGCCACCAGTGGTCACCCAGGTACACTAACACACCACATATCCATCTCTGCCACCTGCCAGGAGCACTCACAGCAGTGGTGCCACCAGTGATCACCCAGGTACACTGACAGACCACACATCTATCTCTGCCACCTGCCAGGGGCACTCACTGCAGGAGTGCCACCAGTGGTCACCCAGGTACACTGACACGCCACATATGCATCCCTGCCACCTGCCAGGAGCATTCACTGCAGCAGCACCACCAGTGGTTTTCCATGTACACTGACACACCACACAGGAATCCCTGCCACCTGCCAGTATAAATCACAGCAGCAGGGCCACTAGTGGTCAGCTAGGTATACTGACACACCATATATGTATCCCTGACACCTTCCAGTAGCACTCACAGCAACAGTGCCATCGGGGGTCACCCAGGTACACTGACACACCACACAAGCATCCCTGCCTCCTGACAGGAGCTCTCACAGCAGCAGCACCAGCAGTGGTCACTGATGTACACTGACACACCACACATGCCATCTTCCAGAAAAACTCACGGCAGCAGCACTGCCAGTGATCACTGAGCTACACTGACACACCACATATGCATCCCTGACAGCTTCGAGGGACACTCACTGCAGCAGTGCTACCAGGTGTCGACCAGTTACACTAACACATCACGCATGCATCCCTGCCAAGTGCCAGGAGCACTCACAGAAGCAGTGCCACCAGTGGTCACCCAGGTACACTGACACATCACACAGGCATCCCTCCCACCTACCAGGAGCACTCACAGCATCAGTGCCACCGGTGGTCACTCAGGAATACTGACACAGCACATATGCATCCCTCCCACCTACCAAGAGCACTCACAACAACAGTGCCACCAGTGGTCACACAGTTGCAGTGACACACCCCATATGCATCCCTGCCACCTGCCAGTAGCACTCACAGCAGCAGTGCCACCTGCACTCCCCCTAACCAGTAGTTTGGGTTTTTTGGCCCCAAGTGCAAGACCTTGCAATTTTGGCATTGAACCCCAGCTGCCGTGTGGCTGACCAGCACTTAAGTGTCACCACATCCTCTTGCCGTGCCTTACCCCCTTCCTCACTATGTACCTCAGCACAGATCTTAGTGTTGTCTTCAAAGAGGTTGAACTTGCTCCTTATCCCATTTGATATATCTGCTATGAATATGTTAAATAGTAACGGTCACAGCACTGACCCCTGCGGGACCCTGCTGGTTACTGCCCTGGGTGCCTAGAGCTCTACCCCAACTACCAGCCAATGCTGCCTGCCCTGCAACCAGCTCTTGATCCACCCGACCAGCTTCCTCCGTGCTCCCAGACTATTTAACTTGCTGGTCAGCCTTCTGAGGGGTACAGAGTCAAATGCCTTACTGAGGTCCAGGTAAAGGACATCCACTGCATGGCCCCTATCTAGTGACCTCATCACCCAGTCAAAAAAAGTCAATAAGGTTGGTCTGACATGATCTCCCAGACACAAACCCATGCTGCCTGTCATCCTGTAAGCCATTATTCTCCAGGAAACTCACCAGCCTTTCCTTAAGTATTGTCTCCATTAGCTTCCCCACAATGGCTGTAAGGCTCACTGGTCTGTAATTCCCAGGTTCATCTCTGGGCCCACTCTTATAGACTGGCACTACATGTGCCATCCTCCAATCCCTGGGCACACATCCAGTATTCAGGGAAGTCTTGAATAAGTCTGCCAGTGGTCCCGCCAGAACCCCTGCCAACTCCACCTGCAGACAGGTGCACCCCGGCAGCATTGACAACTGTCAGCCATCTGTCTATGGCCCCCCCAGTGTGTGGGTACATGCAGGTCTGCACAGGGTGGCTGTGGGCAGAGCAGTGCACCTAGGTGGACATCCAATGGGATGCCTATCCCGGATCCCTCAGTGGATCCTTTATGCTGGGGGAAGGAACACATTGGCTGCACTCCCCTGCTGAAGTCTGCACAGCCGGCAGACATTGAGGTGAGAGATGGGATGTGCCGATGGCCGTGTCATACCCCCAAACTGATGAGGAGGTATGGGGGTGGGGGTGGTCCCATGAGATTGTGTGTGTGGGTCGTTCACACAGCCCACCACACCATGCCCATTGGGACTGAGACCCAGAGCATGGAAACGCAGAGGCGGGCAGGTGGTACTGTACTGGGGTGAGTGTCTGTGGTTCAGGAGCCAGTGACCCCATGAGTGTGTGTGTGTGGGGGGTTGGCATACACAGGGACAGTGGTGGGTACGGCTGGGTGCTGGGGTTGGTGGCCCCTGGTGGTCTGTGGCAATGGATGCTGGGATTCTCTTGGTGTGGGACAGAGATGTTTGGGCATGCAGGGGGCTTATGGCAGAGTTCTCTCTGGTGTAATGTGTGGCCACCTCTGCATCCCTATGGCCAGCACTACACTCTGCTGTGCATTGTGCATAGTGCTGACACATTCTCCTGCCTGCCTCCTGCACGTTGCAGTCCACGCATGTAGGGGATCAAGTGCATAGGTGCTGTGCAGCCTCTTTGTTGCATCCTGCATGGGGGGCACAATGGATGCGGAGTGTCTCCACACCTCATATACTTGGCATAGAGGCACTCGACACCTTTGAGAATAGTGCCCATTGTTTTGTTGAAAAAAAAAAAGTTGTGCAGTACAAACCAGTGCTTTCTCCAGAAATGTCTTATGAACAAAGATTGCCTTTTTAAATTTAGCATAATCCCTAAAGGACAAACAATTCTTTTCATCATATAAAACACACTGATGTGTTCTTTCTGGAAGATTCATAACAGATCAACAAATGGAGTTATAGAGAGTCTTAACTGTAGTCATCAATCCTTCCCCAGCTGAAGAATACCGGACAATTCCACAATCAATATCTGAAAACAAGTAACTAAGTGCAAAATTTTTTCTGGACTCACACATTAGGGAATTTCTGATCCTACAAAGTATACCCAATTTTTGATTAGTACTTTTGATTAAATTAGTAACATATGCTTTTGGTAATGTGAGGAAGTATTTTTTCATGGAGAGGGTTGTGGATGCATGGAACAGCCTTCCTGAGGAGGTCATAGAGTCAAAAACAGTGGGGGAATACAAGAATGCATGGGACAGACATAAGGCAATTCTAGTTGGGGGGTAGGAGGAAGTAGGCTGTTGGTTAACTAGGGTCTGCAGCTTATCCATTAGGTAGGGAAATGGGCAGACTGGGTCGGCAAGCAGTCCTTATCTGCCATCAAATTTTATGTTTCTATGCTTCATATATAAGGGAGCTATCTAGAGTAATATCCAAATACCTAAACTCCTTAACAGACTCAACTACCTCACCATCCTAAGCTGCAATCTAAACATGAAGACTAATTTTCCTTTTTTGACCATGAAACAACATTGTCTTTTTTTTTTTTTTATTAAGCATCATTTCATGCCTCACAAACCATCTTGTAGTAGGTCAAAATCCCTCTGAACCACAATCATAAGAGCCCCAGGATCCTTCCCCTGCTCAAAAATCACCATGTCATCAGCATACATAATTATATGAGTTGATGGACAAATGTGAAGCAGGTGATTGAAAAACAGGGAAAAGAGTGGTGGACCCAGGCTGGATCCCTGAGGTACTCCACAATCAGTCTTTCAGTAATTAAGAAAAGTCCCTCTAACCACTGTTCTACACTCTCTATCTTTCAAATAATTTCTAAATCAATTAATTATCTCATTTGAAAACTGCAGTCATGATAGTGCTTTTAATAATAAAAGAATGATCTATTAAGTCGAATGTCTTGGCAAGATAACACATATGCCACCTGTTCTTCAGTTTTGTATTGTGCTGTTGTCACTAGATATATAAGTACCTTGTCACTCTTACAGTGGATACATACATTACAGTTTTTACAATGGAAAAATCCATTGAGGAGAGGTGGGAGCCAATTTCCTGTTCTTTCAATGTTTGACTTCTGATACCAGCTTCGAACTAACTTATCTTGTAAATGTGCCATTCTCCTGAATGTCACTCTTGGCGTGCTACCTAAATCCTCCCTTAATTTATTGTCTGCCATGAGTATGTCCCAATATTTGTGAATGATTTCCCCTACTGGACCCACCAGATGGTTAAATTCTAAGGAAAATGTGATCAGATGTTTATCTCCTCTGACTGTATTGCATAGTTGCAATAAATATTTTCTGTTTAGTTGTGCCACTTTCTCCCTTGCACCCTGCATTAAGCTGCAATAAGCTGCTTCTATACCCTTGCTCTTTAACCTACTTTCTAGGTCATCATCCTGCTTGTCAAATACAGCATCATCACTGCAGTTCCTCTGAATCTGGAGGAACTATAAGAAGGGTATGGAATCCTTCAGGGCTTGTGGGTCGGCACTGGTGAGTAGCAACAATGAATTTGTTTCCATGGGCTTTCTGTAGCCTTCTGCATACATAGGTATCTGTTGTTCCTACTAAGGTGATGTCCAGGAAATCAGTCTCAGTTTGCTTGATTCTAGATGGAAATTTTGAGCTTAAAGATGTTAGAATTCAGCCATTTTATAAAATTATTGGCCCCCCTCCTCAGTGCCATCCCATATGCAGACAATGTCATCAGTATGTCTATACCAGACGATGACATTGTCTTTGTATGGGAAGTCATCATGAACACAAGTTGGCATACAATGGGGCCATGCAGGCCCTGATCACCATGCCCTGAAGCTGTAAGTAGTAATTACCTAGGAACTCAAAATGGTTGTGTTTAAATAGTTGTGTTTTAGTATTAATTCAGTAGAGGCCATTAGAAAAGAAACTAGTGCTGTCTCGTTACAACTTTCTAAATAACACCTACATGTAGTCATCCCATACTGATGTTCAACTGAGGAATATAATGCCTCAGTGTACACGGTTATCCATTTATAACTGTCCGACCACAAAAATTCCTCAAACTTTTTTTTTGTGTATTTTCTTTATGCTCCTCCCTCTGTGGCCCTGACTGGCCACTTCCTCAGATCGACAGTGCTTCCCTGCCACCCTCCGACCCCTGTCACCACCTCTGGCCCCAGCTGCAGCCTACCTGGAAACCCTATCCCTGGACCAGGAGGGTCCCTCTCTTCTGAGGGGGAAGGGCCTGATGGCCCATGACACATTGTCCAGGAGCTACGGGGTCATTTCCAGGCTGACTCTGGGGGTTTGGGTGGCAGGAGCCAAGTGATCGTCATCCGGTCAGTCGGGGTGCACATTTCTGATTTTCTGTGCACTGCCCACACAGTTCTCAGCCTTGCACGAGTGTGGGGCATCCTGGAGTGGGGCCATACAGGGTGTGTGTCGAGGCATCACGTCCTCCAAGTACATCGCCAATCCGCTCACAGGGCCCTAGATGAACCCCCGGGGGTGAAGTGTCCAATGGACGCTTGTGAAACCCCTCTCTGCTGGCCTCTGCTCCTGGGACCCAGGCTTGGGGCTCGAACCCAGGTCACCAGCGTGCCGAGCGAACCCATTTACTCGGCACCATGGAGACTGCAATCCCTGAAGTTTTAATAACAGGCTACCTGTGTCTCTGAAGAGGGATTTAAGCTTTACAACCTCTTACTGTAAAAAGAAGTCCACAAATCTCAGCAAATTGTCCATTAAGGATCCCACCTCAGAGACTACTGGGTGACATGGAGGATTATCAAGATTGTATGGACTTTTGGCAGGGCATTTAAAAAAATGGTGTTGTGGGGTTCACAAATGCTTGAACTCTCTCTTTGTTATTTCTCCTGCATGGATGGTCCCTTGTAGAAGTTCTAATAACTCTAACTTGAAGAAAGGGGTTGGATTGGATGGCAATTTTCTGTACTGCAGAACATCATCAAGCAGATTATGTATCATGGAAACATACTGTATTTCATCCATTATCACAGTATTCTCACCTTTATTGGCAGAGTTTAATATGCCATCTGGTAAACTACACAATTCTGACAAGGTTCTTTATCTGCTCTTGTTAAATTCTGTTTCCCCTTCATTCAATCCCTATCATTCAATAAAGCAGTGACATCACACTTAACACAGTTCTCAAAAGCAGAAATATGTGATTTATATACCGCTGGTGAAAAGACTGACTTAGGCTGAAATCTTGTCCGTCTTTCATCCCATGTGTCTGTTTCTCCAGCTGCTACCACCGCTTGTTCACCCTTTCTTTCATGATCTTCTCCCATCTGGGCTAACATAGCATCTGTGTTCATACTGACTTGATTTTTCTCCATTAGTTCTGTCATGCTGTCCAAGTTCTATTTGTCCATAGTACACTTGGAGATTTCTTGCAGCTCTCTCCCAATGGTTGCAGTGTTCTCTTTCTTGATGAAGAAGTGTCTGAGTCAGACTTTCCTAACAAAGTTATAAAGGTCGATGTTAATATCAAATTAATTTATTTGGGGTGTGAGGACAAACAACAGCCCTTTATTTAGCATAGCTTGGTGATGGCTACTGTTAGTTCTTTTGACGAAATGCCAATCATTAGATTTTTTGTTACTTGTTCCTTTTGGACCTCCTCATCTTTTCTTCTTTGTGTTGCCCTTGTGCGGCTGTCCTTGCTTTAAATAATCAACTTCAGAGGGCAGATCTGACTGTTCTTCCTCATTACGTGAATCTGAGTAAGCAATGGCTCGTGCAGTTGCTGCTGGCTTATTATTCCTGCTCTTTGCTCCTGCTGACCTTTTGCCTGCCCTTAACCTCCCACAACTAGGTGATCAAGTGCCAGTTTTATTGGACCAGCTAAAGAAAACCTCCATTCAGATAATAAATTACTGCTGCTACTTGTAGTTTAATGTATTTTATGCCTGAATGAGGGCTTAGCTGTTGACCCCCGCTGAGTGTGCTGGTACACCAGTGCTTGGTGGATTCGATCACAGGCATCTAGATTTTGCACTGATAGTGACTAGGCGGGCTTATTTAGTAACTATAAACTCTGCTATGGGGCAACAGTAACACTTTTAGGACATTGAGAACAGTTTAAAAAGGACTTTTGTCAACGAGCACTACCAGATGTGCACCTGACATCACTTCTGGTCATTCCCCTATATATTCCTTCCCCTAGTGAGTGGAGGCAGGCTCAATGGAGGCAACGCAGGCAGAGGCAAGCAGCGTCTACCAGTGTCCACCGGGGAAGATGGGACAGTAGACAGATTAAAAGCAATAGCCGCAGCACCCAACTAGTAACAGAAAGGGCAAGGGAGAACATACAATACAAATAAAATGAAAACAAACAAAGGAAAATGACTGGACCAGTAGACCCCACAGAGGAACTGCTTCAAATAATGTATCAGGAAGGAACTCTGGTGCAATGCCAAAAATGTAAAATGTATGCAGAGGCTACACCTAATCAGAACACAAAGTTATTTACATGTATTAAATGTAAGGCGTATTCAATGCCGCAAACCAGACTGAATGAGCTAGAAAGTGAGATTTCAAACCTGCAGGTAAGTAGAGGACAGGATACCACATCTGCTCCACTAGGCATTGATAAACAAAAAGGTAAAATGGTAAGATCAGATGATCAGCAAAGTAGCGACTTAGAGACTGATCTTCGACAAGTTAAAAAAGGGAAAGAGGGTGAGCACATTAGTGACCAAGATGTATGGTATAAGGTTAAGCCAGGTAAAGCTGTAAAAAAGGAAGAAGGGCTGAGGTAAACATGCTGGCTACACATAACAGGTTAAAAATCTTAGACAATACTGAAATAGAACACTACGAGGTAAACAGAGCCACCCCAGGTATCAGGAAAATGATAGTTATGGGGGACTCGAGAATCAGGATGTGTGACACAGTAATATGTGAAGGGAATAAATTATAATGAATGGTGTTATGTTACTCAGATGCAAAGGTTAGAGATATTGCCCTAAGGGCACCTGATGCACTTAAATCCAGTGAATCTAGTCCAATAATTACTCTACATGTGGGGTCAAATGACGTGGGATACAGCCATGAAAAAAATATTTGTCATGAGATTGTGCGTGCTGCTAAAGAACTGAAGCAGTTGGGTGCAGAGGTAATTATTTCAGGGCTATTGCCCATACTAAGGGCAAAACAAGAAAAAAATGACATTATCTGTAGAATTAACACACGCCTAAAAAACTGGACGGCAAGAAAAAATATTAAATTTATCGACTCATGGTCACATTCTGAGAATAGATCTCATCTTTATAAAAAAGATGGCTTACATCTGAATGATAAAGGGATCCACATATTAGCAAGACTGATTAAAATGCATATGGAGGTTCTTCCTTTAAACTAGACAAGCAGGGAGTCATGTTCAACAAGAAAGAAGACAGTTATAAATAGGGTCAGTAATAGCATAAAGAAGACTGGAAACCATGACACTGAAGGTGAACTGAAATGTTTATTGTGTAATGCAAGAAGTATGACTAACAAAATGAGTGACCTTCACACCCTACTAGCATTAAATTGTAGTATTGATGTAATATTAGTCACACAAACCTGGTAGAAAGGTTCTGACAGCTGGGGCAGTGATCTGCAAGGCTGTAACCTGGTCAGGTTGGATAGGAATAACAGAAAGGGAGGTGGTATTGGAATTTACATAAACAAATCACTACGACAGATGTAACGCCTATGATAAAAATGCATGGTGTAGAAACATAAACCTTGTGGATACATCTGAATTTAAATGCAGAAACAACTGGCATAATTGGGCTTTGTCACAGACCCCCAAACATGAAAGAAGATGTTCACTCTAAACTCCTAGAGGAGATAAACACAGCTGCAGAACTAGGTCCACTGATTTTAACTGGTGACTTTAATCTAAGTGGTATAAACTGGTCTTCTAACACTGCCAGAAGTAGGGACAGTAAATCTTTCCTTCAAGTTTGTAATGAACAAAATTCAATTGAACATGTCAAAGAAGCAACACTTGAAAACAATATTTTGGACCTGGTCTTAACATCAGAGAGTATAAACATCATGGACTGTATAGTAACTCCTCCACTGGGAGATAGTGACCACAGCTGTGTAACATTTAATATACAGCACTCACAGGAAAGACTGAAGGGACTCACTGAGATTTTTCTATATAAATCGGTTAATAAAAAGCTAATGAACCATGACACCAGTATGATAGACGGACACAATTTGCTCACAAAAAAGCACGTGTAACAAACACATACAGTGTATAAAAATATAATAAAAATGGACTCAAGCCAAAATGGTTAAATAAGAAAATTATTAAACTGATTAAACAAAATAATTGTTCATACGCAATATTTAAATATAATTTTATTTATTTATTTAGCTTTTGTTGACCGGGTAAGTGCACTAGACAAATCCTGCCTATTTTCAGGCACGACCCGGGGGAGGGGGATACAGATGAATGCCAACTGACCTTGAACCAGATTAAGCTGTTGGTGGTATTTTTATTGAATGAGGGAAATTTGGCCAGGACACCGGGGAAATTCCCCTACTCTTTTTTTTCGATAAGTGCCATGGGATCTTTAACACCCACCTGAACTACCACCAATCCAGGCAGATGGGACCTCGGTTTAACGTCTCATCCAAAAGATGGCACCGCAGAAATGCAGCACCCTTCTCATGCTGCACTACAGTGTCAGTACTGGGATATTAACCCAAGTGCCAGATGTCAGAACTGAACCCACAGCCCTCTGATCTCCCGGCCTCAGAGGTGAGTGTGCTACCTACTGAGCCACTGACACTGTTATAATAAAATAATATATAACTGGAACAACTTTAGGAATAGACAGAAATGCTGTAAAAATGCAATAAACATGTCCAAAAGAAGAATGGAGTTAAAACTGACACAGGCTGCAAATAAGGGGTACTAGCAAACAATGTTATGGATAATAAACTCACTTAAAAACTCTAACACTGGGCTGAGCACAGTTATTGAGAATAATGAAATTATATCCGGACCCACATGTATAGCAAACATTTTCAATAAATATTTTTGTTCAATTTATACTGAACTCAGTAATCCAGGGAAAACACAAACCACCAATGAAAAAGCTCCAACATGTAAAAAGGATGACATAATTAGGACAATTGAACAACTAAAGAAGTGTGGAGCCCCTGGTCTGGATAACATTACTCCCCAAATGCTTATGCTAATAAAGAATACTATCTGTGTTCCCTTGGAGATATTATTTAATAAACCTGAAAACGGGTGAAGTACCGGCAGACTGGATAATGGCCAAAATAACCCCAATACATAAAAAAGGTCCAAAAACAATATTAGAAATTTTAGGCCTATCAGCCTGACCTCAGTTCCAGGTAAAATATTCAAACTGATTATTAAGGACAAAATAAAAGAACACATTAAAGTGGGTAACATGAGGGATACTATGCAGTACGGGGTCACAGCAGGCCGCTCATGCCTTACTAACTTGGTTTGTTTTTATGACCCAGTAAGTAGACTTTTAGACAGGGGCATACCAGCAGATGTCATACTATTAGATTTCTCCAGAGCAGGCCAGCCCGCCGGTGCAGCGAGGGATTTCCACTTGCGACACCGGCAACCCGGATTAGGGAACGGACCAGGGTTATCAGAAGGCCAGCCAGAGGGAGAAGGATTGAGCATCCTTAGGACTGCTTTCCTTCTCCGGGGGGAAGGGGGGATCTGTGATCACACAGGAGCAACACCTGGCAAAGGTCGGGATGCCGCCATGCAAGCAATGCGAAATCAATGCTCTCTAAGGCGGGACAGATGCTGGACATCATTGCATGTCTCCGCCCCAGCCTACAAGGGGAAGGAAAAACATGGCGAGACCCCTGTCTCTGTGAAGCCCTCCCCAGGACTTCAGTTAGCCTCTGTTGCCAGTAGCTCTCCCAACCAGATACTAGCACGTGGCACCGGAATACCGGGGACCGGTGCCATGGCCCCGCCCTCTGGGGGGTAAGCCAGGGGTGACTGGGAGAAGCAACGGCAATCGGCAGTAGGTGGGAGTCTCGGGGGCCGTGACCAGGTCTGAATCCCGACAGAAGGGTCCTGCCAGAAAAAGCACAATAAATGTAAAAAAAGGAAAAAAAAAGATTTCTCCAGAGCATTTGACACCGCCCCACACTGGGCTATACCACATAAATTAAGGACATTAAACATGGACCCATATTTAATAAACTGGATATGCAACTGACTGTCTGGTAGGATGCAGAGGATATCTGTTAATGGTTTTTTGTCTGAGAGAGGCACGGTGAGCAGTAGTGTGCCACAGGGCTCTGTTTTGGGTCCTGTGTTGTTTCAGCTATTTATAGCAGACCTAGGGGGCAATCTTCATAACAAACTGATTAAATACGCAGATGACACCAAGCTAGGTGGACCTTGTGAAACCCAGGACAATGTTAATTCTATTCAACATGACTTAAATTTAATAACCCACTGGGCATATGAGTGGGGCATGACATTCAACAGTGGTAAGTACTGTGTTCTGCAATTAGGGTAAAACAACAAATATGCACACTACACACATAGCAACACTAAACTTAAACACTCCATGGGTGACAGAGATTTAGGGGTCCACATAGATGGTAATCTAGACTTCGGTACACAATGTACTAATGTAATCGCAAAAGCAAATAGGGTGGAAGATTACATAAACCATGGAATAACTGTCCACAGATTACATAAACCACAGGATAACTATCCACGGATTACATAAACCACATAACTATCCATAGATTGCATAAACTGTGGAATAACTATTGACAGATTACAAAAACAATGGAATAACAATCTACAGTTTACATAAACCATTAAAATAACTATCCACAGATTGCACAAACTGCAGAATAACTATCCACAGATTATATAAATCACAGAATAAACTTCCAAAGATTGCAGAACCCCAAAATAACTATCTACAGATTACATAAAACACAGAATAACTATCCACAAATTACATAAACTGTGGAATAACTATCCATGGCTTACAAAAAAACACAGGATAATTATCTACAGATTACATAAACCACTGAATAATTTTCACAGATTATAAATACCACAGAATAACTTTCCACAGGTTACTTAAACCACAGAATAATTATCCACAGATTACATAAACCATGGAATAACCTTCCACAGATTACATATTCCATAGAATAACTATACACAGATAATGTATACTGTAGAATAACTATCCACAGATTACATAAACCACAGAATAATGATCCACAGATTTCAAAACAACAGAATAACTATCCACAGATAACATAAACTGTGAAATAACTATCTACAGATTACATAATCCACAGAATAACTTTCCAGAGATTACATAACCCGCAGAATAACTATTCACATATTACATAAACCATGGAATAACTATCCACAGATTACATAAACCATGGAATAACCATTCGCAGGTTACATAAACCACAGAATAACTATCCACAGATTACATACACTGTGGAATAATTTTCTGCAGATTGCAAAACAGGAATCTGTGGTTTATCTAAACCATGGATTACTAACCCATGAAAGACATTCCACTTTCAAAATATCAGAATTCTCTCGAATTATGCACACTTTCCTGAAATTTCATGGAAATCTGTATCACTGACATTTGTAAATTCAGCTGAGAACTATTTTTTTCCAAAGAGTTTTCTTTTGATCAGCTCGAAAAGGAATAATTAACCCCTTATCATTGGTTTACTGTGTAACATTTAGCAAGTTGTTGCCTTGACCTTCTAGTGCTTCATTCGCTTTTCCAGCTGTAAGACTGTGTAGAAGCACGACCCCATTTAAATCATATTGATACGTCTTTGCTTAGAGATTCTTGAGAAATACATTAAAAAATCAAGGTGCAGCACACAGGTTTGCATATGAGTGATGTAGAAAGCTGCCTCATATTCGTCATGCGATTTGTAGTGCTCATTTGTGAGACAGGGGTCCTTGAGTGAACCCAGAGTAGTCCAGCTTTAACATGATTGTTATTATAAAAAAGATTGGATAAATGAAGCAATTTGATTGGTAAATGCTGGTCACATGAGCATGCTTTAATTTCACATTGCTACATGGTTCAGATGTTGCTTCATTTCTTGGTTTCTTTTTAAATTTTAAGGCTATTTTATAAGTGTACTGACACCCTCTAGATAGTGCAGTCATGCTGTATACAGTATTACTGCACATCCCAGGTGGTTGAAGGCACTCAGCTGTACCTCTTACCTCTCAAGCCACCTGGGCTATTTAGTAATTTAGAATGAATACATACCCTGACATGTGTTACTGCTACTTATACTGTGGCATCACGAATGTCACCCATATAAAGACATGACAGAGTTAGTGAACTATTGTAACACAGCATGCTGCACATTGATTAATTACTATAGCAGTGCCATTTATTCCTCTGTGAACATTAATAGATAAGCTTTGCACTCTGCTTATTTTTGCAGATTTTACAGAAGATGACTTGTTTAACGCAGACAGGATACACTTACTTGAAACAAAAATGGTGGAAGAAAACCAGTTTCAGGTAACTCCGACTCTCAGAAATAACAGCTCTGCATAAATAATGTTACTGCTTAGTCCTACTAAAATCTGTACACAGCAGGAAAAAGAGAATAAAAAGAACCCTGCAGCAATCACTTTAAACCTAAAAATGAACACCTACAATGTCTTCAACACCAATTGTCTGTGAAATACAGACTTCATTTACTAGGCCACGGGTTCCTTAATAAATGATTTTAAAGAACTATATCCGTTGTGTGATCATTAAACAAACTATATTAGTTGTGTGATCATTAAACAGACTATATCCATTGTGTGATCATTAAACAAACTATATTAGTTGTGCCAGTGTGAACATGAATTTAGTAAGCATTTATGGGCTATCATTTAATTACTTTATATGACAAGCATCTATTCTGAGCCATTCAGAATAGAGAAAAGACAATCTATTACCCTCCACAAATGTCTATTACCCCCAGGAAAGAGATCTGCTGAGGGTAATCTTATCGGATGACCTGAAGGTGACCAGACAATGTGACAAAGCGATCGAGAATGCCGGGATGGATAGGTATGAATATTACCAACAGGAAGTGGGAAGTGGTGTTGCCACTATATAGGTCTTTAGTAAGACCCCCACCTGGAGTACTGTATACAGTTTTGGAGGTCATATCTCAGGAGTGATATAGACAGGATGGAGGCTGTCCAAAGGCGGGCTACCAAGATGGTACAGGGTCTACATCAAATGTCCTTTGAGGAGAGGCTAAAGGAATTAAACATGTTCACCCTGGTGGAGAGGAGGGAGAGGGGGGATATGATACAGACCTTTATACAGGGGTGGATAAGGTACAAGTGGGAGGTATTTTTCAGAGGAAAGGGTTCTCCAGAACAAGGGGCCACAATATGAAGCTCGAGGGGGGTAGGTTTAGGAGAGATGTGAGGAAATACATTTTCACAAAACAGTGGTGGATACCTTGAATAGTCTTCCAGCAGAGGTTGTGGGGGCAAAAACAGTGGTGGATTCAAAAAAGCCTGGGTTAAGCATAAGGGAGTCATAAGAGATAGGTAAAGGGGTGGCAGAGAAAATGCCGTAGACCTGGAGGGATCTACAGTGTTAGTAATGCAACAAAAAAGGGCAGACTGGATGGGCCATATGGTCCTTATCTGATGTTGGCTTCTATGTTTTTATGTCTACATCCTAGATAAGTAATCCAATTTAACTACTCCCCCAGATAGTCATTCACATCAAAAACAAGCCCACAATCAATTTTCTAATTTCCCCACTCCCTCATATGGTTATTCACATCAAAACCACAGCCACAATCAGTTATGCAATGTAGCCACTCCCCCAGAACAGGTATTCCTATCAAGAACACACCCACAATAAGTTGCCCAATTTAGCCATTCCTATAGATGGTATTTTACATCAAAAACACACCCACTATCAGTTCTCCAATTTAGCTACTCCCTCAGACAGTTACTCCCATCAAAAAACACACCTACAATGGAGGCAGTATAGCGCAGTGGTTTAAGGCTCTGAGCTGCAAATCTGGAGACCTGGGTTTGAATCCCACAGACCCCACTTGCATATACTGTGTGACCCTGAGTAAGTCACTTAACTTCCCTGTGCTCCCAGGTTGCACCTGTAAGAAAGTTTTCAGCTTAGTGTGTCTCACCTGGTTAAACAATTGGGAAAAAAAAATCAGTTATCAAATTGGTACAGGGTCAAGATGTCACTAATGAAAACATTGCAGCAATCAATGCAGCAAGTAAAACAGCATGCATCAAAATAACATTGGGAAAAACACCGACCCATCACAAAATGCGCACACCACTCTAACTAACTGGACTTTCTGTTTTTTTGCAGGGGGCTTCACTCCCCACACCACCCAGACTTTGAATAACAAACTCTAGGGGTGTCTGGACTTCGGGGATGGGGAGAAACTTGTGTGGGGTGAAACTTTTATTTTCTAAATAAAAAAAACAAAACAAAGGAAAACATTGTAACACCAGGTGACCTGGGGGAAATGAACCACGGTCCCAGATCTCCAACCCTTCCGTGTGCTGGTGTCTTAGCCACTCCACCATTGGAGCAGCTCAGCCAGACTCCACACACACAGCTACTTGATCCCGTCAAAGTGTAAGCACAGAGCGACAGGGGTAGCGGTAATTCCCTACTGCTATTATACCCTTGTCGTTCTCTAAATGCTTTCACGCTTTACACAGCACGGTTCTTGCAGCGCTATTATTGTAGCGCTATACTGACCCGGTACCATCAAATTTAACCACTCATAACGATAGTCATTTGCATCAAAACAAATCCACAATCAGTGTTCAATTTAAATACCTTCCTCAGACAGTAATTCACATAAGAAACATACCCACTATCAGTTATCCAATGCAATCACTCCCTCTGTGAGTCATTCAGATAAAAACACACCCACAATCAGTTATCCAATTCAGTCACTCCCTCTGAGTCATTCACATAATACACCCACAATCAGTTATCCAGTTCAGTCACTCCCTCACTTATTCGCATAAAAATATACCCTCAATCAGTTATTCAGTTCAGCCACCCCGACAGTTATTCACATCAGAAATACCCACAGTCAACTATCCAATTTAGCTACTCCCCCAGATAGTTATTCTCATAAAAACACACTCACAATTAATTATCCAATTTAGCCACCCCCCCAGCCAGTTATTCACATAAACAACACACCCCTCAATCAGTTACCTAGTTCAGCCACTCCCCAATTACTCAGATAAAATTTACCCACAATCAGCTATCAAATTTAGCCACTCACCCAGTCATTCACATCAAAAACACACCCACAATCAGTTATCCAATTCAGCCACTCCCCAAACAGTTATTCACATCAAAATACATCCATAGTTATGCAATTTAGCCACTCCTTAAGACAGTTATTCACGTTAAAAACATACCTACAATCAGTTATACAATTTAACCACAGGGCTACTTCCAGCAAGAATACACATGGGTGTTGTCTCTCATTCATTCAGTTTATGGTGGCATGAGATGGTGTGAGGGGTGTTCAGTCACTGCCCTGGCCCTGCCGTAAGTTCAAAAACATACCAAAAAAAGAATGCCCTTCCTCACTCTTCCCAAGGAAGAGGTAGTTGCCTTGAAGTGTCCAGATCTGTTATTATGTTTGCCAGGTTCAAGAGGGTTTTATGCTCACAATAGCGTGTACTTTATGCAGTTGCTCTAGTTTGCATCCACTGAGAGTACATGCCTTTTTTTAACCACTTCTGTTTGAGACTGTATCCAAACTTGCAGCAGCACTTCCAGTTCTGCATTTGCCCTCCTTGAGTCCACCTGGAATAGCAGTTTTTTACCACCTATGGAATCTACCATCTCTCCACCGTCACTCATACCATGTCAGAGGAGGAAGGCACTGGGGCACCATGCCACAGATATGAGTCAAAAAGCCGAACCACCATACTGCCATTCCACCGCTGACCAGTCCACTACTCTAACTGTATGAGACTTTGAGGTGGGTTATAGAGAGAGGAGGAAGAGGAGGGAAGGATTCAATTTATTTTACAGTTCAGATGATATGAGGGTGGGGAAGGGGGATGATTATTTTTATTGTAGAAGTGGGAGGGTAATACTGGACATCAGGGTGGTACCAAGGCTTAGTTTTTAGTGTTCAAGGGGGCTGGGTGGAATCAGAGTCATAATCTTATGTGGAATTGATATATAGAAACATAGACTTTGATGGCAGATAAGGATCGCTTGACCCACCTAGTCTGTCCATATCTCTACCTACTGGATAAGCTGCAGATCCTAGTTAACCAACAGTCTATTTCTTCCTACCCCCATAAGCATTGCCTTATGTCAGTCCAATGCATTCTTGAATTCACCCACAGTTTTAGACCCCACAACCTCCTCAGGAAGACTGTCCATGTGCTCACCACCCTCTCTGTGAAAAATACTTCCTCACATTGCCCCTGAGCCGTCCCCCCCTCTATCTTCAAATTGTGCCCCCTTGTTCTTGCACATATCTTTTTCTGAAAGATGCTACCCTCTTGGACTTTGTTGATTCCCTTGAGGTACTTGAACGTTTCTATCATGTCACCCTTCTTCCTCCTTTCCTCGAGGGTATACATATTAAGCTCCTTTAGTTTCTCCTCATATACATCTAGATCTGACTTCAATTTCAATTCTGACCCTTTTTATTTTGGAAATAGGATTTTTTTTGCTTGCAATTCCAAAAATCCAAATTCTGAAAAAAGGTCCGAATCTGACAGTTCCGGTTCTATGACCTGGAATCCAGTCATCTCTAGTTATTACTTTCATACACAATGCTGTTGCACCCAACATAAACATTTATTGCCAGAAGTAGTCTGGTATGGCAGGACTGGGCTGGATAGGCCAGTCAGTCTTTACCTGCCGACAATATCTGTGTATCTATGTAAGTCTCCTTCAGTTCCACATGTGTTGGCTTCTTCTTCAGAAGCATTGGCATGCACAAAATGGGTATGGTCTATATTGAATTATGTTTGATGATCTGCAAACTCGATACACCACAGGGCTTTTCTCTGCCAAGAACATCTATGTTTCTATGTTCCAGTACACAGTTTATTTATAATACACATGGTCTGCAAACTCAATACACCACAGGTCTTTTCTCTACCAAGAACTTCTATGTTTCTATGTTCCAGTACACAGTTTATTTATAATACACATGGTCTGCAAACTCGATACACCACAGGACTTTTCACTGCCAAGAACATCTATGTTTCTATGTTCCAGTACACAGTTTATTTATAATACACATGGGCCCGGATATTCAAAAGGGTTGTGCCATGCGCAAGTCCAAAAATGCGCCATTTAGCGATATTCAGAAGGAGGCAGTTGCGCCCCCGAAAACATGCTGAACAACAGCGCAATGAAAATGAAGGCATGCGCAACCGAAGGGGGTGGATCCATGCATAAAGACCGCAATGCGATATTCAAAGACTTGCGCGGCGCGATGCATAGTTGGAAAGTGTGCACTAAGCGAAATGAGCCAAAATAAAAGGCTCAAGGAAGCAGCGCAAGAACGCTACCAGGCTGCCAAGTGGGGGAGAGAGAGAGAGAGAGACGAGACAGACAGACAGACAGACAGACAGCAAAGGGCAGGCAAGGAAAGTGTGGACCATAGTCTGTAGAGGCCAGCGGGGCTGCCCGGTGCAGTGGAAGTAGCAGTGAGGACGGCTGGGGTAACACAGCAACACCAGCCAGGGGGGGTCACAAGCCAGGGAGATGGACAGTGCCAGCTTCCACATGGAAGCTGTAATGAGGGTGAGAATGCATGCTGCAGGGGCGTGGCCGTGGAAGGTCCGTCGACAGTATGCCCAACAAGGCAGTACCGTTGCCCACATCAGCTTTGAGCTGTACACAGATGTAGAGATCGTGGGCGGTACCACCTGAACGAGGGCAATACTGAGGCGGCTCTGTGAGGCTGTGCAGTGATGTGATGCAGGCACCCTCACGGCGGAGTCACGCTCTGTCGGTGGAGACCAAGGTGACAGCCTGCATGTGCCCTGCTCACCACAGGCACCTTCCAGAAGGCCGACAGTGGACACCACAGGCATCACACAGTCGACCGTCCGCATCCCTCACCCAATTCCTCAGCACCTGCTGCCACATGCTGCGGAGTACATCCATTTCCCCAGCACCGTGGCAGAGCGTACAGCAAACATGCAGGAGTTCCACAGGGTAGTACGTATGCCTGGTGTGCTAGGGGCCATAGACTGCACCCATGTGGCCATTCGCACGCCACCTGGCCCCAATGGGCTCGCATATCGGAAAAGAAAGGGATTCCCTAGTGTCAACTGCCAGGTGGTGTGTGATGCCATTGGGCGCATAATCAATGTCTGTGCCACACACCCTGGCAGAGGACATGATGCCTTCATATGGTATCAGTCTGCACTGTGCCATCGATTCGAGAGTGGGGACATCCCCACAGGCCATCTAGTGGGTGAGTACACATGTATGGAATGCAAACTCGGGGCAAGGGAATGCCACAGGTGCCATGGTAGTGGCACACAGGGAGATGGCCAATATGGACCTGAACATGACACTGCTCTCCACTATCTCCACACAGGTGACAGCAGATACCCCTCCGTCCCTGGCTGCTCACACCGTCACCCAGCCCCAGCAGCCCCCAGCAGCAGCGCTATAATGAGGCACATGCGCAACCGCGCACGCAACATCATAGGCGGTGTTTGGGATGCTCAGGCCGCTTCAATGCCTAGAACACCTCGGTTGGTGCCCACCAGACTACAGCCCCAAAAGGCCTGTGGGATATTCCTGGCCTGTTGCATCCTGCACAACATGGCCAAAGACCATGGGATAGCTGTACAGGTTGAAGAGGGGGACAGCAATGGGGACGCCAGTGGCGCCGGTGTTGATGGTGATGAGCAGCCCCCCCTAGGACAGCGGAACTCCCAACTGATCCGGCAGGCCCAGCTGCACCGGGACACCATCACAGAGGAGCACTACGCACAACACAGGTAAGTCAAGGGGACATGTGCAACCAACACTGTCCATGCGCAAACCACAGGCACACAGGGGAACACACCAGGGGGTACGGACGTCAGGGGAGTGGAAGGGTCAGGCATACAAACACACCATCAGGGAGGGTGAGCACTCATATGGACACACACACACCAGGCACAGAGTGTCATGGGCAGATGCACAGCACTGCAGAACCGACATTGCTAACACACAGCACCACCGACCACCCCACCACCTGTACTGTCCAAATCGTGTGTCAGATGCTGGACACCCTTGCACCTTGGTGTACAGTACAATGCAGGCATCATCATGCACATGCACCTGTGGACAGCAGCTGGGAGGGTGTGCGGGTGGTCCGTGTGTCAGCGTGTGAACATAGCACCCAGCAGTGCTGCCCACCATGACACCATTGCACATGGCGGCACCAGACAGGGCCGCGCAGGGGAGACAGTTCAGTCATGTAGTACTGTCCCAGGCCACTGCGGATGCGTGGGCGGCCCGCCGTGACCCAACAGCACTGGCAGGCTGGGCAGGAGGCCACGTAGGGGTGGCACTGTTGCACCAACAGGGTCCCACTGCATGGGCGTGACCTTACCCGCACGGGGTCTGCAGCATGCCGAACAAACCTGCACCAGGGGTGCTCGGGATAGCCACAGCAGAACCCGCGTCGACAGGCCTGGTGTCACACGACACCGAGAATGGGGAGTGGAGAGTGAACTGTGTGGGGTGTGCGGTACAGGGGCACCTGACTGTGTGCCCAATGTGGCCACGACAGAGACCACTGCCTGGGTCAGCCTGTCAATGGCGGCGGTCACATCCGTCCGCATACGAACCAGCTCGGCACGGTCCAGAGCACACTTCCTGCTGTGCCACTCCATGGACACAGACAGTGCCTCCACGGACATTGCAACCTGCCTCTGCAGCTGTACTGATTCCTGCAGCAGGCGGGTGTGCTCCTCCAGTGGGTACTGTGCCCCAACGGCATCCTGTCCCCCAGGGTGTGGAAGATCTGATGCACAACACCCGCCCAGAGGTGGGGCGCTGTTCACCAGGACCAGGAATGGGCGGATCAAAGGGTGGCGGACATGTGCCACCGCCTGACTCTGTACCCCCAGACCTGGTGGGTGACTGCTGCTGCTGCACCTCCAACCGCTGTGCCCCAGGGTCCACTCGTTCCACCGCTGTGCTGGCAACAGTGCCAGACACCTGCACAGCCACCGGTGCTGCCCACGGTGCTGACAGGCACAGCCTGGGACTGTGCCAGCATGCTGGTACACAAGTTGGAACCAGAAGGCCCAGGGCACTTGCTGGCCTGCTGTGTGTCCGTCATGGGACACACACTATCACTGCCCATTGCAGTCTTGCATCATCAATGGTGCAGAGTCGTGCTACAGCCATAGTCACAGCGTGCTGGCATGCTTGCATGCCAGACTGCTGAGACACGAGGCTGCACCCCGCACCGAATCACCCGACACCAGAGTTGGTGGCCCAGCGTGCATACCGCTTGCAGTGCTGCTGGCTGGTGATAGAGGTGGATGGACCCTCCTCCATGTCCAGCAGGTCATCATCACTGCCTGGACCACCACCACCGTCTCCTGAAGATGAACAGGATCTGTAACAGAAAGAGTACATGTGAGTGCATGTGAACAACCTTCCCCAACCCCCAACACCACCACCATGTCATACCGTGCAGTGATGGGCTTCCACCTGTCTGGAATCCACCTCCTGGTACGCCCTCAATAGCGCTCCGCTGCATGGATGTGACCAGTGTCTCCTCAGTCGGGGTCAGCTCCAACACCACTGGCGGGCCCCCGCCAGTGCCAGCACGTGCCACCCTGAAGGCTGCCACCTTCTCCTTCAACCTCCTGCGGTCTGTCCCCATCTTCTTCTTGCATTCCTGCACAGAGCGCTGGTGGCTTCCGTGCAGGTTAACGACCCGAGCTACCCCCTCCCATGCAGCCGAACAGGACTGAGGGGTGCCCCTCCGTCCACTCAGTACTGGCTCCTCATCCAGGTAGGCCTGGAGAGGGCCTCTGTCTCTGCTGCTGCAAGTTGGGCCTCCTCCTCGCCCACCGTCCCTCACCTCACCTTGGCTCTGCTCGGTCATGGCGATCTGTATGGGGAAGTGGACACCTGTCACTGTGCAGTCTACAGCATTTTCCCATGACCATTGTCCAGAACATCACACAGCATGCAACTCACCTCTCACCTGCAGTAACTGAATCTGGCCAGCAGCCCCAGCTATGCGTTTGTTTATAGCGCAATGCATGCAAATTAGGGTGGAGCAACTATAATGACATGCAAATCGACTGTGCCTTTGAATGGCCTGATCAGATGATTTGCATGTGTCGGCTGAATATCGCGAAATCTGCGCTTTGCATATCTGGATAGTCGGCTGAGCCAATGGGTGCAGATCTGTGACTGTGTGGTACACTGCATTGCATGCCCAGATAGCTTCACATGAAGTCTGCCCGGCGCTGCTGGCGTGCTGTGCATGATCGGCAATTCAGCGCCATAGCCACCATTGTGCCAGTGGCGCTACAGCAATGGGCACTATATGGCGCTGTGCACTACTGCACAATAGTCCACTGTGGTACTGAGCACAGTTGGTTGGTCATCGCAGGATGCTGCCTATCGTCCAGATGGCGCTGTGCGTAGCCTTGCATCGTGCCCATGACCTTGTGTATGACCTTTGCCCCTGGCGCTGTTAAGCCTGCCATGTGTATGTCCCTATTAAGCTGTCTGGTGACGAAGCTTCTTAATAATCAGCGGCTATTTAGAACAGCGCGATTGGGCTTCTAATGGTGGTCTATTCGCATAACATCTCCACGTGGGGATCACAGGCGCAGTGGGGCGCCATATTGCCTGCTGTAAAGTTGGTACCATGGCTAGGGAGAGAGCTGTGTCCTGGAGCCAACTGGAACTGGCCAACCTGGTGGCCCTAGTAGAGACCCACTATGGGGCACTTTATAGTGAGCGCCCCTCACCATTGCCGCACACAGGTGTGGCATCAAGTGGCCACTGACCTGGTGGGGTCACTGGGCCAGTGCTGGTCTGCTGAGCAGTGCCGGCACGGCACAGTGACCTCTGCCAGAGGATCCGGACCTGTTGGAGAGGCTGCGGTCACGTGCCAGGCAGGGCGTGGTGCCTAGGCCAGGTAGGTGTACCATCTATGCACCTGTATTCTCTGTAGGGGTGTGTGTGTGTTTTGGTGGCTGTGCACAGGTGATGGCTCAGCCACGGTTGGCTGTGTCAGTGTGTGCAGCTGTGAGATGAATGGGTATGGCTGTGTGGGCAGGCACTCTCACTGGGGCAGGGGGCATTCTGCTTTTGAGTCACACTGATGTTTGTCTCAACATATGTCTCCCACAGGCCGGGATGTGAGGATGCAGGCCAGGGTTGACGAGGGCCATGCCAGGGCCCCGGTGCCAGCAGGGGTTGCACCCCAACAGCAGCAGCAGCAGCAGCAGCAACAGCAGCAGCAGCAACAGCGGCAGACACAGCTGCTTGAGCAGTGTGAGTATCATGACTTCATGGATGCTATTGCATGCTGGGGGAGACCAATAGCCCTGCACAATACAACCATGCAGGAAAGGGGAGGTCATAATTCCACTATACAAGACACTAGTGAGGCCCCACCTGGAGTACAGTGTACATTTCTGGAGATCATACCTACGTAGGACGTAGAGTGGGCAGAGAAGGTTCAGAGGAGGGCTACAAAGATGGTGCATGGCTTGCATCACAAGTCCTATGGAGACAGGTTGAAGGAACTGAACATGTACTCTCTGGAGGAGAGGAGGAGAGGGGATATGATAGACATACAAGTATCTTACAGGGAGGAACAGGGTGCAGGGAAACACTATTTTGAAGTGAAAAAGATGTTCCAGGACTAGAGGGCATGGGATGAAGTTGGAGGGAGGACGATTCAGAGGAAACATGAGAAAGAATTTCTTCACAGAACGGGTGGTGGACAAGTGGAACACCCTGCCAAAGGAAGTGGTGGGAGCTGAAACAATCACGGGATTTCAGAATGCACGGGATAGACATAAAGGAATTCTGGAGGTCAGGGGTAAGGGGCAACAGACTTCTAGGAAAACAAAGTGAACTTACAAGCTCAAATTGACAGACTGGGTTGGCCATAGGCCCTTATCTGCCGACACTCTCTATGTATCTATGTCTGTATGCACGACACAGGTGACATGCATCACTGTCCAGTATCACAGCACGTCTGTGTATGCGTCACTGGTGGTCCAGGCATGCACTGGGCACATAGCTGTGTAACTGGCATCGCACCACGTTGCCACGTCACTTGACAGCCTTGTTTGTGCTGTGATGGACATGGGCAGTGTGTGTGTGTGCAGTGGTCGGCATAGCTGGTGCCGCCTGTTTGTGATGGCCATGTGCATGTTCACTGTGGGTGGGTGCATGCCATCACAGGTGCGGGACATTGGGCTATATGGCTTGCAGGTTGGGTGGTGTTCAGGGTTGTGGTCAGTCACAGCCATTGACTGTGTTCCCATTTTCCTAGGCCTCGAGGTTCTCTGGAGGATTGGTCGGGATGTTCGGGGCCTCAGACAACTGTTGGTGGACAACCAGGCCATCCTGCAGTCAATCCGGGGCCATGGCCTTTGGAGGAGGTGGCACAGGACGGGGCGCCACCAGGCAGAGGACGAGCAGCCGGCTGGCCCATAGATGTTATTACCCTTCCCACTTCTCCCATCCCTACCACCCTGCCTTCCCTCTCCAAGTTTTTCATCCCTACCCCTTGAACACCCCTACCTTTTACCCATCCCCCCCCCTTGTAAATAGTTTTTCTTGTTTTGGTTCTGTACTATATTTAAATATACATTTCTATTTTGATATGAATACTGTGTTGGTCTCTGATTTGCAGCTGGCTATGGGTGCTCAGTTGCAGGGGTGTACATGCCATCTGGGGTGGTATGGTCCTGGGTAGTGTGTGTGTGTGTGTGTGTGTGTGTGTGTGTGTGCGTGTGTGTGCATGGGGAGGTATCTCCAGCATGGCAGTGACTTTCTGTTGGTCTTGCCGTCTGCTGCTACCCACTGCTGGGTGCACAGGGTGTGTCTGGCTTGTAGGCTTCTGTGCTGCATGGGGTTGACGTGTGCTGGGGGGGATGCATGGTTTCCTGCAGTGCCAATCACTGCACATAGGTGGTGTCTTGGGGTCACAGTGCAGGGTGTGCTGTGCGTACGGGGGGCTGATGTGCACTGTGGTTGTCAACCCCCTGTGTGTGGCACTCTCAGCCTGCCAGTGGTTATGCTGGGGTGTCATGGCTCTGCTATGCTTTGTTGGCTTGTCCCCATGGGCCAGTAGATCATCTGTCACACCCCCAGTGATGCTGTGCTTGGGGTGTGCAGGTGTGGTGTTGGTTCTGCAGTGTGTTCCTGTGCCCATGTGGCATGGCTGGAGTGGGCCCTGCCTGCCTCCCTGGATGTGCAGTTCCATTGCTCTGGGGGGGGCTCTGCTTGCGCTATGGCACCTCTGGACTGCTCAGCTGGGCTGCCCTGGTTGCGCCATAGCGCAACATTTCTGCTCAGCTTCTCCTTCCTGGTTGCGCTATGGCGCAGTATGTGTGATATTCAGATGTTGGTTGCTTGCGCAATTTGTTCTGATCCATGTTTGAATATCACACCTGTTGCGCATATGCGCAATTGGTTTGTGCTTGCTCCTGCTGTTGCACTCATTTTGGGCGCAGTTTGAATATCTGGGCCTTGGTCTGCAAACTCAATACACCACAGGGCTTTTCACTGCCAAGAACATCTATGTTTCTATGTTCCAGTACACAGTTTACTTACATTACACACAGTCTGCAAACTCGATACGCCACAGGGCTTTTCTCTGCCAAGAACATCTATGTTTCTATGTTCCGGTACACAGTTTATTTATAATGCTATAATAATAATAAAATTATTTATGTGCTAGAAAATAATTCGACATAATCCTCCAGCCTTATCCCCGCCTTATCACCTCCTCCCTTCCCCACTCCCCCCCCCTTTCGACCTACAACCCGCCTCCACCACCTTTCCCCTCTACTCCTGCCCCACACCATCTCTAGTTGCTTTGACAGTGCCAGTCTGGCTGTTTACCTTTTCCCTCTTCATCCCCATAGCTTAACATGGACCTATTATTTGACATGTCTCACTATCCCCAGTTTATCCCTACCCTGCAACAACATGATGTAATGTAATATACTCCAACTGTTAAGATGTACCTAAAACTAGCAAGTCCTGTACATCGTGCCATTTTAATGATTTTCATGATGCCTACCATGTTTTCCTTTTCACTGTTATTCTTAATTTGTACTTATTGTATTGTATTGTACTTGTATTTGCTCTGTTTGTCCCTGACTTGCAACCTTTGAAAATGAGTCTCTTGACTCAAAGGTATTAATCCCAATCGAAATAAATAAATAAAGAATAAAAAACATAATACACGTAGTCTGCAAACTAAATACACCACAGGGCTTTTCTCTGCCAGGAACGTCTATGTTCCAGTACACAGTTTATTTATAATACACGTGGGGCCAGATATTCAAAACTTTGCTCTGGGGCTAAATTAGCACTGCCTGGTGGGCAAAGTTAGCCCAGAGCACAAAGCAAGCTATATTCAAAAGGAATAGCCCAGGGCAAACAGCCTCTGAATATAGCATGGGAATGAGGCCGGGCAAACTGGGCTGGGAGTGC
The DNA here is from genome assembly GCA_016271365.2 of Neoceratodus forsteri. NCBI lineage: Eukaryota > Metazoa > Chordata > Ceratodontiformes > Ceratodontidae > Neoceratodus > Neoceratodus forsteri. The sequence continues at coordinate 12,656,775 of CM057458.1, forward strand.
AGGGCAAATGTAGCCCTGTAATATGACAGCTCTGAATATAGCAACCATGAAGTGCAGACCAGAACAGCAACACAGTGCACAGTGATGTGAAGGTAGGTAGAGGTGACCTATGTGGCTAACGTGTGTTCCAGCAAATGCGTGGACCCAGTACAGCTGCAGGGAGCAGCCTACGGGACAGTACAGTGTGCAAAACAGTATAATATTCTCTGAACCGTTTGCACAGAGCTAACACATTTGCACAGGATTAGTGCGGAGCAAAGCTGTTTGCCCGGTGCTAAACTTTGCCATATTCAAAAGTGACATGAAAATGAGCCTACTTAGGTAGTCTCTGGGCAAACAGCCACATTAGCATCTCATTATGCCCTGATTTGCATGCAGTTTGCCCGCGTTACTGCAGGGTCCCACAGCTCCACCTGTACGTCAGTCTGGAAGTACGGGGCTGGCCAGGTCCGACTGCAGCTCCACCTGTAGGTCAGTCAGGCAGTGCATGATGATAGCTGCCGGCTACATGTAAACAGTACAGCATAGCCAAGGCCCCTGGAATTCTGCAGTTCTGCGGTTGCGGAATTTGCCGCAGAATTTGCACCATGCCGCGGAATATATATAGTGCCGCAGAATTAATTGTTTTTGGTGAATTTTCATATAAATATACTGTTTTTCCATAGTGTCAGGCTTTCTTTCACACCACGTTTATCCTGAAGCCCCTCCTCTATGCTCAGCATATGATGTCATCGATGACATCACATCATATTTAGCCAATGACAGGACTGCATTCTGCCAAAGAAATGAATAAATCATGCTGCAGAAATCAGAAAATGCTGCCGCAGAAGTCAAGGAGCCCTGCCGCAGAAATCAGAAAATTCTGCCGCAGAACACCAGGGGCTCTGAGCATAGCATAGCATAGCATATCGTACCCCAGGGGACAACACAGCATAGGCACAGGTGGTGGTGGTGCTGCATGCAACTGTCACACTGTAGGTCATGCTACAATGCAAAGCAGACACTACAGTAGCAAGGGGGCCGGTAGTGTGAGGGATATGGCAATGCCTATAGTATGTAGGGCAGTGATGACCACTGCACTGTACACAGTGATAGGTCCAACTTGCAGGTGATTACTGACAGTGGACAGTACTGTTACGCTGTTGTGTGATCCACAGATGCTGCACCTGTGGCATGGGATGCTCACAGTGACATATACATGGCTGGCTGTGTGTGCTGTGGCATCTGTACAGTTGTACGGTATGTGGCTGGGGGGGGCACGTAAGATCCGACAGGCACACAGGTGGTGGGGTATTCCCACTACTGGCCCATGTGCACTGCATGATGTGTCCCAGCCTTGTGGCCACACCTGGACTGTGGTGAGGTCTGGCCACCCATACACCCTCCCCTCACTGGCCACCATGCCCACAGTGCTGCATGTGTGTGCTGGCATCTGTTGGTCATCACAGACATATGGTCTGCAGGTGTGTGCTGTATGGCCACACTACCATGCTGTCCCCTGTGGGTCAGATCACCCCTTACTGTCTGTACTTGGTTGCGACTGGTGGCAGCTGTTGGCATCATGGTGGTGCCATCAGTGAGCGGCATGTGTCCTCCATGTCTGGCAGTTTCTAAATGTCATACTCATATGTTAGGGTCGCGCAAGCCACACAAATCCCATGCAAACACCGCACAAAGCACCAATGTCATGCAAAGCTGTTTGTCCAGGGTTAAGACCAGCTTTTCCTGAGCGGTAATTTGTACCGTGCAAAGGGTCGCGCTAAGTCGCGCTAAACACCTTAGCATGGCACTAGCTGATGAATATCCCAAAGCGCCTGTATTCATGTTTAGTGTGCCCCCTTGCATACAATTATGGTTTGCCCAGTGCTAATGCGATTTGTGCACTCTATTTGGTCTTTTGAATATAGCAGACCTTCACTAATCCCACGCTAAACCCATGCAAATGGTTTGCGCACCGTGCAAAGCTTTGAATATCTGGGCCATGGTCAGCAAACTCAATATACCACAGGACTTTTCTCTGCCAAGAACATGTATATTTCTATGTTCCAGTACACAGTTTATTTATAATACACATGGTCTGCAAACTCGATACACCACAGGGCTTTTCTCTGCCAGGAACATCTATGTTTCTACGTTCCAGTACACAGTTTATTTATAATACACACACAGTGATTCTTACTCTGAGAATCAGGATAAAATCCATTGAGGGTTTTCCTCAGAATCTATAAACATAACAGGGGCATAGCCAGGATTTGGTGAGGGGGGTTCTAAATATTTCCCGGGGGGGGGGGCTGGGGGCATGCTCCCGCAGAAATAACAAAAAAAAATAAGGAGTTAAATGGTGTAGTTTCGTGCATTTTTAGGCAATAGCTGTGACCTGGGACTGGGGAGGGATGAGACTGACAACTTGAATTTTGACGCAGTTGAAACATTGAAGCTGTCAGAACTGACATACACTCTTATCAGACATAGTTTTCCTTTTTTTTCCCCTACGGCCCCACCATCTCCATTCCTGACTGTGGCTTATTTGTTTTAACTGGGTAAGGAGATGGAATGAGATGTCCTGTAGATCCTTAAAAGCCATTTTTTTTCTTTTTTGGTTTTCCTGCCCTATCATCTCCATTCCTGACTGTGGTTTTCCCTTTCTACCTTTTGCCACTGACTAAAGTTGTGTTGCCTGCAGTTTATTTATTTATTTCATTTTCGTTGCCTGGATAAGTGCACTAGACAAATTCTGCCTATTTTCAAGCATGACCCGGGAGAGGGGGGAGTTTAAACAGGGTGAATTCTGCCACCGCCCCGTCAGGCTACAGTATGGTGGGGAGAGACTCTAACAGTTTCCAGCTCTTGAGTGTTTTTCTTTTTACAGTCTGCTCCCCGTCGAGATGAACACCACTGAGACCTAGCTGGGCAGGGAGGAGGGACAGATGACCATTGGAAATTGGGTTTTGAATTTAATTTAATATTAGTGAGCAGCCACCGTGAAGAAGCAAAGAGCCCAGCTGCACTGATCTCACACACACACACACATTACTACTGTCAAGACTGGTAGCGGGAAAGTGTCTGAGTGTCACCCGAGTCTGCACGCTCTGCTCTGAATAATCACATGGCCAACCCTTTCATAGTCACCTAACCAACACTGGTTCTGTCAATCCAAGCCTCCTTGTCTGTCCCCGGTGGGAGGTGGGGCTCATTGCTGCCTATTCATAAACTGACGCCTGCCTCCTGTCTCGCTAGTGGCAATTTAAATTGATCATTTTCCGACACTGACCCGACAGTTGCTGTGAGTAAAATTGGAGGATCAGATTTTGGCAAACCAGAGTCTGAGGCAGTTTTGACAAGTGGTAGGAGGGTTTACAATTGCAGTTTTGGAGTTGTGGCAAGCAGAAGGGGGATTTTCAATGCAGTTGAAGGGGGGAGTTCCATGCACTCAGGAACCCCCCCCCCCGGCTATGCCTATGACATAATAACCCACAAATCCTGTGCCTGAACCTTATCAAAAGAAAACTAGTGCTAGAATATGCTTTATGAAAAAGGAAGCTTAGTATAAAAGAACAAGAATGACTTTCTCAAAAGGAAAATCAACAGGTAAGGCTCAGGGCAGGTGACAGTGACTGAGGTGTCTTTAGTTCAGTTAAATTGTATTGACGGGAATAGAGTGCTAGGCAATACTGCCTACTTTCAGCCTTCTCCCGGGGGTGGGTGGGGGTGGGATGCAAATACAAACCAACTGAGACTGAACCACGCTGAGCTGTTGATGGCATTTTAATAAATGGTGACAGTTGTTCAGGACACCTGAGAAATTCCCTGACTCTTTCCAATAGGTCCCACAGGACATACATAACATTGCAGCCAGAATAAGGCTTTCTGATGATCTGTTAAAGGTGCCGGGGTAAAATACAGATTCAGAAACATACCCCTTCTGAACTAGGAGGAAACAATTTGGATAGCACAGGTTAACATATGGAAATCCCTAGAGTTTTTTTAAACGGAAAATAGTACAAATAATTACACAATTCCAGCTTCCTATGTTTACATATTTAAGTTTTGTTTACCCCCCACACACACACACACACACACACACACACACACATATCATGTGTCTGGAGGCTAGGCTAAGGAGTGGTTTCTATTTTTTTTTGTTGTTTTGTGGGCAGCAGGCTGAACCCAATCAAAATAGAGTTCACTACTATGTCATAGAAGAGTGGGTGTTGAAACTGATACATCCGCTATTTTTATACTGTTTTTAATGCCTCAGGTAATACAGAGTTACAGGTAAAAACAAAGGGAATGGTTTCTGTATGAGCTGAACAGGTTTTTCTCCTTGTGGCAAAAATGTTCACAAAGAAACATCCTGACTTTACAAGTTCTCTCTTATACAGGACTTACCTTATGGAAATGATATGCATAGAAACTATCTAAACAAGAGTTTCTATCCTTATCTAGAAAACAGCTACATCGAACAGTGATGGTGAACATTTGTCCTCAGGCTCCAGCACTTCCACTGTGCTCCACAATGAAAGAAAAGTTTGCTGTTGCACAGCTTGATGGGAAGAGGGAACTCTGTAAGATGTGGGATGTGCTCGGGTTAAGCAGTTATGGAAGATTTGGTGTCAAAGGTGATTTGAAAGAAAAGAGCCTAGAAAAAAGATTGGTCCATGACCTGAATGCAATCTTAAGGCAGAAATTATGGAACCTTTCTGTCCAGAGTGTCCTTTTGTTGCCGACATTTGGAGATTTATGGCCCAGAGATGGCACCTCTCCTGGTTGGAAAGCATAAACATTTAGTACTTGGAGACTTTCCACTGCAGTGCAAGAAACACAGTCAAATCACGCTGATAGTAATATTTCCCAGTTAAAATTCTATGTGCGGCAGGCAAGGTGCTAGTTGGTGCTGCAACAATTACATTTTCCTTATTTGTCTGTTGCAAGGATGACAGAAGCTGCTATTGGTACTGAAGAGAGGAGAACTCTACAGAACAGGCAGCATTTCATGTTTTACGGGAATCTGTTACACGGATTTGGTACTTCATTTAGCTATTTTTCATTTACTTCTGTAGATTATAAACTATATGCTTTTCTGTCTTATACAAAAGAGAAAGAGAAGAGAGGGGGGGAGGGGTTTTCAGTTTTAGGCATAGGATTTGGAATAGAGCAAGGTTGGGGTTTTTTGGGCTGTTTAGTGTAAGAAGAATGATTTTTCCCTGGCTTTTATTTTTTGCATATTTTGGTTGTTTTTGATAGGGTGTGTTATATTTCTCTTTGTTTTCTGAATTGTTTTGTTATTGATTTTTGTATGTTTGTCATGATTCTTCTTTTAATAATACTCTTTTCAAGTAAATCCATGGGATCTTTAATGCCCACCTGGTACAACCACCAGAAAAGGCAGACAGGATCTTAGTTTGTCTCATTTGAAAGGCAGAACACCCCAACAGTACAGCATCCCCTTACTACTGCATTTGGGTACCTGCATTTATGGTATGCACCCTATCCCAGTGCAGGACTAGAACTCACAACCTTCCAGCCCAGGTGCGTATGTGCTACCAACTGAACTATGTTGATGCCTTGTGAAGTAACAACTATTTGCTGACTGTGCAGTGAACAGCTTACCTACTAGCATAACCTGAGCTGTTATATATGGAAGGCAGAGTAGCCTAGCCTAGTGGTTAGAGCACAGATCTGTGAACTTGGAGACCCAGCAGATCCAGGCTGGAATCCTGCAACTGGCTCTTACTCACTGTACGACCCTCGGCAAGTTACTTAACTTCCCTGTGATTCATTCTCTCACATTCTATGTACCTTACCCCCTGACCGTTCCTTAACTTCACTGTGATTCATTCTCTCACATTCTGTGTACCTAACCCCCTGACCTTTCCTTAACTTCACTGTGATTCATTCTCTCACATTCCATGTACCTAACCCCTGACCTTTCCTTAACTTCACTGTGATTCATTCTCTCACATTCTATGTACCTGACCTTTCCTTAACTTCACTGTGATTCATTCTCTCACATTCCATGTACCTAACCCCCTGACCTTTCCTTAACTTCACTGTGATTCATTCTCTCACATTCTGTGTATCTAACCCCCTGACCTTTCCTTAACTTCACTGTGATTCATTCTCTCACATTCCGTGTACCTAACCCCCTGACCTTTCCTTAACTTCACTGTGATTCATTCTCTCACATTCTGTGTACCTAACCCCCTGACCTTTACTTAACTTCACTGTACTTAATGCTCTCTCTTTTTGGCACCTTTCCCGACTTTTCCTTAGCCTCCCTGTGTGCACCTAATGGTTGCTGACAACTCTTCATGGATTGTAAAGTGCTTTGTGATACAGTGTGAATGAAAGGTGTTATATGAAACCAAATTCCTTTCCCTTTCTTCATTTCCTCCTCAACTCCACAGAAGAAATTCTTAACAGTCTCTGCTAAGGCCAGGCTGATATCTTACACTCATTTGAGACGATAAAGAAAACCACTGGTGTGCAGTGCCATGTTAATATGACCGTCACCTAAGAGTGGTACGGTAGTCCTGTACATGTGATGTGAACACCAGCTGATCCACATTTCCTTGGGGGGGGGTGCATGACAGACTATCAGTAAGAAAATCTGACATTCTGGATGGTGCTGAATTGTCATTTATGGTGGAAATAAACCCTCCTTTTCTGTATGACTCACTTGAAATTTGGTGAAGGAAACTATCAACACGTGGGGTATGTAATAATAATCAGGGCACATCTTAGTTTTGCATGATACTCAGTTATACTACAAATCACTTTACTAATAAAATGATGTCATAATCTCCTTAGCCAGCAACGTAACTCTACTAATAGTTGAAATGCCTGCCCTTTCATCTGCTTTCAGCAACAGATGTTTAGGGCTGAGTAACCCAGAATAGTTATACATGACCTGCAGTCTAAAAGAAGATGTAATATGGAGTCATTTAGAGAGCAGGTACCTACTGTCAGGCACCCAGCTCCCCTCAAACATATATAATAGTAGATCTGCTCTACCGTTGAGGGGCATTAAAATTTCTATGCGCTTCATTCTGGGTAAAAAGTTACAGAACCCCAAATTTGCAACCCATAAAAACAAAGCCATGTCTGACACGCCTCCTTTTGTGATGTCAGAAAATGAAGGCTGCTTGTGTGTGCTCCATAGATCTATATTGGTGCCATTTGACAATGACGTTTAGTAATCTGGTTCAAGGTCAGTTGGCATTCATCTGTATCCCCTTCCCCCGGGTAGTGCCTGAAAATAGGCAGGATTTGTCTAGTGCACTTACCCGGTCAACAAAAAGCTAAATAAAAAAAAAAATAAAAATAAAAAATACTATAAATTAGAGTTGCCACTTGGAACAATGAAAGTGACCGCTCCAGTAAACATAGAAACATAGAAACATAGAATTTGACGGCAGATAAGGACCACTTGGCCCACCCAGTCTGCCCATTTCCCTACCTACTGGATAAGCTGCAGATCCTAGTTAACCAGCAGCCTACTTCTTCTTACCCCCACCCCCCAGAATTGCCTTATGACTGTCCCATGCATGCTTGAATTCCACCACTGATTTTGACTCCACAACCTCCTCCGGAAGTCTGTTCCATGCATCCACAACCCTCTCTGTGAAAAAATACTTCCTTAAATTACCTCTGAGCCCCCCCTCTATCTTCAAATTGTGCCCTCTTGTTCTTGCACACCTCTTTTTTTGAAAGATGCTACCCTCTTGGACTTTGTTGATTCCCCTGAGGTGCTTGAAAGTTTCTATCATGTCCCCCTCTCCCTCCTTTCCTCGAGGCTATACATATTAAGCTCCTTAAGTCTCTCTTCATATGTCTTCCGGTGCAGACCCTGCACCATTTTAGTGCCCTCCTCTGGACAGCTTCCATCCTGTCTATGTCTTTCTGGTTGGGTCTCCAGAACTGCACACAGTACTCAGATGGGGTCTCACCAGCTGTCTGTACAGAGGATAATAACTTCTTGTTTTCTACTGGTGATGCCTCTCCCTATGCATCCCAGTAACCCCCAACCCTCCTTGCTGCCCTCTCACATTGCTTGCCCACCTTTGGGTCATCTGATATGACTACCCCAGGTCCCTTTCCATTTTTGTTGTTGTTAGTATCTCACCCCATTGTGTACTCTTCACCTGGGTTTTGTTTCCCAAGTGCATTACCTTGCACTTCTTAGCATTGAATCTAAGCTGCCATACATTTGACCATTCCTGTAACCTTGCCAAGTCCTTCTCATCCTTTCCACCCCACCCTGTGCATCAACTCTGTTGCAGATCTTAGTGTCATCTGCAAGAAACATACTTTTCCTTCCAGTCCTTCCACAATGTCGCTTATAAAGACATTGAAGAGGACCGGTCCTAATACTGAACCCTCATGTACCCCACTAGTAACCCTCCTTTCTTCTGAGTGGACTCCATTTTACTATTACCTCTGTGTCCTATTCTCCAGCCAATTCTTTACCCAGGCTGTCATCTTGGGACCCACTCCCAGGCTGGCTAACATGTTATTAATCTTTTGTGTGGGACTGTGTCAAATGCCTTGCTAAAGTCTAGGTAGGCCATGTCCACAGCCCCTCCCTGATCTACTACTTTGGTCACCCAGTCAAAGAAATCTATCAGATTTGTCTGGCATGACCTTCCCGCTGTGAATCCATGCTGCCTAGGGTCCTGTGCCCCTCTGGCCTCTAGATATTCAACAATTCTTTCCTTCAGAAGTGATTCCATCATTTTCCCTATCACTGAGGTTAAACTAACAGGTCTGTAGTTTCCTGCTTCTGCCTTGCTCCCACTTTTGTGAAGGGGAATCACATCTGCCCTCCTCCAGTCCTCAGGAACCACCCCATCCTCCCATGATTTGTTAAAGAGGGTAGTCAGTGGTGTCACTAGTTCTACCCTTAGCTCTTTTAGAATTCTGGGATGAATCCCATCAGGCCCCATTGCTTTGTCCACCTTCAGTTTTAAGAGTTCTTTCAGAACCCTTTCTTCTGTAAATGGGCTGGTATCAACTTCTGTATCCAGAGTGTTACTACTGTTTGTTTATGTACCCTCCCCCTCTTCATTTGTAAATACTGAGCAAAAATATTTGTTTAGTATCTCTGCCTTTTCACAGTCTCCCTCTGCCCACCCTCCTCCCCTTTATTAAGCCTCACTATCCCTCCCTTGGTCTTCCTTTGCTCCCTGATGTACCTATAAAAGGTTTTATCCCCCTTCTTAACTGAGTTGGCTATCTTTTCCTCGGTTTGGGCCTTTGCTGTTCTGACTGCCTTCCCAGCCTCCTTTTGCTTTAACTGATACAGTTCTCTGTCCTGCTCCTTCTGTCATTCCTTGTACTTCCTGAATGCTTTCTTTTTCTCTTGAACCTTCACTGCCACTTCCTTTGAGAACCATAGTGGTTTCTTACATCGCCTTGTTTTGTTTATTTGCTTCACACAAAGGCTCGATACCTCTGTGATGGCAGTTTTTATTATTCCCCATTGTTCTTCCACCCCTCCTTCCTGCCCATTTGCTAGTGCATTCCTTAGGCACTCACCATTTTGGCAAAGTCAGCCCTCCTAAAGTCCAGTACTTTTGTCTTTGTATGGCTCAACTCTATTGCTGTGTTTATTGTGAACCATACTGTTCGATGGTCGCTAGTTCCCAGATGGCTACCCACTTCTACATCTGTGATCCTCTCTCCATCTCCATTTGAGAGAATCAAGTCTAATATTGCTCCTCTCGAGTGGGCTCCAGTACTAGTTGTCTAAGGCATGCCTCCTGTAGGGCATCTAGAATAGTTGCACTCTTCAAGTGGCAGCTGCAACTTCCATTCAATTAACATCTGGCATATTCAGATCACCCATCCTCAATATCTCCCCTTTTCTGCCATTCTAAGTATACTTTCTATCATTTCCTGTCCATTTCCTCCCCTGAGAAGAGTCTGATACTAACCCCTGTGCGTATTGTGGTGCCATTGCCTGTCTCCAAATTTACCCACAGTGCTTCTTCTCCTCCCTGTTTACCCTTTTGTTCTGTTGCTTTTATTCCTTCCCTTATGTAAAGAACTCCTCCTCCTCCTCTTTTGCCCTCCCTGTCCCTCCTGTAGATAGTGTATCCTGGTATGTTTATGTCCCAGTCATGGTTTTGTGTGTACCATGTTTCTGTGACTGCCACGATATCCAGATGTTCCTCCTCCATCAAGGCCACTAATTCAGGAAGCTTGTTACCCAGACTACGGGCATTAGTACTCATTGCTCTCCATTTTTGATGGCTTTACCTTCTGTTGCAGCATCCCCCACTGACCGTTCTACCTCACTCTTTTTCTCATTTAGTACCCTGTTTTGTAGGGAGAGGCTGGGATTTTCCTGCTGCTTGTCAGTGCCTCCCCCTTTGACTAGTTTAGAAGCTTGCCAATGAAGCATTTAAACCGATTGCTCAAAAGATTTGTTCCCTTCCTGGACAGATGCAGACCATCCTGCCAGTATAGGCTGGTGTCCCTCCAGGTGGAACTCCAGTCCCCAATGAAGCCAAACCCCTGTGCTCCGCACCATTTTTTCAACCATTCATTAAACTGCATGGTGCCAATTACCCTCGCCTCCCCCGTGCTTTTGACAGGCAGCACCTCTGAGAAGGATATTGTGTGTGCTACTTGTCTTAGGTCCCTCCCTAACTCTGCAATGTCCTCCTGCACTGCTCTAATCTCATGATGAGCCAAGTCATTTGTCCCTACTACACTAGCAGCTGCTTTGATATTTCTACATGGCACCTCTAAATAGTACTAAACCCCATAGACATATCGCATACATACAGGTTAATGACCTGCACCCTCAGTATTCATTTTCTGACATCACTAAAGGAGGCGTGTCAGACAAGGCTTTGTGTTTATGGGGGTGCAAATTTCGGTTGCTATAACTTTTTAACCAGAGGGAAGCACATAGCATTTTTAATGACCCTCAACAGTAGAGCAGATCTACCATTATATGTGTTTGAGGGGAGCTGGGTGCCCAGCAGTAGCTACCTGCTCTTTAAGGAGAGGGACAGTGAGCGGTGACTCACAGTTTCAATGCTTATGAAAAGCATTTTAATAAGAGATACTTGACATACTGTAGCTGTCAGCAGTCCTGAGGTCTCGATGACTAAGCCCTTCTACATGGGATAAGCAATGTCATTATTGTGTCATTTATCTTCGTGAGTTGGGGGGGGCAAGTTCATAACTCATGAGTTATGAAGGTCCTGTCCCCTCACAAGTGGCATTCTGAGTCAGGTCATTGTGCATCAGGTTCAGATCACACATTTTCAGATTTAGCTCATTGGTGGCGCTCTGTTTATTTTCACATCACTCATCTGATTAGAGTGCTTATGTAGCTCCACTGTGATGTCATCAAATATTGTTTCAGCAGCTCTCCCATTGGCTGAGTACAATAGTATGACATTTCTAATGTATGTTATCTTCTTGTTTGTGACATACAGTATCTACATTCAAAATAAACATTCTGGCCTGAATTTTCAAAGGCCCTTGGGATGCACGTCACAACTTGTGTCATGATTTTAGCTCAATTGCCCTACTTGCATCAACAAGTTAGCCCACATAAAATGTGTGACAACTTCTTGTTGCAAAGGCCATGAGTTGTGCTCAGAAAATGACACATCACCAAAATAATAATGCATGCATCAAAATAATAATGTATGCACCAAAATAATAATGCATGCACAGGGTTTTAAATAATTGATTGGCAGTTTTTTTCCTTGGGACAATGCTAACTGTACAGAAAGTATTTATATAGGTTTCTAGAAACGTTATGTTTGTTAAACACAGGGGCCCAGATATTCGAAAGGGTTGCGCATGGCACAACAGTGTTGCGCCATGCACAACCCACTGATGCACCCTGGCATGATATTCAAACGGGAATTGTGCCTGGCACAAATCCTGATGCACCGGAGCGCATCAGTAATGTATACGGTGCAGGTGGGGGGGCGTGCCCATGCATACTCTGCACATCCCAATATTCAGCCCGAGATGTGCTGAGTTCATGCAATGCGCAATCCTTACTTGCGCCACACAAAGTTGATTCCAAAAAAAAAAAGGAACAACAGATGGCCACCCACAGGTGAGCTGCCGTATTGCAGGGCACAACACGGCAGCTGCCACCTGTGGGTGGCCACCCGAGCTCTGGCTGCACCCAGTGGTGCCCCGCCATGCCTGATTGTGGGCATACCAACAGAAATGACCCTCCTAACTCCCTGGTGGTCCAGCGGACTGCTGTCAGCCCGATCGTGGGCTTCAGTAAAATAATAGAACTCTAATATCCCTGGTGGTCCAGTGGACTACTCTCAGCCCGATCACGGGCAATTGTATAAAAACAGTACAGCCACTATCCCTGGTGGTCCAGCGGACCCCCTCCCCCCCGCCCACTGATCCCTACTGCGTAGCTTCCCCTGGTCAGCGGCCTGGCGCTTACCGTCGGTAGGGCTGTAAGCCCATTGGTCCACAGTGTGAGCCAATGGGCATGCAGCTATAATACCGATACTACACATTCCAGATATGTGAATGGATCCATTCACATATCTGGAATGTATATCTGGCCTGACTTCTGCGCCCATTGGCTCACGCCAGACCAATGGGCGACAGACCTCTGGCCGTGTCAATCGGCGGGCGGTGGGGCGGCAGGTGGTGCTGCCGCCGGCTGCTGACTGGGTGGAGCGGGCAGTGGGATCAGTGGTGGGGCGGGGGTCCGCTGGACCACCAGGGATAGTGGCCATACTGTTTTTTCTACAAATGCCCGCGATCGGGCTGAGAGCAGTCAACTGGACCACCAGGGATATTGGAGTTCTATTATTTTACTGAAGCCTGCGATCGGGCTGACAGCAGTTCACTGGACCACCAGGGATATTGGATGGGATTTTATTTTACTGAAACCCGTGATCGGGCTGACAGCAGTCCGCTGGACCACCAGGGATGTTAGATTGTTTAATATTTTACTTCAGCCCATGATCGGACTGTGGGGCACATTGCCACCCTGCAGGGGGCGTCGGTCCCCGATGGCTGCTGCATGGCAGTGCGCCAGGCGCAAGTCGCCGGGGATCGGCGCACCTGCATGCAAATGGGGCCAAGATGACATGCAAATGACTCCATTTGCGTCTTGCATAGATTATGGCCTCATTTGCATGTGCACTTCTGAATATCACGGTTGCTGTACATAGCGCAACAGAACTTGCGCTAGCGCATCCCCCTGCTCCACTCTGGCCACTTGCACTGGTGCAGTGCCACTGCCCCATGTGCACTGCGGGTGGCCAGGGTGCGATATTCAACTATGCTGTGCCATGGTGCAGCTCTGTTGAATATCGCCCAGTCAATGCCCCTGCGCAGCCAAGTTGCACTGCGCCCAGGCTTGCGCCACAGCCTGGCGCAGTTTGAATATCCAGGCCAGTGAGGCAAGTGCTATGCATTTTCACAAAGTTTTATTACTTTTATAAGCAAAAAGCTAATCAATTTTTGGAGTTAAATAAAACCCTGATGCAGCAAAATAATAATGCATGCATCACAATAATACCACATGCATCAAAATAATGCATTCACCAAAATAACACATACATCACAGTAATACTGCATGCATCAAAATAATAATGCATGCATCAAAACAATAACACATGCACCAAAATAATAACACCTGTGTGGTGAAAAAACTGTGGTTGTTCATACCCCTTATGGTTTAGGATGTTGCCAGATGAATCTGGAAGGAGAGGCAAGAGGCGTACTTTAGAGCCAAGATGCCAGGTTTACTACAACTAATTGTAGTACACAGCAAAATGGCTTTGTTTTCACTAGCACTACCACTATTATCCAATAGAGAGACAGAAACAAGATTGCTGGGACCACAAACCAGCCCCACTAATGTCACAAGGAAGTCTGGGCAATTTGAGTCCTAGATGATTCTTTCTGAAGCATGAGTGATGGTGTGGCAATTCAATGCACCAGGCTTGGGGGTTTTAGTATGTTGGTCAGTCGACCACTGGGCATTAGCCCAGGGAAGCGCTTCCTGTACAGGCCATAAAATGGGGCACCCCCCAATGAACCAGAGACAGCGGAAAGCATTGTAGGCCTCTTGGCCATAGGAAGAAGATGACTCCAGGGGTCACTGAGGTGATGTAGAAGGTAAAGTGCCTGGCTGAGGGTGGGTGTCAAAGCCTAGTCATGGGTGAGGAAAATCCTTAGGTGGAGTCATCAGCTGTGATGACCTTGGGCTGAAGGGCAGGTGAAGATCCAGTCGAGGGAAGGATGTTGGCTGTGACGATCCACGGGACCCTTACCACCTCACCCCTGCAGCTTCAGAACCTGTCAGTCTTCAGTATGACCTCTGACTGAGCCACAGGAACACAAGCCACTTATGGATGGTACAATCATGAGCATGGCAATCCTCAGTGTGGACTCCTGCATGTGCCACCAGTGTTTATGCCACTTCAGCAAAATGGGGCACAGAGCCTGGCAATCCTCAGTGAGACCTCTCTGTCAAGCCACTGGTGCTACTGCCACCTCTGGGGAACAGTCAATAGCCTTGCAATCCTTGGTGAGGCCTCAGTCTGGGCCACTGGTACTACTGCCACTTCTAGGGAAGAGCCTGACAATCCTTGGTGAGGCCTCGGTATGAGCCATCAGTACTGTTGCCACCTTGGGACACAGTCTATGCGGGAGACTGGGCAACATGACTCTGAGTTTACTGGATGACTGAAGTCCCTCAAGCTAGAGCCAGAGTGGCTCCCAACCTGAGTCACTTTGATGGGCCCTTGCTAACAGCTGTCTACAACCTATGACTGGCAATTCGAACCTGGGGTGTCGTGATGAAGGCTTGGAGTTGATGGAAGTCATTGGAGGTGGGTGCAGGCGATGCTGGAATTTCCGAGGATTCTCCCTGGGTCAAAGAAAAGGCACTGGAGAAGCTTTTGATAGTGTGTGAAGGCCCCCGGTGCTGCAGTTCAACCAGGATTCCTGCACCCTTGGGACCGTGCAACCACAAAGGAGAGACAGGACGTCTTCTGCTGGAGACTGTTGCACAGAAGGTTCACTGGGGCTACTACCCAGCTGCATGGACATACTCACCGCACTGGAGGATTCAACTAGATGGCAGATTCCTGCTGAAGACCAACTGAGGCTGCTGCTATAGATCTTCTGGAGGGGAGCTACACTGAAGGGACCCAGGGATTCACTTCAACCTCCTACAAGGGAAGCCAATGTCCACTCTTGCCCTGTCCTCCACCTTCACTGGTCACACTCTCTCTGCTTTCTCCTGACTGTGCACAGCCTTTTCTAGGCTGGGGGTGGTCCTGGCTACTTGCCAGGGGATTGCATCCTCTGTTCAGGGGTCAGCCTCCTGAGGCTGGGTCAGTGGCCTAAAAAAGAGTCTCCAAGTCTGAATTTAAACTGGGCCAGGGGATTGACTGAGAGGGCTCAGCCTGGTCTCCTGCATCCCCTGCTGGGACAGGAATGTGACCAAATTAGTTTGGCCTGGCCTGACTAGGAGTCAGCCTTGGGCAGTGGGAAGGGAGAACAAAGGGAGGAAACAAAATGTTGGTTATGTGTTAAAACTGTGGTTTTAATCTGCTAGGACTGTTTGCTGGGGAAGGGGCCTGCCCAATGCTCTGTAGGGTCCCCTAAGCTTTTTCAGGATCACTCACTAAGCTGCCAGTGTCCCCATGGCTGCCTGGCCTTTAATGTCCCTAGGGATCCCTTATCTTCTGTGGTGCTCCAGTTTCCCTGGGGCACTACACATGCATCAAAATAATAATACATGCATCAAAATAATAACACATGCACCAAAATAATAACACATGCACCAAAATAATAATGCATACATACAATTGATAACACACGTATCAAAATAACACATCAAACTAACACATGCATCAAACTAATAATGCATACACTAACATAATAACACATGCATCAAAATAATAATGCATGCATCACAATAATACTGCATGCATCAAAATAATAATGCTTACACCAAAATAATAATGCATGCATGAAAAAATAGCACATGCACCAAAGTAATATTGTATGCATCAAAATAACACATGCAACAAAATAATAACCATGCTTTAAAATAACACATGCATCAAAATAATAATGCATGCACCAACATAATAATGCATGCATCAAAATAACACATGCAACAAAATAATAATGCATGCTTCACTGTTCTGCCTTTAAGAATGTAAACTGCTATAAATTCACCAAAATATTGGACAATATCAATCCAATAGTTTGCTACATTTATTTTGATGCACACACCACTGAAAATTGGGAATTGTGCCTATGTCATCACTTCTGAAAACCCAGCCCTTTATCTTGATAGTAGATATGGCACAACAAAAATAACATTATTTATCTGGTGAAAAATATTGCCTCTGATGCGATATAAATAAGTGCGAGCACACAACAGGATATGCGGTTGTGCGCTGATGTACACACACCTTGGGTGTGTTGTGAGGCATGAGGCAAAGTGCATATATAAGACAGTGGCTGCACACCCTGAAGTGTGTTTCCACAATTATAAAATGGGTGAAAAAATTAAGGTATATATAGGGGGAAGAATATGAAAAAGGTGTAGGCTTGCAGTCATTGGGGAATAAGGTACAGTCATGTGATGCATTCAAACCAATGGTAGAGTAGGATTTTTCTTAATCATTTTCTAAGTAAGAATAAGACATGACAGGGTGTGCATTAGACACTTTAACACATGGCTAGGAAGCATAGTGAGGCACTAGCCATGTGTTAAAGTGTCTAACACATATCCTGGAGTGTCTTATTTCACTTATGAAATGGTTATCTAAAATAAAGATGTATGTCATAACTAAAATGCATAATATTTAATAGTAAAACACTTACATGTTTGTCTTAATTTTTAGTAAAATAGTTCCTCCGCCTGTTTTTTTTTTTTACTTGAGGACTTTTGAGCTGCTAGGGCATCCTTACTTGTAGTTGTTATGGCGCTATCCCCCCAACCCGTCTTTAGTTTGGAAGTCATGCTGTCTTCTTTTAGAATTGTTCTAAGTTATGGTAAGATGTATTATGAAATGGGCAGCAACCTCTTAAGTACTACTCAGCCGAAAATGAGGATGCAGCCACTCGGGGAAGTGGCAGGTCGGGAGAGCAAGTGAATGAAAACGGGAGCAAATGTCAAGTGACCAACAGAACAGCACAAGGTGAGCTGAGGTTGCTAAACAGACAATGTAAAGCACAGTTTTTTTGAATAATAGAAAGATTATGAGACTTTATGAGGTGAGGGAAGTTGACAGCAGTTGGCAAGTCAGCTTACGATAAGGACATGAAGCGAGGGAGAGTGCGGGTGGCTGAGCTATCATGTGAGCAGGCGAGGAGAGACAGAGCATGATAGTTGTTTTGTTTTTAAATGTGTTGCGTGCATCCATGTAAAAAAAAAACACACAACAAAATCTAAGAGCCTAAAGGAGGGAAGTATTGAGCATCTGCAATTGGCAGCCGATTAGGACAGCCAGCGAAATTTAGGTGGGCAAAACAAACAAGAAGGCTGCTTTAGCTTTTATGAACATTCCAACTGGGCAGCTTTACCAATATCAGTGCCCACTGGGCACTGCTGGACCTTTTTATTTATTTCGCTTTTGTTGACCGGGTAAGTGCGCTAGACAAATCCTGCCTATTTTCAGGCATGACCCGGGGGAGGGGGATACAGATGAATACCAACTGGCCTTGAACCAGATTAAGCTGTTGGTGGTATTTTTAGTGAATGAGAGAAATTTAGCCAGGACACCGGGGAAATTCCCTATTTGTTTCGATAAGTGCCATGGGATCTTTAACATCCACTTGAACTACCACCAGTCCAGGCAGATGGGACCTCGGTTTAACGTCTCATCCGAAAGACAGCACCTTAGAAGTGCAGCACCCCTCTCATGCTGCACTACAGTGTCAGTACTGGGATATTAACCCAAGTGCCAGATGTGGGAACTGAACCCACAACTCTCTTATCTCCCGGCCTCAGAGACCAGTGTGCTACCAACTGAGCCACTGACACTTGTTTCTGTGCGTTAGACACTTTATCACACAGGTATTGCCCAATGAAATTCCTTACATTTTGGTGCCCATTTCATAACTCTTGATACTACACTGCCTCCGTTTGTTTTAAACTTGTAATGTCATGTGGGTGAGGGGGGGAGAGCTGTCCCTAACCACACTGTAATTAGGTAAAACTTCAGCATGGGTAACATCGCAAAGTTCCATAAAGTGGTGTCATAGAAATATAGGCCCAGATATTCAAACTGCGCCACAAAGTAGCGCAATAGCAGGAGCAGGCGCAAGTACAGTGCGTCTATGCGTAACACGCGTGATATTCAAACATTGCGCAGGGCTAGATGCACTTGCACCACACAACTGAATATCACGACTACTGTGCCATGGCGCAACCAGGGATGCACAGTGGAGCAGGGTAGCAGCGCATCAGCACAACCAGGGATGTGCAGGGACAGGATTCAGGGGTCCCCCACACATGGAAGATATGGGCTGAGGAGCACACAGCAGAACAGACAGCGCACCCCACACCCCATGAACCGCCCAACCAGAGGAGAGCTGGAAGAACCACCGGCCCATGGAAACCAGCCACAATCCCACAGCTGGGGCATGGTGCCCCAGCACACCCCCTGGCATTCTATGACCGGCAAACAAGGAGGTCTGCCCACCCCGTGCTACACCATCCCACCAATGCAGAGCACACCCTGCACAGTGTTCCACAGACACCCTGCCCAGGAGCAGCGCCCAACACTGCAGGACACCCCATGCAGGCCACCACCCCACTGTGACAATGCAACCCTGTGCACCATTGAGACATGCAAGGCAGCCCCACCGTGAGCACCCTGAAGTGTGCAGCAGCAGACACCGATACAACAACTGCAGACACAGTGCCACCCTGCATGGCCCCTCCCCGATGTACAGCTGAGAGACTGCCCATGCGTCGGCATATGAGGTACCACACATGCGACAGGGCATGCCCCGGGCACCACCACCAGTGGTACAGCACCCTGCACACCCTCCCAAGGACACACCCTGTCCCAGCACTGGCCTCAACAGCCAGCAAAGAAGCCTACAGTGGTGCATGGAAGCATGCGCCACACAGGATGCAACACAGTGCATGGACAAACACCAACCCATACCCAAGTGCACACCAACACAGGGACACAGCAGTGAGTCAACAAACCTGCTGGCATGTGGCCACAGCAGCCGTGTACCCACAGCTAGCACCCCTCCATGGCACAGGTGTACCAGCCACCCTGCGCATGCACCATGAAGCTGTACGCCACCAGCACGCAGCTGGAGCACAAGTGACAGACAGTGGAGCACATCCCCTGCAACAGACACAAGTGACAGCATGGGGGGGAACAAAAACAGCGGAGACCACAGTGCCACCTGAGGCAGACATGCACCATACTGGTGACAGGAGGCAACTTGGCATTGTGCCTGGTACAGTGGTTGTCCAGCATGGACAGCCACCACTGACATGCCAGCAGATGGTGCATATCACAGACACGCAAGGGTGTCAGCGGCACAGCCCATGGATGGTCTGACAGGGGCACCATGGACACAGAGCATGCACCATGGACCACTGTACACAGACATCCAGTGCACACAGAACAACACACAAACCACAGACAGTGACTGATTCCCCCAACCACACCATAGGCGGTTCCCCTCTGGACACACACACACGGCCATGCCTGCACCAATCCTGACGTCATGCACACCACTGCAGCTGAGCACCTGTAGCCTGCTTCAAATCACAGACCACCACAGTTGTCATAACAAAATAAATGTATTAAATATAGGCAATAAACATAACTATATACAAAGATATACAATGGGGGGAAGGGCCACAAACCAGGTGGGGGCGGGTAAGGGACAGGGTTGAACAAATGGGAGAGGGAAGAAGGGGTGTGAGGGTGGGTCCAGGGAGCTAAAAAGCATCCGGGGGGGCATTGAGGGCCTAACATCTGTCCCGCTGTTCTGTCCTGTGGCGTCTGTGCAACCTCCTCCTATGCACACCATGCCTCTCTAGCCACTGTAGAATCTCAAAGGATGCCCTTGACAGCTGCAGCAACTCCTACAATGCCCTCTCCATAGCATTCCAATGCCAACCACCTAGGACAAGGGAGCAGAGTCAATAGGTGTGACTGTCCATCCCCCTGCAGCCCACCCATTGTACATGGCATACAGCCGTGGGTCACGCCCCTGTGATGGTGTGCGACCACCCACAGTGATTGTTTCCACAAGACCTGCCCACCCAGGTGCACACAGCCAAGTGGACCGCTGCACACACCCACCACCCAATTCCAGCACAGCACCACCATGGCTGTACAGTGACATGGCTATGCGGTGCGAAGGCAGTGGTACAGCCATGTACCTGGTGCATGCATGGACCACCAGCGATGCACACCCACACATGCAGTGCCACAGAACAGTGCTGAGTGTACCGTGTGGTGTGCACATCAGTGGCATCACTGGATGGTGGCCATGCCCCACTGCCTACCCTGCAACACAGCATGCACAGAATATCCATGAAGAAAGGTTCTCACCTGCATCTGCAACATCTTGGCACTGATGGACATGTTGCCCGCCATCACGCAGCTGTTGCCGGGCAGCCTCCTGATTCACCTGTGCCTCTCGGGCTCGTCACCTCTCCTCAGGGCCTAGGGTGTAAACATGGAGAGGGGAACATCAGTACAAAACAGTAGCAAAGGCCCCCCCTGGTGTGTGTGATCCGGCACAGCCCAGCCATGCCTCAACCCCACCACGACCAAAACTGCCCACACTGGACAGCCCCCCCGGGGTGGACCAATGCCCACCGTGAAACCTGGACGTACGCTACCAGTGTATGGATGGAGCACCTACCTGGACATGGCACTGTGCCTCGCCTGGTGCGTGCCCGTAGATGGGCAAGCCTGTCTGGGTCCCACCGCCTGAGGTCCCCATGGCGGTGGTGACACTGCTCTGGAGTCCTGCAGATACCGGTGGGCTCTTCAAGTGACACTGCCACCTCCTCCCACACTGCACTCCTAGCCCTATCCAAGGGCACATCCCCAAACAGGGCCCCAGCATGGGACTCTACAATGGCCACCAAATTGGCCAGTTCAGGAGGGCTTCACAGCGCTGCTGTCCTGCGTGCCATTGCTAAAGCTGCTAGGATTACAAAATGGCACTCTGTAGCACACGTCTTCCATTTGCAGATGCTGTGTGGTACAGCACTGCCATTCCCCATCGCACTGTCACCGAACAGCACGATAGGGGTGCACCCAAGTGGACACATGGTGCCTAGGGGGTAAAGGTCAAATGGAGGGTCAAGGGTCTGTCGCACATGGACCGCCACAGTGCGATTGGGACTCCCTGCATGTAGTGTGGTCGGGTGCCTGTGTGTGACGCCCTGCAGTGGCCAACCGCACTGTGGCACCATGGCACCTACGGCACTCCAGGGCACGAGCGCTATACGTGTGAACAGCACACTAGCACCGCTGGCACAGTGGTGGCCATACCCTGCACTGCCTCCTGCGCTCAACATGCCATCAGCATGGCAGGTGTCAGTGTCAGCACCCCCGGGCATGTGCCATGCGGTGCCTACTGCACACGTAACAGAGCTGCGCCTTTGCCTGAGCACGCGCAACACAATTGCGCAAGGCGCAACAGTGCGATATTCAGCCAGCATATGCAAATCAGCTCATCAGCAATTCCATAGCGCAGCCACTGCATTAGCATCCACTTAAAGTTGCGTCTCGCCTCATTTGCATGCATTGCACTATATAAATGCGACATGGGGCTTCAGAGGTCATTGTTTGGTATTGCAGTCTATTGTGGTGGGTTGCATGCTGTTTGGAAGTGTGGACTGTGGTGTGTGTGGGAGATGCATGGGACTGCACATTCAGAGATAACACCTGTCATTCCCACAGGATCAATAATGACCGAATGTGAGGAAGAGGAGGAGGAACAGAGACGTAGGAGACGGAGGAGGCCCACCTTCACCTGAGCAGAATCAGATGCCCTGTTTGAGGTCTACCTCAACAGGGAACCGCTGCTCAGCGGACAGCGAGGAACACCACAGGCCCGTGCTGCGGCATGGGATGAGGCAGCACGTGCCGTCAACCAGCATGGCAGCCACCAGCAGTCCGTGCAGGAGTGCAAGAAGAAGGTGGGCATGGACAAGAGGTGGATAAAAGATAAGGTGGCTGTCATCAGGGCAGCACGTGCTGCAACTAGTGGTGGACAGCCAGATGTGCCACGCCTGATGCCACAGGAGGAGCGGGTGGCTGGCAACATCTGGCGTTGTGCCCTAGTGGGCATTCCAGGTGGTGGCTTCCAGATGGGTGGCAGCCCGTCACTGCATGGTAGGTCCTTTTCTTTCACTACGTGGGGGGGGTGGGGGGAATGCCACAGGGTAGGGCAGAGACATTAATGCTACTGTGTTCCCTTACAGCTCCTGAGCATCTCCATGGGTCAGCGGTGGAAAGTGTGTCCACTGAGGGCGATACCCTGGACACGGAGGAGCGCCATCCACCTCCATAGGTGTCTGAGGGTCAGGACAACAGTATACCCACCTGTCTGTCCGTACTGAAGTTGGTGGTGCTGGTGCAGAGGAGGCCCTGCCCGTGTCCCAGCGTGACACGTCCATGGATGCCAGCATGCTGTGACACGGACTGGTGCTGGATCCGGCACCGATGATGATGATGAAGCACACATCATGGACAGTGATACATGTGGGCCACAGGATGGCCCCACAGCAGGTAACAGCACGGGCATAGCCGTAGTTGGTGCCGCCGTGGAGGCCTGCGTGACATCACAGTCCCAGCCTGTACCTGTATGCACCAGTGGGGCAGCACTGGTGTGCATCCAGGCCAGTGGGGATGTTGCGGCTGCTGCGGTGACACCAGTGAGCCCTGGTGAGCGGTGGCCGGAGGGGCAGTGTTGGCAGTCAGCCAATGACGACGGGGGGACAGTGTCGGGGGGCAGCGTCAGTACACCGTGTGTGGACATGCCCTGGCATGGCTCTGGTGTGCAGCGCCCATCATCAAGGGGTGATGCACAACATGGCCAGGAACACCATGAGGGACATCGTGCCAATCTGGCGGATGACCTCTTTGATGAGCACAGCCGACTACTCCAGGCTTCCGTGGATCAGCAGTCGCGGCTTGTTAGGGCGGTGGATGCACTCAGTGTGGTTCTGCGCCAGGCAGAGGAGTGGCGCAGCAGAGACCATGCTCTGCTCCTGGCAGAGATGGCCCGGCAGTGGGAGGATGTGACCACTGCCATTGACAGGCAGACATGTGCATTTACAGCTGTCATGGTCACATTGGGCACACAGTTTGTTGCACATGCACTGCAGCACCGCGCAGTGTCACGTCCACCCCCCCGTTCCCGGTGTCGTGTGACACCCTCCATGTCGACACTGGGTTCAGCTGTGGGCATCCCAATCACGCCTGGTGCTGGCATGTTCGGTGGGCTGCAGACCCTTGCTCGAACACTGTCGTGTTCCCTCAGCATCATCTCTGGGGGACCGTCGGTGCCACCCCATGAGTATCAATTGCACAGGAGTGCGGTGTTTATGGAACACGTACAAACAGAGGTGAGAAAGAAGTAAGTGCCTCAGCTGAGACTTGAACCAAGGTCACCCAGAATACCATTCCAATTGTGCTGACCAGCTGCACCACTGGGACAACTGGAACCTGGGCAATCGGAACGGTATTCCAGGCAGCCTGGGTTCAAGTCCCAGCTGAGGCACTTACTTCTCTTTCTCATCTCTGTTTGTATGTGTTACATAAATATGCCATAAATATGTCAGTGTCAGTGGCTCAGCAGGTAGCATTCTTGCCTCTGAGGCTGAGATATCAGAAGGCTGTAGGTTCTAGCCCCACACCAGACACTTGGGTTAAATCCCAATATTGACACTGTAGCGTAGCATGGGGGGGTGCTGCACTTCTGATGAGACGTTAAACCGAGGTCCCATCTGCCTGTTCTGGTGGTAGTTCAGGTGGATGTTAAAGATCCCATGGCACTTCTCGAAAAGAGTAGAGAAATTTCCCCAGTGTCTTGGCCAAATTTCCCACCATTCTCTAAAAATTCCACCAACAGCTTAATCTGGTTCAAGGTCAACTGGCATTCATCTGTATCCCCTTCCCCCAGGTCGTGCCTGAAAATAGGCAGAATTTGCCCAGTACACTTACCCGGTCAACAAAAACGAAATAAATAATAAATAATAATGCACACCACACTCCTGTGTGATTGTTACAAGTAAATATATGTGTGGCCATTGGGTTGTGCATTTGAGAATGAGTAATGTGCTCAGGGACAGCCCAGGTTCCTGTTGTCTCACTGGTGCAGCTGGTTCGCACAATCAGAATGGTATTCCGGCTGGCCTGGGTTCAAGTCCCAGCTAAGGCACTTACTTCTGAGGAGAGGAGAGGAGAGGAGAGTGGCAGAGGTTTGGGTGTGAGTGCGGAGAGCAGGAGTTCCTGGAGTATGCAGATGAACTGACACTGGCAAGGGTCGAGGCCTGAAAAAGGAGAACATGAGTTCATGGGGGTATGGAGGTTATGCAAAGCAGTGTCTGGCCAACATGCCTCTCTCCACTGTACCTCCACTGCACTGCCTCCCGTGGTCACCTTGATGGCAGTGTGTAGCAGCGACAGCTTCTCTCTCTCCCACTGTACCACCACTGCACTGCCACCCATGGTCACCTAGGTGGCAGTGTGTAGCATCAAGAACTACTTTCCCTTCCAGTGTACCTCCACTGCATTGCCTTCTGTGGTCACCTTAATGGCAGTGTGTAGCAGCGACAGCTTCTCACCCTCCCACTGTACCACCACTGCACTGCCACCTATGGTCACCTAGGTAGTAGTGTGTAGCAGCGAGAGCAACTCTCCCTCCCACTGTACCTCCACTCTACTGCCATCCATGGTCACCTAGGTGGCAGAGTTCTAGTGGTGGCAGCTACTCTCCTTCCCACTGTACCACTGCTGCACTGCCACCAGTGGTCACCTGGAGGTGGCATTGTGTAGAGATGGCAGCTACCTCCTCCTCCACTGCGCTTCCACTGCATTGACACCCATTGTTTCATAGGTGGCTGTGTTCTAGCGGCAGCTACCCTCCCTCCCACAGTACCACTGATGGATTGCCACCCTGGTCACCTACGTAGCAGTGCTGTAGCAGCAGCAGCTACTCTCCATCCCACAGTACCTCCACGGCATTGCCATCCATGGTTACATAGGTGACAGTGTTGAAACAGTGGTAGCTACCCTCCCTCCCACTGTACCACTGCTGCATTGCCACCCGTGGCCACCTAGGTGGCAGTGTTGTAGTAGCAGCAGCAGATACCTTCCCTCCTACTGTACCTCCACTGAGGTGTCTCCAGTGGTCACCTAGGGGGCAGTGTGTAGTGGCAGCTACCCTCCCTCCTACTCTGCCTCTGCTACACTGCCACCCGTGGTCACCTAGATGGTAGTGTTGTATCAGCAGCAGATACCTTCCCCCCTACTATACCTCCATTGAAGTGCCTCCAGTGGTCACCTAGGTGGCAGTGTGTATCAACAACAACTACACTCCCTCCCACTATACCTGCCCTGCACTGCCACCTCTAGTCACCTAGGTGGTAGTGTTGTAGCAGTAGCTACCCTCCTTCCCACTGTACCTCCCATGCACTGCACCCATGGTCACCTACATGGCAGTGTGTAACAGCAACAGCTTCCCTCCCTCCCGCTGTACCTCCCCTGCACTGCCACCCATGGTTATCTAGGTGGCAGTGTGTAGCAGCAACAGCTACTCTTCCTCCCACTGTACCGCTGCTGCATTGTCACCCATGTTCACCTTGGTGGCAGTGTGTAGCTGCAGCTACCCTCTTTGCTACTGTCCCACCACTGCATTGTCACCCATGATCACCTAGGTGGCAGTGTTGTAACAGCAGCAGCTACCCTCCCTCCTACTGTATCTCTACTGCATTTTCACCAATGGTCACATAGGTTGCAGTGTGTAGCAGCAGCAACTACTCTCCCTCCCACTGTACCTCCCCTGCACTGCCACCCATGGTTACCTAGGTGGCAGTGTGTAGCGGCAACAGCTACTCTCCCTCCCACTGTACCTCCACTGCAATGCCACCTGTGGTCACCTAGATGGCAGTTTGTAGCAGCAGCTACTCTCCCTCCCGCTATACCTCTGCTGCATTGTCACCCATTTTCACCTAGATGGCGGTGTTGTAACAGCAGCAGCCAGTCTTTCCCACTGTACTTCAGCTGAACTGCCAGCCATGGTCACCTAGGTGGCAGTGTGTAGCAGCAGCTATCCTTCCTCCTACTGTACCACCACTGTATTGTCACCTGTGGTCACCGAGATGGCAGTGTTGTAACAGCAGCAGCCAGTCTTTCCCACTGTACTTCAGCTGAACTGCCAGCCATGGTCACCTAGGTGGCAGTGTGTAGCAGCAGCTATCCTTCCTCCTACTGTACCACCACTGTATTGTCACCTGTGGTCACCGAGATGGCAGTGTTGTAACAGCAGCAGCTACTCTCCCTCCTACTGTACCTCCACTGCATTTTCACCAATGGTCACATAGGTTGCAGTGTGTAGCAGCAACAGCTACTCTCCCACCCACTGTTCCACCACTGCCTTTCCACCCGTTGTCATCTGAGTGGCAGTGTTGTAGCAGCGGCAGCTACTCTCCCTCCCACTGTACCTCAGCTGCACTGCTACCCATGGTGACCTAGGTGGCAGTGTTGTAGCAGTGACAGTCACTCTCTCTCCCACTCTTTCTCAGCTGCACTGCTACCCATGGTCACCTTGGTGTCAGTGTTGTAGCAGTGACAGCTACTCTCCCTCCCACTGTACCACTGCTGAATTGCCACCCATGGTCGCCTAGATGGCAGTGTTGTAGCAGCAGCAGCTACTCTTCTCCCACTGTACTTCTGCTGCGCTGCCACCCATGGTTACTAGGTGGCAATGTGTAGCTGCGGCAGCTAATCTGCCTTCCATTGTACCTCCACTGAAGTACCTCTGGTAGTCACCTAGGTGGCAGTGTGTAGCAGCAGCAGCTACCCTATCACTCACTGTACCACCGCTGCACTGCCACCCATGGTCACCTAGGTGGCAGTGTGTAGCAGTAGCAGCTACCCTCCCTGCCACTGAACCTCCACTGAACAACCACCCATGGTCATCTGGTGACAATGTGTAACAATGGCAGCTACTCTCCCTTCCACTGTACCTCCAATGTACTGCCACCGATGGACACCAGGGTAGCAGTGTGTAGCAACAGCAACTATTCTTCCTCTCACTGTGCCACCCCTGCAATGCCACCCATGGTCACCTAGGTGGTAGTGTGGAGCAGCTACTCTCTCTCCCACTGTGCCTCAGCTGCACTGCCACCCATGGTCACCTAGTGGGAAGTGTGTAGCAGCGGCTACTCTCCCTCCCACTGTACCTCAGCTGCATTTCTTAACCTGCACATATCAACAACCTGTGAAGATTGTCAAAACAAATAAACCGCACTTAGGAGTCATAAATTGCAAACTTGCTAGAATATTTAATATACAATAGCAGCCTGTTTACAAGCCGTGCCCCCCAAAAGTCAACATTTCGAGCTTGTGTGCTTTGACAAGAAGCTAAAGTGCTCAGTAACACACATGTTGTATTAATATATTTATTAATGTATTTGTTGCTGAAGGTTCATAAAAGTTTGGTGTCACCTCCGGGCAGACCAGTTATTACTGGAATGAATTCATTAACAGAGCCACTTTCTATATCTGTGGATTCTTTCATCCAACTGTTCATTCGCGAGCTTAGATTACATCTCAAAGATACTACTGTACCAGTTAAAGCAGAAGAAAGCAGGGAAGGCAGTCAGAATAGTAAAGGCCCAAACTGAGGAAAAGATAGCCAACTCGGTTAAGAAGGGGGCTAAAACCTTTTATAGGTACATTAAAGAGCAAAGAAAGACGAAGGCAGGGATACTGAGGCTAAATAAAGAGGAAGGTGGTTGGGCAGAGAGCGACAGTGAAAAAGCAGAGATACTGAACGAATATTTCTGCTCAGTATTCGCAATGGAAAAGCAGGAGGAGAGACCTAATCCAGTCAATAGAAGCACTCTGGGTAGGGGATTGATATTAGTCCTTTCACAGAAGAAAGGGTTCTGAAAGAACTCTTAAAACTGAAGGTGGATAAAGCAATGGGGCCTGATGGGATTCACCCCAGAATTCTAAAAGAACTAAGGGAAGAACTAGTAACACCACTGACTGCCCTTTTTAATAAATCATGGAAGGATGGTGCGGTACCTGAGGACTAGAGAAGGGCGGATGTGATTCCCCTTCACAAAAGTGGGAACAAGACAGAGGCAGGAAACTACAGACCTGTCGGTTTGACCTCAGTGGTAGGGAAAATGATGGAATCACTTCTGAAGGAAAGAATTGTTGAATACCTAGAGGCCAGTGGGGCACAGGACCCAAGGCAGCATGGTTTCACAGCAGGAAGGTCATGTCAGATGAACCTAATTGATTTCTTTGACTGAGTGACCAAAGTTGTAGACCAGGGAGGGGCTGTGGACATGGCCTTCCTAGACTTTAGCAAGGCATTTGACACAGTCCCACACAAAAGATTAATAAACAAATTAGCCAGCCTGGGAGTGGGTCCCAGGGTGGTAGCCTAGAGTAAAACACTGGCTGGACAACAGGACACAGCGGGTAATAGTAAATGGAGTCCACAGTGAAGAAAGGAGGGTTACTAGTGGGGTACCACAGAGTTCAGTACTGGGGCCGGTCCTTTTTAATGACTTTAAAAGTGACATTGCAGAGGGGCTGGAGGGGAAGGTATGTCTCTTTGCAGATGACACAAAGATCTGCAACAGGGTTGATATGCAAGGTGGGGTGGAAAGGATGAAAAGGGACTTGGCAAGGTTGGAGGAATGGTCAAATGTATGGCAGCTTAGATTCAATGCAAAGAAGTGCAAAGTAATGCACCTAGGAAACAAAAACCCAGGGCAAGAGTACACAATGGGGGTGAGATACTGACAACAACAAAAATGGAAAGGGACCTGGGGTAGTCATATCAGATGACCTAAAGGTGGGCCAGCAATGTGAGAAGGCAGTAAGGATGGCTGGGGGGATACTGGGATGCATAGGGAGAGGCATCACCAGTAGAAAACAGAAAGTTGTTGGCCCTCTGTACAGACAGTTGGTAAGACCACATCTGGAGTACTGTGTACAGTTCTGGAGAGCCCATCTCCGCAAAGACATAGACAGGGTGGAGGCTGTCCAGAGGAGGGCAACCAAAATGGTGCAGGGTCGGCACCAGAAGACATATGAAGAAAGACTAAAGGAGCTTAAGATGTATAGCCTTGAGGAAAGGAGGGAGAGGGGGGCCATGATAGAAACTTTCAAATACCTCAGGGAAATCAACAAAGTCCAAGAGGGTAGCATCTTTCAAAAAAAGAGATGTGCAAGAACAAGGGTGCACAATTTGAAGATAGAGGGGGGATGGCTCAGAGGTAATGTGAGGACATATTTCTTCACAGAGAGGGTTGTAGATGCATGGGACAGCCTTTCTGAAGAGGTCATAGAGTCAAAAATAGTGGGAGAAATTCAAGAACGCATGAGACAGACATAAGGCAATTCTAGTGGGGGGTAGGAGGAAGTAGGCTGTTGGTTAACTAGGATATGCAGCTTATCCATTAGGTAGGGAAATGGGAAGACTAGGTGGGCCAAGCAGTCCTTATCTGCTGTCAAATTCTATGTTTCTACTGATTTTTTGGCTATAGTACAGGAGCTCCACATCAAGCCTGATGACATTTTGGTCACCCTTGACGTGGAATCGTTGTATACTGTCATACCACATGTAGAGGGATTAGAAACTCTGACCCTATTTTTGTAATGCAGATCTGAAGTTCACTCTTTATCCCCATCCCCCTGACTGAATTCCTTGTTAGACTGGCACGTTTTGTACTTGAGTCCAATGTCTTTACCTTTTTGGGTAAATACTACCATCAAATAAGTGGCTCCCCATGCATGCCACTTTTGCACAGAATTACACAAATTTGCTTTTAGGGAGATGGCAGGAACAGTACATCTATTACCAGGATAGGAATAAATTCTTCTGTTGTGTTCCTCTTTATCATCGATACTTAGACAATTTATTTTTCATATGGCGGGGGATTGTACAACAACTTCAGGCATTTGTTACATATTTACATTCCACCAATGAGAACTTATGGTTATCATTGAATCACAGCATGAGTAGTATTTTGTTCCTAGATGTTAGGTTGGTCAAGAATTCTGACAATGGAATTGACACCTCCTTGTTCTGAAAAAATCACAGATAGAAATTCTCTGCTAATGGCTTCTTTGTGTCATCCGCGACACACAAGTAAGTAATAATACCTGACAGGGTGGGTGGTATTGGGCTATACCGGACTGCCAGGGGCATAATGAGGCCCGACACCATAGGCGGAAGGCCTTATAACCCCTGGAAGGTCCGGAATAGCCAATAACGCCCATCCTGGAGGGTATTATTGCACTTAGAAAATGGGTCACTGTATTAAATATGTGTGAAAAAAATAATGTTCATGTTTAAATGTTAAAATTATTAAGTGTTTCATTCATTTTGTAATAAAATAGTTCCTCCGCCTGCATTACAATATGTTTTTTTTTTTTTTTGAGTAGGGACTTCTGTTATATTTGAGCTACTGTACTTGTAGCTTTTGTGTGTGTGTCATTGGTTTCCTGTTATTAATTGATAGACCACCGTCCAGACGGGGACTTGATGGAACACATTCAATGTGGTCATAGTGCCGAAACAGGTAGTCAGCACTGAAGGATTTGTGCCTGACCCCAACACTTTCACATTCTTCCACACCCTCTACTGTGTGGCAGTATTACTCTTTCAGTCTGTTTTTTTTTAACTGGGATCAGGTGCTGTTGCAGTAGCAGTCAACATGAGCAGGAAAAAGAAAGTGCATTCGCGATCGCGATTGCAATCGCAATCACAAAGTGTACATAGCTGGGGGTCAGGAAGGGGAGTTCTGGTAAGCAGATGAGACCGGGAATGTTATGGTACTAGGGACACTTTTCTTTCCTTTCTTTTTTTTAAATAGCTTCAGCATACTGGTGCCACAGATGAATGGATAAAGGGGGCAAACTGAGCAGAGAAAAAGGTTTCTTTTTAAACAGCTTCTGCATGCCACATGTGGGCGAGCGAACAGTGAGAAGAATGATCCCATCAAAAGAGATAGCAGAGTCAAAAATGAGCAGAATGGTCTGCATGTTCAGTAAGTGAACTGAAGGCAGGGAGGTTTGAATAAGTGGGCTATCGGGTTTCACAAATTTAAAGCAGCAGTACTACGAAATCAGGAAGTGACCTATCAAAATTCTGTTTTTTGTCTGTATGCATGCGGCCAAAGTTCCAGTTTCCATACCTGCAAATTTTTTTTCCCAGTCGTCTTTAGTTTTTTAGATATTTGCAATTTATTTGAAGTGCTGTAGCGCTACAACAAATATGGAGGCTGACTAATTTCAGCTGCGCTTTTTCTTCAGGTCGCATCACATCTTTTGACAACAGCAGTGGGACCCTCTGCTGACCATTCCCGATGTCCCTGCAAGTCATAAACATGTGCAGTTGACAGCAGAGGGGGTTCCAGTGTAACATGCTTAGTGGCAGAAATGTAAACAAAAGCAGAGAATAACTGAGCAAATTACTCGGCGATAGTACAATGCCGGTGAGAAAGAGTACCAGGTATATGATTAGCAGGGCACAGGGAATAAACTGTCAAAAAAGCACAATTTTTTTTTGTAATACTGCTGCTTTCAAACAGAAGCTGAGGCAAGGGCTTGACAGAGCAGCAGTTCCACAAGAAGATGTGAGAAGCAGTCTCGGGAAGTGCAATCAGGTGCTCCCTTGTAACTTTTATTTATTTTTTAATAAAAAGAGCTGTCATTCAATAACTGGGCTGTACTGTGGGGCATCCCCTAACCGTGACCCAATCACCAGCAAAAACAGTAGCTCCATTTCCTTACTTACACTGTTCCTGACAGATTCAATGGTATTGGAGCCAGGGCACGCTGGGGAAGTTGTTTCTTAGTAACGCTTAGAACGTGATGTGCTAACGTTTCTCATTTAAACAACAAAAACTGAAGTCGTTTGTCAGAAAAAAGGGGCATAACGTGTGCTACATTTTAAAAAAAAGTCTTGCTTGGTGGCTTAACAAATGTTTTTACGAGACGGGGGGGCGGGTGTATCTCTTGAAAGCGAGAGAACAACAGGTCGGATACCAGTTAAAAAACAAAAAACTGTTTTTGACATGGCGAGAGGGGGGAATTTGAATAAAATGACCTAGGGTTGCTACTGAAGTACGGAGACTGTAGTATGAGCAAGGGGGTGGGGAATTCAGTCACTCAGTGAAGGGGTAAAACAAAACATGGCGACAGTTACAAATTGAGCATTCTAGTGGCACATGGATTTCACAATGGAATCAGGCAGTAATGGCGGGATTCATTATTTCCAGGTCTCTGTTGCCTGATACCGGACTGGCTGGTTGGTGGCCTTAACCAATCAGCATCCAGGATTTCCTCAACCCATTTTCTAATAGAAAATATTCCTGTTAGCCAGTTTCTATGTACAAGGAGAATTTGCTGCGCTGAAGATACTTATAATAAGCATTCAGTGGATCTAGCTATACATTTTGAGAATAGGCAGTACAGATATCTAACAGCACCCCAGTACCCTTACAAAACATAAATGAAGCATTGGATCATAATGATTATGTTCCCTTATTATTAGATGACAGTTCCTGTATTCCACCTGTTATTAACCAAGGACAAGCTGTTACAAACAGATCAGAAAAAACAACTCAGAAAAGCCCACCACCTTGCAGCCCTAACACCCTAGAGTCAAAAGAGGTTCATGACCCATTTGTTGCGGACACTCAGCCGAGGGATTTATTGCAACCTAGTAAAAACAACAAAGAGATATATGTGATGGGCGATTCCATTATTAAGCATGTTGATAGAGCTGTATACAACCCTGATAAATTATCTCGTACATGCTCTAGTTTTAGAGGAGCTAGAGTATCAGAGCTAACCTCGATGGCCAAATACATATTTCATAATGCAGGGAATAACCCATTCGTTGTCATTCACACTGGTACTAACGATATTAATCAAACCCATCTTGACCAACTAAAACAGGACTTTGTAGCACTCAGTAATGTCTTAATAGACAGAGGCTGCACCATCTACTTTTCGCAAATCCTGCCTGTGCCCCGAGCTTCTCCATCAATTACAAGTAAAATCAAGGCCCTGAATGAATGGCTTTGTAAGGGGTACACCAGACAGGCCATCCCATGTTTGACCCATTGGGAAGAATTTTGCGATAAACCTGCTCTCTTCTGCTGGGATGGCTTTCACCTTAGCAGAAGGGGTAGCATCTTGTTGGGAATAAGTATTACAGCTGCTATTAATCATCATTTAAACTAAATTCCAGGGGGGATAATGGGGCTATCCCCACATCTCTAGCAAAGGGAATGACCTTACATAACTATCAGAACACACGCAAAATATTGTCACTGAACGCAAGATCATTAAACATGGTAAAACTACCAGAACTAGAGGCCAAATGCACGCTACATAATATCAGGAGTATAGCTGTTACTGAAACCTGGTGGGACTTAGAATCCACATGGTCTAAAGAAATCCCTGGTTTTAAACTCTACCAGAAGGATAGGGTAAACCAACCGGGAGGGGGGGCCTTTATGTTTAAGAAGATATACCATCACATTTATGTAACTACCATCCAAATTCAGAAAGTCTATGGGTTAATATCCAGTTTAAAGGTCAACCACAGTTAACTATTGATACATGCTACAGGCTCCCTTCAGTTGACTTTGAATACACAGCCACTCTGTCTAATGATATATCACACTTGGCCAACTTAGGTGATGTCATAATATTGGGAGACTTTAACATGCCCAAAATAAACTGGAATACACTTACTGGTACCATCCAACATGATAAATACCTTGTATCTTCACTAATTGACTGTGGTCTAGAACAATTAATAACACAACCTACTAGATGTAATAATATTCTGGATCTACTGATCAGTAACACAGAAAATAAAATAATTAGTCTTAGTGTACGCGACCCACTAGGCAATCATGATCACAGCTCTTATTCTTTTTGAAATTACTTATAAACACCAACCCCCTATAAACCAAACCATATTTAAACATTATGACAAAGCAGATTATAAGGGAATTAATGACTGCTTAAAAAAAGTCTACTGGAATAATATTCTTACCCTATTGTCTCTAGGGGATGCTTGGAATTATCTTAAATCCTCTATTCTAGATCTTGAAAACTCATTTGTCCCTGTTAAGATTAAATATAATAAGAAAGGGGAGATCCCCATCTGGATGAATAAATCTATTAAAACCCAAATAAAAAAAAAAGGAGAAACTGTTTTCACGTCTCAAGGCTGGGGATAGCAATAATAAAGGGAATATCCTATACAAATATAACCAAGCAGTTAAACAACTAAAACACTTCATAAAACACTCTAAAAGAAACCTAGAATTCAAAATAGCCTGCAATAAAGATTGCCATAAATCACTTTTTCATATCTTAATAGTAAAAAAGGAAATAATAAACAAATTGGCCACCTTATTGTGAATAACTGCCAATACTTTCAATGAAACATAGAAACATAGCATTTGATGGCAGATAAGGACCGCTTGGCCTGCCTAGTCTTCCCAATTCCCTACCTAATGGAT
This sequence comes from Neoceratodus forsteri, assembly GCA_016271365.2. NCBI lineage: Eukaryota > Metazoa > Chordata > Ceratodontiformes > Ceratodontidae > Neoceratodus > Neoceratodus forsteri. Next base: position 12,691,558 of record CM057458.1, read on the forward strand.
AAGATGCAGATCCTAGCTAACCAGCAGCCTACGTCCTCCTACCCCCACCCACTAGAATTGCCTTATGTCTGTCCCATGCATTCTTGAATTCCCCCACTGTTTTTGACTCTACGACCTCCTTAGGAAGGCCATTCCATGCATCTACAGCCCTCTCCAATGACCATTTCTGTTCTGTCTTTTCCAGTAAGGAATCATTTAAACTCTCCAAAACACTAGAGCATACTACACCACATATAATTTCTATAGCTGATACTATTCACGTTTTAAAAACTCTTAAAAAAAACTCTAGTCTGGGCCCTGATGATATTAACCTCAGATTCCTAAAAGAAACCTCTGAAGCTTTAGCAAACCCATTGACAATTATTTTTAACAAACCTCTATCACAAGGTATCGTCCCGCAAGACTGGCAAAAGGCCATTGTCATGCCTATTTTCAAAAAGGGGATCCCGATCTAATACAGAGAATTATCGCCCTATCAGTCTAACCTTGGTTATCTGTAAACTCATAGAAAAGATAATAAAATCCCTATTAGAGAAAGAAATGGAAAACCTTGGCATTTTATATCTGTCCCAACACGGCTTTAAGCAAGGCTTTTCATGCACCACTAACCTTATAGCATTTCATAATCGTATAAGTCTAGGTCTCAACTCTCAAACCCGTATGGATGTTATACTACTTGATTATAGTCACGCCTTCGACAAGGTATCGCATGGGAAACTTATTGCCAAACTTAACTCACTAGATCTTTTACCATACTTACTGCACTGGATTAATAACTGGTTAGCAGATAGATCACAATGAGTAAAAATACATGGAATCCAATCAAGATATTGGACTTGTAAATAGTGGGGTTCCACAAGGATCGGTCCTCGACCCTACTCTGTTCAACCTGCTTATCAGCGATATGCAGAGAGGCCCCAGTAATAGCTTATCAAAATTCACTGATGATACTAAATTAGGGGGGAGAGCTTACAGTATTGAAAGCAGGATTACCTTAACAGAAGATCTACATACTATTGAACAATGGGCTCACACCAATGGTATGGCATTTAATATTGACAAATGCATTGTTTTACATTTTGGAAGACATAACCCCAAATTGACTTACATCTTAAACAACATCCCCTTAAAATCCTCAGAATGTGAGAGAGATCTGGGCATAATTGTTAATAACAAACCCATCTTTACAGAACATTGCATAAAAATTGCCACACTTTCAAACGGACTCCTTAAACATATCAACCACACCTTTATTTTAAAAAAAGAGGAATGCCTAATACCCCTGCACAGGACACACGTTAGGCCATACTCAGACTATGGTTCCCCATTTTGGAGCCCTTACCTTACCTTATTAAGGACATTGAGAGATTAGAGCGTATACAGAGAAGAGCAACCAGGATGGTTCCACATCTATCTACAAAAGAATACACTGAGAGACTCCATGCAGCCGGCCTCCATTCTCTACATCAGAGAAGATGCAGAGGGGATCTTTTGTTTCTTTTTAAAATATTAGATCACCAACCCTGTTAGAGCAATGTGGACTCTTATACATTAAAAGCAAACTAGTACCCAGATTGCACAATAAGCAATTCGAAGTTAGTAAAGCAACAACTAATAAGAGATTAAACTTCTTCACAATTAGGGCACCTAGACTGTGGAATCAGCTCCCACAAGAACTAATTGAGCTAAAAACTCTTAATACCTTTAAAAAAGGCCTGGATAGCTGGCTTGCTGTTAATCGTATGTGGGAATAATACCCCACATCATTGTGGGGGACAATCTCGATGGGCTTTGGCCTTCTTTTGTCCTATCTTATCAAGTAACCAAGTCAAGCAAACATCAATAGGGCCCAGCAAAGAGCAAACATTACTAATAGGGTGGAGCTATTACTGCCTAGAAATAGGCAGACACATGTGGTTAATAGATGCAAATTTATAACTACTTATAATATTAGATCCTCCGCCATTGAAAACGTAATCAGAGATAATTGGTATATCTTGCTGAATGAACCAAAACTTAAAAAATGGCATGGATCTTTTCCCTGTATTATATATAAAAGAGGATGCAACATAGAAGATATTGTCACCCATAGCTTACAACCAGTTGTCCCCCGTCCCAGTCTTGATTACCTTCTTTGTCTCCTGGATGCTTCAAATGCAACCGTTGTAAATTCTGTGTGGATTTTGTGGCATCAAAACCTTACAAATGGTGAAACCACATTTAAAATAGCCAGATTTATTAATTGTGACACAACCAATGTGATTTATATAGCCACATACACCTGTGGGCTTATATATGTTGATAAAATGAAAACAAAGCTCAAAGAAAGAGTGGGTGATCATGTACATGCTATTAATAATGCTGATCTTGCTTATGCCACTGCCTCACATGTTTGCTCAGTTGTTAATAAAAAGGAACACAAATGGAACTTTTTGGGAATTGAACATGCGTCATTAAGACCTAGGGGAGGAAATATACAAAATAAATTATCATGCAGAGAAGGTTATTGGATTTTCCACCTAGGTGCCATGCATAGGGGGCTAAATGATAAATTTGAAATAGCCCCTTATTTACAAAATGTTTTCCTCCCTATTATCAATTCTATATTTGAAATGTGATGTAAACCAACTTCCATTTACTACTGCTCCTGTCTAATGATTTCTAGCAGATATTCTCTAGCAGATGTTATTTAATGTTGCCAGCAATCTTAGTGGTTTTGATGAAATATGTACAAGTATGTATAAATGTTATAGTTTAGGATATTAAAAGTGTATATTATCTCAAATTTATCTATGATGTTGATCACAATTTTTGTGCTTTCACACGTGTTTGCCTTCTATTTTAAATGAATGGCATTAGTGTGTTGAACTTTATGTGTATTAATACATGTGTGTTACTGAGCACTTTAGCTTCTTGTCAAAGCATGCAAGTGCAAAACATTGAAGTTTTGCGGGGTGGGGCACGACTTGTAAATGAGATGTTATGCATATTAAATATTCTAGCAAGTTTGCAATTTATGACTACTGAGTGTGGTTTGTTCTGACGATTCGTAAAGTTGTAATGACACACCAGTGCTGCTGGAGCTACCCTTATTTGTTTTTCAACCTGTAAAGATGTTAATTCTAGATTGGGCTTATCCTACAGAATTAGACACAACCTTACCCACCATGCCTGCCTGTCAGTTGCACGGGGAATACTACTTTCTAAGCTCATGCGTAACATCGCAGTGTATGCATCCACAGCGTTCAAGCTTGCGCTGAGGTGGTGGGATGTCACCTATAATAGAATATAAAAGACAAAGAACCTCTGTGTGCAAACACTGAGGCAAGAGTTACCCCAAAAGGCATTTGGCTGGGAAGCCAAGTTTCAAGAAAATACAAAATCACACATGCCCACACAATGCAAAGCATCATGGGCTGCATATGCAGATCACCACAGAATGTTATGCTGGTCCAACTTTAAGCAGAATTGCATGGTGCGAAGGCCTCTCTGGTTGCAAGGTGCTATGGAAGCACCCTTTGCAAACATATAATGAAAACTGCTTCGGCCATGGTCTGCGATGGAACCCTTTCTTGTCTGTATTGATCAACCATATTCTTTACGACCAATAACACACATGTGATGACTATTATTTTCTATAATAGAATATGTCACTTTGTACTTCCCAGCAGCAGATTTGTCCACCATTGTACACTGTATGAAAAATTAAAATGGCTGCCCCCCAAAGCCTTGCAGGACCACGCGCCAGGAAGCATTGTCTACAACATGGTAAGTAAACAGCAACCCCAACAGCTTGTTGGCTGCAGCCACATCACAGTCCATATGTACTAAGATCATCAGGCCGTGACTGGCTTGTGGTCCCTAAGTTGAAAACTAACCTTGGTTTAGCAGCCTTCCAGCACTTTGCTCCCAAGCTATGGAACAACATTCCAACTGAATGTCATGCTTGTGCCACTGCAGAGGGTTTCAAAAAATCCCTTTGGAAGCACCTTCTAAGTACATCCACATGCAAATGCTTCCCCAAGAGGTGAACCGGCACAGGGCACCTAACCCAATCCTGATTCTGCATACTGTACCTCTGTGGTATCTTGATCTCTTGCCCATGGATGGCATTAATGTTGTATGTTATATGTCTAAGATAATGATGTTCTGTTGCCTTGTGACACTTCCCCTACTGTGCTTCACCTGTTGTTGTGATATATATAGTACACCACCCTTGCTGAGTTTTGCTTGCATCCTGCCTGTTGTTACCTTTCAATTCAATTTATTGGAAAGCAAAATTGAGAGCAGGCTCTCTTTTACAGTTGCATCCATGAAACAATTCATGTATCAATCAGACATAACGATCAACATTGAACATTCAGACAATGGTATACAGATAATACACACAGCGTAATGACTCATAAAAATCAGACATATGCATTTACACTATTTTCAAGAAGAACAACTGCATTAATGTGCCATTAATTTAAAAATTCTACGTTTAAAGCGCGAAATCGATATTAAAGAGGTCAATTTTATTTTTTTTTGTGCTACAACCCTTGAGGTAGGTAAGGCAACTGCAAGTCTATAACTACCAAATCTATTTTTGTGCCTCAATGCCTTGAATTGAGGGAGATCTGTGGAACGTAAAGAATATTTATTTTGTTTAATGGTGACCAAATTTAGTAGATAATGAGGAAGTTTATGCAAAACAAATTTATAAGAAAGTAGTAACCAATGTATTTGCCTATGGGCATAGAGCAACTGCCAACCAGTTAAATAAAGATTGCAGTGATGGGTACGCCATGGCATAGCGGTGGCAAACCTCTAGGCACTGTGGTATAGTTAATAAAGGGGTTTCAGTATAGTAGTTGTCATGTTCATATACAGTAAATATGATCCTCATAATCAATCAAGGACAGGAATAATGAATTTACAAGTTGTTTACTAATTACTAGGCTGAAACAAGCCTTATTCCTATAAAAGAAAGAAAATATTTTTTTCAATTTGTTAGACATCATTTGAGTGTGTACATAGAATTTCATATTTTCATCAAATACGATGCCAAGGTACTTATATGATGTAACCTTTTCTAAATATCTCACATTCTGAAGTATTGCCTGACACTGTCAGCGATCACTCTTCTACCCAGTGTTATTGGACTAACACATTTATCAAGCCCTCTGTTAGAACAATTACAAGTAGAGTGCTCTCCTGTGGCCACATGCAGCCACTAAAGTCTCTCCTCCAGCAGCAGGACTGGTCTTACATTGAAACCACCCCTGATATTGACTCAGCTCTGAAATACTTCATTAAATGCTTCAATGCAGCCTGTGACATCCACACCCCTTTTAGGACACGTAGGATTAGGGGACTAGATAATCCCTGTATGTCTTTCAACCCTCTGGCTCAAATGAAAGCTCATGACCACCTCTGGCATAGGGCCAGGACCTCTGTCAGTCAACCTGACATACAGGCCTATAATATGACCAGGAACACGTGTACTAAGGCTATCCGTGAGCACAAAGCACAGTACTGTAAGGACATCCATACCAAGATCTGGGCAGACAGGAAAAAATTCTGGAAAAACCTTTCGGAAATCACTGGGAAAGCGTCCAAGCAGGCTCTAACTATGTTAAATGTTGATGGATCTATCACCCATGGCTCCATGTTAAATGCCAACACATTTAATTCATCCTTCACAGACCTTAGCCAAATTCTGCTCCCAAATTTCTTTGAACTGCCCAGCACAGCTCCTATGTCCACCAAATCAGAACAGACCTTGACCCACCCATGTTTCTACTTCAACGCAATCACAGAAAGCAAGGCCAAGACATACCTACTTAAAGTTCTAGGAGGAACTAGGACAAGCAGTGATTCCCTCGACCTGAAACTTCTTGTCCTAATCCCAGATGAAGTCCTGTCCCCCTTCACCAAGCTTCTCAATCGCTCCCTCATACTTTCACAATTCCCCCAGATTTGGAAATCCACTCTGGTTACACCAGTTCTTAAGAGTGGGGACAGATTACTACCTGGGAATTATAAGCCAATATCTATTCTTCCCCCATTGTCCAAAGCATTTGAAAGGATTGTTGCCGACCAGTTTGAGGAGTGCGTGGAAAAGTACAACCTACAATGTCTCCAACAACATGGTTTTCGGTAAGGGCACAGCACATCAACAGCCCTACTTGAATTCACAGGTTTCATTCACCATACTCTTGATCAGGGTCAGCTTGCTGGTGCAACATTTATTGACCTGTCTAAAGCATTTGACATGGTCAATCACTATTTGCTGACAGATCAACTTGCTGGGCTTGGCACCAGCTATCTAGCAAACCGCACACAACAGGTGAGAATAGGGTCTACCTTTTCTGTTAAACTGCCTGTCTCCTCTAGGGTTCCTCAAGGATCGATACTGGGACCCCTTCTATTTAGTACCTTCCTCAATAATCTTCTGGCATCCTGTTCCGAACCAGTACTCCTCTATGTGGATGATGCGGTTATTTTCTCAAAGACTGTTGACCCTACCCTCCTTCAGACCCAACTTTAGAAATGTTTTACTGAAGTTGAGTCCTGGTTCATCTCTCATAAGTTGGTGCTTAATTGCAAAAAAACCTAAGGTCATGCTCTTCCATGGTACCCACAGCAAGCACAAAACCAAACAATTGGTGATTAAAAACAGTGCGGATGTTATCCTTGATCAGACTCAATCTTATAAATACCTAGAAGTTACTCTGGATAGTACGCTTTCGTACTCCCACCATGTTGAGAATGTTGCCAAGGCAGTTAACATTCATCTAGGCCTTCTACACAGACACAAACACTGCCTTACTACTGAAGCCCTTAGACTGGCTATCCAAAATTCAGTTGTGTCTATTATTGACTATGGTTTGGTCATTTATGGTACCACCATGGACACAACCCTATGGTGGCTCGCCACAGCTCTGAATAAGTCATGCCATTTACTAACTGGTGCAACATATCATACTCACACTTGTGACCTTTACAGACAAGCAAACTGGCTTCAGCTCCAGGCACACATTGAATATCAAGCCTGCCTTCTGGCTAAGAAGGCAACTCTTGGTCTCCTACCACCAGGTTCCCTTCAGCTTTTCAGTCCCTTCCTTGGCACTCGTAACACACAAAGTTCTGTGAGCCAAACTGTTACTGTCCCTTGCTGTCAAACCTCACTCTGACAGCAATTCATTGCAGTTAGAGCGGCTCATTTATTTATTTCCCTTCCTCCTGAGATTGCGATGACTGCAAACTTGGGATCATTTAAGAGGTGGCTGCATCAACTCCTAGTTTCAAGAGCATCTTGTGACTGCTATACCTAATCTTTGCAGACATCTAAATGCACTGGGACCTCCCTCTTTTGCCATTTGTCCTTGTATAGCCCTACCCTGTTGCTGCGCTATTCCATTTACAGCACTTCCTTCCTTCACCCCTTTCCCATCCCCATTCCTGCCCTCCTTTCATCCTACCTCATCCCCCCTTCCTTTACCCCTCCACTCCCACTCCCCCCTCCCTTCCTCCCTCTGTCTCCTCACCTTGTTCTCCCTCTACCCCCCAGGAGTCTTTTCCTACTTAAGCTACTTGTGGCAGCTCCTCCTTGCTCTTATTTTGCTCCTTGCACCCCACATGTGCCCCTGTTCTTCTCTCTCCTTGTAATCCCTTCCACCCCTCTTTAGACAAGGCCACTGGCTGCACTTGACACAATATTCATCTTGCCATATATTTTGTTTGTGTAATTACTTTCCTCATGTTGTACTACTTACTGAAACCATTGTAATTTGTTAGTCTTGTGACTTGACATGGAACCTCTGTAAAAGAGCCCTTGGCTCAAAGGTCTTTCCGGTTTGTTAAATAAATTTTAAAAAAAATCTGTTCCATCAGAGCACCTTAGGTTTTTACTATGTTTCTCCTTAGCTCTACTCAAGAAAAGTACCCATTGGGTTTTACCCACATTTAATAATAAACGCAGGTTAAACAATGTACGCTGAATTCTATCAAAATCTTTCTGCAGGGTATTTATTGCTACTGTCATGTCTTTGCCATGAGTATAAATAGTAGTATCATCAGCGTACAACTGAATCATTGAGTCAGCTGGGATACCTTTAGGCAGTTCATTAATCTGGTTCAAGGTCACATCAGTTGGCATTCATCTGTATCCACCTCCCTCTGGTCGTGCCTGAAAATAGGCAGGATTTGTTTAGTGCACTTATTCGGTCAACAAAAACTAAATAAATGAAATAAATAAGAAACCAAAGGGGGCCCAGCACCAATCCCTGGGGCACACTCTTATTAACCAAAGTATAGTCAGAACAGTACTCACCCACTTTCACACACTGCACCCTAGGTGACAAGTAAGAGGAGAACCATAGTAAAGCTTCTTGGCTGAAACTAGAGGTCTTTAATCTATCATTATTTAACAGTAAATTGTCAGTAACAGAGTCAAACTTTTGACAAATCTAAAAAAACAGCAGGTACTATATTTCACTGGTCAAAAGCAGTGTAGATATCATCAGTAACCTTAATGGTAGCAAAAATAGTGCTGTGGCCCTTACGAAATCCAGCCTGATAATCGGTTAACATTTTATTTTTCTCCAAGTACTTTGATAGCTGAATATGTAACAATCTTTCAAACAACTTCAAGATAGGTGTCAAAATAGAGATTGGATGATAACAACCAGGATCTGATTCATTACCACCCTTAAAAATGATACAACCTTTACCTGTAAACTTGTTGTTTATTGCCTTGATTGTAAATTGTCAGGTGTTGGATCACCCTTGTTGTAACTCTCTGTAAACATGTTGTTTATTACTGCAATCTGTATGCTGTCAGGTGCTGCAACACCCTTGCTGTCACTCTCCCAGGCCGTACCTGAAAGCAGGCAGTTTCTGCCTAGTGTACCTACCTGGTTAACAAACACTAAATATATACATTTCCACCCATGGTCACCTAGGTGGCAGTGTGTAGCAATGGCAGCTACGCTCCCTCCCACTGTACATTCCCTCCACTGCCACCAGTGGTCATCTAGGCGGTAGTGTGTAGCAGCAGTAGTTACCCTCCCTCCCACTGTACCTTCCCTGCACTGCCACCAGTGGTCATCTAGGTGGTAGTGTGTAGCAGCAGTAGTTACCCTCCCTTCCACTGTACCTTCCCTGCACTGCCACCTGTGGTCACCTAGGTGATGTTACGTAGCAGTGAGAGCTACTTTCTCTGCCAATCTACCTTCACTGCATTACTACCTGTGGTCACCTAGGTGACAGTGTTGTAGCGGTGACAACTGCTCTCCTTCCTACTCTACCTCCGCTGTACTTTCACCCATGGTCACCAAGATGGCAATGTAATAACACTGGCAGATACCTTCCCTCCTACTGTACCTCCACTGCCTTGGCACTGATGGTCACTTAGTTGGCCGTGTGTTGCAGCAGCAGCTACTCTCCCTCCCACTGCACCACCACTGCACTGCCTCCTGTGCTCACCTAGCTGGCAGTGTGTAGCAGCAACAGCTACTCTCCTTTCCACTGTCCCTCCACTGCACTGCCACCCATGGTCACCTAGGTGGCGGTGTGTAGCAGCAGTAGCTACTCTCCCTACCACTGTACCTCCCCTGCACTGCCACCCGTGGTCACCTAGGTGGCAGTGTGTAGTAGCAGCTACTCTACCTCCCACTGTACCTCCAGTGCACTGCTACATGTGGTCATCTAGGTGGCAGTGTGTAGTAGCAGCTATTCTGCCTCCCACTGTACCTCCGCTGCATTACCACTCATGGTCACCTAATGGATGAGATCTCAGACTTTGGATCAGAAGATTGTAGGATTGTGTCTTTTTTTAAGAGGCAATATAGCGCTGTGGCTTAGAACACTGAGCTGCAAACCTGAAGACCTGGGTTTGAATCCCACAGCCCCTGCTTGCATACTGTGTGACCCTGAATAAGTCAGTTAACACCCTTGTGCTCCCAGGTTGCACTTGGAAACAAGCTTCGACTTAGTGTGCCTTTCATGGTTAAACACTTTCCCCTTTAACTTTCACCTAGGCAGCAGCTACTCTCCTTCTCACTGCACCACCACTGCACTGCCACCCATGGCCACCTAGGTGGCACTGTGTAGCAGTGGCAGCTGCTCTCCCTCCCACTGTACATCCGCTGCATTGCCACCCATGAACACCCGAGTGGCAGTGTTGTAGCAGCAGCAGCTACTCTCCCTCCCACTACACCACCACTGCACTGCCACGCATGGCCACCTAGATGGCACTGTGTAACAGTGGCAGCTGCTCTCCCTCCTACTGTACATCTGCTACACTGCCACCCGTGGTCACCTAGTTGGCAGTGCGTAGCAGCGGCAGCTGCTCTCCCTCCCACTGTACATCCGCTGCACTGCCTCTTGTGCTCACCTAGCTGGTAGTGTGTAGGTGTAGCAGCAACAACTACTTTCCTTCCCACTGTCCCTGTGCTGCACTGCCACCCATCGTCACCTAGGTGGTGGTGTGTAGCAGCAGCAGCTACTCTCTCTGCCACTGTACCTCCCCTGCACTGCCACCCATCGTCACTTAGGTGGTTGTGTGTAGCAGTGGCTACTCTCCCTCCCACTGTACCTCCACTGCACTGCTACATGTGGCCACCTAGGTGCCTGTGTGCAGTAGCAGCTACTCTGCCTCCCACTGTACCTCCGCTGCATTGCCACTCATGGTTACCTAATGGATGAGGTCTCTGACTTTGGATCAGAAGATTGTAGGACTGTGTCTTTTTTTAGGAGGCAATATAGTGCTGTGGCTTAGAACACTGAACTGCAAACCTGGAGACCTAGGTTTGAATCCCACAGCCCCTACTTGCATACTATGTGACCCTGAACAAGTCAGTTAAAATCCTTGTGCTCCTAGGCTGCACCTGGAAACACGCTTCAACTTAGTGTGCCTTTCATGGTTAAACACTTTCCCCTCTACCTTTCACCTAGGCAGCAGCTACTGTCCCTCTCACTGCACCGCCACTGCACTGCCACCCATGGCCACCTAGGTGGAACTGTGTAGCAGTGGCAGCTGCTCTCCCTCCCACTGTACATCTGCTGCACTGACTCCTGTGCTTACCTAGCTGGCAGTGTGTAGCAGCGGCAGCTATTCTCCCTCCCACTGTACCTCTGCTGCACTGCCTCCTGTACTCACCTAGCTGGCAGTGTGCAGCAGCAACAGCTACTCTCCTTCTCACTGTCCCTCCACTGCACTGCCACCCATGGTCACCTAGGTGGCAGTGTGTAGCAGTGGCTACTCTCCCTCCCACTGTACCTCCACTGCACTGCTACATGTGGTCACCTAGGTGCCTGTGTGTAGTAGCAGCTACTCTGCCTCCCACTGCACCTCCGCTGCATTGCCACTCATGGTCACCTAATGGATGAGGTCTCTGACTTTGGATCAGAAGATTGTAGGATTGTGTCTTTTTTTAGGAGGCAGCATAGCGCTGTGGCTTAGGGCACTGAGCTGCAAACCTGGAGACCTGGGTTTGAATCCCACAGGCCCCACTTGCATACTGTTTGACCCTGAACAAGTCAGTTAACATCCTTGTGCTCCCAGGTCACACCTGGAAACAAGCTTTAACTTAATGTGCCTTTCATGGTTAAACACTTTCCCCTTTCCCTTTCACCTAGGCAGCAGCTACTCTCCCTCACACTGCACCACCACTGCACTGCCACCCATGGACACCTAGGTGGCACTCTGTAGCAGTGGCAGCTGCTCTCCCTCCCACTGTACATTCACTGCAATGCCACCCATGAACACCCAGGTGGCAGTGTTGTAGTAGCAGCAGCTACTATCCCTCCCACTACACCACCACTGCACTGCCACCCATGGCCACCTAGGTGGCACTGTATAGCAGTGGCAGCTGCTCTCCTTCCCACTGTACATCTGCTGCACTGCTACCCGTGGTCACCTCGCTGGCAGTGTGTATCAGTGGCAGCTATTCTCCCTCCCACTGTACCTCCGCTGTACTGCCTCCTGTGCTCACCTAGCAGGCAGTGTGTTGTGGCAATAGCTATTCTCCTTCCCACTATCCCTCCACTGCACTGCCAGCCATGGTCACCTCGGTAGTGGTGTGTAGCAGCAGTAGCTACTCTCTTTGCCACTGTACCTCCCCTGCACTGCCACCCATGGTTACCTAGATGGCAGTGTGTAGCAGTGGCTACTGTCCCTCCTACTGTACCTTCACTGCACTGCCACCCATGGTCACCTAGGTGGCAGTGTGTAGCAGCGGCTACTCTCCCTCCCACTGTACCTCCAGTGTGCTGCTACATGTGGTCACCTAGGTGGCAGTGTGTAGCAGTAGCTACTCTCCCTGCCACTGTACCTCCCCTGCACTGCCACCCATGGTTACCTAGGTGGCAGTGTGTAGCAGCTGCTACTCTCCCTCCCACTGTACCTTCACTGCACTGCTACATGTGGTCACCTAGGTGGCAGTGTGTAACAGCAGCTACTCTGCCTCCCACTGTACCTCCGCTGCATTGCCACTCATGGTCACCTAATGGATGAGGTCTCTGACTTTGGATCAGAAGATTGTAGGATTGTGTCTTTTTGTTAGGAGACAGCATAGTGCTGTGGCTTAGGGCACTGAGCTGCAAACCTGGAGACCTGGGTTTGAATCCCACAGGCCCCACTTGCATACTGTTTGACCCTGAAGAAGTCAGTTAACATCCTTGTGCTCCCAGGTCACACCTGGAAACAAGCTTTAACTTAGTGTGCCTTTCATGGTTAAACGCTTTCCCCTTTCCCTTTCACCTAGGTGGCAGTGATGTAGCAGCGGCAGCAACTCTCCCTCTTATAGGATGCTCAGTCTTCCTCCCCCCGGCCAGCCTCGATGACTGGGTCACAGGTGCCATGAGCAGTACTGCTGCTGCTGCACTGATGGGCCAGCAGACATGCAGACACCTTTAAATTACATATAATAAATAATTACAAAGAAAAGGGCGGCCTGAAATTCTGAATTTAGCAGATTATTGTGAACAGAGTTCTGTTGATGCAGACTATAATTTCCTTTTTCTTTCCATGGTGACTGGAGCCGATCTTCAAACAAACATATTGTGGCTTCTTAGCTCAAAGCTGTGTTTGAAAACTTCTCGAAAACCCTGACAGCAGTACTATCCATGGTTTGAATACATTCTGAACAGATGTTCCTGATTTCGCAACAGCCCGTCAGTACTTTCAGAGGTTGTTCTCACTCTGATGCATGTTGCTATGATGCTCGATTGCCTAAGTTGTTGCTCTGTGCAGTAAGGGAAGTTAAGTAATATATAAATGACACATTTTCCTGACCATAGACTGCCAGTCCAAGTGGCAGGTTTCTGGCAAAGTGTTGCATCACAGCAGCAATTCCCCCACTGCAAGCATGGTGTTTCAAACTGTCTGCAGCTAGGCACGGTCTAAACAAAGCTCAGTTGTTTTTGTTTGTTTATCTCAGCATTACGTTTGTGGAGACTGGCACACCCGAGTCAGGTGAGCTTTCAATTCTTGTGTACCCTGCATGCACATGGACATGCACATAGTAGCGGCAGGAGGCTAAGGGAGTTGTGGTTACATGTGAAAATCCAAGCTATTCTACATGCCTTGTATACACCTATTACAGTGACTTGGGAAACTCAAGCTCTCTCATTGGTCAACAGGACTGCAAAAGTGTATAATTATCCATCTACAATTAACCACCTTCTTGACTACCCATCTGCTGATAGCTAGCTTTTTTACCAATTTATGTTGATTTTAGAAGTAATTTTTGGCAGGGTGGAGCCTGCAGCTGCTGAAGTCGCAGTTTTTTGCTGAGCTCTGATTTGATGCCCTTAAAACAGCAAAATAAACATTTTAAACTTTTCTGTTGGTGTCCATAAACAAATGCCTTGATAATGTGTTATTCTTACTGTTTTAGGAGGCAGTATAGCACAGCGGCTAAAGGCACTGACCTACAAACCTGGAGACCTGGGTTTGAATCCCACAGCCACCACTTGCATACTGTGAGACCCTGAGCAAGTCACTTAACTTCCTTGTGCTCCCAGTCGCACCTGGAAACAAGCTTCAGCTTAGTATGCCTTTCCTGATTAAACACTTACCCTTTTCCCTTTGGGTGAAAACGTGGTGAACATGGTCTGGAAAATGAGCCAACAAAAACTGGTGTATTTTGAGTGATCGTGCTGTCCCATGACAGTCACACACCAGGGCACTCTAAATATGGCTCCACCAAATTCCAGTGCCCAGTTGGTGCAGTGCTACTCATGTCTGCGCCTCACTAACCTTCTGACTATCGGAACCTATGTGAATTAAAAAATGGTTTTCATTCCATGTTGCTACCTTTTGTGGTCAGAGTTGCTATAGAATTCTTGAAGCATCCTCTCCCCGTATTTGTCATTTTCTGGTAGGTTTTCTGAATATTCTGAACAAGCCGTGGTTAACCTTGGTTCATCCATGTATGATCACAGTTTGCCCATGGGCATAAGAACGTGGGACAGCAACCAAATTTGCAACAGTTACTTAGATATCTGAATTCAGACTGAAACTTTAAACTAATATAAAGAATTGCAATAATAATATTTTTCACAATGTATGAAGAAAAGTAAGCTTACCCAAGGAAACTAATTACTTGAACATAAAAAATAAATATGGGACCCCATTGCATAATAAAAGGTGTTCATTTTATGGTGCTACAGCTGCAGCAAACGACACGCCCAGTTATTTTCTAAATTTGTTTTATATCACCAGAAAGTCAGTGCCTTCCTGCACTGCCACAGTAGGACCACCAGAGGAAATATCTTTTGAAACATTGTGAAGTATTTGGTTATATTTTGACAACTTGATTGTTGTGACTATATAAATAGCAATTAGGCCATTTTATCAGTTAGGAGTGAGGAGAAACTTCATTAGAACTACAGCAGTAATTGGGAAGTCATTAAATACCACATCCAAAATCATTCTTCTTCAGTGTGAGGCACGAGGCCACAGGCCGAGTGTCCTCACAGCACCTGGGTGGTTGATTATTCCCCAACTGCACACCCTGAAGAGGGTTATTGCACTCATAACATGGGCCACGTATGGAGAGAAATGGACCAAAAGTATTGGAATAACAGGAAAAAATGTGGGGACTATTTAGTATTCTTCCACTACTTTTGATCGGAGTACCACAATGACGTGTGTTCTACCACTGAAAAATAGTTCAATTTACTGAATTTTGTGGTAAACAGGTCTACTTACTGCTATCAAGGAGCCACCAAACTTTTTATTCTGCTCTCTATGCTACTCTCTCAGGTGCGGCTGTGTCTCCTGCTGTTACACTATGCTCTCTCTCTCTCTCTTATCACATTGTCCATTATCTGCAGTCCCGCAACGAGAAGACTAGTGATCATACCTCTGTACCCTGCAGCTCCCATTGCACACAACATCCACGCAACAGAGAGAGAGAGAGATGGGGAGAGAGAGAGAGAGAGAAACAGTAACCCACTACTTGCTAATGCTGCTTCCCCTTCAACTGTGTGATGACTTGTGCCGTCGCCCGACTACTGCTTACTCTGTGCCGGCTGCTATGAAGCTCTCTCTCTCTCTCTCTCTCTCTCTCTTTCGAGGGTGAGCGATAGATATTCCCATCATTGACTACATGCATGGACAGCATGAGACATGACAGACTCATTCTAGAAATCGAACACTACGAACATTTTTCTTCCAGTGTTGCGAGGTCACACACTGAACTGAATTGTGCCTCGCATACCGAGAAGACAGTAACAGCAGCTCCGGGGGATTTCTAGTGCACAGTGCATCGGCTATGAGCGTAAACTTCCACCATGTGGGTGGGTGGGCAGTACAATTCCATTTGTGCCAGTAGGAAACTATGACAACCACCCAGGTACTAAACATTTTTTTCATTTGGGGACAACCATTCTTTCACAACCACCATGCTTGCTCAAGTTTCAAGTTCAAGTTTATTGCAAGAAAACTCCATTGAGCAAGCTCATTCACAAGGAGATCCTGAGGAACGTATGCAGACAAAGAAAATTACTTACATAAAATCTTGGTACATAAACATATATGGTACATGCAGTACATAGTGCTCAAAATAAGACGTAAAAAGGTAATATTTATAAACGTAACCTGGAGAAATCATTAAAAGTAGAGAAACTACAGCCACAATAGTTGGAAAAAGAGTAATAGGATGCAGAAGGTGACGGGAGAGTATAAGATTGGTGCAAAGGGGAGAGGAGAGGGAGAAGAGAGGGAGGATCTTGTGAGGGAGGAGGGGGACGGAAAAGGAGGAAAAGTGCGGAGGAATAGGTCAAGCTGGGAGTAGTATATAGGCGCCCCCGAGATGGGTGATGTTCTGGAGGATGGTTTGCTGGACAACATCATTGCCCAGTGTAGACCAAAAGGGGAAGGAGTAGTGTTAATGGGCGACCTTAATATGCCAGGTACAAACTGGGGAACCATGTCCTCTAAGGTGGCCAAGGAGCAGAGACTGCTGGACAGCTTCCAGGATGTGTTCTTAACACAGCATGTGATGGAGCCCACAAGGGAGGGGCATGTCCTGGACATGGTTCTGGCAGATGGGGATCTGGTAAGGGACCTGGTTGTAGAGGATCCCCTGACTGGGAGCGACCACAATACTGTCTGGTTTCAAATAAGCATGGGGGGAGAGGGGGAGAGATCTAAGACACTGGCAGTGGACTTCAGGGGGGCAGACTTTGTGGGCATGGGAAATATTCTCAAGGATCACTTGAAGGGGATTACATCAATGACAAATGTGGAAAGGAGATGGCAGGTCATAAAACAGGGACTTCATGAGGCAGTCAGGACCTGCACTAAGGTGAAAAGTAAGGGAGCAAGGTCACATAAACCATGCTGGTGGTCCAGTGAGGTTCAGGTAGCGGTCAGAGAAAAGAAGGCAGCCTACAAAAAATATAAAACAACAAGAGGGGATAGGGAAAAGGAAATGTACCATTTTGCATCTAGAAAAGTCACCCGGATAGTGAGGGGGGCAAAGTCCAATAAAGAGCAGCGGCTGGCACAGGGGATACATGGAGGGGAAAAGGGGTTCTTCTGGTACATTGGGGAGTGGAGAAAAACTAAGGGCCATCTCAGCAGATTGAGATCAGAAGGAGGGTGGGTGGAAGAGGCAAGGGACCAGGCAGAGGTATTAAATGAGTACTTCGCCTCTCTGTTCACTAGGGAGGGGGATGGGATATCTACAAAGCAAGGCACTTTGGGGATAGAAGCGGTAGTGAGTGTGATCAGGGGAGCAACAGAAATGGAGCAAGAGGGAGGGAGAGGTACCCCAGGGGTGTCACATCAGGATAAGGATAAAAAGGCTAGTAAGGTGGAGGGGATGGATGATGCTATCTCCACTGAAAGGGTGTGGTTAGCCCTCAAGACCCTAAAGAAAGATAAATCTCCTGGACCGGATGACATTCATCCGAGAGTACTATGGGAATTGGCAGACATACTGGCTGCACCCCTGGCAGAGCTCTTCAACAGGTCGCTTGAGACAGGGAGGGTACCTAGGGATTGGCAAGAGGCACATGTGGTGCCAATCCATAAAGGGGGGTCGAGGGAAGTACCAGGTAACTATAGACCCATCAGTTTGACCTCGGTGGTGGGAAAATTAATGGAGAGTATACTAAAGGAACGATTGGGGGGTGTACTTGGAGGAGGTGGGAGGTCTGGATAGTCGGCAACAACATTTGTGCCAGTTATATCATGTCAAACCAATCTTGTGGAGTTCTACGAATGGGTAACATCAGAACTGGACAGGGGAAAGCCTGTGGATTTATTATTCTTGGACTTCAGCAAGGCATTTGACTCTGTCCCCCACAATGGTCTGGTGGAGAAACTGATGGGGTTGGGAGTAGGCCCTTTGATGGTCAGATGGATTGAAAACTGGCTAGCTGGATGAGTACCCAGAGAGTAGTGGTCGGTGGGGAGCTCTCGAACCCTAGAGAGGTTGGTAGTGGGGTACCGCAGGGCTCGGTCCTGGGTCCGATCCTGTTTAATGCATACATATCGGACATCAGGGAGCGTATAGGGGAAATTAAATTTCAATGTCACCAAGTGCAAGGTGTTACGTCTTGGGCGGGGAAACCCTAAACACAGGTACACCCTGGGAGAGGAGGCGCTGGAGGCCTCAACAGGGGAAAAAGACCTAGGGGTCATGGTGGATGCATGTATGAATAACTCTGAGCAGTGCAGGAGAGCGGCTAGCAAGGCAAACAGGATGTTGGGATGCATTGTAAGGGGGATCACCTCTAGCAGCAGGGAAGTGATTCTGCTACTGTACAATGGACTGGTTAGACCACACCTTGAGTACTGTGTACAGTACTGGAGACCACACTTGAAGAGGAACATACA
This sequence comes from Neoceratodus forsteri, assembly GCA_016271365.2. Lineage (NCBI taxonomy): Eukaryota > Metazoa > Chordata > Ceratodontiformes > Ceratodontidae > Neoceratodus > Neoceratodus forsteri. Next base: position 12,709,898 of record CM057458.1, read on the forward strand.
GCTCCTGGAGAGGGTACAGAGAAGGGCAACTAAGAAGATACAAGGACTAGGGGATTTGACGTATGAGGACAGACTTAAGGAGCTCTGCCTGTTTTCATTGGAGGAGAGGAGAGACAGGGGAGACATGATTGAGGTCTTCAAGTACCTCAAGGGAATAAATAGGGTAAACATGGAGGGGATCTTTAGACTAAAGCAGGGAGGTATCACCAGAGGGCATGGTTTGAAGTTGGAAGGTGGAAGGGTGAGGGGGAAAAGAGGAGGAGGTTTTTCACTGAGAGGGTGGTGGACCCTTGGAATGCGCTGCCTGGTGAGCTGGTTCAGAGATCCACAGTGAAGAGCTTCAAGAGAGGGTGGGACAGACACAGAAAGCGGATGTACCAGATGATGGCCTGGCCCAGGGGGGTGGGGATGGATGATAGGGGTTTCTGGAACACAAGTGGGGGGAGGGCCTCGACACTCAACTAGGGATCTGAGGTTCGAGCAGACTCGATAGACCATAAGGCCTAATCTTCTGGCAATTAGTATGTTAGTATGTTAATATCAAAAGTAAGGATGACTGAAATAAAAAGTAAAGAAAGAGTGGGGAAGGAAAAGGAGAGGTAAGTAGCGTTAGAGAAGTGGGGATCATCGGGGGAACTGAATGGGGGAAAGAACGCCTCTCTTACCAATACATTTTAATGGCTGCCACACAGCCTTGAAATCTGACAGCAATAAGAAGTGCGGCTGTGGGTTCCTATGCTCCAGCCTGATCACCACAAACAAAGAAGGTGACTGATTAACAGAAATTAATCAATGGTCATGTGATTAATGTCTGCCAATCAGATCACTCAAACATTTTTGCGCATGTTATAATTAAGCAATAAGGCACGACAGGGTGTGGTATATCGTGGGATATCGTCACGCCTCAGGTGGTTGGGCACGAGGCCGCAGGCCGAGTGCGTCCAACCATCCGAGAAGTGACGATATCCCATGATATACCACACCCTGGAGTGCCTTATTGCTATTATGAACTGGATTACAAAATTGTTGTAAATAAAAAATTAGCAAAAAACCTCCCAAATATTTAAAAAAGCTTTGTAAGGGACAGTGTAGGAGTACTGTTTCAGAACATAGTTCTATTAGGGTTGCCGTCAGGAGGTGGCGCTATTGTAGGAGCTGGTAGGAGGTAGTGTAGTGTAGGGACATCTCCCTGTGTGTTCTGTTGTGTCATCTCCCAAACTCAGCGTGAAAATAAACGTTCGTAAAGGCTGGCATGGTAATGTCGTGCTTTTGAGGGAACAGTAAATGTAAGCCACGGCAGTTTAAAGTCATTGTCTCGATGGGGAGATTCTGAAAGAGCAGTTCGTAGATGTACATGAACTGCCGTTTGGCGCGAGGGCAGCATGCTGTGGGGAAAATGTACTGGTGTGAGGGTCTGCTTTTATACTGTAGTAGCTGGTGCTCCGAGCGGAAGCCGGGTGAGAATGTTAATGTCTTCTGTCTGGAGAGCGGGTGCTGTGGGGAAGATGGACGGGGGATTTGGTGTTAAGCCGACTAGAGGTCTCAGTCACTTCGGACTGTGACACAGAGAGAAACTTTGCGCGGTAAGTGAGGAGGCTGGTGACCGGAGGTTTTCTGAAGCCGTGATGATGTAGCCCAATATCATCACGGCTTCCAAAACCTCTCGGCCAATCAGCTTCCTCCATTTACGATCGCCGGTTCATAATGAGAATTATTTCACATGGGAGAGAATTCCAGGGACTCACTACCCTTTGGGGGAGAAAAATGTTCTCTAAATACTGTTGTATTTAGTACAGCGTAATTGGAGGAGATGACTCCTAGTGTCTTCTTTTTCTGTTTAAACTATAAACCTATCTCTGCAAGTAAATATGGATCGTGTACAATGTCCCACATAAGGAGCAGGTCACCTCTCAACCGCCTTATGTCTAAGGACATAAGGTTCAGTTGGCGGAGTCTGTCATTATAAATTTATTTACTTAGTCCGCTTGCCTGCTTGGTAATCTTTTTTTATATTTTTTCTACCTGATTTATATTATTTTTTTGTAAGGACACCATAATTTTGAACAGTAGTCCAGATACGGACACACATATGATCTATAAAGAGGAAGCAGGGCTTCTGGAGCTCTGCACTTAATATTATTTCAGAATGGCCACCAGATTTTATTGACTTTGCTAATTGTCTCATTGATATATCTTGAGCAGGCTGAACCAGTTGTTATGTACATTCCTAGATTTTTTATGTTGGCTTGCGCGCTGCGCAAAGCAACATCTTTGACAAATGCGGGTTGGAGGCGGCGCTGTTGGGCGAATGCAGGGCACGCATCAGTGGTCGTCCCTCATTCCCCAATCAGCCTGCATGCCAGCGCCACCATGCATACATAATGAGGCAAGCACATCCCAGCAGAGGTCTGCTGCAATCCGGAGCAAAGCTCGCCACTGCAGCAAGTCCTTTGCTTCGTCGTGCTCGCCGCCATTATGAGCATGGTCGGCAAGCGGCTCAGGCCTGTCAAGCATCGGGGTGCCCAATCCCCTGCCAGTAACCCCCACTGCAGCCGATGGGGAGCCCACTCTGTCGGCATACCCCCAAATGTTGATTGCCGAGGGTGCCCAATCCCTTGGCTCGCTGGACCCCTCTTTGTACGCTGACGGGGAGCCCACTTCCCGTCAGCATCAGCCCCCCAATTGTTGACATCGCCAAGGGGGTGCCTAATCCCCCTCGGCTTGCGCCTGCTTTGTTTGCCGACGTGCCCAATCCCCATCAGCATGACTTCCATGTTGTGTGCCGACGAGGGTGCCCAATCCCGTCAGTTACTGACACCCCCAAAATAGTTAGGTGCACGCTGGGAGCCCACCCCAGCGGCCAAATGCCCTGCAACACGAAACTGTCCTGCAATGGTTTTCCTTTTTTTCCCTGTAAACGAAAACCGTCCCTCGCAGTCTCGATGCCCCTCCCCCACCCGCACCCACCTGCGCACCCTGCCTCCCTCACCCCCTCATCCCATACTTACCTCCAGAGTCTGGCGACGATCTTCCGTGGACCGAACACGCTCTGGTAGCCCCTTCAAAGCCAACCGCGAACTGAGGAAATGCCGTAAGCTGTATAATGGAGTGAATAGGGTTTTTTCAACTTTGTTGCATATCTCAGCCATTTCTGGAATTTTGGCACCAAATTTTAAACATGGGTTTTTGGGGCCCCTCATCATGAGTTCTGTCACTGTCAAGGCGACTGCCCCTAAGGGTGATTTTAAAAGTCATGCTAAAATCACCTTTCGGGACCATTAATGAAATGACAGTGCCAGTGTTCATGAGGTGGCCTCTCAAAAGCCTATATTCCAAATTTGTGGGAAAAATCCAACAACTGCCTGTTTTTTATTTAGTGTACAGTAGTTGCTACTACGAGGCCTCGTAACTTCTATGATTCCTCAATATTTTAATGCCAAATTTTCAGCATTGGCATTTTTGTACACCTCCTTGTGAACAGTATAGCTGTTATTTTCCACATCCTGCCCAAAATGTGTTTCCGCACTTCCGGTGCACAATAGCGCAGTCACTGTGGGAAATCAGTGTTCAGGCCAGATTATGAAAATGGCAGTGACACAGTTCATGAGCAAAGGTCCAAAAATGCCTATATTGAAAATTTGGTGCTGATACTCCATAAAATGACTGTGTTACGAGCGTGCATTGGCAGACTGCACGCATGCTCGTACCGTCGTGCATTCGTGATATTTTAACTCTGGATTTTCACCATTGCCATTTGTCCACACCTCTTGATGAACAGTACAGCTGTCATTTCACATACCCTGCCCAAAATGTCTTTTCGCACTTCCGGCGCAGAATAGCGTGGACACTGTGCGAAATCACTTCTTGGGACACTTTGAGGAAATAACAGTGACACTGTACATGAGCAGAGGTGCTAAAATGCCTATGTTGAAAATTTGGTGCCGAACGCTCATAAAATGGCAGTGTTGCAAGCGTGCGTTGCATATTTCCCACGCACCCTTGTAACTCTGCAAATTTCATATATTTGTATGCCACATTTTCAACACTGGCATTTTTTTCCACCTCCTTATGAACTGTGCAGCTGTCATTTTTCACTTCCTGCCCAGCATGTTTTCCCGCACTGCACTACCACACACCCAAAGGGACACCCTAATGCCTGTCACTCTCTGCGGGGTGGGGGTTGGTTGGCATCAGTTCACTACTTGACTGCCATTCCGATGCTGCAACTCTCTAACTCCTGCACTCTCAATGGCAGCAAGCTAACATTCAGCATTGACAAATGCTTGTTTTTCAAGGGCTGTCTTTTCCAGTTGCTTCCCACATAGATAATAATTGTAATTTCCATTATTATAACCCAGATGCATCCCTCTGCTTTACTCTAAATTAAAACATGTTCCCCAAACGACAGTTCAGTTTGTAATAGCAGCAAGGTTTTCCTGAATACAGTATGTTCCACTTCTTCTTCTGTTGCACAAGTACTGCCTATTTTTGTATCATCTGCATATTTCACAGTCCAGCTGCTTAATCCCTGTGTGAGGTCAGCGATAAATACAGTATATTAAAAATAAATGGACCTAATACTGACCCCTGAGGAACTCCATTAGAAATGACTCCTTTTCTTGAAAGGACACCATCTTTCACCTCCAGCAGTGTCCTGTCCCACAGCCAGTTTGATACCCAACTGATCAATTTATAATTTATCCCTCTGTCTTGTAATTTTTTTTAGCAATAGCCTCATGAGGAACAAGATCAAAAGTCTTGCTGAAATCCTCAAAAATTACATTACAAGGTACTTTCATATCCAGTTGATAGCCAACTTTTTCATAAAAACCAAAAATTTGTCACACAGGATCTACCTGACATGAAGCCATGTTGTTCCTTGTCAATAATACCTAGTGGTGGAGAAATGTTATCTTTAATAATACCCTCCAATATTTTACATGTAACCCCCCTCTGGGGGCTTCCCTGTATATTTCTCAGTAGTCCTCGTGTCTACACGTTCTCTGGGTACCCTCTGACTGTGCGCATTGAAGCACTTTGATGTTGCCAACCACCAGTGCAGTCTGGAGGTGGAGAGTTGGTCCGTGGTCCCGGTGCCCCTCCTGGTGTTCATGGGAACCGGAGACCTAGAGGGAATTGGGCAGAAGCGTGTGGCTGCAGCACAAGGGGGGTTTAGACAGCGGGGGTGCTTGGGGGCTTATGAATAGTAATGAGTGGCTCCATAAATACTGATGAGTGCTGCCTGCCACTTAGGGGCATGGTGTTGCGGTGGCAGCGACAGCTAAACTGTGGGGGTCATCCCAGTAAGAGTGGGCTCATTTGACAGGGGACAGTTGGGGCCATCATTCAGTGGGGTGCTTGGTCACTGAAGGGAATGTGTTGGGCTGCACCAGACTAGGACAGGGGAAAGACTGCACTGAACTGTATGGGACTCCTTATAAACAAATGGGAGCTGATATGTTGGTGACATTTAACCCCCAAACTGCAGCCAATCAGTGATCTAGGAGCCCAAACTGGACACAGAGGGATCCTGGATTTTCGGCTAAAACAGGTGCACTTTCTGGGATTTAGTCAGTCTGTTCCCGGGCCCTGTATGTTAGAACTGGTGCTGTGAGAGTGGACATTGAGCTTCAGGGGCTTCTTCAGGCCCCCATTTGGAGATATGCCTGTCAGCAGAAGCGGATTGAAAAGGGAAGGAAGGAAGAAAGGCTGTGCTGAGATTCTGATCCCCAAGGTAATTGCTGCTGGATTGATTGAGAAGGGGAAAGAAAGAAAGAGACTGGACTGTTATTCCCAAGATATGGAAAAATTGCTTGCTATTAATGGGAGAGACTGAATGCTGCAGAAACCCTGCACTGGAAAGTCGGAATTACTGAGAAGACTGTGCGGATTGTTAGAGTGCCACAGCCAGGACTGGGAAGCCATTTGCTTGTGCGGGACTGTGAAAGAAATGCTGAAGAAGCAGAGCATGTCTGGTGATCTGGGTGCTAGCTGAAGCTCTGTGTGTCCTGTGTGAACTGGTTAAAGTGGCAGACAGCTGAGGCCTGGCTGCAGCCGAAGAAAAGACTGGGAACGCTGTTAGCTGGAAAGTGTAGACTGGTGTGCAGGGGGTTGTTGTTGCTGAGTTCCCCCTGCTGAATTGCACTTTCACTCATCAAAATAGAGGCTAGCACCCACTCAGGTTGGCACTGGACTTTATTGGAGCGACTGCCTGAAAACTTTTCTTTGCTGAGAACTCTGTGTAGAGACTGCAGGAGGACCCCCCACTATTTGGGAGTTCTCACCCAGAGCCAGGGAGGGAACTTGCTAACCCCTCCCCAAGTGGGACTCACTGTCTAAGTGGGTGACCAGTGCTTGCTGGGGTGCTAGGGCACCTGCGACCCATTGGGAGAGCTGGGCTATAGAGCCACGCCTGGGTCTGGGCCTTCTGAGGCTGGTCTTGTCCTGCCACAGTGCTCTGCAATGGGCCAGAAGTGGCTGAAGGTGACAAATGGCCAGAACTACAATCAAGGAGACCAGCTGCAAGATACTCGAGCAAGTTCCATCCAGTCAGAGGGATCCTGGCAAGCTTGTACTTGTTGCTGCACCAACTGAAGGAGCACCATTTTCCCCAGTGCTGAGATCAACAAACTGTGAGTACCCAGGACCTGGTTCCTGGGAGGGGGAAGTGGAATTTGTCTGTTTCAAAACCAAAATTTCTACATTTTCAGGGCCCCAACAACCAGCCAACCCACAGGAAACCGATCAGACCTGCACCTAGTGGGTACTCCTAGGGACAGTATCAGGAACACTGGTAGCAGTGGGGGAGGGCTTGGCCTGTGGGCCCACATGTTGAGTTACATATTATCACTAACCTTTCTTTTTACCTTCACAGCTACCCTATGTCCAGGTATCCCCTTCCCTATTCCTTACCCTATGAATAAATCTGTGAATTTGTTGATCTTCCCTTGTCAATCTTCACCATTCATTACTGATTGGGGTAGTGCTGGAGGCGCGCATCCACTATGGGAGATTTGTGTGTTTTTTTTGGTAGTCGGCTCCAACGGCGCTGCCCATGAGAGCAACGCGCTGCATCATGCGCGAGGGGTGGCCGTTAGGTGCCGCAGACTCCTCCTCCATCTCAGTTCTGTTTCTCCTGCCATCGAGGCTGCACCTGCTGCACGGTTAGGATTTTCAGTCCTTGGCCTAACTGTCGTTTGTCGACGTCATTTCAGACTCCTTCATCCTGCCTTTTTCTCGACGTCGTCTCTGGTAAGACCGTTCTTTTTTCTTCTTTTTTTCGACGAAGCTGAGAAACTGTGCTTTGTTTTTGCCTTAATTGTTTCGCATCATGTCAGGTTCCGGGGCAAAACGCAAATCAAAGGCGGGCCATGCCCCTATGCATCAGTGCTCCTGTGGCGTCACGGACCGGCATGATGTTTGTCTCCGTTGCCTGGGACCCAACCATAATATGGATGCGTGTGACGCCTGTTTCTCGATGGACCGTCGCATCCTGGAAGTCCGCATGTTCAAGATCAGCAAGGCTCCGCTGACTTTCGGGGGACGCGCCGCTCCAGGGATTCCCAGGTAAGGTCTCTAGACCCTTCCTCCAGGTCCCCTCTCAGACCTATATGGTCTGGAGAGGAGGAGGCATCCTCATCTTCTCTTGCCAAAGAGGAGGCCTCTTTCACAGTGTCAGAGGAATGCCAGGGTCCCTCCCAGGGCCGCGGCGGGGACACCGCCTCGGCAGTCACCTCCTCGGAGGTGCAGGCTCCTCCAGTGTCAAGGCCCAGGTCTGCTGGGCCTGGCATCGGTGGATCCTCGACGCCTCCTTCCGGCGCCGTTTTGGATCCTGGCACCGCTTGCGGCACCAGTGATTGAGATGGCGTTGTTTGTGGTGCCGTGTTGGCTCTCGGTGCCGCCTGCGGCACCGTGGGCCTGGTCGCTTCTTCTAGCGGTGCCGAGTCAGGTCCCACGCTGAGGGCGGTGCTGTGGGTCAGGCCGACGTCGTTGGGGAGTCAGGGCCAGGTCTCGGCGTTGCAGGGGGTCCGGAGTCGTCCGGTGCCGCTGCTGGCACCGGCGCCATTTGCGGTGCCATTTCACTGGAGACCCCCGGGGTGGCCAGTATTGTGGTCCAGCTTGTCTCTTCCTCCTCAGAGGAGGATGATTCAGATGTGGACCCGTCCTGACACCCTGACTCTTCAGAGTCAGGGTCTCTGGTGAGACGAGATGCTAGGCGACCCAGCGTGCCTATTCCTCTGTCTCCTCTGCTGTCCTCCCCTGAGGCCTCCTAGGTTGGGGGTGGTCTGGGGTCCCTGGAGGGGGATGGTGTGGAGGCGGAGGGAAGGGCTCTCCCTCCTGAGGGGGTTGTGGCAGCTGCCGATTCCGGTGCTACTGCACCTTCTCAGGGTTGGGTGTCGCTGGGGTTGAGGAGGAGGGCATTCTCAGAGTCCAGGGGTGTCGAGAGACAGGGTTCAGGCACCTCTGTCTTCACCTGCCACCCCTCAGGGGGCAGGTAACAGCCGTAGTGCTGGGCCCCATCTTTCCCTCTCAAGCCCCAGGGACCCTTCTGGTGGCGTTGCTGTGGGCTGCCCTTCTTGACCCATGCAGCCCCAGGTTCATCACAGGGAAGGATCCTCTACTAGGCTCTTCCAGGCTTTGCATCTCCAGGGTTCCATTCTGCGACCTGGTTTGCTGTCAGGGATCCCGCCAGCTCGGGCCCCGTTTCCTGGATTTCAGAGCCTCAGCAGAGGACAGTTGCCTCACCATAGATGCCCCTTTCCCATTCCTCTGCAGCCACCCTCCTCTCTCCCAGGCCATGTCGGTCCTAGGGGCCCATTATCCTGGGAGATGTTCAGAGGCTCTGTGGCGGCCTTCTCCTCATATGTTAGTTACATGCATGAGCGGGTGTTTCGCCTATCCCCACCGCCACAGGAGTACTCTGGACATTCGAGCTCTCCATCATCCTCGTCTCCCTCCTCGGAGGGAAAGGAACCCACTGCTCATCTCTCCTCCGATGCTGATTTCACTGAATATCAGCGATTCTTTTTGAGGATGATGAGGGATCTTCATATCTCCTTTGTTAGGTGAGACAATACCGAACGGGAGACGCGTAAATTCCTCAGTGAATTCAGTGCCCAGCATTTGGTGGTACTATCCTGGCCTATTCCCTTCCAGGAGGCGTCTATCCATTCCTGGCAGTCGCCAGCCGCCCTTTGTCCAGCCCCGGCAGACTGTGGAAGAAGGTATTGTGCCCCATTGGAGTATCTAGGTACTCTCCCCAACCCACCTTCGGGATTAGCATACCTAGAAACTCCCTTGGGGCACCACCGCCTGGTGCATGACTGTCCACCGGACTCAGATTCCCTATAATTTGACTGGTGAGGGTGAAGAGTGTTGTCTTCCTCTCATGCGATGTTATGCATTGCATCACATCAGGCTCACCATGCTGCCTACAGTCGGCATTTGTGGTTGATGCTTTCCCAAATCTTAGCATCAATGCCTAATATGGAGCAAACCAGACAGGCTATTGCCCTCTCTGCTATAGGCCTGGAGCTGGCAAGACACCAAGCAAAGCCATCTTATGACGCCAGTGAGGTGGCTTCCAGGCTTGCAGGGACAGTGATCTGTAGTAGACGGATGGCATGGCTTTGTCTATCAAGGTTGTCACCCCTGGCCCGGTGTAGGGTGATTCACTCTGCTTTCCGGGGGACCTGTCTCTTTTCCTTCTGAGCTAGGAGACTTCTGCAGGGGCTTCCTCCATCTCCCCATCCTTGGGGGACACCTTCTAACTCTCCTCCACCATAGGCTTCTCACCTGATTAGCCCAGGGTCTTCCCCTTCTGTTTCCCACCAACAGGAGGCTGGGGGTATTGTTCCCTCAGGGTTTCTTTATCCCCCCCGGGGGGGGAGTTTGGTACTCACCCAAGCAGTAATGAATGGTGAAGATTGACAAGAGAAGATATGAAAATTACGTACCTACCATAATTCTTGATCTTCTCTTGTATTTTCACCATTCATTACTGATACCCACCCACCTTCCCCTCAGTGGCTTCCTACTGCGGCGTCTCCCCCTTCCTTCTCATTCCTCTCCCTTCCTTTGGCCTTCATGCCCCAAAAAATTAAAAATAAAACCCTGTTCTGGTTTCCGTTCTTCTTGGATGGATCTTTTTTCCTCAAGGTAAAGGGGAACGAGTAGGACTTTTTCTCCTATCCTGAGGGAACTCTTTCTGACTGCCACTAGGGGTGACGTCTGGGCTCCCTAGCCATGTTGTTCAGTTCACAGCTAAAGAGACCATCTCTCTATGGCTCGACCTCAAAATTAAGGTTCCCCCCTGGCGGGCATTATTTAATTGTCAGCTTCTTCTGGTTGGTGCTTCTGCACTTCTTAACCCTGAACTGCTGCCTTTGACTTGCCTTCAGGGAGTCCGATTGAGTTCCCACTCTATTCTTCATACAAAGCTGCCTTTTGTAGGGCCTAACCCCTACCCCCACACTTCGGTGTTTCACTTAACAAGGTGCTAAGGGGCTTACCCCCCCTCATGGTTGGGCGCTCTCCTTCCAGAATAGATTTCTGTCCAGGCAGTCTGTAAGCTCTCAGCTAGAGTGTAGGGGGTTGGGATGATGACAATATAGAGAATCTGCCCTTTGTGTCCAATCTATACAAGCAATTCAGTTGAACCTTTTCTCAGTCCTATTGCTCCCCTTGGTTTTGGTTCCGAGCTTAGAACCCTCTCAACCAATATATCTATGGGCAGTGTTCTCCCCTCTCAGTATCCCTTCTTTCTTCTCTTCTTTTTCTTCTTCCTTTTCTCTTTATCTGTTCCTCTCTTACAGCCGCCCCAGATGGGAAGCCCTGCGGTCCCTTAGGGTAGGTATTCTCCTTCTTCTGTCTGTCCTCTACTGGCTTATTCCTTCTTCAGTTTATATCCTTTCCTTTTTCTGTCCCTCGGCTCTCTTGCCTCGCTGTCCCCTTTTTTTCCTTTACCCTTTATTTTGCCTCTCAGGCTACCAGAACTGAGATGGAGGAGGAGTCTGCGGCACCTAACAGCCACCCCTCGTGCATGACGTAGTACGTCACTCTCATGACCGGCGCCGTTGGAGCCGACTCAAAAAAAAAAAATCTCCCGTAGCGGATGCATGCCTCCGGCACTACCCCAATCAGTAATGAATGGTGAAGATACAAGAGAAGATCAAGCATTATGGTAGGTACGTAATTTTCATTTTGAACCCGCTGTATTAGTGAAGTTCATTGCATGTACTTACTGCTGAGATATATGGTTTATGGTAGAACAAGGTATTGGGGAACACAGTGTGCAGAGTGGTTGGTTGGGGAGGTGGGGAGGTACGGTATCCCAGGGGACTGTACCAATACCTGGCCCACTAATACTTTACTCTGGGTGGAGGCACCACGCTATTATCAATATTTCTGGAAACGAACCCCCAATTGTCACCATAGCAGGACCCAGGACCCTTGCCTGGTATCAGAGACAGCTGGAAAGGGGGGGTAGCCCACTGGTATACGGCGCCAGGGCTACATACATATGATGCATGTAAGGCTAATAGGCCTATAGTTTCCTATGTCCTGTCTGTCACCCTTTTAAAATAAAGGGGTCATTATAGAATGGCAAGGTTGTTGGAAACAATTAAATTACCTAAGCAGCATAGAAATTTGTTTTATAATTCAGGAACCCTCAGATATTTACCAGCCATGGATGACCACAATCAACTTGAATACTTCTCAAACTATAATGGCCGTGGTCACCTGTGGTCCATCCCTGGGCTGTTTACTGTCAGTGGTTGTCCATGTATAGCCGTAGCGAAACTCACATGCTAACCGTTAATTGCTGACGATGTCCCTAGGCTGTTTACTGCCAGTGGCTGTCCATGTATAACTGTTAATTACTGACGATGTCCCTGGGCTGTTTACTGTCAGTGGTTGTCCATGTATAACCATAGTTAAACTCATGGACTAACTGTTAATTACTGACAATGTCCCCGGGCTGTTTACTGCCAGTGGCTGTCCATGTATAACCATTAATTACTGATGATGTCCCTGGGCTGTTTACTGCCAGTGGCTGTCCATGTATAACTGTTAATTACTGACGATGTCCCTGGACTGTTTACTGCCAGTGGTTGTCCATGTATGACCATAGTTAAACTCATGGGCAAACCGTTAATTACTGATGATGTCCTTGGGCTATTTACTGTCAGTAGTTGTCCATGTATAATGTATAACCATAGTTAAACTCATGGGCAAACCATTAATTACTGACCATGTATAAGTAATCAATGACACAGGACAGGGCATGCAGTTATTGGGTAATTACCACACACTCCACTCCATGGGTTAGAGGCACGAGGCATTAGCTGAGTTCCCTTCAACCACAGGGTGGGGAGGAGTGCAGCAATTACCCAATAACGGCAAGCCCTGAAGAGTGTTATTGTATTTATAAAATGTCACAAAAATAATAAAAAACACAAGGCTAAATAAATATTTTAATGAAGAATAAATATATCTTCATCATTAGTAAAGTTGTTCTCACACTAAACAGCAAACCTTTCCTGCCCGCTCTCTCTCTCTCCCTCTACCTAGCTTCCACCTCCCCCACCTTTAATGCCCCGGGCCCTTTCCCACACACCCTCCCTTACCTCACTCCTCTCCCCCCTCTTCCTCCTGCACCCATGTACTCTTGCGTCCCCACCCCCATTGGTTAAGTCTATGCTACATTCCTTGCCCTCCCTTTCTACCTTACTCCACTTCCCTCACCAGTGCCTCCTTTCACCCCCTTCCCTCACCACTCACCCACCTTAAGAACACCTCTCTCCCATACTACCACCCTTCCCTTCCCTACCTGTTTCCACCCTTACCTTTCCTACCTAACCTTCCACTTGTTCTGAGCTGCTGAGGCTCCAGTCTCCCCCTCCTCCTGTCCCCCAACCCCCTTATTCCTCCCCCCATCTCCTAAGATAGTCTCACCCTGGTGCCCTATCTCCTGCAGCCCCACTAGCACTTACCGAGCCCTAGGCCTCCTCCCTAGGGTCAAACACCTGATTGCACGCTGACAAAGAAATGTTCCTTCGGAATCAATTCTGGCTGCTTCAATTTACTACATGTTAGACTGTAATAAACTGTTTAACCTTGTATTCTGCTCTGACTGTAATAACTTGTCCCCTATTGTTCAACTATTTCTGTTTTTGTTACACTCATGTTCAACTGACTTGTACTAATTGCTCCTCCTCCTCTGTTGTAACTTTGTTTGATGTGGATCCTCTGTAAACGAGCCTCTGGCTCAAAGGTACTGCCTAGACTGTAATAAATAAATAAATAACTAAAGATTTGTTCCATCAAAGAGGTCAGGTCAAGCTGGCTGGCAGGAAAGCCATTCAAGTTATTAGTTGAACCTTTTTTTGGTTTTACCGACTGTCACAGTTACTGAGAGTACCAAAGCAGTGTAGTGCCAAGACTTGCAAGGCACTTTCCAATCCTCTGCAGTTATTGGTCAATTACTGCTCAGGTCTGGACAGGTAGTAACCAATCAGATGACTGGAATTTTTGCCCATTTTATAACCATGGTTTATCCATGATCCGAGATGTGGGAAAGTTACCGAGCTGTGCTAGAAGGCAATATAATGGTGCTCTTACTGTAGGTAGAGGATATTTTTATTGTTTCCCAAGGCTAATCTGGACTCAGGGTAGCATTTAAAGTGGGTCAAGTTCTATTTGTATTATTTTCCTTTATAATACTTTTGACCATTTTACAAATGTTATAAATATAATCATCCACTCCAGGTGTGCGTCAGTGCTGTAATATCCTCACTTCCTGGGTGGTTGAAGACCCTTGGCTGCTCCTCTGGCCTCACAACCCACCCAGGGCATTCAACTATTACAATATTGCCACACACTTGACTGTGGATTACTATATTCCTCTTAACAGCTGACCATGTTTTCATCTATACTGAGATAACAGTAGCAGTATTCCCTTTTTTGCCAGGTCCTGGAGTCAGAGAGGATAGGACAGAATCAATGGGAACACTTAAACGGCTGCAGAAGCTGATCCGTGCAAAGCGAAGCAGTCAGGTCTGCACAGATGATGGGAAGCATGCATTGTTACCTCACAGTAAGTTGCAGAGACTTTATTTTATTTATTAAATAGTTTTCACCAGAAGAGCATGCTAAGCTGAGAATGACTGGTTTCCTATGTGTTCCAGTGGAAGAGACTTAGGGAAACACCGTAACAATGACAGCACAATAAGGTGCGAAAAATAGAAGGCACATGCACGCAGTGGTCAAATAGATAACCTGAACAGATGTGTGAGAGAGACTCAGAGCTAAACAAGCAGGTGTGAAAAGAAACAAGGGTCCACGTGTGCTATGTACAGGTAAATCAATTAGTGAAACAGAAGATTCACGAGCTCCGTATCAAGCAGACTCAATAGACCGAAAGGCCTTCTTCTGTTTGTAATTTCATATGTTCACAAGCTCTACAAGCCAGCCAATACAGAATCAAAAGTTAAGAAGGTAACTATGGATTAGGCCAGACTGCAGGGAGCTATAGAGTAGTCTAGCAGGAGTGAAAGCTGATGTGTGGTAGAGTTAGGGGACAGAAGGAGATCAAAGCACAAACAAACATGGGAGGTGTCGGTACAGAGGGAGGAGGAATGGAGGCGGGGAGGGGTGGAGGTGGGAAGGCCACACCAGAGTAGTGGCAACATGTAGCAAAAAGCAGCCCACCCAGCAGATGTATTAGTGTGGGGTAAAGAGAGAGCGAGAGAGCAGGGGTCCAAGTTTAAAGTTCTATTTGTAACCCCTTGTTACCCGGGGTTATTAGAATCCCAGTAAGAACTAGTGGTAGGCAGGGAAGGCAGCTTCTGAAACTCCAGTTAAATGGGTTTCACACTGTCTCACTCTGTTCTCAGTCTCAGCTGAGACTGAGAGATGACATCACCATAGAACTTTCGCAGCTGCATAAGCCACATTGGAATCTGCAGCAGAGGGAGTGAGATAGAATGTTGGGAGTTTTCAAAGTCAGTCTCCTGTTTACCTCCTGGTGAGAAGGAAGTCTCCTGCTTGCCTGCCAGCAGGAAGGAAGTGTCTTTTGTTTACCTTCTGTGTGAGAAGGTCAGTGTCCAGTTTCAAGTGGTGGAGACCGCTGTCCAGGTCCCAGTGCCCCCTCCCTCCGGGGGGGGGGGAGTAAAGCATCCCTATGTGGATTCCAGAGGCAATCCTCTAATGTCTGCTAAAGGAAGAAAGCTGCCTTTTTACAGTTTCAGTTTTGGTCTGACAAGTGGAAGAAGTTGTACTTCACCTGTGGGGCACCTGCAACAAAAGGGTGAGTGTTTTGCTCTAATTTGAGAGGACAAACAATATGTTTCTTCAGTTTGGAAAATGTGAAGAAGTATGGGATTTGGACTACTATTGGGAGGCCTATTGTACTAGGACAAACAAATGGAGTAGTGTCAAAATCTAAAGTCTGTATGAATTCAAGTAATGTTGTAGAGGGGGTGCTACAGTCCATCCACCGTTTAATCTACATTTCGAAGTTTTAGTTTCTGTTTGTCCAGAGAAATGGCCAGGTATGGGCTGTGGGAGTTGGAGGTGGGAACACCCCCCATCTTTAGTAACCAGGTCCACCTCTACGGATTTCTGCTGTGATTGCTACTTGCCTCATGCGCCTGGCCAGTGATGAGGTAGGTACCCAGACGTGGGTCGCAAATTGGAAAATCTCTCTAGCAGTCGCAGACTCTATGTGGTGTGGGGAGCCACAACTTGGGAAAAGAATTCTCCTTGTTTGATGGGAGTCAGAAAGAAGTAAGAAAACAAATCTCTCTAGGAGTCGCAGACTCTAAGTGGTGTGGGGAGCCACAACAAGTAAAATGGGTTCATTCTTTAAATAGACCGTCAGTCAAGTGGCCGGCAGGGGAGCCGGGCCAGTTGGGCTGTGTATCCAAAGCGCATGCAAGTCCGGGCTGTGTGCCTGGTGGGTCCAGAGCCTGAAAACAGTAGAAATGGGTTCATTCTTTAAGTGGACCACCTGGTAGTCTCCAATCTGCATTATCAGTAAACGTAGCCCCTTGGGGGTCCATCTATGCTTTGTTGTGTTCAGCTAGTTATGAATAAAGACACACTGAAAAATCCCAATCCTGGTTCTGGACATTACAGTTATTGCTTCCTGTGTTTGGATTTACTTGGGTGCCCCTGTGCAGAGTAGTCAAACCTAGGTCCCCTTGTGCCAAGTAACCTCATCCTCCCCAAACCCAGATCCCCGCCAGGTATTGCTGCCAACGCCAACAGCATGCCACCTGTCGTTTTGGTAAAAAGGCAGGGGTGAGGGGTTACATATTATCACAGAACAAAGCATGTTTCAGGAATGAATGAAACTTTGCTGTGTTGGTGCCCAGCTCCAAACCACATATCCACTAAAGCACTGGATCCCAGAGGGATGCACAGACACTATCAATCATGGTTTGTAGTAAAGGTGTGGTGGGTGGCTTGTAGCAGAACAGAACGCAGACACTAAAAACTGTAAAACATAAACAGTAAGCAGACAGTAAAAACTGTCAAAAAAACAAAATGCAAACAGTAAAAAGTGTCAAAAAACAGTACACAGACAGTAAAATGTGTCAAAGAACAGTATGCAGAGAGTAAAAAGTGTCAAAAAAAGAATGCAGACAGCAAAGTGTCAAAACATTGAACACAGAAAGTAGAGTGTCAAAAAACAGAACGCAGACTGTAAAAAGTGTCAAAAAACAGTACACAAACAGTAAAATGTATAAAAAAGTGTACAGACAATAAAATATTAAAGAAAAGTATGCAAACAGTAAAAAGTATCAGAAAAGAGAATGCAGACAGCAAAAAAGTGTCAGAAAACAACGCAGATGGTAAAAAGTGTCAAAAAACAGAATGCAGACAATAAAAGGTATAAAGAAAAATACTGCAATCTCAGGTACAGCATTTCAAAGTGATAAACAGACCTTCTTCAGGTACAATGATACCTAAACAGACAGAGGAATGTAGGCAGTGGAAGAGCCACCAAAGATAAGAATAAAAAGATAGTAAAGAGAAAGTGGGGGAGGGGTGGGGTATAGTCAGAGGAGTGCATATTAAACTTCTGAGTCTCTTAGGTCCATTTTTATTCAAACTCACTCATTCCCTTGTTTTCAAGATGGCTGGGTGGATTGTCAGACCAGCTTTTTTAAGAGTCATACCATTTTATTTATTTATTTATTTATCCATATATGTATTAGTTGTAAAAAACGACGTTAATGCAGTGAATAGGGTTATAAAATGCAAAGTGCACAAATACGGGAAATGAAAAAACATTAGGGATTTTGGTCTCCGGAGTATTGGCGAATCGGTGGTGGGGTCTTACTTGGGGTTGTCAACCCTAATACCCACTCCCCCCGCCCATAGCCTCCTGTCTGAAGCACAAGCTACAGCTCTAACCTAGTGCCTCACAGTGATACAGTATAGCCAATATAATCTGTCAGAGCTTTCTTTACGAAGAAGACATAACATGTGACCTCATCTGATCCAGGGTAGGGGTTGGCATTAGAGCTGACAACCCCAAGTAAGACCCCACCACTAATTCACCAATTCTCCAAAGACCCAAATTCCTAATGTTTTTTCATTTCCGGTCTTTGTGCGTTTTGTATTTTACAACCTTAATCTCCACATTAAAGTAGTTTTTTGCAACTAATGCCCCTTCTTTTTGTGACAGTGGGACTGTATCCTCATTTGCGCAGGTATAAATGAGTGAAATACAATATTGGAGACAGTGCTGATGCAGTGCATGGGCCCAGCAGACCACAACACACATATCAATACCTTGTGGGAGAGGTTCCCTGACTGCGTTAAAACACTACTACCTCCCTACCCAGGTCATGACTAGTGCTGCGTGCTGCAGCACCTTCCCCATCAACCTTGTCCCAGTAAACCGGTTCACTGAGTTCAGACCTGAACTCAGCTCACTGGCATGGTAAGGCAGCATGTTTCCTAGAGGTGCAACAGACATCCCTGCAAACAATGTTACTTAATACATTTTTTGTTTTTTTATATTTTGACCCCAAACTTTCAACATAGTCTTCTTATGACCCCACCTCTTAAACCCCATAGGTGAAAATGTTCAAATCCATGCTGAAACGCCATTCCATGCCACAGTGCGAAAACACGTTTTGGACAGGATGTGGAAAATGACAGCTGTACTGGTCATGAGGTAGTGTGAAAAAATGTGTATGTTGAAAATCTGGAGTCAAAATATTGTAAATTACCAAAATTACGTGCTTGCATATAAACTTTTCAACTCACGCTAGTAACTCACCCATTTTTAGGAATTTTTTCACCAAATTTTCCACGTGCCCTTTTTGGAACCCCACCTCATAAATACTCTCACTGTGATTTTATTAATCAGTCCTGAAAGGTGATTCTGCGCAGTGGCCATTCCATTCCTCATCACGGGTGTAAAAACATATTTCAGGCAGGATCTGAGAAATGACAGCTGTATTGTTTATGAGGTGGTGTGAAAAAATGGGTATGTTAAAAATCTGGAGTCAAAATATTGTAAATTACCAAAGTTACGCATTTGCATAGAGAATTTTCAATGCACACTCATAATTCGGCCACTTTTAGGAATTTTTTCACCAAATTTTCAGCATGGTTTTTTGGGGACCCCATCTCATGAACACTGGTACTGGCATTTCATTAACTGGCCTCAAAAGGTGATTCCATGCAGTGACTGCAAAATCACCTTCAGGGCCCGATTAACAAAATACTGTAACAGTGACAGTGTTCATGAGATGGGGTCCCCAAAAGTCCATTTTGAAAATTTTGTGTAAAAAATCAAAGCAAGCATTTGTCAATGCCGAATGTTGTCTTGCTGGCATTGGCATTGGTAGTGCTAGAGATGTATAATAGGAATGGCAGTGAAGTATTGAAGTGATGCCAACCCCACCCCCACCCTGTAAAGACTGACAGGCATTTGGGTGTGCCTTTGGGTCATCAGCTGTAATGCTCATGTCATTGTACCTCACCCTACCGTGTAGAGACTGACAAGTGTTGTGGTGTGCTTTGGGGTCTTTTGGCGTTATCCTTACCCCATTCCATAAGGAAATATGCTGAGGTGGGTGCAGTATAGGAGAATAGGGTGAACTCTGTGGCTGAACAATGCAAGGCACACCATGATGCCTGTCACTGGCTGCAGGGTGGGGCTGGGGGTGGAATGGCATGAGCATTAGAGCTGATGATCCCAAGTCACACCCCTGATGCCTGTCAGTCTCCACATGGTGGGGTGCTACAGTTGGAAACCCTAACACCATAGGCATGTGTTGGTATTTTCACTCCAAATTTTCAACATGGGCTTATAATGGAAGAGATTCCCATCTTTGAAGATCAAATTGAAGGATTGTCACTAGGTCATCGAGATTGAGTTCCTTGGTCCGAAGAGGATCCATGGTTAGGTGAATGCCCAGATACTTAAGTGAATGAGGAGTCCATTTTAGGTCAAAACCATTGAAGTCAGCTTTGTGAGTAAAATCATTTAGGGAAAAGATTTCTGATTTGTTCAGTTTAAGTTTATAATTGGGTAGTGAGTTAAATTGGGATATTACCTCCACTACTTGTCTCAGGGATTTAGCAGGATCCTCCAAATGGAGGAATATATCATCCGCATATGCAGAGAGGATGAGGCTGCGATTGAGTATTGGAATTCCCTATATTTGGGAAGACTGTTTGATATGACAAATCAAGGGTTCTAAATAAAGGTTAAATAGGAAAGGTGAGAGGGGGCAACCCTGCCTTGTACCTGAGTAAAGGGGAAACAGAGAAGAGAATACCCCATTGCAATGGATCTTTGCCGAAGGGAAGGAATATATGGCCAGAATCCACTGGATGAAGAGGGAAGGGAAGCCCATCTTACTTAAAGTCAGCCAGAGGAAGTCCCAATCCACTCTGTCAAAGGCCTTCTCAGCATCCAATGAGATTAGGGCCATCGGGGTTTGAGATAATCTTGCTGCATTGAAAATATGGGAACGCTTTTGAAGGTGATCCGTGGAGGATCTACCAGGGACAAATCCCACCTGTTCTGGACTTAGAAGATGAGACCATACTTTTCGAATGTGTAAACCTAGGATTTTAGTTAAGATCTTGATATCACAATTTAGGAGGGAGATCGGACGATAACTCTCCGGGAGCAGGTGGGACTTGTTGGGTTTTAATGGAAGAGATTCCTGTCCTCTTTAAGGGCTAGCTTCAACAGTCTTGTAGAATGCATGACAGTGACAGAGACTTTGGTTCCATGGGTACAAACTCAGTGCCACTTCAACATACCATCATCAGCTGACGCCTAACTCTCAAGAAGCACATTAGACAGGAAGGGTTAGGTCTCAGCTGATGGAGGTTCCTTGACAGTGAGAAACATAGAAACATAGACTTTGGTGGCAGATAAGGACCACTTGGCCCACCCAGTCTGCCCATTTCCCTACCTATTGAATAGGCTGCAGATTCTAGTTAACCAACAGCCTGCTTCCTCCTACCCCCCGCCAGTATAATTGCCTTATGGCTGTCCCATACATTCTTGAATTCACCCACTGTTGTTGACCCCAGGGAGAGTTAGGTCTCAGATGGAGTTACCTTGACAGTGAGAGGGAGAGTCAGGTCTCTGATGATGGAGTTACCTTGACAGGGAGAGTTAGGTCTCAGCTGATGGAGTTGCCTAGAAAGTGAAAGAACAGCTAGGTCTCAGCTGATGGAGATACCTTGACAGAGAGAGTTAGGTCTCCGCTGATGGAGTTACCTTGACTGGAAGAGTTAGGTCTCAGCTGATATAGTTATCTTGACAGTGAGAGGGAGAGTTAGGTCTCAGCTAATGGAGTCACCTTGACAGTGAGAGTTAGGTCTCAGCTGATGGAGTTACCTTGACAGGGAGAGTTAGGTCTCAGCTGATGGAGTTACCTTGACAGGGAGAGTTAGGTCTCAGCTGATGGAGCTACCTTGACAGGGAGCGTTAGGTCTCAGCTGATGTAGTTATCTTGACAGTGAGAGTTAGGTCTCAGCTGATGGAGTTGACTTGATGGAGAGGGTACTGAGTTTAACAGAATCCATTAAACCAAAAACTCATGAAATGACTATGAGATTTGCTTTTATGAGCATACTGTTTAATAACCCATTCCCTCTGAGGCAGCCATCTTGTACTGAGATTGAAAAATGCAGTGCTCTGACTTCTACAAGCGCAACTGGAGAAAAATGTATAAAAAACACGAAAGTAAAACTACATTCAGCTAAGGACTACTGCATGGCATAGAATCAGCATATCAGAAGCTTTTTCACAGAGATAAACATCTTAAACATGTAGCAAGGCTATGTGGCATTTTTATGGCACTGTTATAAATTTATTTGTATTACATTTGCCTCAATAATGATTGACAATGGTGTAGAAATGCTTTGACAGATACTCCCAGTGTCATTCAGAACTGGCTAATCCAAAATTGCCTCGTCCTGAACTCTAGTAAGACCCAGGCCATGCACTTTGAGTCCGCCCATAAATTAAGGGCCTGCTCCACTGGTCTAGACTTACACTACCTAGATGGCTTCCAGGTCTCTGTAGCTAACTCATTCAAATACTGTACTTAGGGGTTATCCTTAACCCAGCCCTGGACTTCTCGCTGCATGTCTCTAAAGTATGGCAGTCCATCAATGCCAAACTTGGACTTGCCTACTGGGTTAGTTATGTCCTGACTCCCATTGCGAGGGTTGCAACTGCCCAGGGAGTCCTGTTTCCCAGCCCTCTCCTATGGGCTCACCTCTTTCTTTAAGGTGAGTGTGAACAAGCTAAGCAAATAGAATGTTACCTATAATAACATACGTAGAGATGCTGTATCAGCCCCTCAACTTACCCACCACTGCAAGCTATACGCCAACCTTTGCTGGCTATTCCTCCCTTCTTGATGACTCTGTATTCTATGCTGTGCCATAGACAATATCATCAGGTCGTGCAAACCTACCAACTGGCAGTGGTGTTAATGTCCGCAGACCAAGCTTATGCACTTTGCTCAAATGATTTGTTTCTACTGGCTCTTTCCAAGTGCTCCTCAAACATGGGTGAGCAGGCATTTGCCTCATTTGCTCCAAGAGCCTGTAACTCTCTTCCTCCCCACCTTTGGGTCTGCCAGTCCCACCCCGTATTCAAAATGGAAGTTTCTAACTTTCTGGGATCCAAAGATGTCTGCTCTTGTCATGAATCAATACTGTTGTTGGTTGTCTTATAAAGCCAACGTTATTATTGTTGTTGTTATCACTGACCATGTGGCTTTGTCTCGCTGGAGTTTACGGCAACTTGTACTTTTTCTACATTGTTTGGCTTTGAGGAATGTTCTTGCTCTCTCCCTACTCATATGAAATGTTACAATCCTATGCATTGTGTATTTTCTACTGTCTTTGTAATCTCCCGGATCATGCCTGAAAATAGGCATGTTTATTGTCTAGTACTCCTACCTGGTCAACAATAAATAAATAAATAACTAACTAGCACAGCCAATGACCGTCTTCTTAGATTCATATCCACCAATCAATCATTTACAAGCATGGCAGCCATTGTTGTAAAAGTACAAAAAGGGCCATTATTCAACAGGGATGGCACAGGAAGTGATGAGAATTGTTAATGATTAATAAAATGGCACACAAGATAGATGTATGATTTGATGTTCATTTTTACAGGTCAGGTCCTAGACACGGACTTTCCTGAGGATGAGGCTTTCACTTCCTGCATGAAACTGCCAAAATATCAAGAAAAGAAACCTTGCAAAGAGCCTTCAGGAAAGACGCAGCAAAATGAAGGAACCAGCACCGATTTTATGTCTTCATCTTTGGATCGATCCTATTACTCAAGATGGAACAACATCATAGAAGATTCACCACCCTGGGACTTTGATTACCATATGTGTAAGGACTGGAGGACCCTTCCCGAGTACAGGTCACACAGGTGTAACTACGCAGTTTCCAGTGCAGAAGAGTGGGACAACTTTACATGCTGCACGCACAACCCACAATTATCCCACTCAGTCAACGATATGGATCTTTTCTGTTCATGGGTGAGTGTTTTATTTCTTACCTGGGTATATTAACTCACTGGAGAGTCTACTGTAGATGTTTTCTGAACAGGCTGGCCTGACAATGAGGTGGCAGCATTGCATTAGTATGAGGAATTCTGGTTTGTGATTGGTGCTTTGACCTCTGAACGTCCCCCTTAGCCAGCAGAAGCAAAGTACTGTCCCAGGTTGACACTCTTTAACTTTGTGGGAAAGTGGAACAGATGCTTGGCATTACAGCCCCTGGCAACAGGTTGCAACATAGGTGTTGGGTGGGCCACCTCACGGGATTGAGGAGGGATGTGTGTAGACAATAATACAACACTCTCCAGGCCTAAATCCCAACAGTTCAGGCTATATGCCTGGACAGACACAGATCGATCTCCATTTATAATTGTTAACAGAGGTGGGAGACGAACAGGGGTAAGATCCTATCCTGTGTGAGTGAGGTCACCAGATACATTCCAAAAATAGTATAAAGAATCGACAAACAAGACCCTCACTGATTAGAAAATTATAAGGCTAGTTTGTAAAATTCTCAAAAGATGTCACTTTCCTCAAAAATTTGGATAGCTTGGTTTTATTCCTTGATTGATTGATTGACTGATTGATTTGACTGATTGATAACCGGAAAAGGCACACTAAGCCGAGGCTCGTTTCCATGTGTGACCCAAGGGTGGGGAGTATGGAGGAAATACAGAAAAGCAACAATTACAATCAAAAATATAAATACAATAAACAAATCAGCATCAATGAACTATCTGAAAGGGAAACTGACACTTCAGTAGGCATTGGCAACCTTCTTAGGTGCAGAATTATCTCCTGGTGGATGGACCTATACTGTATAGGCTAGGTGATTAGGATGTGGCCTAGGCTTGCAGAAACTATAATATCTGTGATGGTCTGGGGTGCAATTTGTGGTTAGTTGGCTGCATTTTTGGATTGCAGTTGTATAGTACACGCAGTACGGCTTGGTTATACCTTTACGTTTAGCTGGAAACTAGACCTCTGGCTCCTCCAAGCAGGTGTCTGCCACTGTTACTCCCCACTTTTCATCTGCATTGGTTCTGCCTCCCCCTCGCTTTATGGTGACTAACTGCCTTGCTTATCAGTCCACCTGGCATGTGACAGCCAGCAAGTGGCTGACTGACTAGTTAGCTAACTATGGCAGCTGGTCAGGTTACAGGCAACTCAGAGGAACATCAGACTGGCTAGCCTCCCCAGATAACCTGCAAGTATCTAGTGACTATATACATTTTTTTTTGTTTGCGACATGGGGAGCACAGGGCCTGGGTGTCGTTGATCACCAAAAGCCACATCAGTGCATCCTGTAACAATTAAGCATACTGTGTACTGAGGACGTGACCTACAAAAGGAAGCACTGCTGTTGTGTCTTGCTCCTGAAATTTCGATTGTTGTTTTTGAATTCTGCACTCTTCGAATAGCAACGTGAAGGGGATCTGCCACATCAGGATCCCTGGAACCTTATGGTCTGGCTTCAGTGAACTTTATAGGTTGTATACAGGGCAGAGTGGCCATATAGAAAGAAATATATTTACTATTTTTTTTTTTTTTTTTGGAGCCGCCCCCGCACTCAGCCGTTCCTTCCGGCGCCATCCCCGGACATGAGACCCCCTCCCTTCCGCACCCCGTGACTTACCCTTCGCGGCAGGGTGGTGGGGAGCGACTCAACCACCAGAGCGGGTCCATGCCGGGGGCGTCCTCCCGAGGATAGCGGCGGGGGGCGACGTGCTGCGGCTCCATTTTTCCCGATTTTCTCCCGGCGGGCATGGCGTGCAATGGCGACTTGCTTGACGAAATACCTTTGTCTCCCATGCGCGCACTAGTCATGCATCTGCCACGTCCTGCCTTCCCCTGTCTGTATGCGGCAGCGTGCTGTCGATCCCCAGCCTCAGCTAGAGTCAGGCAAGCACCGCCTATCCACCCGGAGATGGAGAGCAGTCTCCGGACGCTCAATCCATCTCCTCCCAGCCGACCCCTGACAACCCGTGCTCGTTCTCGAACACGGGTCGCCGGCGTGGCGCGAGGTGTAGCGACCAGCGCCTCAACCCTCAGCGCCACTGGGCCGGCTATATATTTACTATATTTAATATATAAGGCACAGTGTGAAGCAAGACATGAGTGATAAATTGTTTTACAAAGGGCCCTGTGCAGGGGATTGGTACCAGAGGTAACATAACTATGTTAATTGTTTACAGACTTTAAATATTTTGTTTGTGTATGATTTTAATTGCAGTACAAAATTGTACTTTTTTTGCTTTTTTGCATTTTAGATTTTTTCTTTTTTTTTTGTGTTTCAGGACTTTAAGCATTTTGTTCATGTAGGAATTAGTACGTGACTTTTTTACAATTCAACAAGTAACTCATAAACCAAGAATAGCAACGTGTTTATTTTTTTGGTCATGCACTGCGTTTACAAAAGTTGATCTCCTTGATTTTTTGAGACCATCGTGAATGTTTGTTTATTTGTTTTTCTAAATTAATTATAAAAAAAAATTGGGGGAGCGGGCATCAGGTTAGGCAGTTCATTAGTCTATTTTCTGACAAACCATACAGGTTTCAACCTAAGTATTTTCTAATCTAACATTGCAGCTTTAAAGTGTTTTTGGCCAACTTTAACGTGGGGGGGGGTGCATTGCATGTTTTCAGTATTTTTTCACGTGGTCCACGTACGTGTGGGATTTTTAAAACTGTAAACCCTTATAACTTAAAAATGAAACAAAATTTCATTTTAACCCCTTCCCCCAAAAGGCATTTCCTTGAAACTAACACTAAACAACCTGCAAGTGTTATACTTTAACTCTGCCTAGTTTTTTTTTCATTATTGGTGGACAAAAAAAGACTGAATATGGGTATTTGTTTCCATTATTTCAGAGATTTAAAACTTACATTTGCCGCAATATAAACTGTCAAAAAACCCAGTCTTGACATAGACACTAACTCAACACTAACATACAGGTACTTCTGTGCACAAACTACACTAATGCATCTATTGGGGTGGAAGGAAGCACAAATCGTGCCCAGTAGGAAAATGAAAAAATTGGGTATAGAGTACCAAGAAGCTTGACAAATTGGTGTTGCCGTGGTACATGGAGTTATAACGACTATGCAGTCCAGCGCTGGTGTGACCCAAGTATTGGCACCCTCTATGCAGGCACTGCTGTGTTCTTTCCTTTGTCTGACATGACAGTGCTGATAGTAGGTAATGTCAAGAAGGCTGAATACTGCCACCCCCAACTCAGTGAGAAAACCCTGTCTAACCATTTTCTTTAAAGTAGCTGTTGAATCTAAGCCTGAAGGTGATTAGTGTAGCAGTTGTAACTGCCTACTATGGCAGCCCCTTACAAGTGTTCACCACTCATTCTGTGAAGTACTGCTTCCCCATGTTCCCCTTAAATCTCACTCTCTTCAGTGACATTGAGTGCATGACGTAATTCAGCTGGCCATGAATAACAGCCTCACCTATGCAACATGTACCATGCTTGGGCCTTCCATTTTTACAATCCTGGCTACTCTTTTGAGTCTCCTCTTCTCCTTCCATCCATGTGCATTTTGAAGACCTACCCGTAGTCTGATGGTTTTTCCCATTAACATACTGGAATATTATAATATCACTGCACTGTTATTGTAGCATGACATTTTCTAACAACTGCCCTTCATTTGCTGTTCTCCACTGACATTCTTATATAGGCACTGTATAACTGGCAACTTTCAAACTCAGTGCATTTATATCAAAAATTAAAAAAAAATCAAAATCTTTATTTAACCAGGCGAACACTGTTGAGCAAAGTTCATTTTCGAGGTGGACCTGTGGTGTACAAGTACAAGTACAAAAGTTTAAAAACAGCAGTTACAATATAGTGACATGAACAGCAAAAAGACAATACATTGCAATACAGATGCAAATATATATGCAGGTTAACATACAACAACATTATACAATCAATCAATATGTACAAAACAAACAGTGTTGCAGATATAACCAGCGTTACAGGTAAGGGACAAGTACAGGATGTTCCATCCGGCTCCCCCAAAGGAACATAGTCTGAAGATGAACTAAGTGCAGAAGAGGAGAGGGAAGTAGGAAGGGGGAGGAGGATGGATATATGAAGGGATAACGGATAAGAATCGAGAGGCCGAAGAGTGTAAGGTTGTGTGGTATAAACTATTATATGAAGAATAATATATGGAGAACCACACACAACAACCCTGTGTTTCCATCAAGGAGCAGACATAACAGCATATGGACCTCAAGAGTGCTGAGACGCTCACATTGTTTCCCCAGTTGTGCCCATTTTTTGACACAGACTGCCAGTAGGGAGGAAGGGGGAGGGAGGAGAGAAAAAATACAAAACTAATTACTGCCCTGCTCAATGTCTGATTATTTTGACATTGAGGAAGGTGCTGATGAAACTGAATGTGAGCAGGAGGCAGTGCATGTAGGGACACAGTTGCACTTGACAATGGAATGTGCATAACTTTTTTTGCAGTTAATCTTTTTATTGGCGTATTTCTTTTATACAGATGTACAGCTACAAGAGCATGTATGAAAAATATATAAATACCATATGGTAATTGTGCATCTGTATAAATACCATGTGGTAATTGTACATCTGTACAAATACCATGTGGTAATTGTGCATCTGTACAAATACCATGTGGTAATTGTGCATCTGTACAAATACCATGTGGTAATTGTGCATCTGTACAAATACCATGTGGTAATTGTGCATCTGTACAAATACCATGTGGTAATTGTGCATCTCTACAAATACCATGTGGTAATTGTGCATCTGTACAAATACCATGTGGTAATTGTGCATCTCTACAAATACCATACGGTAATTGTGCATCTGTACAAATACCATGTGGTAATTGTGCATCTCTACAAATACCATGTAGTAATTGTGCATCTGTACAAATACCATGTGGTAATTGTGCATCTGTACAAATACCATGTAGTAATTGTGCATCTGTACAAATACCATACAGTAATTGTGCATCTGTACAAATACCATGTAGTAATTGTGCATCTGTATAAATACCATACAGTAATTGTACATCTCTTTAGAAGATATTATAGCTGTGTGAGATGTTCATTTAAGAGTGCAGTGCTGCACTAATACCGCAGTGCTGCTCTAATACCTTATTACTGTGCTAGTATCACAGTACTACACTAATACCACAGTACTGGGAGGCAGTATAGCGCAGTGGTTTAAGGCTCTGAGCTGCAAATCTAGTGACATCCAGCAGACCAGACCTGGGTTTGAATCCCACAACTTCCACTTGCATACTGTGTGACCCTGAGCAAGTCACTTAACTTCCCTGTGCTCCCAGGTTGCTCCTGTAAAAAAGCTTTCAGCTTAGTGTGCTACTCCTGGTTAAACAACTAAAATAAAAATAAAAAATGCTGCACCAATACTGCAGCACTACATAAAAACTACAGCACTTTGCTAATTCCACAGTACTGCTGTAATATTACAGTCCTACACTAATACCACAGTACTACCCTCATACCACAATAATACGCTAAAACCCTAGCAGTGCTTTAATAACACAGTATTGCACTAATACCTCAGTACTACACTAATACAGCAGTGCTGGTCTAATTCCACAGTACTGTACTAATACCACAGTAATTCCTCAATAGCATAGTATTATACTATTACAATAGTACTACTCTAACATCACAGTACTGGACTAATATGGCAGTACAACACTAATGTTGCAATACAACAGTAATACCATTATATTGCTTTAATATCACAGTAGTGTTCTAATACCACAGTACTGCACTAATACTGCAATACTGCTCTAATACCACTGTGCTGTGCTACTATCACAGTACTGTGATATTCATGTAGTGGTGTGTTAATATCACAGTACTGTACTAATACCTCAGTACTACGCAAATACTACAATACTTTGCTAATTCCACAGTACTGCTCTAATACTGCAATACTTTACTAATATCACAATAATACACCAATACCAGTAGTGCTTTAATACCACAGTACTGCATTAATACAACAGTAGGGCTCTAACACAACAGTATATACTAATGCTACACTACTTCCCCAATAGTACAATATTGCACTAATACCACAGAATTGCTGTAACATCCACAGGATGGCAGAATGCTACTCTAATACCACAGCACTGCTCTAACATCGCAGTACTGCACTAATATGGCAGTGCAGCACTAATACTGCAGTACTGTACTAATACCACTGTACTGCTTTAATGCCACAGCACTGCACTAATACTGCAGTACTGCACTAATACCCACAGTAGTGCTCTAACACCACAGTACTGTACTAATGCCACAGTACTTCCTCAATAGCACAGTAATGTGCTAATACCACAGTACTGCTCTAACATCACACTACTGCAGTAACATGGCATTGCAACACTAATACTACAATACTGCAATAATGCCACTATAATGCTGTAATATACTGCAGGTCAGAGAAGGACCTTAAAGTCAGTCCGCCATCTCATTGGTAGACAGTGCAATGAACACAGTGGAGGAAATGTATGATCATGCCTCCTTATGGAGGTAACAAGACTGGCTACTGCATTCTGCAGCAACTGGAGAAAGTGGATCGGACCTACTGGAAGGCACTGGTACAGTGTATTGCAATAGTCAAGATGGGAGCTCATGAAGGTATGTACTAGTATTAAAAGATTGCCCTGGTGAAGGTAGAGGTGCAATCTGGCTATATTCTTCAAATGATAGAAGCCACTTCTGACCACAGCCAACACCTGAGGTACAGTTGATAGCTCATGGTCAAGAGTGACTCCCAGATTGTGAACTGCCTGCCGAGCCTGGAGTCTATCACCCCCAAAGATAGGGAGATCCAATCTCTCTAAAAATGCATTACCTAAGTTGCTCTGATCCTATCAGTAGCAACTCGGTTTTTGCAAGGATTCAGCTTCAACCTGCTGTGAGCCATCCACCAACTGATCTCAGCTAGAGCATTCTCAAGCACAGACACCACGGAGTCCTGTCTGGTTGTAAATGAAAGATACAGCTAGGTATGAAAACCCAAGTTATACTTTTGAATCACTTTTCCGAGCATAAGCATATGCACTGCAAACAAAGAGCCACAAGATGGAGCCCTGAGGGATTCCACAGTCAGTGAACAAGGGAGATGATAGAAAATTCCCCAAAATCACTAAATGATGATGATCACTTAGAAAGGACAGAAACCAATCCAGTACAGTCCCTGCCACTACAATGAACCTCCTGATAAGCTCCACCAGCTCTCCGTGCTCATATGTGTCAAATGCAGATGTCAGATCCAAAAGGACCAAGGAAAGAAAACTCTCTATGGTCCCTTGCAAGGAGCAGATCATTCCAAACCCTCACTAAGGCTGTCTCAGTGCTGTGCTGAGAATGAAAACCAGATTGGAAAGGCTTGTAAATGGAAAACTACTCCAGGTGCTCTCTTAGCTGCACCACAGTCACTTTCTCTATAACAGCTCAAAAAAGGGCAAGTTAGAGACAGGTTTAAAATGTGTGAAATCATCCAGCTCCAAGGAAGCCTTCTTAAGGAGGGGTCACACCACAGCCTCTTTCAAGGCTGCAGTAAAGACACCCTATCTCAGAGAAGAATTGATGATTTCAATGCATGCCAGACTGAGCACTGCCCACCGCCAACCTTCATTAGAGAGTCAGGAGCTGGGTCTAGCAGGCAGTGGCTTTGATGCAGATCTGACAGCACCTGGCAAATATCCATGTCAGTCAGGTGGAAACTGTACCAAATGAACCAAGTTTCCATGATTTCCAACACCTGACTACTGCAATCATGAAACTTCACTATGGAAGACATCTCAGCACAGATACAGTATCTGCAATCATGGATAAAGAGAAATCAAAGAAACACTCACACCTCTTTTGAGTAATGTCTCCAAGATTTTGGGAGAGAGACTCACAGTGGGGAATGCCATCTACCACTCTAAAGAGGGTGGTGGATCTATTTCTGTCAGCTGAAATGATTTCCATGAAGAAAATCATTGTAGTGGCATTCATTGGCTCCTGATATTCATGATAGTCACTAGGACAAGATTATCAGATTCCAAGTCAGACTTCCTCCATTTGCACTCTAACCTCTGACCTCTCACCCTAAGAGAATGAAGAGCACTATTATGCCATGATGCACGCCTCCTTCTGGATGAGGGGGAGCTACAGATTGGACTAGATCATCAGCAGAAGACAGGATGCTTTTGCTGAAAACTTGAATTGCTTCACTGATGTTTCTAATGGAGGCAGCTAAAATGCCAGAGATGTCCACAGTCCCCCCAGAAAGCATCAGGGTTCAACCTTCCACTGGCTCTACTGTGGACTATCTCCAAAGGGACAGACAGATTCTGGTGTGCCATCAGCCTGAAGGATATGGCAGAATGGTCTGACCAAACTATGGATTCAATTCAAGGATTGTTGGCAACAATCCCGGCAGTGAACTAGAGGTCCAAAGTATGACCACCCACATGAGTAGCAGTCTGAACCTGCTGGCAAAAGTCAGGCAATTCCATCAGTTGTAGGAACTCAACAGTGAGTTAATGCTCCTCAGCTTCCACCCAGCAGTTGAAGTCCCCTGGAACCAAAAGTCGGGAAGACTCTAAGCTACGCAGACACCAGGTCAGAGAGTTCCTTCAAAAGTTCCCTACCCCACCACCTAGGGGGCACTAAACCAAGCAGATCCTACAGTTCAGACCACCCGTATACGTCATAGCCACACATTTAAAGACTGGAACTTTTGTACCCCTAGGGCAAATCAATAAATAATGGCCACTCACCGTCCCCTACGTTTCAAGTGAGGGTGATATGTGATAAAAAAAAAACAGTAGAACAAGCTTGAAGATGCAAATACCGGCATTGTCCCCCTAACCTAGTCATGGTCACATAAACATGGTCAGAGACAGAGGTTCAAATTATGTTCCTCAAAATGACAGTTTTATTTACAACTGACCTAATATATGCTAATAATGCAGTACTGCACCAGTACTACAGTACCGCTCTAATACTGCAATACTGCACTAATACTACAGTACTGTGTTAATGCTACAGAACTACACTAGTACCACACTACTGCACTAATACTTCAGTACTACATTACCACAGTACTGCTCTAATACTGCAATACTGCACTAATACTACAGTACTGTGTTAATGCTACAGAACTACACTAATACCACACTACTGCACTAATACTTCAGTACTACATTACAATGGTACTGCTCTAATACCATAGCACTATGTTACTACCATAGTAACAAAGAAAGCTAACTTATTTTGCAAATCAATGTAAGGAAAAGAAATTAATAATCAACAGAAATAAAACAAATATGGTTATTATTGGTGATAAAAATGTGAACCTTCCTAGCCTGTAACTTGATGGAAAGAAAACTGACACACTGAAGGATTATGATTATTTGGGGGTCAGAGTTAATCAAACAGCCACATGGACTGCACACATTGCATTAATGAGCCAAAAATTAATAAGTGCATTTAATGCCTTTAAGAGAGTCAATATTAAATATGATCAAAGTACTGTGAAAGGACTTCTCAAGGTGAAGAATGCAAAAACTAAAACAAGCTTCAAACAACATGAAGTCTTGCTATATTATGACAATTGCAGTATGACCGCAGGTTAGAACTGCTCCGGAGATGAAATAGTTAACTTCCATACAAGGCATGGAATCTTGAGCGCGAGCTCGGTTAAGGAAGCTCTTTCTGCTTGCTTTCAAACCAAAACCGTCAGATTCTTTACTTCACCTCACTGAACAGTCGCTCCGGAGATTCTCTCCTTTTGCTCGGTTCATTACGCGGTTTAAAAGTTTAAAATTCGTCTTTATTTAACCGCAACCGTTCGGTTCAAGCTCTGTCTGTGGTAATGTAAGTAACAGATAGGTTTTACATTCGGATTCTGTGTGGAACTTGTAAAACATTTATCGGTTCGGTTTGAACCGATTAGGTTGCATTTTTAAATTGCTAGTCCTTTTTAGAGTGCGGTTCCCGGTTCCTATCGGTTCTAAAAAAAACGGATTTCCTTACGTTTTTTTCCACGACCCGTGACACGGTTGGGAACCGATAGGAGAGTCTTGGTAGCAGATTGCCATAAACGGGCAAGATTTTGGTTAGGCTGGCATAATGTCTGAGAAACCCAAAAGAAAAACCGGGCCCACTGGGTTTCAGCACTGTGAGGTCTGTGGGGAAGCCTTTGCCAAGGCTGGCCCTCACACCTCCTGTGTTTATTGCCTGGGGTTTGACCACCTCGATTCAGACTGCCAGATTTGCAAGAATTTCCCTGCTGCCACCATTGAAAAGAGAGTTGGTAGGCTCAGGGAAAGAGAGGCCAAAAAGTCCGCTGACCTGGATGGCCAGCCGGTTCGGTGCCAGCGAACCTGAGAATGCCCTCTGATCAGGGCCATGCTTCCTCGACAGCGAAGAGCTGGCTCCGAAGCCAGTTCCTGCAAAAGGACTATAAAGTCTGCTGCTGTGGAAAATGTCCTTTCCCCAACAGCTAAAGAGATAGCCAAAGCAATCCAAATTGTCCAGTCTCTTTCCCCGGTTCCTGAACCGTCCCCATCTGGGAGACGTTAGATTCATCATGTCCCATCGGTTCAGGATTATGATTTTGAGGAATTTTATGAACCATGGGGGGGGGGGAGGAGAGTATGAAGACAGTAATTATGGCCTGGAAGATCTGGACGCTTCTATTGAGCCAGATACCTCTCCGGACAGACCTTTAGGGGTTCCCCCCCCAGGCTTTCTGAGTCCCCTGCTCATTTTATTTTTTTACAAGAAGGTTGCTGAAACTCTTCAGATTCCTGTTGAGGAAGCTGTGGATGATCAGGAAGAGCCTGATTATGTGGAAATGATGGATATTCCAGAATCTAAGAGACTGTCTATTCCCCTTCATAAATCTTTCAGGAAACAGACAGTAAAAGTTTTAAAAACTCCTCATCCTATACCTCCTGTAGATAAAAGGATGGACAGAAGGTATACCTTATCAGGTTCTGACATAGAATTTCTCACACAGCAATGCAGCCATGTGGGTGTCGTGCAGGCTGCAGCTTGTGACAAGGCAAATACCCCCCTAGCTTCACATCCTCCTGAAAAGGACTCCAGGAAGATTGATGCTATGGCTAAGAAACAGTACATGGCAGCATCCTTGGGGCTCAGACAAGCAAATTACATGGCTTATGCTGCCAGATACCAGAAATCCAGATGGGATACTGTTCTGGCTCTAGTCAGACAACTCCCTGACAAGTTTGCCAGGGATCTGGAACAGGTAGCTTTAGATGGTATTGAGGCATTGAAAATGCAATTTCATGCTGCAGTGGACTCTAATGATGTAGCTTCTAGAGTTATGGCTACTTCTGTGGCTCTTCACAGAATGGCCTGGCTCAGATGCACCACATTGTCTCAGGATACCCAGTCAAAAGCCATTGATTTTCCTGTGATTGGCAATTCTCTGTTTGGGGAGCAAACAGAGAATTATATGAAGAAAATGGATGAGTACAGGACCACCTATCGGAGTGCACAGGCCAAGGAAAGGCAGGCCACTCCTCAGAAGCAGCCCCCCAGGGGCAGAGGCAGCTTTTCATGAGCCTTTTATCAGGCTCAAGCCTCCTCTTCCACCTATACCCAGAGGGGATTCTTTAGGGGAAGGGGCAGGAGGGGTTCGAGCAGGCCTGCTTCCACTCCTCAGCCCAAAGCCCCTGCCAAGCAGGCACCCTGATGGGGTAGCCAGGGCCGCTTCTCCTCTACCGGTAGGGGGCAGACTGGCTTACTTTGTCCAGGACTGGATGTCTCTCACATCAGACAAGTGGGTCCTGGAAGTAGTAAGCCAGGGACTGGTCCTCAGCTTCAAAAGATTTCTGAAGCTGAGGGCCAGATCTTTTCCTCCTGCATCTCCATCGGAGGCACTCGCTTTAGAGTCAGAGGTCTCCACCCTCCTCGCTCTCAGAGCCGTGGAAAGGGTTCCTCCCCTACACCAGGGCAAGGGGTTGTACTCCAGGTACTTTCTTACCCCAAAAAAGACAGGAGAATGGCGGCCCATCCTGGATCTCAGATACCTAAACAAGCACCTTTTAAAACCAAAGTTCAAAATGGTGGCTCTGGCAATCATTTTACCTTCCCTAAGGCCAGAGGACTGGCTAGCATCCCTGGACCTCAAGGATGCCTACTTTCATATTCTCATCAGAAGCTCCCACCGAAAGTACCTCAGGTTCCAGCTGCCCTCAGGCCATTACCAGTTCAGGGCAATGCCCTTGGACTTATCGGCTCCAAGAGTATTACCAAGTGCCTGGCAGTAGCAGTAGCTTGCCTAAGAAGGCAAAAGATTTCCATCTTTCCTTATTTGGACGATTGGCTCATTGTAGGACAATTCCCAGATCAGGTCAACCTACATCTTCAGATAACCCAGCAACTGCTTACGTCACTAGGTTTCCTTCTGAATCTCTCAAAGTCAGTACTGGAGCCTGTCCAGCTCCTAACCTTCATAGGCGCAGAGCTGAACACCCAGGAAGCCAGAGCCTTCCTCCCTCTAGACAGGGCAAACGCCCTTGTCTCCCTGGCCTCTTCATTCACCCTGCAGGTCTCTCGACCAGCAAGGTATTTTCTGCAGCTCCTAGGGCACATGGCTGCTTCCACAGCAGTAGTGCAAGGAGCAAGGTTTCAAATGAGAGACATTCAGTTCCATCTGAGGGCCTTTTGGTCACAAAGAAAGGATCCTCTTATCAAACTGATCCCAGTTACTCGAACCCTGATCCAAGCCCTTCAGTGGTGGCAGGATCAGAGCAATCTGAGACAAGGAGTTCCCTTTGTCACTCAGCCCCACTCATTAATCCTTAATACAGATGCATCCCTCTTGGGGTGGGGGGCCCACATGGGTGACCTCACTACCCAGGGACTGTGGTCCCCACAGGAATCTCTACTCCACATCAACCTGTTGGAGCTCAGAGCAGTTTTTCTAGCACTTCAAGCTTTCTCAGAATCTGTTCAGAACAAAGCCGTGCAGGTCAGAACAGACAACACCACTACAATGTGGTACATCAACAAGCAGGGGGGCACTTGGTCTACGGCCTTGTACACCGAAGCCATGAAGTTGTGGTCTCTGGTG
The DNA here is from genome assembly GCA_016271365.2 of Neoceratodus forsteri. NCBI lineage: Eukaryota > Metazoa > Chordata > Ceratodontiformes > Ceratodontidae > Neoceratodus > Neoceratodus forsteri. Next base: position 12,746,109 of record CM057458.1, read on the forward strand.
TACTCCCTGAACACCTTCCTTTTGGCAGTTCATCTCCCAGGCAAAGACAATGTCCTGGCAGATGCTCTCAGCAGGATCTCTCAGGGCCATCACGAGTGGTCCCTGGATCCCCTGGTTCTGGGAGTGGTATTTGCCAAATGGGGCACTCCGCAAATAGATCTCTTTGCAGCTCCAGACAATCATCAACTTCCTCTCTTTTGCTGCAGGCCCTCAGTCTTGGGCTCAGTCCCTCTGGACGCCTTAGCCCTCAGCTGGGAAGGGAAGTTCCTATATGCCTTCCCTCCTTTCCCTCTCCTGTTCAAAGTGCTAGTCAAAATCAGAGCCCAATCCTGCAGGGTCATTCTGATTGCCCCAGTTGGGCCAGGCAACCCTGTATCCTCTCCTCCTGTCCTTAGCAGTCCATCCTCCCTGTGCCTTCCCAAGAACCACAATCTGTTAACATGTGCCCAGGGAAGAGTTTGGTACCCGAATCTCAAGTCTCTCAATCTCAAGGCTTGGTTCTTGAAGAGCTAGAGTTTGCTGGCCTACACCTCTCTCAAGGTGTAATGGATATACTCAGGGCTTCTAGGAAGCCTTCTACCAAGGCTACTTATAACTCCAAATGGAAAAGATTTTCCATATGGTGCTCGGAAAAGAATATTTCCCCAGACATGGCTGATTTGCCCACAGTCCTAGATTATATGGTCCATCTAAACACTTTAGGGCTGAGACCAGCTACCCTGAAGGTACATTTGGCAGCTGTCTCTGTTTTTCTTTCAGCAGGTAAACCCTCTCCTCTTTCATCTCACCCTGTATTTACCAGGTTTTTTCAAGGGTTTGCTTCACACTAACCCTCCATTCAGGGACCCTGCCCCTGCCTGGGACCTCAATGCTTGCATTGCTCAACTCATGCAACCTCCTTTTGAGCCCTTGTCTTCAGCTGAGCTCAAGTTCCTGACTTGAAAAATTGTGTTTCTGGTAGCTATCACCTCTGCCAGACGCATAAGTGAATTGCAAGCATTGTCAGTGGAGCCAGACTTTATCTCCTTTCACAGAGATAAGGTAGTCCTCCGGACTAATAGGAAGTTCCTGCCTAAGGTGGTTTGGATTTCCACCTTAATCAATCTATTTCTCCCTGTTTACTTCACTGATCATTCTTCCTCTGGTGACAGAAGGCTGCACAGCTTAGATGTAAAGAGGCCCTTAGCTACTACATAGAGCGTACCAAGGGTCACAGGTTTGACTCCTCAACTGTTCCTCACTTATGGTGAGGTTGGGAAGAAACCTTCCACTAAAGATCCACTGCCAGGTGGATTGTCTCTGTATCAATTCTGTTATGAAAAGTTGGGTAAGACTCCCCCTCAGGCCTGAGGGCTCACTCTACCAGAGGTACAGCTGCTTCTCTGGCTGCTGCCAGGGACATCCTATTCTTGAGATATGTCAAGCAGCTACCTGGAAAATTATGCACTTTTTACCAAGCATTATTCCTTGGACATTCAAGCTAGGAGTGATGCTCGGTTTGAGTACAACTGTCCTTCACAGCCTATTCCCTAAGTAGGTTCTGTCCCTCCTCCATGGGGGTACTGCTGTGTAGTCTGCAACTGTCATAATATAGCAAGACTTCATGTTGTTTGAAGAAAAAATTACTCACCTTAGTAATGTTGTTTCTTCTAATGGAGTCTTGCTATATTATGACCTCCCTCCCTGCCTGCCCCTCTCAGAACCTCGTTTTTGCACTGTGGGTGGGCATTACAGTGTTGGCACTCTGTTTTTCTTGCCACTTTGTTGTTTTGCTTCACCCTCCCTAGGGTGAGTGTGTTTTTATTTCATTTTTGGGTCTCCTGACTTGAGTCTTTTTCGAGACCAACAAGTGTGTTTGTTAGGGTAGTAGCCAGTTGGCTAGTGTAGGTTTACAGCTTCCACACAGAACATTGGTGAGTTTTAGCTCGTAAAGATCTGACAGTTTTGGTTTGAAAGCAAGCAGACAGAGCTTCCTTAACTGAGCTCGCGCTCAAGATTCCATGCCTTGCATGGAAGTTAACTATTTCACCTCCAGAGCAGTTCTAACCTGCGGTCATACTGCAATTGTCATAATATAGCAAGACTCCATTAGAAGAAACAACATTACTAAGGTGAGTAATTTTTTCATATTGTATGCAGACGAAATTTGGGGAACAGACAGCCTCATATTGCTGGAAAAGGTTATTAACAAAATGCATAGGTACATACTGAAAGTACATCAATCATGGAGGCAGTATAGCACAGTGATTTAAGGCTCTGAACTGCAAACCTAGAAACCTGGGTTTGAATCCCACAGCCCCTACTTGCATACTGTGTGACCCTAAGCAAGTCACTTAACTTCCTTGTGCTCCCAGGTCGCACCTGGAATCAAGCTTCAGCTTAGTGTGCCTCTCCTGGTTAAACAATTTCCCCTTTCCCCACAGTGCCTGCACAGGTTCTTGGACAAGAACTAGGTCAGACCTAATTAAGTAGCTCGGTTAACACTATTAATATAAAATTAATGCTTAAATTACTCCTTCTACGTGACACTCGATTACCAAGAATGTGTCTCGAGGAAGAGATAACATATAATTCTGAAGGTTTCCTTTCCCCAGCAATTAAAACTATAAGAGACATTGTGTTTCCATCTGGCCTAGGACACGCACTGTGTGGGATATATTTTAGACCTTTCCCGGATATAATTCACCAGCTTAAAACAGGACTTGAAGAAATAGCAATAACACAAGCTAGGAAAAGAATAGGAGAACAAGTACATTTTAGATGGTACAAACAACTAAAGGAGGGGAGAAGAACAGAACCATACCTTTACATACTCATAAATTTTGAAGAACATAGACTCATCACTAGATTCCAAATGAAACTATATTGAGCTAACTATATATATATTTCAGACAAAACTAAATGAGGTTACTTCCTCTATCTGTAATTGCACTACTGGAGCAGAAGATGATCGGACCCATGTGATTCTTTTCTGTCCCATATACACAAAACAAAGAAACTATTGGCTTGGATCAATTTTGGCCACCCACGGCCTTCCCTCTGATCAAATTACATTTATTTTGTTTCATACCAATAACCGTAAGACACTTAAAAGATTGTGTAAATTTCTAAAGACAATAAAACTGCAATCAAGGGTATTTTTAGAAACTTGATAATGATTTGCTTCTACATAAATCAGACTAGTAACTATTTGTTTTAAATTACTGTATGATTGTAATAATTGTTATTAACTTGCAAAATTACTATCATGTTTATGATGGATTTATTTTAAATGTTTTAACTTGTAATGGTATTTTACCGATCAATAATAAATTAAACACTCAGCTATAGTGTGGGCCCGGAGTACCACAGTACTCCCCTAATAGCACCGTAGTACATTAATATCACTGTGCTGCACTAACATCACAGTGCTGCTCTAATACCATAGTTCTGCACTAATACCACAATACCGCATTAATATCACAGTACTGCTCTAATACCACAGTACTGCACTAATACGACAATACTGCACTAATATCACAGTGCTGCTCTAATACCATAGTTCTGCACTAATACCACAATACTGCACTAATATCACAGTACTGCTCTAATACCACAGTCACACATGCCCACACAATGCAAAGCATCATGGGCTGCATATGCAAATCACCACAGAATGTTATGCTGATCCAACACCACAGTACTGCACTAATACCACAATACTGCACTAATATCACAGTGCTGCTCTAATACCATAGTTCTGCACTAATACCACAATACTGAACTAATATCACAGTACTGCTCTAATACCATAGTACTGCACTAATACCACAATACTGCACTAATATCACAGTGCTGCTCTAATACCATAGTTCTGCACTAATATCACAATACTGCACTAATATCACAGTACTATGTTAAACCTTAGGCTGCCAGAAGATTTAGAATGTATAGGTTTTTAGGACATGTATACACACCAATGGCACAGCAAGAGTTAATACCACAGTACTTCCTTAATAGCACAGTAGGACACTAATACCACCATACAGTACTAATGCAACAGTGCTACACTAATACCACGGTACTATGCTAATACTTCAGTACTTCCCTAATAGCATAGTAGTACAGTAATATCACAGTAATGCACTAACATCACAGTGCAGCTCTAATGCCAAAGTACTGCATTATTACTACAACACTGAACTAATACCACTGTACTGCATTATCACCACAGTACTGTACGAATACCACAGCGGAGCTCTAATACCACAGTACTGCACTAATACCAGCATACAACACTAATAGCACAGAACTATACTAATACCACAGTACTGCTCTAATACCACAGTACTGTTAGTACCACAGCACTTCCCTAATAGCACAGTAGTGCAGTAATACGGCAGTAATGCACTATTACTGTAGTGCTGCTCCAGTACCACCATACTGCATTAATAGCACAATACTACTCTAATACCCCAATACTGCTCTAATATCACAGTACTATGGTACTACTGCAGTATCTCCCTAATAGCACAGTAGTGCACTAATACCAGAGTGCTGCACAAATGCCACAGTATTGCACTAATACCACAGCGCTTCTCTAATACCACAGTACTGCACTAATACCATAATACTACACTAATATCACAGTACTACACTAATAGCACAGTACTGCTCTAACAGCATAGTACTGTTAATACCACAGTATTTCCCTAATAGCACAGCAGTAAGCTAATACCACAGTGCTAATGTAATACCACAGTACTGCACTAATACCGCAATACTGCACTAATACAATTGTTCTGCATCAACAGTACAGTACTACTGTAATATCACAGAAACAAACTCCACAGTACTGCACTAATACCAGAGTACTGTATTAATGCCACAGAACTACACTAACACCATGCTACCACACTAATACATAGAAACAGACAATGATGGCAGAAAAAGACCAGAGGTCCAACCAGTCTGCCCAAGTTCCCTATAATAGGAGGGAGAGGAGATGACAGATGTAGGGATTAAAGAGACCAGGGTACTAGAAGGGTTGAGGGAATTAACGGTGGACAGAACACCTTGACCTGATGGCATTCACCCTAGGGTACTAAGGGAGTTGGAAGAGGTCCTGGCGGGGTCACTGGCCGACCTGTTCAATATCTCCCTGGACACAGGATGTGTACCACAGGACTGGAGAATGGCCCATGTGGTGTCCATCCACAAAAGTGGCCCAAAGGATGAACCAGGAAACTATAGGCCAGTGAGCCTCACATCGATTGTGGGAAAGCTCATGGAGACCATCCTAAAAGAGATGCTAGTGAGCTTCTTGGAGGAAAACAGTCTCCAGGATGCTCAACAGTACGGATTTATAGCTGGCAGATCCTGCCAGACAAACCCTGTAGAGTACTATGACTGGGTGATGCAGGAACTGGACAAGGGCCATGCAGTGGATGTCCTGTATTTAGACTTCTGCAAGGCCTCTGATTCAGTGCCGCGTGGCAGGTTAGGGGGTAACTGAAACATGTGGGGGTGGGACAAAAAATAGTGACATGGATCACAAATCGGCTAAAGGGAAAGCAGCAAAGGGTGGTGGTCGTGGGGACCTCATCACAGAGAGCGGTGATGAGCAGGGTACCACAGGGATCAGTACTGGGACCGGTGCTGTTTGGGATTTTTATTGCAGATATCTCACATGGGATACAGAGCAAGATAGAAACATAGACGCATATGCTTTGATGGCAGATAAGGGCCACTTGGCCCACCCAGTCTGCCTATTTCCCTACCTATTGGATAAGTTGCAGATTCTAGTTAACCAACAGCCTACTTCCTGCAACCCTCCACTATAATTGCCTTATGTCTGTCCCATGCATGTTTGAATTCTCCCACTGTTTTAGACCCCACAACCTCTCCAGGAAGGCGGTTCCATGTGTCCACCACTCTCTCCATGAAAAAATAATTCCTCACATTACCCCTGAGCTGTTCCCCCTCTATCTTTAAATTGTGTCCCCTTGTTCTTACACATCTCTTTTTTCTGAAATATGCTACCCTCCTGGACTTTGTTGATTCCCTTGAGGTACTTAAAAGTTTCTATCATGTCCCCCCTGTCCATTCTTTCATCAAGGGTATACATATTAAGCTAGCTCAGTCTCTCTTCATATGGTTTCTGATGTAGACCCTGCACCATTTTAGTTGCCCTCCTCTGGACTGCTTCCATCCTGTCTGTCCTTGCGTAGATGAGGTCTCCAAAACTGCATGCAGTACTCCAGATGGGGTCTCACCAACTGTCTGTACAGAGGGATAACCACTTCTCTTTTTCTACTTGTGATACCCCTCCCTATGTATCCCAGTATCCCCCTGGCTCTCCTTACCGACTTCTCACATTGCTTACCCACCTTTAGGTGATCTGATATGACTACCCCCAGGTCCCCTTCCATTATTGTTGTTGTTAGTACCTCCCCTGCTATTGTGTACTCTTCTATTGGATTTTTGTTTCCCAGGTGCATTACTTTGCATTGAATCTAAGCTGCCATTCATTTGACCATTCCTCCAACCTTGCCAAGTCCCATCTCATCCTTTCCACCCCACCTTGTGTATCGACCCTGTTGCAGATCTTTGGGTCATCTGCAAAGAGACATACTGTTCCTTCCAGTCCTGCTGCAATGTTACTTATAAAGACATTAAAGAGAACTGGTCCCAGTACTGAACCGTGTGGTAGCCCACTAGTAACCCCCCTTTCTTCAGAGTGCACTCTTTGTAGGAGGAAGTAGGCTGTTGGTTAACTAGGATCTGCAGCTTATCCATTAGGTAGGGAAATAGGCAGACTGGGTGGGTCAAGCGGTCCTTATCTGCCGTCAAATTCTATGTTTCTATGTTTCTCCCAGCCTGTACTCATAGGGCTTGCTCTCTAATCCCTGGATCATCTGTGTGGCTCTTCACTGCACCCCCTCCAACAATCTGATGTCCTTCTTCAGGAATGGTTGCCAGTACTGCATGCAGTACTACAGGTGGGGCCTGACCAATGACCTATACAGGGGCAGGATAACCTCCCTCCTTCTGGAGGAGATCCCTCCTGCAGTACACCCCAGAATTTTGTTGAGTTTTGCTGCTGCCTTCCTGCACTGAGTAGAGTTGTTCATGCTCCCCGTAATGATCACTCCTAGGTCCTTCTCCTCTGTGGAGCTCCCCACCTGTACCCCATTCAAGTGATAATCCCTCCCCTGGTTTCTGGTTCCGAAGTGCAGAACCTTGTACTTCTTGGCATTGAACCCCAACTGCCATGTTTCTGCCCAGTCCTGCAGCTTAGTCAGGTTCTTCTGCAACCCCTTCCACCCCTCCATATCATCAACCACAGCTCCCATCTTGGTATTGTCTGTGAACAGACTGCATCTGTCCAGAAAGGGAAACAAACTCCTAGGTGACAGGTTTAAATGCTTCCTTGGCAAGCTTTTAAACTAGCCAAGGGGGGAGGTGCTGATAGGAAGCAGGAAAGTTCAAGCCTCTCCCCACAAAACATGGCAGGTAGTAGGGTAAACACTGAGGTACCGACCTTGACAGAGGGCAGGACAGGGGTAAATGGAAAAACAGACAAGGGCAATAAGAGCAGGGATGGGGTAAAAAAGGATAAAGCCAACATTAAATGAAGAGCAATAAGTACCAATGCCTGTAGTCTGGAAAACAAGCTTCCTGAGCTAGTAGCCCTGATGGAAGAGGAACACTTGGATATTGTGGCAGTCACAGAAACATGGTACATGGAGAACCATGACTGGGATGTCAACATACCGGGGTACACAATCTACGGAAGGGACAGGGAGTGTAAAAGAGGAGGTGAAGTAGCTCTCTACATAATGGAAGGGATCAAAGCTACAGAACTAAAAAGTAAAAGGGGAGGACAAGAGGCACTCTGGGTCACCTTGGAGACAGGGAATGGCATCACAATCCACACAGGGGTTGTATACAGACCCCCGTCTCAAGGGGAGGAAATGGACAAGAAAATGATAGAGGACATTCTCAAAATGGCTGAAAAAGGGGAGATACTGTTGATGGGGGATCTGAATATGCCAGATGTTAACTGGATGACATGGACTGCAGCCACATCCAAGAGCAGGGTCATTCTTGATGTCCTACTGGGTGCATGCCTTAGACAGCTAGTGGTGGAACCCACTCGGGGGGGAGCAATATTAGACCTGGTACTCTCAAATGGAGAGAGGATCACAAATTTAGAATCCAGTAGACATCTGGGAACAAGCGACCACTGCACAGTGTGCTTCGCAATAAACACAACCATGGAGACAAGCCATACAAAGACAAGGATACTGGACTTTAGAAGGGCTGACTTTGGCATAATGGGTGAATACCTGAAGAATGCATTAGCAAATGGCCAGAAAGGAGGGGCAGAAGAACAATGGAGAAAAATCAAAACTGCCATCATGGAAACAAATAAAGAAAACAAAGCGGAATAAAAAACCACTATGGTTCTCAAAAGAGGTGTCAGGGAAGGTTAAGGAGAAAAAGGCTGCATTCAAAAAGTATAAGGAATCACAGAAGGAGCACGACAGGGAACTGTATCAATTAAAGCAGAAAGAAGTGGGGAAGGCAGTCAGAAAATCAAAGGCCCAAACCAAGCAAAAGATAGCCAACTCAGTTAAGAAGGGGGATAAAACCTTTTATAGGTACATTAGGGAGCATAGAAAGATTAAGGGAGGGATAGTGAAGATTAATAAAGGAGAGGGGAGGTGGGCAGAGGGAGACAGTGAAAAGGCAGAGATACTGCATGAATACTTTTGCTCAGTATTCACAAAAGAAGAAGAGGAGGCATTACCTAAACCAAACAATAGAAGCACTCTGGGTAGTGGGGTTGACGCCAGTCCATTTACAGAACAAAAGAGTCCTGAAAGAACTCCTAAAACTCAAGGTGGACAAAGCAATGGGGCCTGACGGGATTCACCCTAGAATCCTAAAAGAACTAAGGGAGGACCTAGTGACACCACTGACCACACTTTTTAACAAATCATGGGAGGATGGGGTGGTACCTGAGGACTGGAGGAGGGCAGATGTGATTCCCCTTCACAAAAGTGGGAGTAAGGCAGAAGCAGGAAACTACAGACCTGTTAGTTTGACCTCAGTGGTCCCTTGTGTATCAACTCTGTTACAGATCTTTGTGTCATCTGCAAAGAGGCATACCTTTCCTTCCAGACCCTCTGCAATGTCACCTATAAAGATGTTAAAGAGGACTGGACGCAGTACTGAGCCCTGAGGTACTCCACTAGTAACCCCCCTTTCTTCGGAATGTGTTCCATTCACTATTACCTTCTGTGTCCTTTTGTGCAGCCAATTTGCTACCCAGGCTACTACCCTGGGACCCACTCCCAGGCTGGCTAATTTGATTATTAATCTTTTGTGCGGGACTGTGTCAAATGCCTTGCTAAAGTCTAGGTAGGCCACGTCCACAGCCCCTTCCTGGTCTACTGCTTTGGTCACGCAGTCAAAGAAATCTATTAGATTTGTATGACATGACCTTCCCACTGTGAATCCATGCTGCCTTGGGTCCTGTGCCCCGCTGGCCTCTAGGTACTCAACAATTCTTTCCTTCAGAAGTGATTCCATCATTTTCCCTACCACTGAGATCAAACTAACAGGTCTGTAGTTTCCTGCCTCTGCTTTGCTCCCACTTTTGTGAAGTTGAGAGTTGAACATGTATTCACTAGAGGAGAGGCGGTACAGGGGAGATATGATTGAGACCTTCAAGTATCTAAAGGGGATAAACAAGGCCAACACAGATGGGATTTTCCAGATGAGAAAGGGGAGGGACACAAGAGGGCATGGACTGAGATTGGAGGGGGGAAGATTCAGGAGGGAGATGAGGAGACATCTTTTCACTGAAAGAGTGGTGAACAAATGGATCACCTTACCAGATGAGATAGTGTCCTGTAAAATGGTGGGCAGTTTCAAGAGGGGTTGGGACAGGGTAAGGGGAAGGGATACTGGGAAGAGGGAGGTAGGACGGGCAGCTGCATGATGAGGGGCTAGCTGTACACTCAAGCAGACTCGATAGACCATGAAGCCTGTTTTTGCTGGCAATTTCATATGTTCGTATGTTTGTATAATCCCTGGAACCTACTGTTCCTCCAGGGTACTAATCCTCCCCATTATCCCTCTATTCACGGGATTTAAGAATGCATGAGATAGACATAAAGGAATTCTGGAGGTCAGGGGTAAGGGGCAACAGACTTCTAGGAAAATATAAACTGAACTTACAAGCTCAAATGGGCAGACTGGGTGGACCATAGGCCTTTATCTGCCAACACTGTCTATGTTTCTATGTATCTATGTATTCTCTTCCCTGTTCCTGTGATCCTCAGTAACCACTATTCCCTTCATTATGTCCTAGCCCTGCTTGAATCCCCTGACTGTTTTCATACTCACCCCATGGTTGATAGACTGTTCCAAGGTTCCACCACCCATAGAAACATAGAATCTGATGGCAGGTAAGGACCGCTTGGCCCACCTAGTCTGCTCATTTCCCTACCTAATGGATAATCTGCAGATCCTAGTTAACCAACTAGAACTGCTTTATGCTTTATGTCTGTCCCATGCATTCTTGAATTCCCCTACTGTTTTTTACTCTACAACCTCCTCAGGAAGGCCATTCCATGCATCCACAACCCTCTCTGTGAAAAAATACTTCCTCACATTACCTTTAAGCCGTCCCTCTTCTATCTTCAAATTGTGCCCCCTTGTTCTTGCACATCTCTTTTTCTGAAAGATGCTACCCTCTTGGACTTTGTTGATTCCCTTTCTGTAAAGGAGTACTTCCTCACATCCCTCCTGAACCTACCTCCTGTTCAGTTCCATTCGTGTCCATGTGACCGCGAATTGGTGTTCAAGCTAAATAGTTCCCTGCAGTTCTCTTTTTTTAATTCCATTAAGGAACTTGAAAGTTTCTATCATATCTCCCCTCTCCCTTCGGGTTTCCAATGGGTACATATTTAGTAATTTGAGGCACTCCTCATAGGATCTGCCCTGCTGGCCCCGAACTATTGTTGTTACTCTGCACTGCACCGTCTCCAATTGACTCCAGAACTACATTACCACACTGTTGCTCTAATACCACAGTACTGCACTAATACCACAGTAGTGCACTAATACCCAGTACTGCACTAATACCACAGTACTGTACTAATATCACAATACTGCACTAATACCCAGTACTGAACTAATACCACAGTAATGTACTAATATCACAATACTGCACTAATACCCAGTACTGTACTGATACCACAATACTGCACTAATACCACAGTACTGCACTAATACCACAGTACTGTACTAATACCGCAATACTGCTCTAATACCACAGTACTGCACTAATATCACAATACTGCACAACTACCCAGTACTGTACTAATACCACAATACTGCACTAATACCACAATACTGCACTAATATCACAGTACTGCACTAATACCACAGTACTTCCTTTCTAGCACAGTACTGCACTAATAGCACAATACTGCTCTAATATCACAGTACAATGTTAGTACCACAGTACTTCCTTAATAGCACAGTAGTACACTAATACCACAATTCTGCAGCAATACAATAGTACTGTGCATATTTTGACATACACTCAGCAAAAGTGGCTAGGTCTAAGGGGGTTCAAAATGGCAAAGCATTAGAAATGGAAGTGGAAACAGGTGATTCAGTGTCCTTTGTGGGGCTATGGTAACAACTAGTTTATTCCCTGGCTGCATTAAATAAATCTAAAGATATTATTTAATATAGGTCTGACACAGTTTTGTATGGAGATGGAGAGCTTTGCAAGACTGGCCACACAATGATAGCACTGTTACTACAGTGATTAGTGCCATTGGGAATGCTGGGAATAATGTTGTCTCAGCCTCTTGGAGCTTCTTAGTTTTAAGAAGTAATATTCATTTATTTAATTAATTATTTAGTTTTTGTTGACCGGGTAAGTGCACTAGACAAAGTCTTGCCTATTTTCATGCACGACCAGGGGGGAGGGGGATACAGATGAATGCCAACTGATATTGAACCAGATTAAACTGTTGGTGGTATTTTTAGTGAATGGGGGGAAATTTGGTCAGGGCACCAGGGAAATTTCCCTACTCTTTTCGAGAAGTGCCATGGGATCTTTCACATCCACCTAAACTACCACTAGAACAGGCAGATAGGACCTCAGTTTAACATCTCACCCAAAAGATGGCACCTCAGGAGTACAGTACCCCCCTCATGCTGCACTACAGCATCAGTATTGATATTACCCTAAATGCCTGGTGTGGGGATAGAACCCACAGCATTCTGATCTTTCGGCCTCACAGGCAAGTGTGCAACCTTCTGAGCCACTAACACTGCCAATATAAGCAACTTGTATGCTGTACCATAAGTTAATAGGGCTTCCTAGTGGTGTCTCTTATGGTATGGGAGAATCTGAGCATGAGGTTTGGGTGAGAGGACTGTGAAGAGAAACCAATCAGATCTGTCTGCCCGAAACCTCACTAGAGGAGTCTCTTATATTATAAGAGACACCACTAAGAGGCCTTATTATCTTGTTATAAAATCACTTGAGTTTAGCTCAGAGATAAGTTTAGAGGCTTTTTTATGGCTGCAGTAGGCATAGCCCTGCAGATATGTTGCGAGCACAGTAGAGTAAAGGAAGCTTACCGGATACCGAATGGACTTTTAAATAGTGGAGGTGAATGGTAATCACTGCGCTTCCACTGCACTGTTTTGTCCCTCAGTGGAACACAGTACTGTCCGCCATGCCCAAGATGGCTGCCGGAGTTCTCTGCGCATGTACAATGACTTGCACATGCGCACTGAACTCTGGTGGCATGGTGGCACAGCCTGCCATGTCCAAGATGGCCGCTGGAGCCCAGTGCACATGCGTGAGTCATTGCTCATGTGCAGACAACTCCAGCGGCCATCCTGTTTTAGTTTACTATGCCTTCCTACCCTCAACCAGCAGCTGAAGTGGAGCACTCAAGCATGAGAGCGCACTGTACACGTGATGAGAGGTAAGTGTTTCTGCGTGTTGATTGGCTGAAATAACATTCATAATTTACGATTTTGCAGAAATGCCAGGCATAGTTTAGGACAGGATAAGACTTGACACCTTTTTTCTTTAAAGCATTTCTAGTGTGCGCACACTTGATGTTTATCAAAGAGATCTTTCTTGTTTCTAGCAATGTAATCACAGGTGGCATCAGTAGAACACAATGGTTTCCGTTAAACAAAATTCCACCCAAATTTCAATTTCAGGACATTTCTGAGTTTTTTAATTACTCTTAAAGAGCTGGTATTTAATTCATTCCTCAGAACATGTAAATAAACAATGATTGTGTACCTAGTCAGTGTGTTGCGTAGTTGTTCAAAGGTTCTCACTGATTTAGATCTGTTTCAACTCCTTCATTCTGACGCCTCCGATGTAAGCCAATTGTTACACAGAAAAACTGTTTCAGGCACCGCACAGGGACTGACGTAGATACGGGTAATTTGCATACCGTGCCCAGTGAGCTGTCAATCATCCTTTATCGTGTCTGCACAGGAAATACATGCTGAGATAACATCCCGGCTTCAGCTAAATGGGATGTGTTTGATCATTAAGTGAAAAAAAGAATAACGTACAACTCTGACCAAAAAATAAACTGTTTTAACAGTCAAGCTGCATACTCAGTATAGTTGTATTGGTCAGACAGCCTGCTGATGTGTAACCATTGTCCTCATTTCATTTTTTTAGCAGTATTTGAAGGGAATCAAAAGGTTGACACATCAATATACTAGTAATGTTGAAATCAGATAATGTCTTCCATGCTGCAAGGTGCAGTTAGTGTACATTTTGTTCTATGTTTTATTGTGTGAATGAATCTGGTCATCTTTCAAATACCCACAGTAATGAACTGAGGATTGTAAATAGAGGAATCTGATTGGCTGAGAGCTCTTTGAAGCCATGATGATATTGGGCTTAATCATCACAGCTTCAGAAAAATTCTGGTGCCATCAGCCGCCTTGCTCTCTGCTGTCTGAGAACATTTTTTTCCAAATGTACTCCTACACCACCCAAAAACTCATTCATAAAACTTTTTAAAACCGGTTTCTTTTATTTTTTTTTTAATTTAAAAACTTGAAACTCAGTTCATAATAGCAATAAGTCACTCCAGGGTGTGGTATGTCATGGGATATCATCACTTCTTGGGTGGTTGGACACACTCGGCCTGCAACCTAGGTACCCAAGCAACCAAGGCGTGATGATATCTCATGATATACCACACCCTGTCGTGCCTTATTAGCAGATACTCTATGGACCTCAGCCACTGACCAATGAGATAGGCAGGCTGGCACCTTACCTCCGTTGATTATCAACTGATAATCACCTCAAAACGTGCCAGCCAGCCGCACCTTTAAAAAAAATCAATCCGAGGCCGAAATCATGAAACTCCGACCACCATCTAGTTTCCCCGCTAAACGGAGCCCCTTAAAGAGCAGCTCCATACATTAGGAAAACCAAACAAAATAAAAACAGTGCTGTAATAGCGACTGGCTTATTAAGCATTATAGCAAGTACTGCTTTTTTCAAAATAATAAAAAAAGCAGTACTTGGTATAATCACAATAAGCCACTCAGGGGATCTGGGTTAATCAGGAATTTACCACGGCTGGGGTGGATTTACCCATGAGGTGCACCACCCCAGCCATGGTAAATCCCCCGATAACCCACACTCCCTCGTGGCTTATGGCTTAAATATATACATTGCATTGTACACTTTCTCCTCTGTCATCCCATCACTCTCCATTATTGCAGTTAGCTTCTGCTGGAGAGGTACAATGTAGTTAATGGATGATGTCGTGCTCCTTATTGCATTTGAAAGCTGCCAAGCGCCATAGCGATGTTTAAATCTATCAAGCTTTTGCCTTCGCGCATGGCAAATGGCATGTTCACACTAAGCCACTGATGAAAATGCTGGACCTTCTCTTTAGGGTCAGTGCAGTGGAGTAACCAGCCTTAAAAAAAGTGTACACATAAAAAATATAAACTATAGGCTGGGGGTCTGGGGGCCAAAAACATTTGTTTTTTGGTGCATTCTGGTGCATTTTGGGGGTCATTTGAAACAGAATTTGCTACCCTGTTACCCCCTCCCCATGCCCCATAAATTGTACTCCAGCCCTCTTCCCAGAGTCCCCACAGTCCAGGGTGTTACCCAAACCACCCTCCCCATAGCCCAGCCACCTGCTCCAGTTCATGGCCCCTTGTCCTCCCCTAGCCCTGCAAATGTCACCCTAGCTCCCCTCATTAGAATTCATAACCCTTCCGCAGCACAAGTCGTATCCTAACCTCCTATCTGGAATCTCTATCCCTTTAGCCCAGCATGTTGCCCTTTATCCATGTCCAACTAGCTGCTCCTTACCCAAATCCCCAGATTCCCTGGCCCTACCCCAGCCCACCATGTTGCCTTTCCCCTTCCTGCCCACCCAGTATGTTGTATCCAACTTCCAAGCCCAACCCAGTCTAGTAGGTTGCATCATAGTCCCCTCAACCAGACCCCACACAAAGTGAACTGAACTAAACAGGTACCGAACTCATGAACTGAATACCTCCCCCACAGAAAACTTAAACACACCTTTTATGCAACTTAAGTCACTCTAGTCTAGCATAATGGTGACATTTAATAGAAAACTATGCAGTTGCTTTAACACCAGTTCAGGTCTTATTTGCAGCCTCTGCTAATCTGGATGCAAACAAGTTAAAGCTACAGTGTTTTCTTTTAAACAACCTTATGTGTTGAGATGCATGGAAAAAGTAAAGCAAGATGATAAAAGTTGGCTGGCCCGGTGGCGCTGAGGGTTGAGGTGCTAGATGCCACACCTCGCACCACGCCGGTGACCCGGGTTCGGGAGCGAGCCCAGGCCGCTGGGGGTTGGTGGGGGGGGGAAAAGATTGAGAGTCCATAGGACTGCTCTCTCTTCCTGGGGAGGGTAGCAGGGAAGCGATCACTCCTGGAGCGGCCCCTGGCGGTAGTCGGAGGCACTCAGCATGGTGCGCAATGCACGTATGGGGCGGAGTTTGCAGCATGACGTTGCCTTGCTGAGCCACGCTCCGAGGGGACAACAAAAAAAAAGAAGTAAAAACTCCACTCCTGGGGATAGATGAAGGCACCTTGGCCTCCTCAAACCCACACTCCCAACTCCGGACCAACCTCCTCTCCATCGGGGCCACTCGTGTGCCCAGCACTTTCCCCTTAGATAGAGTGCTCTGGGTGGATAGGGCAGCCCTACCTCTGGAAGGGTCAGACCCAGAGGTGGTGCTGGGGCACACGAGAGAGATGGGGAGGGGAGATGAAGTCATCGAGGCAGGTAGAGGCGGGGAGCCCCAAGGATGCTGGAAGGAGTTCTCCAGGCAAGTGGAGATAAAGTTAAAAAAAAAAAAAAAAAAAGATGATAAAAGTTGGCAAAATATAATAATCAACAAATTCCCTGGAAACTATTTCATGAATAGTCAGGTAAATAAAAAAATTAAAACTCAGTGCCCCGAAAACTTTTTAATGAATTGTAAGGTAAAATAAAAGTCTGTGATCCCTGGAAACTGTTTCATGAATACTCAGGTTGGTAAAATAAAAAAAACTTGTATTGCTCTGAAACTGTTTCATGAATAGTGAGGTAAAAGAAGACTCTAAGGGCAACATATTGGAATGGTTAGTGCCATGAAAACAGGATTTTGCTCACGTTTTCCATGCCCCACATTCTGGAATCTCATGTAGGTACTGCCAGTACAAGGTGCTGGATGAAATGGTTAGATAGCCAGTCTAATGCACTGGGATAGTCGACAGGGAATGGCAGGATAAGGGACGGATGAAATGTTCGAACACCTAGTGTAATGTGCAGGCACGATCTATAGGGACTGCCACTGTAAGGGACCGGATGGAATGTTGGGAACACCAGTACAGTGTGCTGTGATGGCCCATAGGGAATGTCATTAAAATGGGATGGATGAAATGTTAGGACAGCCAGTGTAATATGCTGGGATGGTCTGTAGGGACTGTGAGTGCAAGAGACTGGAAGGAGTATTGGGACAGCCAGTGTACTGGGCTGGACTGGTCCATAGGGATGATCAGTGTGAGGGTCTGGAAGGGGTGTTAGGGACAGCTGGTGTAATGTACAACAGTACACTGGCTGGATGGAATGTTACACGTGTAATATTGGGACAGCCAGTGAAATGTACTGGGATGGCATGTAGGGCCTGCTAGTGTGAGTAGCAGGATGGAATATCAGGACAGCCAGTGAAATGTACTGGGATGGCATGTAGGGACTGTCAGTGGGGGTAGCAGGATGGAATATCAGGACAGCCAGTGAAATGTACTGGGATGGTATGTAGGGACTGCCAGTGTGGGTAGCAGGATGGAATATCGGGACAGCCAGTGAAATGTACTGGGATGGTATGTAGGGACTGTCAGTGGGAGTAGCAGGATGGAATATCGGGACAGCCAGTGAAATGTACTGGGATGGTATGTAGGGACTGTCAGTGTGGGTAGCAGGATGGAATATCGTGACAGCCAGTGAAATGTACTGGGATGGTATGTAAGGACTGCCAGTGGGAGTAGCAGGATGGAATATCGGGACAGCCAGGCTAATGCACTGGGATGGCATGAAGGGACTGTCAGTGTGGGTAGCAGGATGGAATATCGGGACAGCCAGTGAAATGTACTGGGATGGTATGTAGGGACTGTCAGTGTGAGTAGCAGGATGGAAAATCGGGACAGCCAGTGAAATGTACTGGGATGGCATGTAGGGACTGTCAGTGGGGGTAGCAGGATGGAATATCGCGACAGCCAGTGAAATGCACTGGGATGGTATGTAGGGACTGCCAGTGGGGGTAGCAGGATGGAATATTGCGACAGCCAGTGAAATGTACTGGGATGGTATGTAGGGACTGCCAGTGGGGGTAGCAGGATGGAATATCGCGACAGCCAGTGAAATGTACTGGGATGGTATGTAGGGACTGCCAGTGGGGGTAGCAGGATGGAATATCGCGACAGCCAGTGAAATGTACTGGGATGGTATGTAGGGACTGTCAGTGGGGGTAGTAGGATGGAATATCGCGACAGCCAGTGAAATGTACTGGGATGGTATGTAGGGACTGTCAGTGTGAGTAGCAGGATGGAATATCGCGACAGCCAGTGAAATGTACTGGGATGGTATGTAGGGACTGTCAGTGTGGGTAGCAGGATGGAATATCGCGACAGCCAGTGAAATGTACTGGGATGGTATGTAGGGACTGTCAGTGTGGGTAGCAGGATGGAATATCGCGACAGCCAGTGAAATGTACTGGGATGGTATGTAGGGACTGTCAGTGTGGGTAGCAGGATGGAATATCGCGACAGCCAGTGAAATGTACTGGGATGGTATGTAGGGACTGCCAGTGGGGGTAGCAGGATGGAATATCGCGACAGCCAGTGAAATGTACTGGGATGGTATGTAGGGACTGCCAGTGGGGGTAGCAGGATGGAATATCGCGACAGCCAGTGAAATGTACTGGGATGGTATGTAGGGACTGCCAGTGGGGGTAGCAGGATGGAATATCGCGACAGCCAGTGAAATGTACTGGGATGGTATGTAAGGACTGCCAGTGGGGTAGCAGGATGGAATATCGCGACAGCCAGTGAAATGTACTGGGATGGTATGTAGGGACTGCCAGTGGGGGTAGCAGGATGGAATATCGCGACAGCCAGTGAAATGTACTGGGATGGTATGTAGGGACTGCCAGTGGGGGTAGCAGGATGGAATATCGCGACAGCCAGTGAAATGTACTGGGATGGTATGTAGGGACTGCCAGTGGGGGTAGCAGGATGGAATATCGCGACAGCCAGTGAAATGTACTGGGATGGTATGTAGGGACTGCCAGTGGGGGTAGCAGGATGGAATATCGCGACAGCCAGTGAAATGTACTGGGATGGCATGTAGGGACCGTCAGTGGGGGTAGCAGGATGGAATATCGCGACAGCCAGTGAAATGTACTGGGATGGCATGTAGGGACCGTCAGTGGGGGTAGCAGGATGGAATATCGCGACAGCCAGTGAAATGTACTGGGATGGCATGTAGGGACCGTCAGTGGGGGTAGCAGGATGGAATATCGCGACAGCCAGTGAAATGTACTGGGATGGCATGTAGGGACCGCCAGTGTGGGTAGCAGGATGGAATATCGCGACAGCCAGTGAATTGTACTGGGATGGCATGTAGGGACCGCCAGTGTGGGTAGCAGGATGGAATATCGCGACAGCCAGTGAAATGTACTGGGATGGCATGTAGGGACTGCCAGTGTGGGTAGCAGGATGGAATATCGCGACAGCCAGTGAAATGTACTGGGATGGCATGTAGGGACTGCCAGTGTGGGTAGCAGGATGGAATATCGGGACAGCCAGTGAAATGTACTGGGATGGCATGTAGGGACTGACAGTGTGGGTAGCAGGATGGAATATCGGGACAGCCAGTGAAATGTACTGGGATGGCATGTAGGGACTGACAGTGTGGGTAGCAGGATGGAATATCGGGACAGCCAGTGAAATGTACTGGGATGGCATGTAGGGACTGACAGTGTGGGTAGCAGGATGGAATATCGGGACAGCCAGTGAAATGTACTGGGATGGCGCATGGGACTGACAGTGTGGGTAGCAGGATGGAATATCGGGACAGCCAGTGAAATGTACTGGGATGGCATGTAGGGACTGACAGTGTGGGTAGCAGGATGGAATATCGCGACAGCCAGTGAAATGTACTGGGATGGTATGTAGGGACTGCCAGTGGGGGTAGCAGGATGGAATATCGCGACAGCCAGTGAGTGTACTGGGATGGTATGTAGGGACTGCCAGTGGGGTAGCAGGATGGAATATCGCGACAGCCAGTGAATTGTACTGGGATGGTATGTAGGGACTGCCAGTGGGGGTAGCAGGATGGAATATCGCGACAGCCAGTGAATTGTACTGGGATGGTATGTAGGGACTGCCAGTGGGGGTAGCAGGATGGAATATCGGGACAGCCAGTGAAATGTACTGGGATGGTATGTAGGGACTGTCAGTGTGGGTAGCAGGATGGAATATCGCGACAGCCAGTGAAATGTACTGGGATGGTATGTAGGGACTGCAGTGTGGGTAGCAGGATGGAATATCGCGACAGCCAGTGAAATGTACTGGGATGGTATGTAGGGACTGCCAGTGTGAGTAGCAGGATGGAATATCACGACAGCCAGTAAATTGTACTGGGATGGTATGTAGGGACCGCCAGTGTAAGGGGCTGGAGGAATGCTGGGACAGCTGGTGAAATGTGCTGATATGGTCCATAAGGTGTTAGGACTGCCAGTGAGAGGGACTGTATGGAATGTTAGAACCACAAGTGTAATGAACCGGGATGTTATGTAGGGAGTGCCAGTTTAAGAGGATAAATGAAAAAAAGTGCATACTAATGGACACAAATGTCAGATGTCTACTTTTTGTAAATGCAGGTAAAGGTTTTCTGAGTTTCTGTGGTTTGCATCCTGCAGCTCACAAATGAGTCAGCATCCGTGACATGTCTGCACCATTTGTAAGTCATTTCAAATGAGTTACAAATGGTGCAGACATCTCGATCTCTCTGTTCTCCTCTGGAGTGAGGGCTCACACACTTTGTTCTGTTGCCCCCTTCTGACCAAGCAATGACTGAAATTTGGCAGGGTCTTTGTTGAAGACCACCCCTCATACAACTTAAAACTGAGGTAGAATACTGTAACATGTTCTATAGGGAATACCAGAGAAGAGGGGTGCTGTCAGGCCCCAGCAAACCAATAAAATGTCCTGTATGTGGTATCTGTTGACTGTTATGTTGTCCCTGGACATTACTGGAAATCCACCACAGCCCTGCAGGCTGACTTGCAAGTGCCACCTAGCGGTTTTGATATACCATAAAAACCCAGCACAAGTGTGCTGCAGTTATCATCAAGCAACCTCAGGACAAAGCAAAGCTCTGCTAATTCAGCTGCTGCAGGGTCACAGACTAACTTGCTCTCTTCTCTTCTATTTTATTTCACTTTATTTGTTCTACTGGAAACCCACAGTGAGCTGATTCATGATTTAATGAATTTTCTTTATTTATGATAAATCTACTTGGCTAGTTGGAAGGATATAAATGGAATGCCACAGGAGACACAAGCTTGTACAACACCTAATGGTTATTTGAGCTAGACCATATAACTGCAGGAAAATGGAACCATTTTATGTAGAATATAGATAGATAGTGATCTGGGTTTCAACAAGCAGTTGTTTGAAGATTATTATTATTTTTTCTTCCAGTCATTTAACCAGGTGAGACACACTAAGCTGAAAGCTTGTTTACAGGTGAAACCTGGGAGCACAAGGAAGTTAAGTGACTTGCTCAGGGTCACACAGTATGCAAGTAGGGGGTGTGGGATTCAAACCCAGGTCACCAGATTTGCAGCTCAGAGCCTTAAACCACTGTGCCATACTGCCAATTATAATAATTCAGTTCTCCCAAACAGAACCAGAAAACTCACTTCCTGTTGCCCCTTGCAGTGCTGGGGACCCAGGTTTAGGGACCAGCCCCAAGTCATCTGAGGGCCAGCAGCGCATGCAGCATTGAGGTGCTGATACTCGTCCACCAATTCCACCTGGGAGACCGCATCATGTGGCAATGCAGAGGCTCTCGCAAGTTGGGAGAGGGGTTGCAATATGCGCACTACCAATGCATCTACCAATACCACGCATCAATGTGTATACAGTACTGCTATATTTAAAGAAGGCACATTAGCGGCAGCCCACCCTGTGCCACTCGAGGATGGTTTCCTCCAGTGGCGTAACCATGCATACTTCCTGTATACATGTGTGTACAGAACAATATCAGTGACAGTAGTGATTTATTATTTTGAGTAGTTACAAAAATTAAAAATAAAAAACACAGGAATCACTGTTGGGCTGGCTGACTGTCTGCTGGCACTGTGGAGTAATGCGGTGGGGGTCTCTCTTACAGTTCTCCTCCAACTCCCAGTCAGCAGGCACCACCATGAATCAGCTCAGTGCTGACTGGACAGTTACTGTCCAGGCTCCACCAACCAGGTACTGCAATTTTCCCGCGACCACTGCAGCGAGTAGGACCATTGAGGAGTGGAGACCGGCTACTCTAGAGCTGTTGAGAAGAATTAGACATGCTGCATGTGCCCTGCTATACTATTTTCCCCTCCGTTTTAGCTGCCATCCCCAACTCCCTGCCGGCCCTTGTCGAACCGCTAGAAAGAATCAACCGCCATCATCACTGTGCCACCACACTAAGCAGAGTCCTGATGCAGCAAAAGAACGTGTGACTTGAGAGAGCAAGCACAGCAGACAAAACAAGCATTTGTCAATGCCAAATGTTGTCTCGCTGGCATTGGCGTTGGTAGTGCAGCAGTTAGAGACGCATAATAGGAATGACAGTGAAGTATTGAACTGATGCCAACCCCACCCCCAACCTGCAGAGACTGACAGGCATTGGGGTGTTTCTTTGGGTCGTCAGCTATAATGCTCATGCCATTTTACCTCACCCTACCCTGTAGACATTGACAAGTGTCGTTGTGTGATTTGGGGTCTTTGGGCCTTATACTTACCCCATTTCATAAGGAAATGCGCTGAGGTGGGTGTAGTGTAGGAGAATGGGGTGAACTTTGGGGCCAAACACTCCATTGCACACCTCAATGCCTGTCACTTGTTGCAGGGTGGGGGTGGAATGGCGGGAGCATTACATCTGATGATCCCAAGTCAAACCCCTGATGCCTGTCAGTCTCTATAGGGTGGGATGTTACAGCTGGAAACCCTAACACCATAGGCGTGTGTTGGTATTTTCCCTTCAAATTATCAACATGGGCTTTTTGTGACCCCACCTCATGAAGAGCGGCACTATCAGTTTGTTAGCCAAAAGGTAATTTTGCACAGCGACTGTGCCATGTGGCACCACAGGTACAGAAACACATTTTGGGCAGGATGTGAAAAATGACAACTGTATTGTTCATGAGGAGGTGTAAAGAAAATGGCAACGTTGAAAATCTGGAGTGAAAATATGAAAAATTGGTGAAGTCATGAGCATGCATAGAAATCATGCAATCCATCGTCAACTCCAATTATTTTGGATTTTTAACTACATTTCAACATAGGCATTTTGGGAACTCCCTCATGAACACTGTCACTGTGATTTTGTTAATCTGTCCCAAAAGTTGATTTCCCACAGTGACCACGCTATAGGAGCGAAAACACATTTTGGGCAGGATGTGAAAAATGACAGTTGTACTGTTCATAAGGAGGTGTGAAAAAATGCAAGTGTTGAAAATCTGGCATGAAAATGTTGCACATTTGTGAAGGTACAAGGGTGTGTGGAAACTGTGCAACACATGCTTGTAACACAGTCATTTTATGGACTTTCGTCACCAAATATTCAACATAGGCATCTTAGGACCTTTGCTCATGAACAGTGGCAATGTCATTTTGTTAATCTGTCCATAAACTGATTTCCCACAGTGACCGTGCTATTCTGCTCCAGAAGTGTGAAAACATATTTCGGCCAGGGTATGTAAAATGACAGCTGTACTGTCCATAAGGAGGCATGGAAAAATGGCAATGTTGAAAATCTGGAGTGAAAATATTACAAATTCACGAAGTTACAAGCATGTGTGGAAACTGCACAAGGCACATTTGTAAAACAGTCATTTTTGGCGTTTTCGCAGAATTTACAACATAGGTTTTAAGGAAGCCACCTCATGAACACTGGCACTGTCGTTTTATTAGTCAGCCCCGAAAGGTGATTCTGCGCAGTGACTGCGAAATCACCTTTCGGGACCGAATAATGCCATGACAGTGACTGAATTCATGAGGAGGGGTCCCAATAACCCCATGCTGAAAATGTGGTACCAAAATTCCCAAAAATGGCTGAGATATGCAGCAAAGTTGAAAAAATTCTATTTATGCCATTGTACTGCTTACCGGCATTTCTTCAGTTCGCAGTCAAATTTGAAGAGTGCAGACATGTTCCCAGTCCAGCGAAGATCATCATGCGGGGCTCCAGAGGAAAGTAAGGGGTGAGGGGGTGTGGGGAGGCAGGGTACACAGAGGGTGGGCGCAGGTTGGGAGAGGGAGCAGGACACACCGCGAGGGACTGTTTTCTGTTTTACAGGTTCCAAAAAAAAAAGAAAAAATCACAGGATTTTTTTTTTTTACAGGGACATTGGCACACTGGGGTGGGCTCTCAGTATGCCGCCCTGAGTGTTTTGGGGGCTGTAGCTGATGGGGTTGGGCACCCCTTCAGTACATACCGAGGGGGCAAGAGCGAGGGATGAAGCACCCCTCGGCACACAACAAATGAGGGGCATTATGCTGATGGGGAGTGGACTCCCCATCAGCAAATTAAACTGGGAAGGGGGACTGAACCGACGAGGATTGGGCCCCCATCAGCAAGAAAGACTGTTGGGGGGCACATGATGCTGAGGGGTTAGGCACCCCTCAGAACATACTTGAAATGGGAGGGCCATTATGCCGACGGGGAGTGGGCTCCCCCATCAGCAAATGAAGTGGGTTGGGGCATGACAGGGGGATTGGGCACCCCTGAAGTCAGGCTGTGGCAGTCAGTGCCGCCATGTTTGGTGAAAAACTTCACCAGTAAAGGCACGTCGGGAGGCGTGTTATTGTGCCGCTGCATGAGGAGCTTGCCTCTCATTGCAGTGGCACTTTTGTTAGATGTGATGGCCACTTTATGTATAGCTGATGTCAACGCCTGCATGCTGCCTTGTTGGGGAATGAGGGATGCACCTACTGATGCGTGCCCTGCATTCACTCACAGCGACCGACCTCCAAATCTGCTACTACTGCAATATGTTGGCTGGCTCGCAAGCTCAAACCAACATAAAAGGAAGAACAGAAGCCAAAGACGCTTTCCCCAGCAGTACTCTTACTTTCTAAATTGCCTAAAAATGCATCTGCCGTTTCTCCATTTGAGATCAGGACCCCCACTCCCCCCCTTGCCTGAGCCTACCTTCCTACCATCCCCCCACCTCAACCTGAGCCTACCACTCCACTCCCCCCCCCCAGCCATTCCTGTCCTCCTGTGCCTTCTTTCCCAGGGAATCCCCTGACAATTTAGGTTGTCCTTTAGGGGCAACCGCACTTGTCTTAGCCGGTACATGGTCCCTAGTTTCTGGTTAACTTTAAGCACAGAGATATTAACATGATCAGTGAAAGTAAGGGAGGTGTCCAGGGGGACACCCAAGTATTTGAAACTTGAGAAATTTTTTTGGTGGGAGGACAACAGATGTAAGTACAAGTAGAGAGGGCTCCACTTTTTTTGTAACAAACTTTATTTATTTAGGTTTTTTGCACACAATGATGCAGAGCCTCATTTAGGTTAGGTATCTATTTTGCAAGGGAGTTGTGGAGGACAGTTACTGCAGCAGTTAGTGCAATGAAAGTTCCAGGCACAGTCTAAGGTATTACTGATATACATAGCTACGTTAATACAACCAACAGAACATAAATCTTATGTGACATAAATCTTATGTGAACATTGTACTTATATAAATTTCAAGATAATTTAATTAATAAAAAATACTGGAAACAATGTGGCTCAGCAGGTTGCATGCTCATCTCCGAGGCTGTAAAACAGGAGGGCTGTGGGTTCCATCCCCACACCAGGAACTCGGATTAAATCCCAGTACTGGCACTGTAGTACAGCATGGGAGGGGGGGCTGTACTCCTGAGGTGCTGTCTTTCAGATGAGATGTTAAACCGAGGTCCCATCTGCCTGTTCTGGTGGTTTTTCAGGTGGATGTTAAAGATCCCATGGCACTTCTCAAAAAGAGTAGTAGAATTTCCCGAGTGTCCTGGTCAAATTCCCCCCACTCACTAAAAATACCACCAACAGTTCAATCTGGTTCAGTGTCAGTTGTTTTCCCTCTGTGTCCCCCTCTCCTAGGACAAGGCTGGAAATAGGCAGATTGCCTAGTCTGCCATTTGTGATCAACAAAAGCTAAATAAATAATTAAATGAAGTACCATAGCACTCTCTCAAATAAATGAGGAAAGGGCAGGGCCATAGGCGGGGGTGGGGGTGCAGAGATGTGACTGCAGCAGGGACTGCACTGTCTGGGGTCCCACTGCCTCAGCAGTCAGCATTAAAAAAAAAAACTTTTATTGTTACAGACAAACTTGTAACTTTCTTTTTGTATCATAGAATCATAGAAACTGCCAGCAGAAAGGGACCCCACGGCCATCCAGTCTGCCCATAACCCCCCCCGGCAGATGCCCTCCCTCCATTGCCAGCCTGCCCCCTGCCTGTTAGCCCCATGTACCTATCCCAGGCTCTTTTGAAGTTGTCTACCATATCCACCCCCACCACCCATTCCGGCAGACTGTTCCATGGCCTTCCCACCCTCTCAGTAAAGAACTTCCCCTTGATGTCCCCTCTGAATCGTCCCCCTTCCAGTTTGTAGATATGCCCTCTAGTGGAATTCTTCTTGCTCATTCTGAAGATGCCATCGACCGTCACCTTGTTTTTGCCCTTGAAGTATTTGAAGGGCTCCACCATATCCCCCCTCTCTCTCCTGTCTTCCAGTGTGAACAGTATGTTGCTAATCCATTTTAAATCAGGGCTGGTAACAGTGGCAGCTGTGGAGTATGTGCTGCAGATTCCAGCTCCAGGTTCACATGATGGAAGGGAATACAAAAGAAGCAACAGGGCCCGTTACTCAAAAATCTGATCGTGATACTGGTGTCCCCGGGAAGAGTAGAAACGAATAACATTGTTCAGTTCCCTTATCACCATGCCAGCAAAGGAGAAGGGATGTAGGATGGACAAACTAAGGATGCTCGACAGGAACACTAAAAAAGAACCTACACTATAAATATTTTGTATGCACTAATAGTTATTTCATGGTTATTGGTGGGCAGGTAGGGGGCCACAAAATATTTTGCAGGGGGATCCTTGCAGTCGTTGGCACAGGCCTAGGTAAGGGGTTGAGGAAAAGGATAGGTTAGATAAATGACTGATGGCCTGCGAATTGGAGTAAACTGGTGAGGGATGAGTGAATTCCAGATGCAAGCACTAAAAAGGTGAAGGAACAGGGCTTTTCTAAAGGGGCTATGTTACTGATATTTGTAATTTTCTCAGACAGGGAGTTCTAGGTATTTGGTGCAAAATGGATACAGCAAACAGCAATACAAACAGGCAAACTGGCTACAACTTCAGGGAAGGATTACTTTCCAAACCTGCCGACTAGCAAACAAATCATTGATGGGACTCATGCTCCCTGGGGTTCAGTCTCTCTTAAGCCCAGCCAACCACCCCTGTTACACAAGAAACTCTGACAACTATTCTCTGTCTGTTCCCCGCTGTGGCACCGCCCAAGGCCAGCAGTCTTTTGCAGGTAGAGCACTAAGATTCTTAACTCCCTGGGCAGCGAACTCACCAACTTAGACACCCTCTGCTCATCAAACACAAGCTACGTCAAATGCTTTTGTCCAGAACCACCTGTGACTGTTTCTCCTAACCTCCCTGGCAGTCGCTCCTGTTCTTAGCACCTCTCTACTATCACCACCTCTGCCTGCCACCACCCCCTCCCCTCCCCATATCTACCTCTGCCTCTCTCCCTAGCCCTGGTCCACCACCTTCCTCTCTTACCCTCCTTCAACTCCCTTCCCCTCTCCCTTTTCTAATCTGCTCGCCCCACCCACTGTTGTACTTGTTCCCCGATCCTTGTCTCCCACCCACCTCTCCTTCTACCTCCCTCCCAGTTACCACTCCACACCCACACTCTCTTCCACTTTCCTACGCCACCTGGCACAATTGGCAGCAACTCAGTTTTCTCCACTCTACCCTTTCCCCCTTGACAATGCCCTTCTGGCAGCTTTAATTCATGTAAATATTATTTGTTGTGACTCATCATTCTTAAATGTATGCCTGATTATGTTGTTGTAACTGTTATTTATGTCACCTGTAGCTTTAGACCATGTATACCCTGCACTGAATTTTGTATTCAAACTGCTTGCCTGTTAAACTCACACAAACTGTACTTCCATTCTTTGTAAACTGACATGGAACCTTTGTAAAAGAGCCATTGGCTCAAAGGTATTCAAAATTCTAATAAATAAATAAATAAATTAGGCAAAGGTTGTCCCCCAAAGGTTTTGTGTGTCACTGGCACATGCAGAAGGTTTCTGGCCTGAGAACATAGCCGGTAGTTCTGCATTGGTTTGATGAGTAGGTTGGTTAGATAGGCTGGCTATGATCCCTGGATCCCTGCATGCATTTGAATATTTGGGAGGGCCATTTAAGTTCCCTTCTCTTGCCAGGTGGGAGGAGTCCAAGGCTATTGTAAAAGATACAATGGTGTGTTCTCTTACTGAAGC
The DNA here is from genome assembly GCA_016271365.2 of Neoceratodus forsteri. Lineage (NCBI taxonomy): Eukaryota > Metazoa > Chordata > Ceratodontiformes > Ceratodontidae > Neoceratodus > Neoceratodus forsteri. Next base: position 12,774,498 of record CM057458.1, read on the forward strand.
CAAGAGCGAACCTGCATGCTTTGTTAAATGTCCCAGTTATTTTCCAGAGTGGTGTCATTTACAAAATCTATGTAACTTTGTTCCTGTATTCCAGGGCTGGCTGCAGAGACTGATGTAATAGCAATTTCCTTGTGTTTGTGTTGAAACAGCTCTTGTTATGATACAGCAAACCAAGCTTCTGATGCACGGTCCCCAAGTGACCTGGATATAAGCTTATCAAAAGATGGCTCAGAAAACAGCCCATCATCCCAGATATCTGAATAGGTTTACAAGTTCCAATGGTTGCCCACTCACTGGGCAAGTCAACTTTGAATGCTGGAAAGGTGCTATTTAAGTAAAGATCGCCTACTTACATATTTACTTTAGCCTTATTTTAAGTGTCAAAGTAACCATTCTGCCGGCGGGCTCCATAAGAGGATGAAAGATTAAGACAGGGGATGCTAGCCAAGTAAAACTGTGTTGGTAAATCAAACTTAAACTGCTAAAGTGGTGAGTAATTTCCCTGTCGGGAAGTGCTGACAGCCTTTTAACTAAGTGGAGATTGTTCTGCTAATGATGGGTATTGGGCTTAACTAGATTGACTTAGTTTGACTCTGCAGGACCAGATGACTCCTGAAATGTTCTATGGGCTTGCCAGTGGCTAATTAATAACCAGATGTTTCTCATAACAGCAGTTTTAGGTGGCTCACTCCAAGGCATGACTTGACATAAACAAAATCAAATTTTGTTCAGGAAGTTGGGGGTTTTGAGGCACACTTTTTCTCTGCTGTGCTTGAATTCTAGACTGCACATGCTGTACTCAGTTTATTTATTTAAGCCGAGATAATGCCTCTTGGAAATGTAGCATCTTGATTACAAGGGGGTCCCAGGGGCACCAACAGGTTGATGCAGCTAGTACATAATACAGGTATCACATAATATAATATCCAATGCAGACCTAGTGAGGTTCAGAAACATTATAGATCAAAGAAGACCTCCCAATCAATCAGAATACTGCTTTCCTTTGGACATGAGACACTCTCATTCTGTGAAGAGTGTCCCACATGCAGCTGCCCTGGGAACACGTACGTTCAGGGAAGTTTTTTTTTAATTATATATTGTTGAGTGAGATCAATAATATATTAATACCACTATCAAGACCATGCTTATGATTGTAAAAAGTGGCCTTGCTTACATTCTCGGGGTATCAGAAAAGTTCACCTTGGTTTGCAGTTCTCATACCCTAAGTATGTGCATGAGACCACTCTTACAACCATAACCCCCCGCACCCCACCTTGTGGGGGGCTTTGCTCCCACCCCCCCTCCTTATTATAGATTCCAAGTCTGGGGAAGACACAACTTAGGGATGGGTGAAACGGGGTCACACAAAGTGTCGGCGCTGTGATTCTGTCACTGTTCTGACGCGTCACCGTTCTTCAGTTGCTGTCTTCACAGGATACCAAAATAAGACATCAGTAAGATTTTTTCAAAACCATAAAAATTACTTTATCATAAAACAGCATCTCTGTCCCAAAAAACTTAGAACACATAAATGTAGACAGTGTTGACAGAAAAAGACCTAGAGGTCCCTCAAGTCTGCCCAGAATACTTACCTCATTTGACAATCTATTCCATTGGACTACCATCCTCTCAGTGAAGATGAACTTTCTCACATCCTTCTTGAACTTCTGATCCATCTCCAGTCATACCATCTCATAACTGCACTCTCGTTCCTTATGAACATGTCCGCACATGCTACTCTGTTTATTCCCCTTCAGAATTTGTACATCTCAATCATATCCCCCTCCCTCGTTGCCTCCAGTGCGTACAGGTTGAGATCTGTCATCCTGTCCTCATATGTCCTGCCCTGCAGCCTCTGGATTAGCGTAGTGAACTTTCTTTGTACAGTCTCCACATGGTACAGTATCTGTCCTTCCTGAGGTGAGAGCTCTATAACTGTGCACAGTACTCCAGATGAAGCTCACCAGGGACCTGTATGGGGGCAATAACACCCACAGGTGCAACCATGGCTAAAAAGTTGGGGGGCATGGATCTACTGAGAGTTTCATGCTGGTGCCAATGTCATTCACCATTTTGCAGGATCTAAAAAGTTGAGGGGGACTGGGCCCCCCCATCTCCCCGGTGGTTGCTCCCATGATATCACCTCCCTTCGTCAGCTGTCAGATCCTCTGCCTATACTCCCCATCATCTTTCTTGCCTTGACATATGACTTGCTGCACTGACTTGAGGATTTTATTTTATATTTTTTTGGTTACCTCTTCAGCTGGGGGGTGGTCCTATGGTTCCCCTCTTCTTCAGGCAACTACTAGTTTGCTGCCCTGAACCCAGTCAGAGCTTGAACCTTTTCTCCCTGCCATCCTAGGTTGCATCACAGTGGGCACTTATCTCACACACTGCACAGACCTGGAGGATGGGGGATGAGTGGAGCTGTCTTAAGTGGGTCCGCTGCAGCGCCATTGAAGCCCGCCATCACTTGCACCGGAGGATTAGTACTTTTTCTTCTTTTTGTTCCGCAGTCTCATGGCATGTGTGTGCAATGGTGTCAAGCATGCTGCCGCATGCACTCCTGCGCACAGCACATCCAATGCCAGCCCACACGTTAATCGCCAAGCTTGCACCATCCCCAGCCACTGCCAGGAGCCAGTGCCTCTGTGATTCTCCCCACCCTCCCTCCCAGAGGAGGAGAGCAGTCAGAGGATGCTCGATCCCCCAGCCGAACCTCCGAGACCCAAGGTCATTCGCAACCCGGGTCATCGGCACGGGAAGAGGTAAGGTGCCAGCACCTCAGCTCTCTGTGCCACCAGGCCGGCCCAGTGACTTGTGGATTTGAGACTATCACTCATGATGATGATGATGATGATGAACCTGAGGTCACTCTCATCTACTGCCTATATTATCCTTACCCCCATCCAGTACTCAGTATTTGGGTTCTTCTTAGCAATATGCATCACTTTGTTGCACTTCTTCACGATGAACTTTCTCTGCCGTGACTTGTACCACATTTCTAATTTTTCCCGTCCTTTTTTTCATTTCCCTGACATCCTCTTCACTGTCTACTCTGCCACAAAGATTAGTGCCATCCACTACGAGACATATCTCGCCCTGTATGCCCTCCCCTATGTCACTTATGAATATGTTGACCAGAACAGCTCTCAGTACTGACCTCTCTGGCACCCTACTCAGAATGTGCCTGGCTTCTGATTGTGTCCCATTCACTACCACCTTCTGTTTTCTCCCTCCCTGCTGGTTCCTTATCCACCTTGTCAGCTTTTCTCCCAGCCCCAGGTCTTCCAATTTTTTGACAATCCTCCTGTGTAGTACAGCATTGAAGGCCTTGCTGAAGTCAGGATTCAGCACATCAACTAGCTGTCCCCTGCCCACCACCCTGGTGACCCAGTCAAAATATACTTTCAGGCTGGTCTGGCATGACCTTCCCACAACAAGCCTGTGCTGTTATTTTGTCTTGTGGCCCCATTTGATTCCCGGTATTGTACAATTTGTTTCCTAACTATAGCTTTCCAGTAGCTTACCTACAATTGAGGTAAGGCTAACCAGCCTGTAATTATCTATGTTTGCCATCTTCCAGTCCCTCTTGGGACAGAGGGACTGTCCACAGTAGAGAGCTACAGACCCACTAGTAAACTACAAACTAACTTAGCAGTGTGAAAAAATAAGGAAAGAAATTTGGTTTTATGTATAGTAGTGCCTTTCATACATACTGTATCCCAAAAAGCTTTACAATCCATGAAGAGTTAGCTTCAACCATTAAGCATACCCAGAAAAGTAATTAAAGTGAAAGTTGGGCCAAAGACAGAATTATGCATAGGGAGGTTAAGTGACTCGCTCAAGGTCACACAGTAAGTAGTTGATGTGGAATTCAAACCTGGGTCAGCTAGGTTCCAGGTTCACAGCTCCATCTCCTGCCCACTATGCTATACTGCTTCACATAAAATTAAGAGATAAACAATAATGAACTCATAATGAACTTATAACTAAGCTGAACTTAAATGGTAAAAAAAAAAAATTGGCAGTAAAACCTGAGCACAGCATGTGTAAGTTATGTTATGGTTCTAATAGTAGGAGCTCCCTTTGGGTGGCCGCCGCCAATACAGCTGTATTTCACGTAGTAATTTAGCAATGAACAGTAGATAATTTCCTGATTGACTGGTACATTTCAGTTCACTTTACCTTCAGGGAACAAGGGGATTTCATTCATTCTACTGTGAAGCATAAAACAGCCCGCCTCGTCACAACAAGGGGAAAGGAATTTACACGAGGCCTTCAGTGATAGGCTGCTCGCTGGCATTGCCCTCATAGCTGTGGTGACGAGCGCTCACAAAAATCTGGGGGTGTTCTTTTTTTCTTCCCTTGAGAGGGCAAAAAGTCAAAGTGGTATTAAACTGTCAGATGGGGCAATTTATTTACAAAAACAGTCCTGAGTCCTCCTGATTTACAACATGATAAAATATGCCTACAGGTGAACAAAAAGTCATAGGTGGGCCTTTTTTTAATGTGAACAGTCTGAATGACTGCAGTCTCCTACCAGAAATGTGTATGTGTGGCCAGCGGAAGGGATTACTTACAGGAATGTGCTCTATTATTTTAGGGGCTGCACAAGTTTTATCCTCCATCCCCCTCCAGAGACTTGCAACCAAATATATTTTTTATTTTATTTTTAGTTTTTGTTGAGCGGGTAAGTGCACTAGACAAATCCTGCCTATTTTCAGGCATGACCCGGGGGAGGGGGATACAGATGAATGCCAACTGATCTTGAACCAGATTAAGCTGTTGGTGGTATTTGTAGTGAATGAGGGAAATTTGGCCAGGACACCAGGGAAATTCCCCTACTCTTTTCGATAAGTGCCATGGGATCTTTAACATCCACCTGAACTACCACCAATCCAGGCAGATGGGACCTCGGTTTAACGTCTCATCCGAAAGGCGGCACCTCAGAAGTGCAGCACCCCTCTCATGCTGCACTACAGTGTCAGTACTGGGATATTAACCCAAGTGCCAGATGTGGGAACTGAATCCACAGCCCTCTGATCTCCTGGCCTCAGAGGCAAGTGTGCTACCTACTGAGCCACTGACACTGATGAGTGAGAGTATTTCAGCTATGCAGCAAACCATCTTTTAAACAAGCATTTGTCAATGCCGAATGTTGTCTCATTGGCATTGGTAGTGCAGGAGTTAGAGATGCATGATAGGAATGGCAGTGAAATATTGAACTGACGCCAACCCCATCCCCTCCCTGCAGACACTGACTGGCGTTGGGATGTGCCTTTGGGTCATCAGCTGTAACGCTCATGCCATTTAACCTCACCCTACCCTGTAGACACTAAGTGTTGTGGTGTGCTTTGGGCCTTATACTTACCCCATTCCATAAGGAAATATGCTGAGATGGGTGCAGTGTAGGAGAGTGGGATGTACTTTAGGGCCAAAGACTCCAAGGTACACCTCGATGCCTGTGACTGGCTGCAGGGTGGGGGTGGGGGCGGGGGTGGAATGGCGTGAGCATTACAGCTAAAGATCCCACGTCACACCCCGACGCCTGTCAGTCTCTACAGGGTAGGGTGTTACAGTTGGAAACCCTAACACCGTAGGTGTTTGTTGGTATTTTCACTCCAAATTTTCAACATGGGCTTTTTGTGATCCCACCTCTTAAAGAGCGGCACTATCAGTTTGTTCGCCGAAAGGGGGTTTTGCATAGCGACTATGCCATTTGGCGACACAGGCATGAAAACACATTTTGGGCAGGGTGTGAAAAATGACAACTGTATTGCTCATGAGGAGGTGTAAAAAAATGGCAATGTTGAAAATCTGAAAAATTGGTGAAGTAAGGAGCAGGCATAAAAACTGCGCAACACACATCCGTAACCCAATTATTTGGGGTATTTTTTTAACCACATTTTCAAGATAGGCATTTTGGGACTTCCCGTTATGAACAGTGGCACTGTGATTTTATTAATCTGTCCCAAAAGTTGATTTCCCACAGTGACCACGCCATTTTGAGAAGGGCTTGATGACAGGGGCGGTGTTCGTAGACTTAACTAAGGCTTTTGATTTGACTGATCACGGTTTGGCCTGCACAAAATTGAAAGATCTGGGGTTTCTGATGTTGCTGTTTCTTGGTTCTGTGATTATCTGTGTAACAAGTGTCAATTTGTTCAAGTAGGTTCTGTGGTTTCTGATGTCTTGCCAGTTAGTTGTGGTGTGCCTCAGAGGTCCATTTTGGGACCCCTGTTATTTTCTATTTTTATTAATCAGCTTCCTGGAGTTTGTAAGTTTAGTGAATCACTGCTTTATGCAGATGATCTTGTAATCTGTGCTCAGTCAAATTCTGTGTCTGAACTTTCTTGTTCCCTAGAAAGGATTTTGGTGCCGTCTGTTCTTGGCTTACTTTAAATGCTATGGTTTTGAACTCAGCTAAAACAAAAGTTATGCTATTTGGCACGCAATTTATGTTGGTGGACACCCCGGAACTGAGGATATCTGATTTTCGAGGTGGTATGCTTGAACAAGTGTCTCAATTAAAGTATTTGGGCCACTATTGGATCCCAGTTTGACCTTTTCACTTCAGTTTTAGTCAATGGTTAAGAAAGTAAATCAAAGTATAGGGGTGTTATACAAATTCTAGTCATTCTTCTCACAAGCAACTAGATTAGCAATTGCTATTGGTTCTCTTCCATATTTTGATTACAGTTCTTGTTTATCTTATAACATAGGTACAAAAGAAATGCAAGCACTAACTGTGGCATATAATAATATTTGTAGATTTATTTTAAGGGCCCCCAATAGGACACATCGGTGTAATCTTTATTCTTGGTTGGGGTGGTTTTCCCCTAGTTGCAGAATAGAATATTTTGTTGGCTGTCTGATGTGTAAATGTTTTTAGTTTGGCTCCCTTTTTCCTCTTTCTGATCTTGTTTTAGTGAGAAAATTGCTTCCCAGCCTGAGGTTGGCAGATGGCCCCCTATATTTTGTCCCCAGGTCTCGGCTTAGATTAAGCTCTAGAGCTTTTTCAATAGCAGCACCATTGTATTGGAATTCACTCCCACTTGATGTTAGGATTGCTCCCTCTGTTTTAACTTTTAAACAAAGGTTAAAAAGTTATTTATTATATAAATCTGTTAGTAACTGCAATTTGTACTTTGTACTTTTTTGGTTTTGTATTTTTGTACTTTGTACTTTTTTGGTTTTGTATTGCTGTTGATTGTATTTGTGTATTTTTGTATGTTTTTTTGTCCAGGTTGGGCTTGAAAAGGGACCTTTGGTCCAGTGTCTTTACCCAGTTACCAAAGAATAAATTAAAATGAAAACTGTGTGCCACAGGTGTGAAAATACATTTTGGGCAGGATGTTAAAAATGACAGCTGTACTGTTCATAAGGAGGTGTGAAAAAATGCCAGTGTTGAAAATCTGGCATGAAAATATTGCAAATTTGCAAAGTTACAAGTGTGCATGGAAACTGCACAATGCACGCTTGTAACACAGTCAATTTATGGACCTTCGACACAAATTTTCAACATAGGCATTTTAGGACCTCTGCTCATTAACAGTGTCACTGTCATTTTCTCAAACTGTCCTGAAAACTGATTTTGCACAGCGATCGTGCTATTCAGCGTGGATGTGCTAAAACACATTTTGGCCAGGATATGTAAAATGACAACTGTATTGTTCATAAGGAGGTGTGGTAAAATGCCAATTTTGAAAATCTGGAGTGAAAATATTACAAATTCATGAAGTTATGAGCGTGCGTGGAAAGTGTGCAACGCACTCTCGTGAAACAGCCATTTTTTGGATTTTTCACCAAATTTGCAAAATAGGCTTTTTGAGAGACCCTTCGAACAGTGGCACTGCCATTTCATTAATCAGTCCTGAAAAGGTGATTCCATGCAGTGACTGCAAAATCACCTTTCAGGACCAAATAACGCCAAGACAGTGACTGAATTCATGAGGAGGGGGACCCAATAACCCCATGTTGAAAATGTGGTGCCTAAATTCCCAAACATGGCTGAGATATGCACTAAAGTTGAAAAAGCCCTATTTACAGTGCCTTCAGAAAGTATTCACCCCCCCCCTTGGATTTTGTCACATTTTGTGATGTTGCAAACTCAAATTAAAATACATTTATATGGAATTTTTTTGTCACGTATCTACACAAATTACTCTACAATGTCAAAGTGGAATGAAACTTCTGAAATTTTTTGTACATGTAATTTAAAATAAAAACCTGAAATGTCTTGATTTGATAAGTATTCACCCCCCTTTTCTATGACACTCCAAATTGAGCTCAGGTGCATCCAATTTCCTTGTGAGATCACTCTAAAACTTGAATGGAGTCCACCTGTTGTCATTTCAAATGGTTGACATGATTTCAGAGGAAATACACCTGTCTATATAAGGTCCCACTGTTGACAGTGCATGTCAGAGCAGAAACTCTACCATGAAGACCAAGGAGCTGTCCGTAGAACTCCGTGATAGAATTGTGAGGAGGCATAGATCTGGGGAGGGGTATAAAAACATTTATAGGGTGTTGAAAGTTCCCAGGAGCACAGTCAAGTCCATCATTAGGAAATGGAAAGATTATGGAACCACCCAGACTCTTTCTGGAGAAGACCATTCTCCCAAATTGAGCAACCGGGCAAGAAGGACCTTGGTCAGGGAAGTGACCAAGAACCCAATTACCACCCTGACAGAACTACAGAGTTCTATGGCTGAGATGGGAAAACCTGTCCAAAGGACAACAATCTCTGCAGCACTTTACAGATGTAGCCTCTATGGGAGAGTGGCTAGATGGAAGCCACTCCTGAGAAAAGGTCACATAATAGCATGCCTGTAGTTTGCAAGAAGGCATGTGGCAGACTCTGAGACCATGTGGCAAAAAATTCTCTGGTCTGATGAAACAAAAATTGAACTCTTTGGCCTGAATGCAAAGCCCTATGCCTGGCGCAAACTGAACACAGCTCATCACCCATGTAACACCATCCCTACCATGAAGCATGGTGGTGGCAGCATCATGTTATGGGAATGCTTTTCAGCGGCAGGGACTGGGGCACTTGTCAGGATAGAGGGAACAATGAACGGAGCCAAATACAGGCACATCCTTGAGGAGAACCTGCATCAGTCTGCAATAGACCTTGGACTGGGGCGAAGATTTACGTTCCAACAAGACAACGACCCCAAGCATACAGCCAAAACAACACTGGAGTGGCTTCAGAACAAGAAGGTGAATGTCCTTGAGTGGCCCAGCCAAAGCCCAGACTTGAATCCCATTGAGAATCTGTGGAAAGACTTAAAGATTGCGGTTCACCGATGCTCCCCATCCAACTTGACAGAACTTGAGCAAATCTACAAGGAAGAATGGGCGAAAATCCTCAAATCCAGATGTGCAAAGCTGATACAGACATACCCAAGAAGACTCAAAGCTGAAATTGCTGCCAAAGGTGTTTCTACAAAGTATTGACTCAGGGAGTGAATACTTAAGTAAACAAGATATTTCAGTTTTTAATGTTTCATAAATTTTTGTTACACAATAAAAATATTTTTGGCCCTTTCAGTTGTTGAGTATGCTGTGTGAATCAAGGGGGAAAAATCATTTCAATGCATTAAACATTCTGGTAGTAACACAACAAAATGTGACAAAATCCAAGGGGGGGGTGAATACTTTCTGAAGGCACTGTATGCCATTATACAGCTTATTGGCATTTCTTCAGTTCTCGGTCGGCTTTGAAGAGTGCAGACGTGTTCCCAGTCCACCGAAAATCATCGTGCCGGACTCCGGAGGTAAACAGGGGGTGTGGGGAGGCAGGGTATGCAGAGGTGGGCAGGGTTGGGGGTAGGGCAGGAGAGACCACGAGGGACTGTTTTCTTCTTTTACTGGTAAAAAAAAAAAAAAGACAAGTGTCGGTTTTCTTTTTTTGCAGGTTTTTGTTTGGTACAGTGGGGTGAGCTTCCACTGTACCACCTGCATAATGGGGAGGGGGACTGCAGCTGATGGGGATTGGGACCCCCATTGGCACAGAAGCAGGTGGGGGTGCGCATGATGCCAAGAGGAATTGGGCACCCCCTCGGCACACAGCACACATCAGGGGCTGGTGACAATATGCTGACAGGAGTGGGCTCCCCCATCAGCAAACTAAACTAGGCAGGGGGGACTGAAGCTGACGGGGATTGGGCCCCCCATCGGCAAGAAAAGATTGTTGGAGGGGTGCATGATGCTGAGGGGGATTGGGCACCCCCTCGGCACACACTTGGAATGAGGGGGGACATTATGCTGATGGGGAGTGGGCTCCCCCATTGGCAAATGAAGTGGCTGCCACAGTCAGTGCCACCATGTTTAGGAAAGTGCTGCACCAGCAAGGGCACATCGGGAGGCGTGTTCTGGTGCCGCTACAAGACGAGTTTGGCTGTCATTGCAGCAGACCTTTTCTCAGATGTGCTTGCCTCATTAAGTATTTCTGATGTGGTGCCTACATGCTTGCTAATTGGGGAATGCGGGACGCCCCTACTCATGCATGCCCTACATTCGCCCACAGCGACTGCACATCCAAATCTGCTACTAATGCAATATGTTGGCTGGTGCGCACGCATGAGCCAACATAGAAAGTCATCTTCTGAATGAAAAGTCTGCCTGGAGGCCAGGTATAGACATTTTTTTTGTCGGTCATATTCAGAACGGTTGAGAGGAAACCATCCTCGAGTGGCACAGGGTGGGCTGCCGCTAATGTGCCTTCTTTAAATATAGCAGTACTGTATACACACTGATGTATGGTATTGGTAGATGCATTGGTAGATCGCATATTACATCCTCGCTCCCAACTTGTGAGAGCCTCTGCTTTACCACATGATGCGGTCTCCCAGGTGGAAGTGGTGGATGAGTAGCAGCACCTCAGTCCTGCCTGCCCTGCTGGCCCTCAGATGATTTGGGGCTTGTTCCTAAACTTGGATCCCCAGAAACAGCAAGAAGCAACAGGAAGTGAGTTTTCTGGTTCTGTTTGGGAGAACTGAATGATTATAATAATCTTCAAACAACTGCTTGTTGAAAACCAGATCACTATTGGGAGGGCTTTAATCTCGAGGTTCAATGGGCTGAGCAACAACGTCACTCCCCCGTTGAGCTTAAATACTACGTCTATTTTCCTGGACACCCTCAGGTTTTGTTTTCGTTGCAGTTGGAGGCTCCATTAGCTGTTTGTCCTCATGGCAGCGCTTCTTTCATTTCCCCTCAGGCTACCTGCTCTGTTTTTCTCCCCATTTGCTCATTCCATCGTTCCATTTCTCTTGCATTCCCATTTAGCCCACTCATGTCTGCCTTGCAAGTTTGTGAGGCCGCTAACTCCCTCCTTGTTATACGCTCATTTCCCTCTGTCCTTCCCATCCTCTGCACCCCCTTCCCTTTCCATTCGTTGCTCTGGAATTCCTCGCCTCGCCCCTTGTCCTGCTCACATTTACATTCTTGCGACCTTTCAATTTGCCTATCTTCTAATGCACTCCAGTGCACTTTCGCTTTCTGCCTACCTCTCCTGATGCTTGCTCCTCGTTCTCAGTTTCCACCGCTGGGTCTCCAGCCCACTGCTCCTCCTTGCGATCGTCCAGATGGAGCTTTGGGTGTGCTCTCCCTCCCCCCATGCACCGCTATGTCTTTCCCCCATTCTTAACAGCTTCTGGTTTGACTTTCGTCTGTCTGTGCAACAATTTTACCTGCCTCGATTGTTTTGCCTGCCTTGGGTTTATGCAGTCTTCTTGCTCTCAGCGCTATCTCAACCATAGTTTCCTCCGACAGCACTGACAATGGTACTTCTGGACCTCCCATACTCCCGGTAGGTTGCTTACTTAGGTGTCCATACTTTGTTTTCTCCTGAAGCTTGTTTCCTCTGTCACCTGGGACTTCATCCACCATAGAAGCTTGTACTTGGCTCCTGCTCTACATGTCCTGTTTCACAGCGAGCAGTTTCCCTTACTTTGCATGTTTCGTTCTACCCGAGCACTCTTTACTGTGGTTTTGCTTGCAGTAACAATGACTGTACTTCACCTCAGACAGTAATCTCCACTACTTTGCATGTTCCAGGGGTTTACTTATTTATTACCGATTGGACAGGCTCCTAATTATCTGCTTCCAGTACTCAATCCCATATCTCCTCGTTCTTTCTAACCCCCTTTGTTGTTGGGAAGAGCGATCTTCATATAAAAAAATATATATATTTTTATGCGACCCTGAGCAAGGGCGAACAGCGGAGTCCACATTTTGGATCCTTGGGCTCAGCTCCATTGTATATTCCTCCTTGCTGCGTACTTTGGAGCATGGGGTATCCTTTCTGCTACCCTGGGGCATCAGTAGGCATTCCAATCCCAGTGCTCTGTCCCCTCTACCTGCTTCTGCCAGTAACTTGCTTTTGACAATCCGATGCTAGTGCTGATTGCAGTTAAGCCCTTGGCATTCTGGCATTTTATTCAAGGGTGGAACTCCCTCTCAGACACTGTCAGCCAATCAGATTTTGGGTGTACCAGTTTGGAGCCATCAGACACCTTCAGCTTTTCTCATTCCCCACTCCTGTCTCCACCACCTCCTCTTGACTTGATCACCACATAGCGGCTGGGTCTGATGCTACCCATTGCACTCCCTACCGCCATTCATCCTTCATGCCTCGCTTTCCCGCTACAGCCTCCATGGCTTCATTCCATCTTTGTACCTTCTGATTTCCCTTCCTCGTCCTGGTTCCTTTTCTCGGCCGTACCACCTCCATCTGCCCAGCAGTAGATGTTTATTTGGGTACACCGATAACTCCTCATGTGCTACCTCATCGATCTGTGACCCCCTTGCTGCGCTTATTGGGTTCCTAACTCTGGTCCTCATTCCTGACTCTGGTCTTTGTTGACCTTTCTCATCTCATCGAGCCTTCATTCTTGGCTGCATTCCATCATCAGCCATCAGGGTTTTTTCTCCCATCGCGGTTTCGCTCTCCTCGTCTGCTTTGATAGCATTCCACGATACCGTATTTCAACCTGCTTATCTCTTTCATCACTCCGTAGGTTTACCTTGGCTACCTCCCTCCATCCTGCACCATCAGTCACCTCAATTCACCTCTCTCTACATTTACTCTCATCCTTGCCTCATGGTTTATCTGATTCTATCGCTTACTCGAGCATTCTTATCATTGAATCCTAGCTACCTCATCAACTATACTATCAGGGTCTCATCGCTTACATCGCATTATAATGCCTTGGTGGCCTCAGTGTCTCCTCACTCGCCTCGCTCCATCAGGCTTACCTCTCCTTGGATCCTTGCTACCTTATCGACCTGCCGCCCTCCTGCGGTGTTCACCTGCATCCCTCAGTGCCTGCTCCCTCTGCAGCCCATTGGCTTGCTCGTCCTGTGCTCTTCTAATTCTCTGTCTCCAAGCTTCATTCTTTCCCACCTCACTTCCCTCATCGCCTACTCCTGCTCCGGGGTGCCCTCGTCCTGCTCCCTCTCCTCAGCTATTTCGTCAAACTCTGCCATCCTTCATTCAATCCAGTCTTGGCTTCTAGCTCATCATGCCATGATTCTTCTATTCTTTGCTCTGTCATTCGTATCCTCGAGCCTTCCATGGCTGACTCCATCTGCCCTTCCATCAACCCGGGCCTCCGTGCCACCTCATCCAGCTCATCCTCCCACCCCTTGAGCAGCCTTCATCCTTCACGGAGTCCACCCATTCCTTGTTGCCCATCGTCTATTCCTCCATCAGTGCTCCTTTGTCTCCTTGGCCCCCTCAGCTCCGTAATATCTGGCATCGACCTGCTCATATCATCCAATCCATCTCTCTGCATGCCTCGGCAATGGTTCCCTGCCAGGTCCCTGCCATTCCCTTGTTCTGTCTGGCTCTGCCTATCCTGAATCACTTACTGCCTACTCCAACTCACCCCGTGCGGTTCTCCTCCTGTATCGGTTGGGTCCTATGCTACCCTATCGACTTCCATACCTTACTTCATTCTTTCAGTTCTTGCTGTCCAGTACCCACCTTCATGGCATGAATCCCTCTTCCACGATTCCTGTTCTCTTCCTCAGCCTAGCACTTATTCTTGTCCTGACCGTTGTGGGTAATTCCATTCGTGTTTTCCCTCCGGATCGTGCATCGTCTGATTTGACTCCCATCAATCGCAGTCCTGCGCTTGCCCTCTAGTTCGCAGATCCTCTGGTTCCTGATGTGCTTACTTGGCCTTGATGTCCGTATCCTTTCAAGTAGCTTCATAGTTCATCTCACTCCTTGGTGCCTGTTACCTTCATTTATGTTCTGTTCCTGTTCATTCCAGTCTCTTCTTCCAGTTTCGTACCTCCTCTTCAGGATTCAGCTATCATACGCTTCCCTCCGCTCTTCTCCTCCCTCGATATCTTATTTTGTCCACTTTTGCTCACTCCCCATCGTACTTCATCTAGTTTTGATCCTCGATCGCTTCACCTAATTACCTCTGGTCCCAGATCTCCCCTATTAGCCTCAGACCCTGCCTCTTTTCCCGGTGTCTCTTTGGTGTACTTCCTTTGTGCCAGTTACAGTTCGGTTCTTTCCTGTCTCCTCTTCCTGTTCCCTTCAAGTTATCCAGGCTTCCCTCCGCCCTTGGCCTGCTCTCAACATTCTTTTTGGGCATACCTATCATAATTCCTATGCCACCTATCAGCTGCAGCTATCCTGCTGAATACATCGAGTTCATAACTCCAGTCATATCGAGTTCATGACTCCAGTCATCTTTCTCTCAGCATCACTTCAAAGCTCATATACAGTATCTACATTGTTTATGCTAACATTCCTATCATCCAATACCGTACTACCTCATCGACTACAACCTCAGGATCTAATTGTTCAGGGTCTAATCGTTTAATCGTATAATCAAGAATGCCTCTTAAACTTCGGTGTCTGCTCAATTACATCACTATATCAAATGCATCGCTCCATCAAGCCAGTCTGCAATATCATTGGTCTCCTCATTCGCTCATCTGGAATGTCCCTGTGAGCACATCTGGATACCCCTTGCTGCTCTGACTTAGAAATGGATTTACTCCCTCCTATCCTTGCTTCCAGATCTACTATCTCACATTGACTACTCAAGCATAGCCTCCTTAATTCCAGCAAGGTTATCTAGTTCCATTGTTCCCTCGAGCATTCCATCTTTGACTCTGATGCTACTCATTGACCACAACAACAGGATCTAATCATTCATATCGTATAATCATGCCTTATCGACCTCAATTTCTACTTCCTCACCTCACTCAATCAATCGTATCTATTATCAATTTTATGCTTCCTCATTGACCCGCCGACTTCCTGCAGTGATCATCATCAGCATTAATTTTGCCTCATATTCGCATTCGACCTGCGCGCAGCCTCATGTTCCATCTTCGATCTATGCTTTCTTTTAGGAATCTTCCATATTCCATCATCATCTTCACTAGTCATATTCCTCTAGTTACCAAACCCTTTATTTCCAAAAATACACATCCTCAATTCAAACGTCGTCAGCCTGGAGGGATGGTGACCTAGGCCTTGGATCCCCAGAGGTTTCCTCCTCAAAGGGGGTTTTTCCTCTCCTCCATGCCAGTGGTCACAATATTAGTTAGAGTTAGTGATTTTCTTCTTAGCTAGTTAGGTTCCGCTGTTGGAGGAGGCAGATGGTGGCCCGGCTTTCCCCTCTCTCCTCAATGAAGTTAGCCCTTCTCACAGAATTCATTAATCATTTCTTTCTTTGATGCTCAACAATTCAGGTATTCTTTTTTGGCTTCTTCCGAACCTACCTTTAGCCGACTCATTCATTTCCGGCACCTGTAGAGGGGGAACCCTCACTAGGGTTCCTTGCGTCGTACCCCTATAAGGAGGTATATCCCACGGATCAAGAGGCAGAAAGCCACATAAAAAATTCAAGTTACTCAAGTTACACAAGCATTATCATATCATACCTAGTTGCGTAAGCACATTGAATGGGAGGGCTTTAAGCCCGAGGTTCAAAGGGCGGAGCAACAACGTCACTCCTCCATTGAGCTTAAATATGTCACTTTTCCTGGACACCTTCAGGATTCATTTTCATTGCCCACCTTCCACCCCCAGTGGCTAGCCTCTCTTACCCGTGGGCTTCTTCCTAACCTACCTTTAGCTGACTCATTTATTTCCGGCACCTGTGGGGGGGGCCATCACTAGGGTTCCTTGCATCGTACCCCTATAGGCGGTATATCCCACAGATAGAGAGGCGGAAAGCCACATAAAAAATTCAAGTTACTCAACTTACACAAGCATTATCATATCATACCTAGTTGCGTTAGCACATTGAACTATATTTTACATAAAATGGTTCAGTTTTCCTGCACTTACATGGTCTAGCTCAAATAGCCATTAGGTGTTGTACACAAATGTGTCTGCTATGGCATTTCATTTATATCCTTCCAACTAGCCAAGTAGATTTATCATAAAAAAAAGAAAATTCATTAAAGCATGAATCAGCTCACTGTGGGTTTCCAGTAGAACAAATTAAGTGAAATAAACTAGAAGAGAAGAAAGCAAGTTAGTCTGTGACCCTGCAGCAGCTGAATTAGCAGAGCTTTGCTTTGTCCTGAGGTTACTCGATGATAACTGCAGCACACTTGGGCTGGGTTTTTATGGTATATCAAAACCGCTGGGTGGCACTTGCAAGTCAGCCTGCAGGACTGTGGTGAATTTCAACAAAAATTCAACAGCTGCCTAGCCTCCATTGACTGGTCACCAATTATCACCCTCCATGATATAAATCAGGCCCTTGACTGTCTTATCTTTATGTTCACAGCCACCCTTGACTCACTTGCCCCATATAAAACCGGAAGATCCAAAGTCTTCCTTGCCCCTTGGCTAGCTAATGACCTGAGGGGTCTCATGCGCACACGTGATAAAACCTGGAAGACCTTTAAGAGATCTGGGGTACATACTGATTGGATTATTTATCGATGGCTCCACAATTTATGCAAAAATAAAATAAAGGTGGCCAAAAGAGACTATCTTATATCTTTACAAGAAACAAACCTTACCACCCCTAAAAGCTTCTGGCGCCAGATGAACACCCTACTAAAAGGTAGAGAAAGCATTGTTCCCCGAACCATGACCGCTGATGGAGCCACTCTCACAATATCTCTAGACATTTCCACTGGAATGAACAACTTCTTTACAGACCTTACTCCCTACAAACATGGTCTTCCCACCTCTTGCTCATATTACAATACCAATCAACATCAACATGAGACGAACCGTCCCTCCTTTCATATAAAAACTACCACCAATTTCGAGGTCCTAAAGTTGCTCAAGAGACTCAAATGTGATAGCTCTCCAGGCTTTGACACCATGCCCTCAAAATTCCTCCACATTGGGGCATCGGTGCTTGCCCTGCCCATCTCAATGCTAAATAATCGATCTTTCTTCACCCACTCTATCCCTGACAAATGGAAAACAGCGGTAGTGGTACCTGTCCACAAATCCGTCTCGGTTGATACAGCCCAAAACTACAGACCAATTTTTATCCTTTGCCCTATTGCAAAAATTCAAGAACGAATCCTCTATGACCAGTTGTACTCATTCCTCAAACAAACATCTTCACAGACTTTCAGCATGGTTTCTGTAAACACCATGGAACTGACTCTGCCCTCCTTCGTGTCACCTCTGACTTGTTCAATAACATGGATCTGGGCCAAGCCACCAGCACAGTCTTTGTAGACCTAACTAAGGCCTTTGACCTTGTTAATCACCCCCTGCTCATAGCTAAACTTCACCACATTGAACAGGATAATAACTCCCTTGTGTGGTTTTCAAATTACCTAGCAAATCATTCTCAATGTGTCAAATGGGAAAACACACTATCCCCTCTAGCACCAATCAATGACAGGGCACTGCAAGGGTCCATACTTGGTCCACTACTATTTTCCATAGTCATCAATGACCTACCTCTTAACTGCGGTGATGCATCAGTACAACTCTACACAGAGGATGCAATACTCTACAGATCTTCCAAGGATATCTGCACCCTGACTGCAAGTCTTGAGCTAGACTTCCACGCCCTAAAATCTTGGTTCTTAAATAACCAACTGGTTCTCAGTGAGAAAAAAACAAAATTATGCTCTTTCGTCACACCTCCTTCAAAACCCCATATGACGCACCCTTCCTCTTAAAAACCTCCTCAGGTACTCCACTGGAAAAGTCTCATCATTCAAATACCTGGGACTCACGATTAATGAGAAACCAGTGCTCAAAGTACACGTAAACAACACCATCAAAACCACAAATCATAAACCTGGGCTGCTCTACCGCTCAGCACCCTACCTCTCAAAGCATGCCTGAGTGACCACTGCCTCTGCCACCCTACTCCCTGATCTATTCTATGCGGCACCTGTCATTCACTCAGTTAAGGTTCGTTACTGAAAAAACTAAAAAAGACATATCATAGGATAGCTTGCTTTGCCGCCTGAGCCCCCGCCCATACTCACCACTGCCTTGTACTCAACAAACTAAGTTGGCCAACCTTTGACAACAAATTTGACTTCCCTGTGCACAGTACTACCTTTAAGTTAATTCATCAGCCCCTCCCCAGTCTGATGTACCTGCTATCCCTAAAACCTACCCGTCATGTACTACGGTCTTCTAGCCTACTATTGCTGGAGCTCTCAAAGGCCAGGATAAAGATAGGCCAAAGATCCTATGCCATCACTGCCCCCAGAATTTGGAACAATTTGCCCCACCCTCTACTTTCCTGCAAAACCATTAACCAATTCAAAAAAATCTACAAGGATGAGTTCTTCAACCCCTCCCCCCCAATGCAGAAGTAACTGTTATTAACATGTAAGGCCACATGTGACTAATCTTACGTGTCTCTCTCAATCTCGCAATGATCACACACAGCCTCCCTTTTCTCCTATCTCAAAGACAAGCTGTTTTCCTCACTTCTCACTCCTCCTCTACCTAGAATAACATCTGACTGTAACCTGAACCCCATATCTCTAACCAAATGCAGTTGAATCTGGCTATTCTTAGTTTTCTTGCTGTTTAAATTGTTGACATCTGATATGTGAATGGCATAAATGTCCCTGCACATGGTATAAAATGTTAATCTGCCTCCTGCCTCCCCTGGCTACCTGAAAACTGTCTGTAATCCTGAATCCTTTGGTTATTGGCTACTCAGGCACTGTTGCTATTTAATTATGGCCAGGGCCCCTGGTGTTCTGCGGCAGAATTTTCTGATTTCTGCAGCAGGGCTCCTTGACTTCTGCGGCAGCATTTTCTGATTTCTGAGGCATGATTTATTCATGTCTCTGGCAGAATGCAGTCCTGTCATTGGCTAAATATGTGATGTCATCGATGACATCATATGCTGAGCATAGAGGAGGGGCTTCAGGATAAACGAGGTGGGAAAGAAAGCCTGACACTACGGAAAAACAGTATATTTATATGAAAATTCACCAAAAACAATGAATTCTGCAGCACTATATATATTCTGCGGCACGATGCAAATTCTGCGGCAAATTCCGTAACCACAGAACCACAGAACTCCAGGGGCCTCAACTATGGCATAACTGTCTATTGTGACTTACTGTACTATTCTATGTGCATTATTATGTTTTGTCCTTGGAATGCTTTATTCCTTGGGTTGTCTCTGAAAAAGGGACTTTGTCTCAGTTGACCTACCCAGTCATCAAAATTAAAATAAATAAATAAACAAATAATTCAAGTACCATGCAGTTGCATTAAGGGCTGCGAAAGAAATCAGTTACCATGCATTCACATCTGATGGCTGCGTAAGAAATCAAGTAACATGTTCACATCTCAGGGCTGCATAACAAATCAGTTACCATGCGTTCAAATCTGAGGGCTCCGTTACAAATCAAGTAACGTGTACACATCAGAGGGCTGTGTAACAAATCACTTACCATGCGTTCACATCTGAGAGCTGCATAACAAATCACTTACAATGCATTCACATCTGAGAGCTGTGTATCAAATCAAGTACCACATGTTCACATCCGAGGGCTGTGAAACAAATCACTAACTATGCATTTACATCTGAGGGCTGCGAAATAAATCACTTACCAATATTCACATCTGAGGGCTGCATAACAAATCTCTTACCATGCGTTCACATGTGAGGGCTGCGTAACAAATCTCTTACCATCCATTCACATCTGAGGGCTGCGTAACAAATCAAGTACAATGCATTTGCATCTGAGGGCTGTGAAAGAAATCACTTACCATGCGTTCACATCTGAGGGCTACGTAACAAATCATTTACTCTGCGTTCACATCTGAGGGCTGTGAAACAAATCACTTACTGTGCATTCACATCTGAGAGCTGTGTAACAAATAAAGTACAACGCTTTCAAGTCTGAGGGCTGCGAAACAAATCACTTACCATGTGTTCACATCTGAGGGTTGTGTAACAAATCACTTACCATGCATTCACAGCTGAGGGATGCGAAACAAATCACTTACCATACGTTCACATCTGAGGGCTGCGTAACAAATCACTTACCATGCGTTCACATCTGAGGGCTATGAAACAAATGAAGTACCACACGTTCGCATCTGAGGGCTCCATAACAAATCAAGTACCATGCATTTGCATCTGAGGGCTGCAAAACAAATAATTTACCATGCGTTCATATCTGAGGGCTGCATAACAAAGCACTTACCATACGTTCACATCTGAGGGCTGTGTATCAAATCACTTACCATGCGTTCACATCTGAGGGCTATGAAACAAATACAGTACCACACGTTCGCATCTGAGGGCTCCATAACAAATCTAGTACCATGCATTTGCATCTGAGGACTGCAAAACAAATAATTTACCATGCGTTCATATCTGAGGGCTGCATAACAGCACTTACCATACGTTCACATCTGAGGGCTGTATCAAATCACTTACCATGCTCACATCTGAGGGCTATGAAACAAATACAGTACCACACGTTCGCATCTGAGGGCTCCATAACAAATCAAGTACCATGCATTTGCATCTGAGGACTGCAAAACAAATAATTTACCATGCGTTCATATCTGAGGGCTGCATAACAAATCATTTACTATGCATTCACATCTGAGCGCTGTGAAACAAATCATGTACTGTGCATTCACATCTGAGGACTCCATAACAAATCAAGTACCATGCATTTGCATTGGAAGACTGCAAAACAAATCATTTACCGTGCGTCATATCTGAGGGCTACTAAGAAATCAAGTACCATGCATTTGTCTATGAGGGCATCGAAACAAAATACTTATCATTTGTTCAAATCTGAGGGTGGCAAAAAAAATCACTTACCATACATTCATATCTAAGGGCTGTGTAGCAAATCAACTACCATGCATTTACATCTGAGGGCTGTGAAACAAATCACTTACCATGCATTCAAATCTGAGGCCTGTGTAACAAATCAAGTACCACACGTTCACATCTGAGGGCTGTGAAACAAAGCACTTACAATGCGTTCACATCTGAGTTCTGCATAACAAATCACTTACCATGCATTCACAGCGGAGGGCTGCGTAACAAATTACCTACCATGCGTTCACATCTGAGTGCTGTGAAACAAATCACTCATCATGCGTTCCAATCTGAGGGCTATATAACAAATCACTTACCGTGCACTCACATCTGAGTGCTGTGAAAGAAATCTCTTATCAAGCATTCACATCTGAGGGCTGCGTAACAAATCACTTACCATGCGTTCACAGCTGAGGGCTGTGTAACAAATCACTTACCAAGCATTCACATTTAAGGGCTGTGAAACAAATCACTTACCATGCGTTCACAGCTGAGGGCTGTGTAACAAATCACATACCATGTGTTCACAGCTGAGGGCTGCATAACAACTCACTTACCATACGTTCACATCTGAGGGCTGCATAACAAATCACTTACCATGTGTTCACAGCTGAGGGCTGCGTAACAAATCACTTACCATGCATTCACAGCTGAGGGCTGCATAACAAATCACTTACCATGCATTCACAGCTGAGGGCTGCGTAACAACTCACTTACCATGCGTTCACATCTGAGGGCTGCGTAACAAATCACTTACCATGTGTTCACAGCTGAGGGCTGTGTAACAAATCATTTACCATGCGTTCACAGCTGAGGGCTGCATAACAAATCACTTACCATGCGTTCACAGCTGAGGACTGCGTAACAAATCACTTACTATGTGTTCACAGCTGAGGGCTGCGTAACAAATCACTTACCATGCGTTCACAGCTGAGGGCTGCGTAACAAATCACTTACCATGTGTTCACAGCTGAGGGATGCGTAAAAAATCACTTACCATGCATTCAATTCTAAGGGCTGTGAAACAAATCACTTACCATGCGTTCGCAGCTGAGGGCTGCATAACAAATCACTTACCATGCATTCACAGCGGAGGGCTGCGTAACAAATTACCTACCATGCGTTCACATCTGAGTGCTGTGAAACAAATCACTCATTATGCGTTCCAATCTGAGGGCTAAATAACAAATCACTTACCGTGCACTCACATCTGAGTGCTGTGAAAGAAATCTCTTATCAAGCATTCACATCTGAGGGCTGCGTAACAAATCACTTACCATGCGTTCACAGCTGAGGGCTGTGTAACAAATCACTTACCAAGCATTCACATCTAAAGGCTGTGAAACAAATCACTTACCATGCGTTCACAGCTGAGGGCTGTGTAACAAATCACTTACCATGTGTTCACAGCTGAGGGCTGCGTAACAACTCACTTACCATGCGTTCACATCTGAGGGCTGCATAACAAATCACTTACCATGTTCACAGCTGAGGGCTGTGAATAAATCACTTACTATGCGCTCAAGCTGAGGGCTGCATAACAAATCACTTACCATGCATTCACAGCTGAGGGCTGCGTAACAACTCACTTACCATGCGTTCACATCTGAGGGCTGCATAACAAATCACTTACCATGTGTTCACAGCTGAGGGCTGCATAACAAATCATTTACCATGCGTTCACAGCTGAGGGCTGCATAACAAATCACTTACCATGCGTTCACAGCTGAGGGCTGCGTAACAAATCACTTACTATGTGTTCACAGCTGAGGGCTGCGTAACAAATCACTTACCATGCGTTCACAGCTGAGGGCTGCGTAACAAATCACTTACCATGTGTTCACAGCTGAGGGATGCGTAAAAAATCACTTACCATGCATTCAATTCTAAGGGCTGTGAAACAAATCACTTACCATGCGTTCGCAGCTGAGGGCTGCATAACAAATCACTTACCATGTGTTCACAGCTGAGGACTGTGTAACAAATCACTTACTATCCATTCACATCTGAGGGCTGCAAAACAAATCACTTACCATGTGTTCACAGCTGAGGGCTGCGTAACAAATCACTTACCATGCATTCACATCTGAGGACTGCGTAACAAATCACTTACTATGCGTTCACAGCTGAGGGCTGCGTAACAAATCACTTACCATATGTTCACAGCTGAAGGCTGCGTAAAAAATCACTTACCATGCATTGACAGCTGAGGGCTGCATAACAAATCACTTACCATGCATTCACATCTGAGGGCTGCGTAACAAATCACTTACCATGCGTTCACATCTGAGGGCTGCGTAACAAATTACTTAGCATGCGTTCACATCTGAGGCCTGTGTAACAAATCACTTACCATGCTTTCACATCTGAGGGCTGCGTAACAAATCACTTACTATGCATTCACATCTGAGGGCTTGTCAAAGGGTTTCATAACAGAATGCATTGTTTTGTTGTGGATAAGTGTGGAGTTTGTTAACCCCCCCTTCTGTTTCTGTATTGTCTTTGTCTCTGTTGTTTGTTATATGTTTCTGCATAGACTGGCCACCTATGCTTATTTGTGGTATACGTTGTCTGTTTCAATGTCTTTCCGTCCAGCAAAAACACTATTTGCCCAGCTACAAAACAATAACATGATTTAAATGTGCATGGCCCCTTTAAGACTGCCATAATGGGTCAAATTGCTTTAAAAACCCTTTTACTGTGCAAAACAAGAATTCCTACTAAATTTAGTGTTCCTTTCCCCAAAACACTGTTTCTTCACATTGTTTGTAATCCAGGAGTAGCGCTAGAGCAGCGCCTTTCGCATAGTTCGTTATAAACCTGCATTAACGCAGACTTTCAGGCAGTTTCAAAAAACGCTAAGTAACGCTTAGGATCTTGTTTACTCTTAAATACACTATAAAGTTCTATGCCCACTTATAAAAGATGTCTAGTTGTTTATTTCAGTGAAATACTTGTAATTATGAGACCAGTTCAATGTTAGTTTCTGAGAGCCTCTTCAGCCAATATTAAAGGTTGGCTTTTGTAAACACTTCCCACTAGCAGTGACAAAGAACTGATTTTAAACCCTTTTTCACTTTGTATGCATTTTCTGTAATGTTAGTAATCTTCCTAAAAGTTAGGCTATGATAGCCTCAGCAGTTCTAGTAACTAGTAATATGAAAGAATGTGAAAGAAAGCCTTGGAAAGGATTGTAATACCTGGCAGAAACTGGAGCAGCTTGTTGGTGTCTGTGCTGTGCTCTTTCTCTCTAGGAGCTGGCCGGCCATACTGCTAATACTTTTATGCTGAGAAAGGAGGGGCTTACTGTGTAAACATGTTGTAAAACCTTCTAAGCAATATACTAATGTTTTCATTAGTCATACATACAACCAGAATATGTCATAATGCTTTATTTAATAATCATAACATAGAAATCATTGTTTTACTTAAAGTTTGTTTAAAACATGTGATTGATGGATCTTCCATCCAATGAGTGAACACTAGAGAGTATATATATCCAGCAGTTTAGAGAGAAGTCAGTAGCAGTCAGGATGGTGAAGTGAGTTCATCTGGAACTAGTGCCCTAGTTGAGACCTGAAGACTGCTATTCATGTTTGTGCTCTTGTTTAATATGCCTTGTCATTTTATTTTGTCGGATTAAGTTCGCTTATGCCTTATTTTATTTTGGTGCTTTGCCTGGCAGTACTCCTAATAAATTTGACAACGTTGCTGAAGTTTACAGCCTCCATTGCAGTTCTTCTGTACACTGCCTTGTTCCTTCCACAGGGCTGCATAACAAATTATTTACCGTGCGTTCACATCTGAGGGCTGCATAACAAATCACTTACTATGCGTTCACATCTGAGGGCTGCGTAACAAATCACCTACCATGCGTTCACATCTGTGGGCTGCGTAACAAGTCACTTGCCATGCGTTCACATCTGAGGGCTGTGTAACAAATCACTTACCATGCATTCACATCTGAGGGCTGCGTAACAAATCACTCACAATGCGTTCACATCTGAGAGCTGGGTGACAAATCACTCACCATGTGTTCACATCTGAGAGCTGCGTGACAAATCACTCACCATGTGTTCACATCTGAGGGCTGCATAACAAATCACTTATCATGCGTTCACATCTGAGGGCTGTGTAACAAATCATTTACCATGTGTTCACATTTGAGGGCCGCGTAACAAATCACTTACCATGCGTTCACATCGGAGGGGTGCGTAACAAATCACTTACCATGTGTTCACATCTGAGGGCTGTGTAACAAATCACTTACCATGCGTTCACATCTGAGGGCTGTGTAACAAATCATTTACCATGTGTTCACATCTGAGGGCTGCATAACAAATTACTTACCATGCGTTCACATCTGAGGGTTGCGTAACAAATCACTTACCATGCGTTCACATCTGAGGGCTGTGTAACAAATCATTTACCATGTGTTCACACCTGAGGACTGCATAACAAATCACTCACCACGCGTTCACATCTGAATACTGCGAAACATTTCTTAACAGTTTTATTTTTTAACACTGTATTTACTCACAATATTACACATAAGATGCAGAATCTCATTTCCAGTGTGGTCCTGCTTTAACCCATTTAATTATAGCTGGGATTGCTGAAGGACTGAGAGTTAACGGGGCTGGCATGGGATTTGAACCTGGGGCTCCTGTATCCCAAGCTTGTGCTGTAACCAGTAACCACTACACCACACTGCCAAATATGATTATAAAAATATAGACCTCACTTACCAAGCAAAAGACAAGTGCACTTATCTATACAGTGGGATATAAATCAATGGGCTTTTTGGAAAATACAGTTACAAATTGAATTCTGCACATTTAAGATTGGGAGGGAAGCACAAGTTCCCCATGTATATTTTCAGAAACAGTTTCAAAAACTGTTTGCCAGCATATAGTTTCCCTTTTCCTGAAAAAGCACAACTCTCTGTTTCAATTCCATATTCTGTTTCACTAAGTGAAAATACGGGACATTGATCCAATACAGAAAAGGCTAAAATAGTGGTTTTCAGCTGGTTCTGCTTTACTCTGAAATGCTTGCTAATATATCACTGAATTACTATTTCTGTGACTGCCAGGCAGTCAATATATGGAAGTTCCTGTTTACATAAATTACTGAAGTCAACATGTCTTGCTTTTCTTTGTACAGCAAAAGCACATTTTTTGCTGCATTGCATGAAATTCAGTAGAGAATATGAAGAGACTTCTTGCAACATTTCAGATGGAACAAACATAATTTTCTTGATCTAAAATCATTAACTCTTGGAATATGTACTAAAACTTGTATCCGCATGCAAGGTGATAAAGTCAGTAAAAGAGTTTACATGAGATAAAGTTTACTTATGAAGAAAACAAATATTGACAGTCAACAGAAAAGAAAGATATCGAAATTAATTGTATAAATCACCTTTCATACGAACTACATCCCAAAGTGCTTTATATAGAAACAGAAATTGACAGCAGATAAGGACCCCTAGGCCCATCCAATCTGCCTTTTTACACTGCCTGTATCAGCGTCCACTGATCCTACTTGGTCGTTGGCTTTAGCCTCTCCTTCCCACCTCTAAAGTTCCCCTATGCCTATCCCATGCATATCTGAATCTCTCTCCCCCCCCTCAAACTGTGCTCATTCCCTCCACCTCCTGGGGTAGGCTATTCTATGCATCCACCACCCTTTCCATGAAAAAGAACTTCCTCTCATTTCCCCTTATCCTGTCCCCCCCTCCAATCTCATACCGTGCCCCTTCATTCTTGTATCTCTCCTGTACTGAATGATGTCACCCGCTTGCACCTTGTTTATGCCCTCAAGGTACTAGAAGGTTCCTATCATATCATCCCCGCTCTCTCCTCTCTTCCAGTGTATGCATATTGAGGTATTTTGATCGCTCTTCATAAGTCATCTGGTGCAAGTCCTGCACCATCTTCGTCTCCCTTTTCTGAACTGCCTCCACCTTTTCTATGTCCTTTTGAAGATGCAGGATAGGAGGGGGAGAATGTTGTTGCCTTTTTATATAGCACATTTCATACAAACTGCATCCCAAAGTGCTTTACAATCCAGGAGAGGGAGGAGGGAATGTTGCTGCCTTTCACATAAACTATCTCAAATCACATTTTACTGCTGGAGAAGGAGAGAAGGGAATGTTTCTGTCTTTTTATATAGTGCCTTTTATACAAATTACCCCAAAGTGCTTTACAATCAAACAGAGGGAGGGGACAGAACGTGGCTGACTTTTTATATAGTACCTTTTACACAGACTTATCCCAAAGTGCTTTACAATTAATGGGGGGGAGTGAGAAAATTTTCTTGCCTTTTTATATAGCACCTTTATACAAACAGCATCCAAAGAACTTTACAGTCCAGGAGAAGGACAAGAGAAAATGTTTCTGCATTTTTATATGGCACCTTTCATATAAGCTATTCCAAAGCTCTTTGCAATCCAGGGGAGGGAGAGAGAGGGAGAGAGAAAAAGTTGCTACCTTTTTTGGAGGCATGTAAATGTACCGGTACCACTATAAAATTCCTATGCCACTGTGACAGGGCAGGGCAGGACTGCCAAGAGGAGGCACTCATGATAGTATCCAGGAAGGATGTGAGGGTACTCCACAGTACAGACTCCAATGAGGGTGGGAAAGGACCCCAGAGGAAGAAGAAGCAGCTTCTGGTGGGAGACTCAATTGTCAGGAAGAATAGAGTTGGGAATAGGAACGTGGCAGAGAGGGAGGTCGGGTAACTACTCGGCACCATGGCCCAGAGAGATGGGAAGCAGATCCTGGGCATTGCTAGGGTAGCAGGATGGAAGGGGGAGCCAGATGTCATTTTCCACCAGAGGACCAATGACCTGACATGGAATGGGGCTGAGATAGGGCATTAAAGAGGTGGGGAAGGGTCTTAAAGAGATGGCATGCTCAGTGACTTTCGCTGAGGTGCTGCCTGTCTACAACAGAAGAGGAGAGGAATCTCCACACCAGGAGCTGCAACTCATGGTGATTGAATGGTGCAGAGAAGAGGGGTTTGGCTACATTGGGGACTGAGGATCCACCTGGAGGGATAAAGGCCTATTCGGGGTGATGGCCTGCATCCTGCTTTGATGGGAACTGTGGTTCTCAGTGGACAATTTAAATGTTACTTTGATGAACATTTAAACTAGCCGAGGAGGGGAGGATGGGAGAAGGACTTAGGGAGGCAGAAACTGCCCTTCCACAGGCTGAATTAGGGAGAAACTGAGGGGAGAGGAACTTAATAAAGAAAGTAGGGTGACAGAAATGATGGGAACAGGAGCACTAAAAAAAGACGGGGGCAGGGAAGGTTAAAAAGGAAAAAACAAGCAGAGCGTTAACATAATCTGGAAGCCATGTGTGCAAATGTTATAAGTCTAAGAAGTAGGATTCTGGACCTATAGGCCATTATGGCAGAAGATGACCTGGATATTCTGGCCACACCGAGTCACGGTGCACTGAAAACCATGACTGGGACATGGCCATACCAGGCTATACTCTGTTCAGGAAAGACAGGGTGGGAAGGAAAGGAAAGTGTGTCTGAAGGAAAGCATAAAAACGATGGAGTCACAGGGAATACAAGGGAGGCAGAGGTATATGGGTCATCCTAGAGACGGAGAATGGGGCAACTATATGCAATGGCATGATTGACAGACCTCTGGCACAGGGGGAGGAGTCAGAAAAGGTACTGGTGGAAGTCAACTGGAAAAATGGCAGAAAAAAAAGGAGATGCTGGGGGGACTTCAATCTACCAGATATAGATTGGAGCCTCCCAGATCCAGCTTTAACTAGAAGCAAGGACATCATGGAATCCATGTAGGGGATGTTCCTCAGGCAACTAGTCAGTGAACCCACACATGATGGGGCAAAACTGGACCTGATACTCACTAACAGGAATATTCTTGCAGACATCAAGGTGGGAGGCCACCTGGGGACCAGTAAGTACTGTACAGTGTGGTTCAATATAAGGACAGCTGTGGAATCAAACCACACAAGAATGAGGGTCCTGGATATAGGAGGGCAGATTTTATGAAGCTAGATGAATGTCTCAGGGATGACCTGGCAGGATGTGAAGACCAGGGTGGGGTGGAGGAACAGTGGGTGATGCTAAAGGCAGTATAGTGCTGCTGTTTAGGGCATGGAGTTGCAAACCTGGAGACCTGGGTTTGAATCCTACAGCCCCTGCTTGCATATTGTGTGACCCTGAGCAAGTGACTCAACTTCCCTGTGCTCCCAGATCATACCTGGAAACACACTTTGGCTTATTGTGCCTTTCCTGATTAAATAATTTAATCTTTCTCTTTCCCTAAATGGAGGCATAGTTAAGGTGACTGGCCTCTGTGTCAAGCAAGTGAGAAAAGGCAAGAGGAAAAAGAGACTGCTGTGATTCTCAAAAGAGGTGGCTGAAAATGTAGAAGCTAAAAAATGCATTCAGAAGGTAAGGAGACGCAGAGGGAGGAGGATGGGGAGGTGTATCAGAGGAACCAGAGGGAAGCAGGGAAAGCAGTAAGGAGCGTGAAGGCACAAACTGAAGAGAGAATAGCTTAGATGGTAACAAAAGGGGACAAGACATGTTTATGTCTGCATGGGCAGAGCTCCGCAGACATACTGTCATCACTGTAGGAGATAAAAGGGACAATCAGCGGAATGTTCCCCTGCAGTGATGCGGTGTCTGTTTCACAGCACCAACTCTGTTGCTTTTACATGCTGAATCTTCATCCCCAGCCCTCTGCAGATGAAGATCCCCTCTGCAGCATGATTGCCCCCCACGCACTACTTTAATGCACCACTTCTGCATTTTAGTTCAGAACTGAGCACATGCGCTGTTCAACAGCCATTCCTTAACTAGCAAAAAAAAAGGCAAATATTTTAAAAGATCGCACATAGGAAGCTTTATTTTTGTTTAAGACAACTTGATTCTTTATATGCTTTGGTGTGGTCCATTTTAAAATGGTTTGTACATTCAATAAATATGCACTTAACAAGACAAGGAGTGCTGCTTTTGTCTGCCTTTTGGATTGATGTGGACTGCAGTGGGCACTCTCCCTTGTGCAGTGGAGCTGTTTTTGCTTGCTTTAAAAATAAAATATGAATACATGCATTAATGATAGTAACTAAAACAAAAACTTACAAGTGTATGACACTTCACATGTATTGCAGGGAGTGCAATAGAAAAAATAGAAGAAAGCCTGCACCATGTCGTCCCTTGCCAAGAAATATAAACATGTGATGTCACCTACCCTACTCAATTAGATTTATTCATTAGAAGAGATACTCTGATCGGAATTGCCTGTGATCACCTGCAGATCGGCACAGTACATCAGTGTCACTGTCGCTGCAGGGATGATGCCATTCAGCTTTCAAAGACAGCCTGAAACCAAAGTGACCCCTCCCTGACTCAAAATTACTATTTTCACACTTTCAGTACCTGTGAGTCAGTTTCACCGAAGTAGCAGGCACTTTACATTGGTTGCATCTGTTTGTCTATCTATCCTATCTGTCTGTCTGTTTGTCTGAAAATTAAATTCTATCCTGAGCAAATATGCACATCAGAATTCTTGCAATAGTATAATTTCCATTGGGACACACTACATCTTTGAGACGGCGCTCAAGGAATTCAATATGGATGTTCCCAACATGACTTCACACTGCAGTGGTCCTTTGGCTATTTTCACATTTTCTAGATCACAATACAGTTCTCAAACATTCAGTCTAGTGAAATCCTAGACGATTTAAGTGAAAGACGGTTGTGGGTAGTGGACATCAAAACAAATTGATTGATTACATACACAACGATTGATAACAACCACATCAATTGATAAGAAAAAAGTTCTTAATGACGATTACAAATACAACAACAACAAAAAAATGCACAGGTGACCTGTGTGTCCCTGTTTACTTTTACCCTATGTCACTGATTTATGTGGCAGGAAGTTAAGAGGTATGCGCCCCATCCGCCAATCGTGATTCCCCATATATTCGCTAGTGTCTAGTGGCACCCCCCCACACTGCCCATTGCCCTCCTTTTAATAAATAATTTCCCTGGTGTCTAGCAGCACCCCACCCCACTGACGTCTCCCTAACACAACTATACATGCCTAGAGTCTAGTGCCCCCCAACCCTCCATTGCTGCCAAAACCTAAAACCTATAAAACTGTTCCTCAATATTTGTTTTAATTTTTAAAAAGAAAAAAGATCCCTCACCGATCAGTACCCCCTTACCCCCATCTTCCACTCAACAGCCACCACCCCTACACACCCTCACTCACCTGAACCGGTCCCAGGTCCGAAACCCACTGTGCATTCAAATACACATCTTGCTGCTGAAAACAGGGCATGCAATAGGAATGAGAATGGGAATTCAGTGAACTGTACCATTTTCAGTTGCAATAGGACCACCTTGCTTAACCCTGTTTTTATTTGAATTAGTTATTACAAAACATGAAATACAGCATGCATTGTTCAATGTGTTAGCTAGTCTCTTCAAAATGCATCCCCCTAATGACACTGATAGTCTGCAATCTGTATTGTACAATTACCATATTGATTTAAAGCCGCAGGATTTGTTAGCAGAGTTAAAAATGCTATGCCTCCTAAATGCAGTGTTAAGCTAACTGAACATTCCACTTTTAAAATCTATATCAAATCCACAGCAATTGAAGCAGTTTTGAGTCAGTTTTCAAAATGTTTATTATTAATGACTTGTGTCATTAAATATGTCTGCCGCTGATGAAATCAAAAGCACTATGAGCTGTATTTCATGATGACAGAGCACCATTACAGATGTGCATTCTTGCACCTGAATGGTTGATTGGTTGATTGACATCTGACAGCAGAACATCACGGTCTACACTGTACATGGAAGCAGGTGATGAATGCTGCCAAGACAGGCTCCGAACATCTCACTTATAAGTCACCATTGATGGTACAGGTGCCAGAGCTGAACAGGACAAAGTAAGTATAGATTCAAAAAGACGTTCTGTTTCTCAATGCATTGCACCAGTTCTCTGTCTTTTTTTGTTATAATGAGAATTGCACAATACTTTTTTCCAAACAAGAATAAATTGATGTGCTTCTGGAGACATTAAGGCACTCAGATGTGCATTCAGCCTCACTAAAAACAAAAATGTGCATTATTTCACGACACCGACATATCCCCACAGGTCTACTGTCCTGACGGCCCTGATGAGGTCTCATGTAGATCGGAGACAGCATTAATAATAAAAATAATAATAAAGACATGGGAGATGAGGGAAAGGCATGTCACAATTTTTTATTTTTGACAGTTTAAATATAAAAATGCAAGTATTGGTTAATAAATATTGCTTTATGATTCTGTATATATATTTTTTAAAATCATTATGGCAGAAAACAAACACAGTGGGCATCATAATGGATCAGTAATGGAATGACTGTATTATGATGTTCACCAGTGTAAAACAGGGTACATCTGTTTTCATGTTCATGCTGTTAAGAGAGACACTCAAGTTCTTCCGAAGGAATTGTTACCATAAAAAAAAAACACAACTGGCAGTTATGAAGAAAACATGTCCAGAAGAGTGGCACCATCAATATCACTTTAAATCAGAATAAGTCTGAAAAGCTTGAAGGAAAACAAACACAACGCTTTCGACATTGCTAACCCCCAATATAGGCAGCATAGCCGCTAACCTGCACAAGGTACCTAATGACCCTAAATGTCAAAAATCGGTCTGCAGTTCATTGTAGGGGATATCTGAGAAAATAAGCACACATTTAAAACACCTAAAATTGTTGAAAGGCTATATTACTTTGTTGTGTCATTTGTAACACATTATCCAGTCATCAAAGGTTTTATCATGCAAATTAGGTAACCCTCCCCCCCAAAAAAAATACCTAACAAAAAGTAGTATTTATATTGTGGTGTCACACTTGGATATACATGTTGCGATCCCTATTCAGCAGACTCCTACGGGGATTGCAACACTTTCGTTTTCTTCTGCCAGAGCCTCAAGAGGGGAGGGTGGATGAGAAACAAACTAGGAAGGGGACACCCAGGAAGCAGGCCAGCTCCTAACAGCTGCCACTGTCTTCTGGAGTGACTGACAGTTCAGTGACAGCCTCCCACTCCACCCGACAGGGTGGCAGCAGCGCAGATCTCTGCCCCTGTCTCGTACTGTTCCCTTCCAAAAATGCACAGTCTGAAAAAGAAATAGAGAAAAAAAAACCTCTTCCAACTTTGGCACTATAGGAGCTGACACTTTGCAAGCTGTTGAGCTATAGACAAATTTGTGTTGAAGATAAGTACCTTGAAAAGCACTCGCCTACCCCTCCTTATCAGTAGAGGCAGTTCAAGACTATGCCAACTAGGATGATGCTGCAGTGGCAGGACGCCCAATTCAGGGACCCACTGACTAGTATTATGATGGAGCCATACGTCTCACCTGTCCCTGATTACAAGGGATGTCCCATGTTTTACCCCCTCAAAACTGCTCCTAATTCAGCTCTATATGAAAACAGTTCTGCCACACAGAGAATGTGCTGCAATTTCAGACTTTATAGCACACAGTTCAACTATTCCAAGATGCTCCATGAAAAATACAAAAGTAGTTCATGCAAACACAATGGTTTACACATGAGCTTGTTTCTCCACATCTGATAATGTGTCTAACTTTGTAAGTGTCCAGATTTTACAAAGCGCTCAAACCCACAGCTTTGCAAATTCTGAGTTTAATACCTGCATTTGTGATGAAGGCCCAAAACACTTTTAGCTGAGGAACTGCTTTGGTTTCTCTCTTTTTGTCTAATTGTACCAACTCCTGGGACCCCGCTCTCACAAGTCCACCTAACAATCCCCTTAGTGAGGCAAGCAATGTTTAATGTTATAATCCTTACATATGCTAACACACATGAGCTATGGAAACAAGTGCTCATGCATTTCACCAACATTAGCACATGGAAGATATTGTTGTTAAAGTCCCACCACTCTTTATCGGACGAGTTTAATGTCTGCCAAGACACATTGCTTAAAATCAATAATAAAAATACATGGGCTCTGGTCAGTGTGGATGCACGCATCTTTAATGTTTTTTTTTTTTCATACGAAAGTCCCCAACCACATTTTCGCATACCCACGGAGCCCATAAGGTACCATTCAGTTACCAACTGGTTTCACTATCAGGAGTCTGATTGTGACAGGAATGTGCTAAGACGTCACTTTCTTTTTTTTTTTTATTACAATGTCGCCACCACCATCCCCACCCATAGCAAGCACTGAAGGGGACACTGATATCTTATTTATTTATTTATTTAAGCGTTTTACCAGGAAGGCATACTGAGCAGAGAACTGCTCGATTACAGATGCGTCCTGGGTGAGGGGAGAACATAGGAAGACAGTTTTACACAGTATAGACAAGAAAATACATAGTGGGAGAAATACTAACATTTGGGTCTGATCACAAGTCAGTAGTAGCTTGAGAGAGACAATTGGTAACCACAGTACGTATGGTATGGTATGAGAGGATATAATGTCCACAAGATGTCCCCATGAAGGAAAAGCCCCAGAAGGGGAGATCTCACATGGAATGAAGAGATCATGACATGATCATCCCCATTTTCAAGGATTTGGTCAGCACAAATAAATCAGATTTCCCTTATTACTAAGGACCCCCCCCACACACACACACACACTACCAGGCTATGGCCACACAGAACACCGAGGACACAATTGAAATTCTGATTGGACACACTATCAGTATTGAGACATGAATAAAAGAATATGTATTCTTAAATACAAGGATGTCCAATCAGACTTGCCTTTCTTTTTCATATGTCGATCAGAATCTCAATGGTGTGTGAGCCACACAGAGCACTTGTCCCCTTGATATTGTCACTGCAGTCTGAATCTATCATTGTGGAAGTAACCTGGAGAGACATGGCCACCAAGACCGAGA
This sequence comes from Neoceratodus forsteri, assembly GCA_016271365.2. Lineage (NCBI taxonomy): Eukaryota > Metazoa > Chordata > Ceratodontiformes > Ceratodontidae > Neoceratodus > Neoceratodus forsteri. Next base: position 12,809,742 of record CM057458.1, read on the forward strand.
AAAGCTGGCCAGAGAGTACAGGAGGTGAGCCTATACAGTCATTCACTGAATCCCCATACTGTTGCATACACCAGGGCTACTTATATTTTAAAGTTAGTAAGTATGTGCTGAACTTGGCAAACAGTGAGTGGTGACGCCTGCACCAGCAAAGTACAGTATCAAACCATAGCTGAGTATTGTTAGGAGCCATGTGTCCCTTTGTATCAGATTGCTGGTAGTTGGTGCAGTGTTCCCTGCTATATGCATAAGGACATACCGGCTACTACAAGTCTGGCGCATAGCATATACAATAATTAACTATAGCACGATACACTGTTTTCCTGCTGCAGGCATGACCTCTCACCGCCTGCCAAGTTCATTGTGAGGCTCACCATTCCCCGTCTACCCCTCTTTCTTCCCACTTTGTGCCTTCTCTTACTGCCCCTGCTTTCTTACTTACGTGTTCCCTCTCTCCTGCTCTGCACATCTCCTCATTCTATGTGAGGTTTCCCCTTCTGGAGCTTTTCCTTCATGGGGACATTGTGTGGACATTATATCCTCTCATTATACTGTGCAGCCATATACCCCCTTTGGGATAATTTCCCAGGAAATATTGTAACTCCAGGGTAATGACCACCTACCAAGTCAAAAAAATTTAATTGGAAAGAAACTGAATTGAGAGCAGTTGATTTTAGAACTTTTGTTTTTTCTTGTTATTATTTGTGTTATGTACATCAGTTCATATACTGTAATTGCAAGCATAACCTGTCTTTAGTTTATATGGAATCACATGTGCCACTCAAATTAATTGTTTTGTTACAGTACAGATAAATTAATTTGAGCAGTCACTTTTCAATGAATCTCATTCAGCAGAATGTGCGGCAGCACAGCTGCAAGCTGGCAGTGGACATGCAGCTAGAGAATTGCCAACATGGTCCCTGTGAATCCACAGTCAGGGCAGCCCGCATAGCTAATTATTAGCAATTGTGTTTTCACGTCCCTCATAAGAATGATGTAAAATGTAGTGTTCATCCCCTTAAAGTCAAGCATGAACACATTTTACAACTTTATCTCAGGAGCTGCTGCAGTCACTGTTGTTGGGAACATAAACCAGACAGCCAGATAGTTGTACGAACATACGAAATTTGCCAGCAGATAAAGGCCTAGAAGTCTATCAAGTCTGCTCGAATGGGCAGCTAGCATCCCTTATTCTGCAGCTGCCCCTCTCTTCCACCCTTCCCCTTCATTAACCCTCCCCCTTGTCCTGTCCCATCCCCTTTGGAAGCAGTCCACTGTTCTACTGGATATCACTTCTGCAGGTAATGCATTCCACCCAGCCACCACCCTCTCTGTAAAAAAGTGTCTCCTCATCTCCCTCCTGGACCTTCCTCGCTCCAGTCTCATATCATGGCCCCTGGTGTCCCTGCCCTCCCTTACTTTGAACAGCCCCTCTGTATCTGTCTTGTTTATTCCTTTCATGTACTTAAAGGTTTCAATCATGTCCCCCCTGTCCCTCCTCTCCTCCAGTGAGTACATGTTCAACTCCCTCAGTCTCCTCTCGTATGATAAGTCCTCCAGCCCCTTGATCATCTTTGTCGCACTGCACTGCATCCCCTCCAGTAACTTAATGTCCCTCTTCAGATACGGGCGCCAGTACTGCACACAGTACTCCAGATGTGGTCTAACTAATGGCCTATACAGTGGCAGAATCACCTCCTCCCTCCTCAAGGATATACCCCTTGCAAAGCAACCCAGCATTTTGTTGGCCTTTGCAGCTGTCTTCCTACATTGTGCCGAGTTGTTCATTGACCCTGTAACGAGCACCCCCAGATCCTTCTCCTCCTCTGTCTGGGCTAGCTGCAGTCCCCCAGCTGGTAACTCCTTCTTGGGTTCTTCATCCCAAAATGCAGCACCTTGCACTTTTTGGCATTAAACCCCAGTTGCCAGGTGTCTGACCAGGTTTCAAGCTTTGCCAGATCATCCTGCAACCCGTGCCATCCCCCTAGGTCATCCACCACTGCTCCCACCTTGGTATCATCAGCAAACAGACTGATCTTGCTCTTGATGTCCAATGATATGTCTGCAATGAATATCCCAAACAACACTGGTCCCAACACCAAGCCCCATGGGACACTGCTCGTCACTACCCTTGGGTGTGAGAGCTCCCCACCCACCACCACCCTCTGTTGCCTTCCCTGAAGCCAGTTCCCTACCCATCTCAACAGCTTTGCACCTGTCTCTGTGCCTACTAACTTACTTCCCAGCCTTCCATGCGGCACTGAGTCGAATGCCTTACTAAAGTCCAGATACAGGACATCCACTGCATGGCCCCTGTCCAGTTGCCTAGTTACCCAGTCATAGAACTCCACCAGGTTGGTTTGGCAGGATCTGCCATGTATGACCATGCTGTCTGCTGTCCTGTAGTCCTTTGGCCTCTGGGAGGGCCACCAGCCTCTCCTTCAGGATAGTCTCCATTAGCTTACCCACGATGGATGTGAGGCTCACTGGTCTGTAGTTTCCTGGTTCATCCTTGGGGCCACTTTTGTGGAGGGGTACCACATGAGCCATCCTCCAGTCCTGTGGTACACACCCCGAATGTAGTAAGGCATTAAATAGGTCTGCTAAAGGTCCTGCAAGGACCTCTTCCAGCTCCTTTAGTACCCCGGGGTGGATGCCATCTGGGCCTGGTGCCTTATCCACCTTCTAGTGCCTTCAAACCCTTCCAACTCTGCCTCCATGATTTCCCATCTGTCACCCCCCGTTTCTACCATTTTCTTCCTTGGGTGTCACCTCCTCTTCTCTTTAGTAAATACTGAGCAGAGTACTCATTTAGTGCTTCTGCCTCATCGCACCCTGCTTCCACCCAACCCCCCTCCTTCCTAATCCTTACTATGTGGTCCTTACAGCTCCTTTTCTCCCTGATGTACTTAAAGAAGTCCTTCTCCCCTTCTTAGTGCCTTGTGCCAGCCTGAGTTCCGCAGATGCCTTGGCTCCCCTTACTGCCCTTGTCACCTCCTTCGATACCATCAAGTACTCCTCCCTGTCTTCCTTCTCCCGGTTTTCTTGTACTTCCTAAAGGCATCTCTTTTCCTCCTTATCTTTTCCATGACCTCCTTGCTCAGCCAGCTCGGTTTCTTAGCCCTAGCCTTCTTGCTCTGGGACTTGCAGCAGGTTTTGGTTGGCTCCACAATCCCCAGCTTTATGAGCTCCCACCTCTGGTTAGTGTCCATACTAGATTGAATTCTGGCTAAGTACCCTTACCACTTCCCCATCCTCCCAAAGTCGGCCCTCATGAAGTCCAGCACTCTTGTGACAGATTCCATTCTTCCTTGCCCATCCAATGTGAGCTATACTGAGTGGTGGTCACTCCTGACAGTGGTTCCTCCACTGTAAGCTCTCTCACAAAGTCCCCATTTGCCAGCACAAGGTCAAGGGTATTCCCTAACCTGGTTGGTTCACTGACCATTTGCAGCAGGAAGCTGTCCTGGAAGGCATCCAGCAGTACCTGCTCCCTTCTGTTCCTGGTTGTTGGGGTACTCCAGTCCATGCCTGGCATGTTGAAGTCCCCCACAATCACCACACTACCCTTCTCGCAGGTTCTCCTGATCTGTCCCACTAGTTCCCTGTCTAACTCCTCTGCTTGAGATGGCGGCCTGTACACCACTCCCATTCTAAGAATCCTATTCTTCGAATCCTGGATTTGCATCCAAATTGACTCCGTACTACCCTCCTCCCCTTCCTCCCTTACACACTTCAGTCCTTCCTTCACATATAGTGCCACACCCCCTCCTTTCCCAATCACCCTGTCCCTACGAAATAACATGTACCCTGGTACACATAGGTCCCAGTCATTGTATTATGTGGCCCATGTTTCTGTGATGGCTGCAATGTCCACGTCTCCCTCTGCCATGAGCACCTGTAACTCTGGAGTTTTCCTCCCAAGGCTCCTATCATTAAGGGTAACCACATTCCACCCTTTTCCCTTCCTCCCATCCTGCCCTCCTTCACTAGCATCACCAATAGTACTTGCCATTTGTACTTTGTCACTGTTATTTGGGGTAAGCTCATATGGTTTCCCAGCCTGTGGTCTCTGCATGTCTCTTGCCCAATTGCCACCCCCCGCTCCTAGTTTAAATTCTCTACTTTCTCTATGAACTCCTCCAGCTTCTGTTTCAACACTATCTTTTCGTCCTCACTCAAGTGTAGTCTGTCCTTGGCATAGAGACTACTGTCCTACCAGGTCCTCCCCACCCACCCAACAGCCCATACCCTTTAGCACAACATCAGGTTCTTAGCCATCCATTAAATTTCTCTATTCTCAGCTTTTAGTTGTGCTTGCCTTGGGCACTGGAGTATCTCCGAAAAAGGTACTGATCTTCCTGCCCCCTCACATAATTGTCCCAGTTCCTCAAACCTCCTCTGGACTATATCTACTGTCTTGTGAACTGGGTCGTTCGTCCCAAGATGTATAATTAAATGAGGCTTATCCCTACCCCTTCTAACATATTTCAGAACAGATTGTCCCACCCTTTCTTCTGTCATTCCTGGCATGGCCGCCACCCAAATGCAACTATGCCTCTCCCCCTTGCTACCCCACCTAACTCCTCTTAGTATTGAGTCCCCCAGCACTAAGATTCCATCACTCTTACTCCCTGCTTGCTTCCATTCATCTTCTTCTCTCATTTCCGGCTCCTCTTCTTCCTTCTGCACATTATTTCCCCCTTTTGCCCCTGTTGCAATTCTCCCAGCAGAACTTTCCCCATTCCGGTTTGGTCCAGGCATTTATCAATTACTCCTCTAATTTCATCATTTCCCTCCTCCACCTTCTTCCTCTCTAGCAGTGCACAGCTGTTTTCTGAAGGCCCTTCACAAATGCCCGCTCCCTCTCTCTTCATAATAACCTGTTCTCTCCTTTCCACTCCATGACTTTTGCCACTTCTTCGCCTCCCCTCACAAGTCCCTATCTCCTCCTTCCATTTGTCTTTTGTCTCCTGACCTGATTTCCCCGGCAATCTTTCTTCCTGGCCTGGACCCCTTGTCCCTGCTTCCCTTCTTCTGACCCTCTCCTCACCGCTGTTGGCTTAAATCGCCCTCCCTCATCTCCCATTCTTCCTCCCTCCAGTATTGGGCTAAATCCACCCCCAATCTGCCTTGCCTGTCTTAGTTCCTCCTGCAGACCCTCAATCTCCTTTCTGAGTTTCTCTATGTGGTTGCACACTAAACATCCTCCCACACTCCAGGCAATGTTTAGAAAGACTGGTGCACTGCAGTTGTTGCAGCCTACCACCCTACCCATTGCTGTCATTACCCACCAGCGACCCCCCACCCTTCCAGATGCAGGATACCAAACACTCCTCCAAGTCTCCCCCACCCATCAGTGCAAAACATTCTTTTCTTAATTTCCCTTATCCCCTTTGTTGTACACGTTTAGATAGATTGAGCAACTGCTTTTTATATTCCTATCCTTCCTATCCACACTCAAAAAAAACTTTAAATAGCTATTGCACAACCTTCTTCAAACTCCTACTCCTCCTTTCCACAATGCAATAACAATGCAAAGAAGTAACAATGAGAGCTCCTAGATTTGCAGTTACTTCCCTTCCACTGAGATAGCAGTCACCTCTTCACTCGCTGCTGTTCCTTTCCTGGATGTCTGCTTCTGCTATGACAGGTGCATATCCTTTGCCCATTTGAGAAAATGATGTCAGAACCCCTGGTATAAAGGAAATCATGGACGGGGGTGAGGGGTTTGGGACCAACCCAAGTCTTCCAGAAACAATCAAATAGCTGAGGCCCCTGGTCAGACCATTCACACCCTTCCCCCACTATGCACTAACCTTTGCAGCTAGTGAAGCCAGCAAAAATGAATCACAATTCTACTCATAGCCCCCCAAAAAGGTTTGCTACCAAACGAAATAGGTCTCCAATTCAAACAGCTTCACCAACAACACATCAAAATAGGCTTGAAATTAGAAGATATAGGTCTCTGATTCAAAGAAACAGCCCCAGTTAAATCACACCAAATAGGTTTTAAATCAGAAGAAATAGGCCTCTACAAATGCAGCCTGCTACACAGTGAAACATCAAACAAATGAGCCCACTTATAGCTACCAGGACAGTTCTCAAAATTCCAACAGCCCAAAAACAATAAATACCCTGCTAGCCCCTTAGAAGTAGTAAGAAAGAAAAGAAATAACCTTCTACCAAGTAAAATCCACAAGAAAGAATGTTAAAACAATAAGAAGCTACTGTACTGTAACAAATCTGGTCCTTTCCCTTCTAGTTCCTTCTGAGAAGCCAAAGCAACAGCTTTGTCATTGTTAACGTTCTGCTCGGCAGACTCAGCCTGACGTCTTGTGGGAGACTCACTGCAGCACTAATGCAGTGTTCAGAGAAGACCAAAACTCCTTAAAATGGAAACCCTTGACTATTTTTTCTCACAAAAAACGCCCTTCTACTTTAATGAAAAAGATAATTCTTGTCATATTACGATTAGTGCTATTCTTATTATCAATACAGCTGTTGTTATTATTTATTTATTTATTTATTTAAGAGTTTCACCAGGAGGGCACACTAAGCATAGTACTGCTCGATTCCAGTTGCATCCTGGGGAGGGAGAACACAACACAGAAACTATATATTGCAATCATACAGTAAGTGTTAGAAGCAGCTAACAGCACTAGGAATAAAACAAGACAACAGGGTGCTTTGAGATACAAAAGAACAAACCAAAACAGTGCACATAATACAGCCATAGTACTCCAACTAGAGGAGGAGTGGTGCATTTAGGTTAGGTACATGTGCAGGTGGAGATGAAATGATCTCTGAGGTGGGCGTGGAGGTAGCGGTCTGAAAAGGCTTGCCTTATGTCCACTGGGAGGGAGCTCCACAACTTAGGCATGTGATATGTGAAGTCTGCCTGGCCAGCATTTGTGGACCTGTGCGGGATAGATAAGAGTCTGGTGTCATTGTGTCTGAGTGCGTAAGCTGGTAGTGGAGTGGCTGAAAGTGTGGAGTGGAGATGGGGGGGTAGGGTCTGAGTCCAGAACTTGGCAGTGAAATGGGCACAGTGTATTTGGCAGCATTCCTGCAGTGAGGGGAGACCCAATGAGTGATACAGGACACAGTGATGGGTAGCGTAGGGACAGTCTAGGGCGAAACGACAAAAGGCATGGAAGAGTGAGTCCAGTCTGGCCAGGGTGGACTTGGAGGTGGCACTATAGATGACATCCCCATAGTCTATGACTGGCAGGATCATTTTCTGTACCATAGCATGGTGGGCTGGCAGTGGGACGCATCCACGATTATGGTAGAGGGCACCCAGTCTGGGGTGTAGTTTTTTGTGGATTGCATCGATATGTGCAGAGAAGTCAAGGTACTAGTCGAGCCAGATCCTGAGGTACCTAAAGGAGGAGCGGACCTCTAGAGTTGTCCCATCGGTGGTGTGGAAAGTAGGGGTGGAGGGGAGCCTCGAGAGTCTCTGCCTTGTGCCGAAGGTCATGGAGACAGTTTTCTTGGCATTGAGGTGGAGCTGGTTAGAGCAAAACTAGTGCTGGACTTTGTTGAAGTCATGCTGGAGTCTGGATGCCACATCAGAGGACAATGGGCCTGATGTATACAACACCATATCGTCAGCATACATGTGAATGGATGTGTGTGGGCAGGCAGAGGGCAGGTCATTGAGAAAGATGAAGGACAGGAGTGGCCCAAGAACTGAGCCCTGTGGCACACACGTCATGATGGGGAGAGGGGAAGAGGTTGAGCTACCGATTCTGACAGATTGTGAACGTCCTATCAGATATGAGCGGAATCATTCTGTGGCTGAGCCAGAAAGTCCTGCATTTTGGAGCTTAGTCAGAAGAAGGGGATGTGAGACAGTGTCAAATGCCTTAGCGAGGTCGACAAAAATTGTTGAGGTGATATGGCCTTTGTCCATGTCAGAGAGAATGCTGTTAGTGTGCCTCAGCAGGGAGGCGGTGGTGGAGTGGGACTTCCTGAAGCCAGACTGGTAAGGCATGAAGAAGGATGAGGAGTCGAGGTAGGATGAGAGTTGAGAGAGGACAAGGTGTTCTTGGAGCTTAGCCAGTATAGGAAGTAGGGAAATAGTGCAGAAGTTGCCAGGGGCAGAGAGATTCCCTGCCTTTGGAGAGAGGAATGACAGTGGCAAGCTTCCATTCAGATGGGATGGAGGCTTGAGAGAAAGATAGATTGAAGAGGGCAGCCAGAGGGGTGGTGATGGCCGGGACCGATAAGTACCACATTTTGGAATCAAGGCCAGAGGGGCATTTGCCCTTGGAAGAGTTTAGTGCCTGGAGGGCGTTTAGTGCCTCTATTGGGGTGACAGGGCAGAAACAGAAGTAGGAGGTGGGTGGAGGGTCTTGGGAGGTGCTGTGGGATGGAGGAGTAGGGGTGGAAGTGAAAGAGGTTGGAGCGGGGAAAGAGGACACAAGTGTCGATGTGCAATTGGTGAAAAATGCATTGAACACCGAGGCCACAGCTGGAGGGTCTGTAACGATGGAGCCACCAATGTTTAATGCTGGTGTAGGGGGCAGGGAAGGTGGGGAGAGAAGTGATTTGACCACCTTCCAGAATTTAGTAGGGTGGCCAAGGTTTGAGTGCAGGGCTGAGTTGAAAAACTTGGCTTTAGCCTGTCGGATTAACCTTGTGCAGAAGTTATGAAGTACGCAGTACTTTAGGTGGTCAAGGTGGAAGCCTGAGACTTTGAAAGATTTACATGTTAGAACCTTTACCCTGAGGTTTGCAATTATATCCACTGTGATCCAGGGCCGGTGGGTACCTCTCACTCTAGACCTTCTGGTAGGGGCGTAGCAGTCCCAGGCAGCAAGGAACTTGGATTTGAAGTATGTAAATGCCGAGTCCAGGGAGGAGGCCTGGTGTATGGGAGACCAGTCTATAGAGGCCAGGGTATGGAGAAGAGAGGGGAGATCAAGGGATTTATAGGAACTGGTCGAGATGTGAGGGGAGGGCAGCTTTGTGTTTGGAGACTTTCCTTATCATATATGTCATATGGTGGTCACTTAGGACATTAGGTAAAAGGCCTGAGGCTGTTATCCTTTGAGGGTGAGAGTTGAGGGACCAGTCAAGGAGCGAGTGGTTTAGAGATTTGTGGTTTAAGCGAGTGGGCTCTGTGACCATTTGGGAAAGATTTAGGGAGGCTACTAGGTTTCGAAGGTTGGCACTGTTGTTGGAGAGCCAGTTCATGTTAATATCTCCAAGGATGTGCAGCTCGCCCTCAGGGGCCAAAGATTTTAGGGTGCCTAGGTGTTGAGAGATGGTTGCCAGGGTGGTGTTAGGTGCACAGTAGGGGCCTGTAATAAAGTGGGGAGCTGTGTGGGGAGTGTTAGCTTGATCAGTAGTGGGTCAATAGTCATTGTGGGAGTGGGAACTGGGATTTGGGTGAACTGAAGTGCGACTGCGACGTACATGGCGATGCCGCCACTTCTTTTTTGGCCAGGTCGATCATGGCGAATGATAGAATACCCCAAGAACTACTTCTTTCTGTAACAAAGAATTTAATGTCACTAGTAAGATTTACTTTGAGGGGCTGACACATGCTGGCTAGCAGTGACAATATCCAGGTCCCCAACTTCAATGGCGTTACATCCATGAATGACAGTCTGAGATCCAATGAATCAACTCCGCTGTTTCCTCCAGTCAGTCACACCAAATTTTACAGATTTGCCTGCTGACATAGTAGGACTAGTTTCCTGAACACTAGGGAGCTGTTAACTTATTTCTCTCTCTGAAACCTTAGCTGTATTGCTGCACTGTTCAGATTACATATGCGGCAAACCGGAGGAAGTTTCCGCTGTGTGCCTGTCAGAAGGATCCTCATGATTTAAAAGCAGTCCATCTGAGAACAGGATAATCTGAAACAGATGGCAGAACAGAGTTCTTGCAGGTTTTACAGCCAGTAGACCTTAAATGAAGACGGATCTATTTTTTTTTCTTCCAAGTACTCAGCCCACACGTATGGACAAAGTGATAAATTAACAGCTGATCGCAGATCTGATGTATTAAACTTTTAAACGGCTGCCTGTTCAAGAGTGAGTACTGCTGTCACAGAAGGCAGCCTACAGAAACTACAGAAACAGGCACAGCTGAATAAGGGGAGAAGCTGACAATAAAATAAAATGAGACACCAATGTATAAAAAAGATGCACTTGTAAAAACATGAATGCAGATGCAGACTAACGATTTTATTCATAAAATCCCACACAATATGTGCCAACATAAAGACAGGACATTTACCACTGCTGATTCCAAGTGTCTAATAAATACATACATGTATTACCAAAGTGACAGTGTAGTTGAGCAAATGCAAAATAATGCAGACTCGTGGATATGTCTACATAGGTCCAAATGCCAGATATGGTCAAACAGCTGAAGCTCTACCTGTCAGCCAACACCCCAGTGTTAATCGCAGCAGGAGGTTCATCACGGGGGCCCATTCTGTGAAAGAACATTTTAGTGGGTGGAATGCATACCTTTTTATTTTTCTGCAACAGAATTGTAGCGTAGCCTTTGATGATTTGGAGGTTTGATTTCTGCCTTTTTCATCCTGCCCCATTTGTTGGCGCTAGCCTTAGTTCTGAATTATTTTTGGAGTATATTGCTTTTGTTTTCTGTCTCATTTCCCTTTGCATCCTCTTTGAATGTTGTCTGCTTATTTATGTTTATGTCTTTCTGTAATTCACATATTTTATTTTGTTTGTTGCTATTCTGACACCTAATCATTTGTTGTGTAATGGGCGAGTGATTTAGTTTGGTGGGTGGGTGGCTGCTAATCCTTACTCATTTAGTATGATGAAATAGAAATGTGACACTGTAAATAAGTACATAATCGAAATATTCCTGCATAACATGATTTTATCCTTCAACCTGTACCAGTTGTAAAAGAAAGTCACACACAAGGGCACGGAAATGCCAGCACCAAGTTAGCAGTAGAAAAGTGTTTTAATGGGCAAAACCAGGTCTAGAGCGTGTCCTTGATTTTTTATCACCAAGGTATTGTTATTTATATTATTGCACTAATTGTACCATCATTTAATAAAGTTAAAACACTTTTGTGCTGCTAACCTGTGGGCGCACTTTGAGGAGGCAGTATAGTGCAGTGGTTTAAGGCTCTAAGCTGCAAATCTAGAGACCTGGGTTTGAATCCCGCAGCCCTCACTTGCATACTGTGTGACCCTGAGCAAGTCACTCAACCTCCCTGTGCTCCCAGGTTGCACCTGTAAACCAGCTTTCAGCTTAGTGTGTCTCACCTGGTTAAACAACTGGAAAAAAAAAACCTGGTGCCAGTATTTCTTTGCTCCTTGGTACTAATTTAAATGTTAGCCTGCATGTTTTTAATTGATGACATCTCCCCTTTACATGTATCAAAAACCCCCATGGTTGCAGTCTCCACTCTCTCCCTGGACCTGTATCAAAAGCCCCACCCCACCAGCTAGGTAGCACACCTTTCTCTCCCAACTGGGAGTTTCTAAGGGCCTTGAGTGCAGTTTGCTATGCAGCAGCTTCCCAAGATCTGTCCTGCCCTAAGTCTATACTTCAATCTCCTCAACCCCCCTCACCAGCAGTGTCCCTGAGTACCAGCTTTAACTTTTCCTACCTCATTAGTGCCACCTCCTACTTTATTAATTACTCATTCTATAACTTTTTATGTTGCTTGCATGCATGTGCAAGCAACATAGTGCCATCATCCGAGTTTTTGGAGGTGTGCCAGCCCTCTTCCAATTCAGTCAGTGTATTTGCAGGCACGGCCGCAGTTCACCAATGAATGCTGCAGCTGTCTATGACAGCACTTGAAAATGCAGTGCTGTACAGTTCAAAGGGAGAGCTACGCTTCAGTGAGCAGCAATAAGATCACGTGCTCATGCGCGCTGCCCCCCATACATACATACACGCACGCATACTGCATGCTCGTGCCCCCGCACACTGTATAGCCGACAGGGTGCCTAACTCCTGGCGTCAAGGCGCCCCACCAACAACAGGAGTTCCAGGTGCCATGGATGGGAGCCCACCCCAGCTTGGCAGCAGTCTGTATGACCGATGGGGGTGCCAATCCCCTGGCAGCTCTACTGTTTCTCCCCCCCTCCAGACTATCAGGTGCCACGCTGGGAGCCCACCCCAGCATGGCAACAGTTCCTAAGGCTGACGGGGGGTGCCCAATCCCCCATCGGCTCCATGGCTCCCCCAATTGCCTTCCAGCTGCCATGCTGGGAGCCCACCCCAGCGTGGCAAATGTCCCACATAGTCCAAATAATAAAAAAAGAAACCTGAAAGAAAAAAACCTTCCCTCGCTGCTGTCTTGACCCCCCTCTCCCACCTGCGCCCACCTTCTGTGCACCCTGCCTCCCCACACCCCCACCTCACCTCCATACTTACCTCCGGAGCTCGGCGCGACGATCTTCGGTAGACCGGGAACACGTCTGCATTCTTCAAAGCTGACCACGAACTGAGGAAATGTCAGTAAGCTGTATAAAGGAATAAATAGGGTTTTTTCAACTTTACAGCATATCTTGGGCATTTTGGGGAATTTCTTCACCAAATTTTCAACAGGGAGTTTTTGGGACCCCACCTCATGAATTCTGTCACTGTCATGGCGTTAATAGGCCCTGCAAGATGATTTTGTGGTCACTGTGTGGAACCACCTTTTGGGACCTATTTATGAAACAACAGTGTCACAGTTCATGAGGTAGGCCCCCAAAAACCCTATGTTGAAAATTTGGTGAACAAATTCCCAAAAATGACTGTTTCACGAGCATGCATTGCGCAGTTCCTATGCACGCTCGTAAGTTCGTGAATTTTCAATATGTTTACCCAGATTTCCAACATTGCCATTTTGCCACACCTCCTTATGAGCAGTACAGCTGTCATTTCTCACATCTCACCCAAAATGTGTTTCCGCACATGTAGCGCACAATGACACAGTCAGTGTGCGAAATCAATGTTCGGGTCAGATTAAGAAAATCACAGTGACGCTGTTCATGAGCAGAGGTCGTAAAATGGCTGTGTTAAAAACTGGTGAAAAAATTCCCAAAAATGACTGTTTTACGAGCATGCATTGCGCTGTTCATACGCACGCTCGTAAGTTCGTGAATTTTCAATATTTTCACTCCAGATTTTCAACATTGTCATTTTACCACACCTCCTTATGAGCAGTACAGCTGTCATTTCTCACATCTTGCCCAAAATGTATTTCCGTGCATGTAGCGCACAATGGCGCAGTCGGTGTGCCAACTCAATGTATGGGACACATTAAGAAAATCACAGTGACACTGTTCATGAGAAGAGGTGTTAAAATGGCTATGTTGAAAATTTGGTGAAAAAATTCCTTTCAGCCGTTCTGCAATGTTACTAATGAAGACATTGAACAGGACTGGCCCCAGGACCGATCCCTGCAGCACCCCACTGGTCACCCCCTCTCCCTAGACTGCACCCCATTTAAGACCACTCTCTGCCTCCTGTCTGTTAGCCAGTTTCTAACCCAGTTTACCACCCTTTCCCCCATGCCCAGCCTACCCAGCTAATTTATCAGCCTCCTATGTGGGATGGTGTCAAAGGCTTTGCTGAAATCAAGGTAAGCGTTGTCCACTGCCCCACCCTGATTCACTTCCTTTGCCACCCAGTCAAAGAAATCAACCAGATTTGTCTGACATGATGTCCCCACTGTGAATCCATGTTGTCTATGGTCCTGGGCTCTGATGGCTTCTAGATGCCCCACTATCCTTTCTTTAAGCAATGTCTCCATGATCTTCCCCACTACTGAGGTGAGGCTGAACAGCCTATTGTTCCCCCACCTCCTCCCTGCTGCTGGACTTGTGTAGAGGGACCACATGTGCCCTCCTCCAGTTCACTCATGTTGAATGACTCAGTGAACATGGCTGCCAGAGATACTGCTAGCTCCCTTCGCAGTTCTCTTAATATCCTTGGGTGTATGCCATCTGGTTCCATCGCATTGTCCAACTTCAATTTAGTGAGCTCCTGCAGGACTCTTTTGCCTTTTAATGGACTACTGTCCACCTCTTCACCCTCTTGGCAACTGCTGTACTGCTGTGGCCCTTGCCCCTCCCACTCTTCTTTGAATATTAAACAGAAAGACACAGTGCATGTCTTGGGAGGAAGGCATGGAACTATCACTTCCAAATACCTAAACAGCACATACAAGCAAGCAAGATTCGGCATTGACAAATGCTGATTCTTTACACCCCTGCCACATACGCCATGCAAGGAAATATTCAGCATTGACAAATGCTTGTTGCAAAATCGACTTGTGTGTGAGTCACTTCTCTGTCATACAGTAATGTGAACAGTATAGCCCTGGGTCCACAGAAGCACCAGGTTTGCTTCAGAAGCTCTGGTACACTCTACAATTTCTAGCAGCTCAGAATGCAAAAAGAAATAACTGCAGAGGACAGTAATGAAATGCAATTCCAGAATCAATGCAAAAAGGGGTAATTTATGCATGAAAGTCAAAAGGACTGGGAAAGGTGCTTTTTTAAATCTCAGTCTCTATATCTCAGCAAAATATTGTTGTCTTTTATAAGAAGTATTTTCCTAGCATTTAAAACTCTGCCTCCTGTGCTTGTAAGTTTCGTATCCTGTCTTTCACAAAATGGGGTAATATTTGCATGAAAGTCAAAAGGACTGGGAGAGGCATTGACAACAACTCTATCTTCTCTCAGTCCCCATGCTTTGTTACAGAGGCAGAAGTAAGTCAGTTTTACACAAAAACATACTGACAATGCATGGATTTTGGCATAATGCATTGCTAGTAGGGTGTGTTGGGGAAGGGGGAACACAGTATGTACAGTACATTGAGTTCTGGTAGTTTTCCCTTGCAAAACTGCTGTGACTACACTGTGACTGCATGGTGTGAGTCACTCCTCTGCCCTACAGTGATTTCATTCGGAGCCAGCAACTGAAGAGCAAAAGCAAGTGCAGCAGGGCTAAAGCAGGGCTACAAAACAAATCCAAATTACGGAAGGCAGAGTAAACCTTGGCCAAAAATAACAAATGCACACACCCTTTCAGGTTTAGTACTGCATATAATGACTACAAGCTGTAACTTTTTGGACCATCATGAAAGGTGCTCTTTAAGTTCCGAGTGTTATGCCTTGCAAGTGTACCAGGGCAGACACAAATGCCCAAGCACTATTTTGACACCCCCAGAAGAACACTCAGGTGGTCTAAGTTAAGTTTCAGTGTCCCTCTTGTTTTTGTCCTAACAATAATCAGCTATGGTGTGATACTGTACTTAACTGATGCAAGCATCACTGTTCACTGTTTGCCAAGTACAGCAATGTACTTACTGGGCCGGATATTCAGACTGCGCCAGGCTGTGGCGAAAGCCTGGGCGTAGCACAACTTGGCTATGCAGGGGCGTTGACAGGGTGATATTCAACAGAGCTGCATCATGGCACAGCAGCATTGAATATCGCACCCTGGCCACCCGCAGTGTGCATGGCGCAATGGCACAGCACCAGCGCAAGTGGCCAGAGTGGAGCAGGGGGATGCACTAGCACAAGTTCCGTTGCGCTAGGCGCTACAACCGCGATATTCAAAAGTGCATATGCAAATGGGGCCATAATGCATGCAAGGTGCAAATGGGTCCATTTGCATGTCATTATGGCCCCATTTGCATGCAGGTGCACTGATCCCCGGTGACTTGTGCCTGACGCCCTGCCAGGCTGCAGCCGTCAGGGACCAATGCCCCCTGCACATCATGGAAAACTGTCCCACTGCCCGATCGTGGGCATATGTTGAATATTAAAATCATCCTATATCCCTGGTGGACCAGTGGACTACTTGCAGCCCGATCGCGGGCATAAGTTGAATATTAAAATCATCCTAAATCCCTGGTAGTCCAGTGGACCGCCTGCAGTCCGATCATGGGCATATGTAGTAATGGAAATGTCCTATATCCCTGGTGGTCCAGTGGACCGCCCACAGCCCGATCGTGGGCATATGTAGCAATAGAAATGTCCATTATCCCTGGTGGTCCAGTGGACCACTCGCAGCCTGATTGCAGGCATCAGTAAAGAATACTACAACACCAATCCAACCTTGGTGGTCTAGCGGTACCCCCCTCCCCACCTGCCCACTAAGCCCCACCACCCTGCTCCCCCCCTCCCCGGTTAGCGGTGGGCGGCAGCTCCCCACCCACTTGCTGCCCCGCCACCTGCTGACTGACACCATACGGTAGGACTGTATGCCCATTGGTCCACAACGTGAGCCAATGGGTGTACAGCCTGTACCGTACTACACAGTCCAGATATGTGAATGGATAGGGAGGGAGAAGGTGGTGGAACAGAGGTGCATCCCTCCAGTTGTAGCTCTCCACAATCCATATGCTATTCTGGCAAAGAGTGGTTCCTCGATGGAGGCACCTGCAGTGGAGACCAAGGAGGATGCTGGGAACCTCCACAAAGGAGACCCACAGGAGGGTGGCATGAGACCCCATGGGGGAAGAAAACAACTTGTTCCTGGTGGGGGACTCAATCATTAGGGAGGTAGCCATGGGGGAGGAAGGGGATAGGGAGGTAAGGTGCTTGCCTGGTGCCACGGCTTGAGGGACAGGAAGCGAATCCTCAGGATCGCGGGAGCAACTGCATGAGGGAGGGAGATGGATATCCTTGTCTACCTAGGGACAAATGACCTGGCTGTATATGGGATCAGACCATGGCAAGAGGAGTTTGTGGAGTTGGGGAGGGGCGTTAGACAAGTAGCATGTACGGTAACCTTCTTGGAGGTGCTGCTGTCTATGGCAAGGATGATGCTAGAGTATTCCGCACCGAGGGATTCAAAGAATGGTTGAAAAACTGGTGTGCAGCTCAGGGTTTTGGCTTCATTGGGGACTGGGGAGCCACCTGGAGGGATGCAGGCTCATACTGGCGCGATGGTCTGCATCTGTCTGGGGGGGGGGATCCAGGATCCTAGGTGAGAGGTTTAAATGCTTCATTGGCAAGCATTTAAACTAGCCAAGGGGCGGCACTGAAAAGGAGCAGGGAAATCCCAGCCTCCCCCCACAAAGCACAGTAGTTAGAGAGGTAAACACCAAGGCAGAGAAGTCAGTAGGGAGCAGGACAGGGATAAATGCAGAAAAAGGTGTTAAGGACAGGGATGGGGCTAAAAGGGGTAAGGCCATAAAAAATAAATGGAAGGTGATGAGTACCAATGCCCGCAGTCTGTGCAACAAACTTTAGGAAGGCTGACTTTGGGAAAATGAGAGAGTGCCTTAGAAAAGTACTAGCAAGAAGGAGGGGTGGAGGAACGATGGGGAATAATCAAAGCAGCCATCATAGAGGCAACAAGCCTTTGTGTGAAGCAAATCAATAAAACACAACGAAGGAAAAAAACACTCTGGTTCTCAAAAGAGGTAGCAGGGACGGTTAAGGAGAAAAGGATAGCATTCAGGAAATATAAGGAAACATAGAAGCAGGACAGAGAACTTTATCAGTTAAAGCAGAAGGAGGCAGGGAAGGCAGTCAGAGCAGCAAAGGCCCAAACTGAGGAAAAGATAGCCAACTCTGTTACGAAGGGGGATAAAACATTTTATAGGTACATTAGGGAGTGAAGAAAGACCAAGGGAGGAATACAGAGACTTAATAAAGGGGAGGGAATGTGGGCAGAGGGTGACAGTGAAAAGCAAGGATACTGAACGAATATTTCTGCTCAATATTCACAACAGATGAGGAGGGGGAAGGTGCCTAAACCAAACAAGGGAGAAACTCTGAAAAGGGGGGTCGATACCAGTCAATTCACAAAAGAAAGGGTTTTGAAAGAACTCTTGAAACTGAGGGTGGACAAAGCAATGGGGCCTGATGGGATTTACCCAAGAACACTAAAAGAACTAGTGGTAGAACTAGTAACACCACTGACTACTCTAACAAATCATGGGAGGATGGAGTGGTACCTGAGAACTGGAGGAGGGCAAATGTGAAGCCACTTCACAAAAATGGGAGCAGGGCAGAGGCAGGAAACTACAGACCAGTTAGTTTGACTTCAGTGGTAGGGAAAATGATGGAATCACTTCTGAAGGAAAGAATTGTTGAGTACCTAGAGGCCAGTGGGGCACAGGACCCAAGACAGCATGGTTTCACAGCAGGAAGGTCATGTCAGATGAACCTAATAGATTTCTTTGACTGGGTGACCAAAGTAGTAGACCAGGGAGGGGCTATGGATATGGCCTACCTAGATTTTAGCAAGGCATTTGAGACAGTCTCAGACAAAAGATTAATATACAAGTTAGCCAGCCTTGGAGTGGGTCCCAAGGTGGTAGTCTGGATAAAAAACTGGCTGGACAACAGGATGCAAAAGGTAATTGTAAACGGAGTCCACAGTGAAGAAAGGAGGGTAACTAGCGGGGTACCGCAGAGTTCGGTATCGGGACCGATCCTCTTTAATATCTTTATAAGTGACATTGGAGAGCACCTGGAAGGAAAGGTATGCCTCTTTGCAGATGACACAAAGATCTGCAACAGGGTTGATACACAAGGTGGGGTGGAAAGGATGAGAAGGGACTTGGCAAGGTTGGAGGAATGGTCAAATGTATGGCAGCTTAGATTCAATGCAAAGAAGTGCAAGGTAATGCATCTGGGAAACAAAAACCCAGGGGAAGAGTACACAATGGGGATGAGTTAATAATAAAAAAAATAGAAAGAGACCTGGGAGTAATTATATCAGATGACCTAAATGTGGGCAAGCAATGTGAGAAGGCAGTAAGGAGGGCTGGGGGTATACTGAGATGCACAGGGAGAGGCATCAACAGTAGAAAACAGGAAGTTGTTATCCCTCTCTACAGACAGTTAGTGAGACCCCATCTGGAGTACTGCGTGCAATTCTGGATACCCCATCTCCGCAAAAGACATAGACACAGTGGAGGCTGTTCAGAGAAGGGCAACCAAAATGGTGCAAGGTCTGCACCAAAAGACATACGAGGAGAGACTAAAGCAGCTTAATATGTATACTCTAGAGGAAAGAAGGGAGGGGGGGACATGAAAGAAACTTTCAAGTATCTCAAGGGAATTAACAAGGTACAAGGGGGTAGTATCTTTGAGAAGAAGAGATGTGCAAGAACAAGGGGGCACAATTTGAAGATAGAAGGGGGACGGCTCAGAGGTAATGTTAGAAAGTATTTTTTCACAGAGAGAGTTGTGGATGCATGGAACAGCCTTCCTGAGGAGGTTGTGGAGTCAAGAACAGTGGGAGAATTCAAGAATGCATGGGACAGGCATAAGGCAGTTCTAGTGGGGGGCAGGAGGAAGTAAGCTGTTGATTAACTAGAATCTGCAGCTTATCCATCATTTAGGGAAATGGGCAGACTGGGTGGGCCACGTGGTCCTTATCTGCCATCAAATTCTATGTTTCTGTGTTTAATTCTGGACGGTGGAGTGTAGCACTTTTTGGAGCTGCAGCGGCATATGTTGGTGGATCGGAGCACTGCCAGAGGATAATGCTGAATTGGTTTAATAAAATAATAAAAATGCCCCTTCCCCGAGAACTGCACTGCAACATTCTATCATGTAAGGCACTCTGTCAGGGTTCAGCGCTGTTGCTAGCACACCAGTAAAGAAAACACTAAATCACACATTTCAACTTAGACCCTCAAACTTCAGGACCTAAACCCAAATAAGTAAATAATTGCACTGCAACATTCATTTTAACATGCAAGGCATTCTGTCGGGGTTCAGCGCTGCTGCTAGTACACCAATATGGAAAACACTAAATCACACATTTCAACTTAGACGCTCAAACTTCAGGAGCTAGACCCAACCCCCACTTCAGTGCCCCACCTTCTAACAAATCCTGCTCCTCTTAAGTTCTCTGGATCCCGAACCGCTCCAGTCTCGTGCGCACCTGTTGCCACACTCAGTACCTTTAGAATCCTGGATCTTCTGCCCACTCAAAGCAGGCCATGCTCCTATGTTTTAAAATCCTGCATCTTCTGCCCGATCAAAGTTGGGCACGCTCTCATGTTTAAAAAAAACAACATCCACTCCCCTACAGCTGATGCCGCCACCGCTCCTCTCTCTGCTCTCATTGCACCTGTCAGCCACAGCACAGGGAGCGGTGTTTGCAGCAGGGCGGTGTCCTGATGCTTCCCTCCCAAAAATAATGAGATTGCCCCTATGAGTAGGACAAAAACGTGTTTGCATTGGCTTGGAGGGAGGGGGGGGGGGCCATCCCTTACTGGAATGTACTTCTCAGCTGCTATGAATATTTTATCATTGCGCTTCAAACATTTGCTTATCTTCCTCATTATGTTACAGCTATTTCTGTTTTTAAAAACAGTTCACAGCTGTATCTCTTTTAACATGTATGCATTATAGACTGTTGTCATTGGAACAGTTCCTGTTTAATGTGATATCAATTACGTATTCTGCATATTAATGTGATAGCAATTACATATTCTCTTGCTGAGCTTATAAACTACAAGGTTCACAGTCCTGTGTTCAACTTTTCACCATGGACTGATTTTGCATGCAAGATCCCAAATTGATAAGACATACGTCATGCCTATAGTGCAGTTATCGCCTCAGTAGTGTCGCAAAACACATAATAATAATAATAAATGTATTTATATAGCACAATATCAGAAACTATCAAAGTGCTGTACAATTTACAAAACAAACATTCACAAATAAATAAGACAGTTAAAATAATTAAAATATACAGTTATAACTACTAAAAACTAGGAAAAGCACATTCAAATAAATATGTTTTTAATGATGTTTTGAAGCTCTCCAATGTCTGGCACTCTTGTACCCGACGAGGTAGAGAATTCCACAGGGAGGGAGCAGCAAATGCAAAAGCCTGAGCCCCCAAGGTCTTCAAATGCACCCTAGGAATCTCTAGCAATCCCTCGTCGGTTGAGCAGAGCAGTCTGAGTGGGCAGTAGGGACTCAAAAGCATTTGAAGGTAACTCAGACCCAGACCGTGTAGGACTCTAAAAGTCAGCAAGCCAACTTTAAAGGTGATCTGCCACGGAACAGGCAGACAGAGCAGAGCGCGCAGCACAGGTTAAATACGGCTGGATCGACTTGACCAGACAATAACCTGGCCACAGCATTCTGCACTAGCTGCAAGCAGCGGATATCAACCCCTGGAAGCCCTAGGTATAGGGAGTTACAGTAGTCAAGATGCGAGGTCACAAAAGCATGGACCAAAGTTGGAAGGTCGTCAGACGGAACAAGGTGTTTAATCCAGGTGATGTTCCTCAGATGATAAAAAGAGGATTTGACCACAGCTGACACCTGAGAGCGAAGTGTCCACCCTTATCAAATATCATCCCCAGATTCCGCACCCGTTCAGACGTCAGACGCTGGAAGCCCCCAAGCCAAAATCCGGATGGCCGCCCAGCAACCGACTCCTCTATCCGGCAGCCTGGGTCCACAACTAACACCTCCATCATGTCGGGATTCAATTTCGGCCAACTGGAAGTCATGCAGTCTTGGATTTCAATGAGACAGTTAGAAAAAACTGAGAGTGCACTGTCCTGGTCAGGCACAAAAGACAGGTACAGCTGTGCATCATCTGCATAGAAGTGAAAACTCAGTCCGTACCATCTTACAATGTCTCCCAATGGAAGCATATACACCACGAACAACTTGGGGTACAACACTGAACCCTCCGGGACTCCACAAGACAGGGAGTAGGCGTCAGAGGAAAAAAGCCCTGATACTACCCTCTGCAACCTGCCAGTGAGGAAGGAATTGAACCATCTGAGGACTGTACCTGACAGGCCACAAATGAACCGCAGGTGATTAAGAAGAACCCCATGGTCCATGGTGTCAGAAGCTGAAGAGAGAGATCCAGAAGGACCCAGATGGAACGGTACTTCTGGTCTCTAGCCATCAGGAGATCATTGAGTACCCGAACCAGAGCAGTCTCAGTACAGTGTCTCTTACAGAAACCAGACTGGAGAGGACCGTAGATAGCATGGATGGTAAGATGGTTCTCCAACCGTTGGGCCACAACTTTCTCAATAACCTTCCCTACAAAGGGAAGGTTAGAGATAGGTCTGTATTTTGCAGGAAAATCTGGGACAAGAGATGGTTAATGATACTGTATACCATTTTCAAATCTGATAACAGTACCATCTACTTCCTTTCCCCTTTTTCAGACAGAGTGCATGTTACATAGATTAAAATACCCAGGTGTGACTCCTGAAAAAATAAATTAACTGGTCTCCTGTGACCAGCTGATTGTGAACAGAAGAGGTATTCTTAAACAGATGGCAGGCCTTTTATTGTACGCACGTAAACTGTGCACTACCTTACGTTTCTTTGAAGCTCTCAAGGCCCTTTCATTCTGCAATTGTGATTTCTCTCAGACAGCTTTGCTGTGCTACCCCCCTCCCCCTCAATTTTTTCTGGTTTAACTTTGATTTAGTATAATGATATTCAATATGGGTCAACATGCCCATTTGTGCAATATTTTACTACATATACTGTGTGTCTCTCAAAGACGGCTAGGAGGCATCATTTAAATCAAATTGTTATTTCATCATCATGGCATTGCGAAATCAAGTTTAAACTGTTGCTTTCCCCCATACATCACTGATGCTAGTACTGCAGATTTTGTTTTAATTAGGCAACTGTATTTTATTAGCAAAATGTGTGTCTTGGCAGCACACAGAATTGCTAGCATTGTAGCCTAATTGCACTTTAAACTGAATCCCTTAAAGTCAACTCAGGCTGCCTTCCACTGTTCACTGAATCAGCCCTCAGAGCTCCATATGAAACAGCTGGCAGTTTGCTGAAATCTAAAGTCACTCGCTGTAATTTTAACCCACGTCTGTAACAAGCTGCATTAACCCAGCACTGTAAGTAGCAGAGGGAGCGTACTATATGTAACCAAGAACCCTGTTAATGTGGGCTTGCATACGCGAGGGTGCTCCGTAGCTAAAATAACAGTGCATTGCAGCCAATTCGGATTAAGTGCGTCTTTCAACTCCTCCTCCCACCTACCTGATATTTATTGCTGTTCCTCTCTCCTTTCTCCACACAGCATTGTAGGCGGTCGTGAGGGCATCCGTGCTCCCTGCCATCCCCCAAGACGGACCCCCGCAGAAAAATCAAGCAGGTACGCTGCACAGCCATTCAGGGAGATGCAGGAATTTTTTTGGTACTGCGTGTATGAGGCTCCACAGGTGCTATGCGCCGCGCTGCCCCACCACCCCACCCTTGACGAGCTGAGTACTATATAGGCAGTATCACGTGCAGGATACAACCAATCAGCCCACTTTCCCATCTGCACATTATATGAGCTCACCACTAGTGGCCGCCCTAGCACTTTTCCCTACTACCATTTTTTCTGCCAGCAATATGCTACCCTGGTATCTGTCAATACTGTGCCTGCTAACACCCTAACCTCCCTTCCACCCTCCATCTACCCCCTACCTCAGCCAAACCCCCCAGCTCTCTACCCCAGAGCAGAGCCTCCATCACAGTGCGCCACCTCCCCCTTAGGGTTGCCACACTCATGCCCACTGAACAACTAGGTTCTAGGAGCTTCCTTCCTTCCGCCCTCCCCTCACACAGGGCAGATGGCAAATTGGCCCCAACTATTCCTTGCCATTCCCTCTCTCTGATCCCTTCCCATGCTGGTCTCACTCTCCACTACTCCCACCAAGGGTACTGTCTCCAGACATCACAGGCACATCAGCACTCCTCTCAGACTACTCCTTCTTCTATCTGGTAATGTTCACCCCAACCCAGGCCCACTCACCCAATCAGCCTCGTCCAGCAACAACCTCAGGACTCAAAATTGTCTCCATTAACGTCTGCAGCCTACTAAAATAATTTTCTGGCCTGCAAGTTTGGGTCACCCAGCACCAACCAGATGTGCTGGCACTAGTCAAAACATGGTTAGCAAAGACAGCACCTAACTCGTTCATCTCCCTCCCAGGTTACTCGCTTTACAGGGAGGATAGAGTTGGGAAGCGAGGGGGGGGGCTGTGCCATCTACATACGGGACTCCCTCCTACGCCTCCCCTTGAAAAACCTCTGCTGGAGCATGGTGCCCAGGCTATCTCCCTAAAAGTCACCCTGGGCCCTTCAAGATCCCCCCTCATCATCACAGCCACCTACACTCCCCGCGCCACCAGAACCGCGCCCTGCAACCCCTACTAGACTACATCACTCATCAACCCAGTAAGATGGAACAAATTATCATGGGGGGACCTAAATATTAACTGGCTCACCAATGCTGGGAACAGTGCCAAAGATGCCTTTGCTGCACTCAATCTCACCCAACTTGTCTCCGCCCCCACCCGACTACTGGTGGTGCCACATTACTGGACCTGGTACTCTCAAATAGGCCTCATAAGATCACTGATTTGATAGTACTACCAAATGCCCTCAGGGACCACTGCCCAGTTATTTTCTCCTGGTCATGTAATCTTGAGAAGCCTAAGCCCGTCCTCATCTCCAGGAGGCGCATGTCCTTGGTAACCTTGCCTTACTCCGTCAGCACCTTGCCAGCTGTGATTGGTCTCCAGTAAAACTGGCCCCCGATATTGAAGGTGCCCTCAGCTACTTTATATACTACTTTAACAGGGCCTGCGATGCATATGCACCCATCTCCAAAACCATACGAAGGAAACACAACTCTCCCGGGATCACGCCTGCTCTCATAAAGCAAATGCATCTCAGGGATGATCTTTGGCACAGAGCCTTGGAGTCCAGGAAGCCTGCCGATAGGCAAGCCTATAGAACTGAGCACAATAAATGCACCTGGGCTGTCCGTAGTGCAAAGATGGCATACTACAGGAATACCCTTGCATCCACCTGGGGCTCCTCACGCAAATTCTGAGACAACCTAAAGGAACTTAACGGCAAACCCAGTCCCCCCACCTCCCAGCTCAATATCGATGGCACCATCACCACTGACACACATGGTATTGCTAATGGGCTGAATGATGCCTTCTTGGATCTCTCCTGCACCCTACCTACCAACCTTTTTGATCCAGCCCTTGATCCCCCTACCACCACTCTCCAGTACCCACCCTTCTATTTCCAAGCCCTCTCCCCATCTGCTGCCAAACCATATCTGATCAAAGCCCTAAAGGGCTCCAGACACAGTAGTGACTCACTCGATCCCTGTCTTCTCTTCTCTACCCTAGATGTTGTTCTCACCCCCCTCACTGACTTTCTCAACCTCTCCCTCTGACTTGGCCAATTCCCCCAAACATGGAAAAGAGCTATCATCACCCCCATACATGAGTGCAGTGATAAAATGACCCCAGGCAACTACAGGCCGATTTCCATCCCCCCCCCTTTCCAAAGCCCTAGAAAAGATTGTGGCTGACCAGATAACAGACTACCTTACTATGCATAACCTCCTCTGCAGAGAACAACACGGTTTTCGCCATGGCTTCAGCACCACAACTACCCTCACTGAGTTCTCCACTTTCATTCACTCTGCCTTGGACAAAGGGCATCATGCTGGGACAGTCTTCATCGATTTGTCAAAGGCCTTTGACACAGTCTGCCACCCTCTTCTTATAAACACCCTCACTCAGCTTGGCTTCACCTTGGGCCCTGTAAAATGGGTTGCAAGTTACCTCACTGCCTGTACCCAGCGCATAAAAATAAATAATATCCTCTCTAGCTCTCGTCAGGTCTACTCCAGGGTTCCCCAAGGCTCCATCCTGGGACCACTAATCTTTAGCTTATACCTAAACACGCTACCCAATGTCTCATCAGAAAACATTCTGCTTTACGCAGATGATGCGGTCCTCTTCACATCCCACCCTGACCCCGCCAAACTCCAGCTTGCGCCACAATCCGCTTTTACCAAGACTGAGCAGTGGTTCCTCTACCATAGGCTTGTGATTAATCTGAAAAAAACTAAAACGCTGCTGTTCACCCACAATCAGAACAAACTCAAGGGCTCTGCACTGTCCATTCAATCCCTCTCCCACCAACTTATTGAGCAGGTTACCTCATACAAATACCTAGGTATCATCCTCGATTCCTCCCTCGCCTTCCATGAACACATCCACGCCCTCTGATCTGCCATAAATTCCCGCATAGGCTTGCTTTATCGGCACAGAGCCTGTCTCCCCCCCAGAAGCACTAAGACTCGCCATTGACTCATCTGTTCTGTCCCTAGTGGACTATGGACTCCTAATATATGGCGCAGCGGACGACACTGCCCTGAGCAAAATCAAGCTCTCAATCAACAAGGCCTGTTGGCTACTCTTTGGGGCTGACAGGAAAACACAGACCTGCACACTTTACGTCATGTCTAACATCCTCTCCCTTGAAGAGCGGCTAATCTACCAGACCTGCCTGCTCACTCAAAAGATCCGTGTCAGATTAACCCCCCCCCCACAGACTGACTAAACTAATCAGCATGGCCACCCCTCCTGTCTACACACGTATCTCAGCTAAGACCCTGCCAGTAGTCCCCAGGGTTAGGACTACCCTCGCTTAGAGATCCTTTCCCTACAGGGCACCCTCCTGGTTCAACGCCCTTCCTCCTGATACCTCATCTGAGCTCAGAATTGGACCTTTCAAGTCATCCTTGCGTAGCCACCTTCTAAGCTCCCATCATTGCAATTGTAAGTAACTGCTCCACTACTGGTCCTCAGCCAGCCACCTAATCCCACACCCCCCACCCTGTCCGTATACCAGTGTACATTTCCCACGATTGCTGAGCTACAATCACATATAAACCTCACCTGCAATCTTGAGCTCAGCACCACACTCCGGCTGTCTACTACTACTGTCCTCAAAGTATATCTGCCCAATGATCACTCCTTCTTGCTTAGCTGCCATCATGTATAGGCCTGTCTCCTACATGAAGGGGCCTTTTCTCTTGCTGTTATGGACTGCCCACCTGCTCTCAACTGTACAAAGTGTAATTGTATATATTTCTGCCATGCTACTGTTCCTGCACTACTTTCTGTTCCCCACACACTATATGTTTTTCGCCTCCCTGTCCTATTCTATGTATGACGATGAGCCTTTGTAAATGAGTCTCTGACTCAAAGGGTTGTAATTCTGATACTGTAATAAATAAATAAAAATATATTGGCAGATCGAAGCACCGCCAGAGGATGCTACTGAAATGTTCAAATAAAATAACTAAATAAAAATGCCGGTGCAGTATGCCATTTGAGAGAACTGCACATGCACGAGTGCCATGCATGTGCAGTTCTGTCGTTGCCACCATCTTGTGAATGCCATACTGTGCTGGCATTTTTATTTACTTATTTCATTTATACATTTCACCAGCATCCTCCGGCTGCACTCTGATCCGTCACCATACGCCGCTGCTCCGAAAAGCCCTATACTCCACCATTCCAATATCCATGAGCTCCGTCTCACTGGAGCACCTAAACGCTCTGCGCAGATGTATCGGCTCTGACCAGAGTTTGTTTAGGCATGTAAGAGAAATAAGGAAGATCGGGGGAGGAACTGTAAGGTTAACAAGAGCCGATATGGCTGTGGAGAGCTTTTAGCAGCAGCAAGAGCATTGAAAAAAGAATTTGCAGAGCTCGCTGCACCGGAGTCAGCATGCCACCTACTGAAGGGTGGGTTGTAGCATAGCTGAAGCAGCTACAGCAAGAGAAGGTGGGGATGTGACTGATGTCTGTAAAAGGCAAGGCAATTTTGTTTATAGGGCACCCAATCCCGGAGGCTCTAGGCGCCTTAACAATATTTAAAACATGACATAAGAGACTACATAGATAAATGACAGAACAGCAATACTTAAATAAACATATTACAATTTAAAATGGATTAAAAAGGGTTCAAACTATCACAGCAGGGACTAGTACAGGGTATACTTAAGAAACAGGAAAAGCCAGGACAAAGAGGTGGGCCTTCAGCTGCCGCTTAAACACTTCAACTGAGGGAGCCTCTTGGACAGAAGGTAGTGATGAATTCCATGGGGTCGGCCCAAAGACACTAAATGCACTATCTCCTGAGGTTTTGAGCCAAACACTGGGAACATCCAGGAGGCCCCTCGAGGAGGAGCGGCGGGAGCAAGCAGAGGTCACCAGTGTCAGGAGTTCTGACAGATAACCCAAACCCAGTCCATACAGAGCTCGGAAGGTGAGAAGACCCACATTGAAAAGGACCCTCCACTTGACCAGCAGCCAGTGCAGAGTCTGCAGGACTGGAATCACATCAGTGGACCTTGAAAGGCCTGTCAGGAACTGGGCCACCATGTTCTGCACTAGCTGAAGTCGGCAGAGGGTCTCTCCCATTACTCTGAAGTATAGTTACAGTAGTCAAGTCAGAAGGTCACAAAAGCATGCACTAGCATCGGCAGGTGCTCGGATGGAATGAGGGGCTTAATCCAGGCAATGTTCCGCAGATGATAGAAACCGCTACTGACAACAGATGACACCTGATCCTCAAAAGTCAATCTGTTATCAAGGATCATGCCCAGATTTTGCACCCTCGAGGCAGCCGCCAATGAAGTAGAACCCAGAAAAAGCCCTGAGTCAGCCCCAGGTGGCAGCCCCATCACGTCCACGACCAGGCTCGATCACCAGTACCTCCGTCTTAGCCGGGTTATGTCTCAGCCAGCTGGAAGCCATCCAGTCATTGATTTTAGCCAGACAGTTGTTAAGCACATCAACCATTCCTGATGTTCCGGGGACAAAAGACAAGTACATCTGCATAACAGTGAAACTCCAAGCTGTACTGTTGAATGATATCTCCCAGGGGCTGCATGTACACTGCGAACAGCATCAGTGACAAGATTGAGCCCTGCGGCACTCCACAAGACAGGGGCATTGGGGAGGAGGAGAAATTCCCCATCACTACTTGCTGCATCCTGTTTGAGAGATAGGACTCAAACCACCTGATGACAGTACCGGCGAGTCCACAAAACTCACAGAGCCGATCAAGAAGCACAACGTGGTGTGCAGTGTCAAAAGCTGAGGAGAGATCAAGGAGAACAAGAACTGACTTGTCTCCTCTATCTCTAACCCTGAGCAGATCATTATGCACCCTCACTAGAGCTATTTCTGTGCTGTGTCTAGCCCACAAACCTGATTAAAATGGCTCATAGATATCCAAGGATACCAGGCGATCCTCGAGCTGATGTTCCACTAACTTCTCAACAACCTTGCCCAAAAAGGGCAGGTTGAAGATAGGACAGGAATTCACCAGGAAGTTAGGGTCAAGGGAAGATTTCTCAAGGATGGACCTCACCAGCACTTCTTTCAAAGCCGCAGGGAGAACCCCATCCACCATTGAGCACCTGGCAATCCTGGTGAACACCGGGCCAACAGTCTTGACACATCCCATTAAGAAATGCAGCAGGGATGGGTCCAGTTCACAGAAGGTGTGCTTCAGCTCTAAGATCACGCTAGTCACTTCAGACACTTCCTCTGGCCTAAACTCTTCCCAGATAGGCGAAGTGCCTCCGAGATCCTCAGCCTGACCACTGCGAGACAAATGCCTCCTTGGCAGAATCCCCAACCAGATGGCTGACAATCTGTTGTAGAAAAACAGAGCAAACTCCTCACACAAGGTGGATGACAATGTTTATCTCAGTTGCAGACAGGCAGGGTGCAGAAGCCTGTCTACAGTTTAAAATAGCTGAGATGGTCTGTTTCTCCCTGCGGCAATTTCCCTGGACAGGAATTCTACCTTCTTATGGGAAATTGCCCCCTGGTACTCCACGTAGTGGGCACGTAGGGTCAGCCTATCAGCCTCCAGCCGGGTCTTCCGCCAGCAACGTCCCAACCTCTGATCCTTGATCTTCATCTCCTTGAGGTCCCCATCAAACCGGGGGGACCTCAAGTGAGAAGATTTTGATCGTATATGAACTGGTGCAAGAGCACTAGAGCTTTGGAAACCACCCTGTTATAAGTGGCCACCGCCTTTCCAGCACCCATCGTACATGCCGCGTCAACCCGAGATAGGTCAGCATAACGCCAACAGTCCCCCAGGGTGCATGCCCCTTAAAGGGCAGAAGCTGACCATCTCCACGGGGGGGGGGGAGAACTATTAGGGGGGGCCCAAACGTGAACTCCATGATTCAGTGGTCAGCCCAAATGGCCTGACCAATCTTGAGGTTATCAACCTCAAGACTCAGCTGGAACACCAGATCGAGTGCGTGGCTGTGCTGGTGGGTCGCAGAAGCAATCACTTGTGACAGGCCCAGTGAATACATCAACTGAAGGAGGGCATAACTGAAATGCGAGGATTCATCATCGATCCAGGCATTGAAGTCCCCCAGGATTAAACACCTGGGGGACTCCAACATCTGGTCAACAACAAAGTCCACCATCTCCTGCAGGAAATCTCCCCCTGCCCCTGCCACCCAGTAAACAAGGAGAATCCTGCAACCTGCAACTGTACCCCCACTCACAGCAATGCACTCAAAAGATCGGGTGTCACCAACTGGGTGTACTGTGAAGCCCAGGCTGACTCGAAAAACAATGGCCACACCCCTCCCATGTGATCCTTCCTTGGGCAGTGCACTATGGAGTACCCAGTAGGGATGGTCACCACAAGAACAGGGCCAGCATCATCGCCAAGCCAGGTCTCTGTTATGCAAGCTAGGTCGACAGTGGAAATCAAGTCTGCAAAAATAGTGATCTTGTTCCTTATTGACCTGGCATTGCAAAGCACCACCCAAAGAGGAAGAGAAGACACGGACGGACC
Source organism: Neoceratodus forsteri (assembly GCA_016271365.2). Lineage (NCBI taxonomy): Eukaryota > Metazoa > Chordata > Ceratodontiformes > Ceratodontidae > Neoceratodus > Neoceratodus forsteri. The sequence continues at coordinate 12,840,383 of CM057458.1, forward strand.
TCTAGCTACCTGCCCACTCAGTCCGGTGGGAATCCTGGGTATGGAGACCAAACACGTCTGGCCTCTTCCTCGGCTCCATTTACACCCAGGGCATCTCCTGGACTGGACAGCCTCAATGCCGCTCACCACCCCCTCCTCAGCTGCACTCAGCTCCCTGCAGATCACTTGCCTCCTAGTAATTCTAACCTCCATGCAGCGTCTTGCTGCAGTGGCAGAAACAGGGAGGTCAGTAAAGGGGTGAAGGTTGCGGAGTCGAGTGGCAGCGTAGGTAATTCTATCAGGGCCATGGCACCAACACATCTTGCCTGGCATATTGTAGCCCCCACTGGCATTCGAAAATGCCAAAAGAGCACACCTCACTATCACAACCCCCCCACACCAGATACTCAAAACAAAACCCTTAAAATTAAATTAACCCACTGACAAAATTCCCTCATACATACTAAGCATGCACACCCTATACACCATACAACTCTCATGCAAACCCCCCAAGTAACTACACTCAATCAACTTAAAATCCCTAAACCCCACTCCACGGCCACAGAGTAAACAGAAAAAAAAAATGCTAGTTAAACCAGAATTATATATTATCATGAAAGTCCATGAATAAAACAGTTACCAAAGTCTCTCAGTCTTGACAGATATTTTTTGAGTCCAAAGAGCTCCCACCTTCTTTGGTGATTTGACCAAAAGGCAAAGACTGGATCAACTGTCGCTTGATCCTGAAAGGCCAACCGGAAGATAATGTAACATGCAGCTAAAGGCACTCTCACTACCAAATCATATGTATATAAATTTGGGAAGAGAATAGTCTGGCCAGTTCACAGATTCCAAGGGGACGGTCCTGTAACAGACCAAACTCCAGGAGAAAGATCCAGCAGTCCAGAAATGAGAAAAAAGATCTCCCAGTAAGGTCCAGGTTCCAGTGTAGATCTCCACTAGAAACCACTATTGTAAAGTAATGTAATGTAAAATGTATTTATATAAGGCGCCCTTTCTGAGCTCAGGGCGCCCTTACAATAATCATAACAATAAATTTAAAATACATACTGTTAGTTCATTAAAACACATATCATTACAGAAAAATATACATTAAGTATTTGAGAATGCTTGGTGAAACAAAAAGGTTTTGAGGGAATTTTTAAAACCCTCTACAGTCGAGCTATCTTGTATCTGGCAATTTTGCAACTTTGCAACTCCTAACCCCCCACGGCTGCCTCTGCTGCCATCGGGGATGGGATGCAAGGTGGCTAGAGCCCTAATAAAGGCCAGGTATGCAGGGAGTCCCCTGCACTGACACCCAGGAGGAAGCCGGCCACCCCATCCATGGAGCCTACTGCTACAGCTCCTGGCTGGGTCAACCCACCAGCCGGCTCCGCAGGCTGCTTAAGAAATGAGGGAGAGTTTTTCCCACCCTTTGGCAGACCACAGGCCCACTTCTCCTGCCTGACTCCATCAGGCCAGGTGGCCACCCACTCTCAGGCCGAGCGGGAGAGCCCACCACCCACACAATCTTCAGGCCCCTTTGGAGGTCAAGATCTAAACAAGCCCTTTACCCTGGCAGTCCATCGCTAATCAGGGAACAATGCGAGGAGATCACACCTGGAATACTGCATCCAGTTCTGGAGGCCCCGTCTGAGAAATAAATATAGAAAAGGTGGAGGCGGTGCAGTGGACGGCAACTACAATGGCACAGGGCATATGGGATGAGACCTATTAGGAAAGACTAGCCAAGTCTATTTATTTCATTTGGGTAAAGCATTTAAACCACTATAACTACTGAATTTTTACAAGATATGCCAGTTGAGATTCAATATATGATATATCGAATCTCAACTGGCATATCCTGTTAAATTTCACTTACAGCGTGGTCATGCTTTCACTCATTATTTTTAATGAATTTGCACAATGCAGATCTGCTGAAAGGCAGTTTCAATGTGGTCTTCCTTTTACACATTTTTTATGTTGATTGCTTGCAGCGCAAGAAACATATTGGCACAGCTTGCTCAGAAGCAGGCTGTGGAGGCATGGCACTGTTGCGGTCAATGCCCCCACAGCCTGCAACGGCTTGTCCCACTTCCCCAGTGCCATTGCAGGCTGCTGGTGACACAAGTTTGGAACATTCACACCAACTTGTGACAAATGAGCTGCTGCAATCAGGGGCCGCCTCATCATTGCAGCGTCAGCCATCTGCTGCAATGAGGGAGTGACCCGTCATTGCAGGGCAGATCTAGGAAGCCTGATATTGTTTGTGAACATGGCGGCGGTTGCCACCATGTTCACAAACAACCTATTCCATGTTTATGTGTAGCAGGGGCCCCAATCCCTTTGGCTTCGGTGCCCCCTGTTCATTTTGCCGAAGGGGCCCACCCCATTGGCATTCTGTCACCGCGTGCTTTCATTTTCTGCCGACAGGGTGCCCTAACCGGCATAATGACCCCTTAGGTGCTGACGGGGTGCCTAATCCCATCGGCTATTGCTGCCCCCAAGAAGTCACAGGCATGCTGGGAGCCCACCCAGCGTGCCACATGCCCCTGTAAAAGAAAAACTGTCCTGCAAAGTCTTTTGCCTTTTTCCCACTGAAAAGCAGAAAACGGTCCTCATACTCTCCGTGCTGACCACCCACCACCCGCACCCACCCACTGCACACCCTGCCTCCCCACCCCCTCACCCCATACTTACCTCTCGAGTCCCTGCGACGATCTTCGTGGACTGGGAACACGTTGCACTCTTCAAAGCCGACCGCGAACTGAGGAAATGCCGGTAAGCTGTATAATGTAATGAGTAGGGTTTTTTCAACTTTAGTGCATATCTCAGAAATTTTTGGGAATTTTTTCACCAAATTTTCAACATGGGGTTTTGGGGACCCCTCCTCATGAATGCTTGAACTGTCATGATTACTCGGCCCCGAAGGTGATTTCGCGGTCACTGGGTGGAATCACCTTTGGGGGCCGATTAATGAAATGACAGTGCCAGTAGTTCATGAGGTGGCTCTCAAAAAGCCTATGTTGCAAATTTGGTGGAAAAATCCCAAATGACTGTTTTATGAGCGGCGCTTGAGCAGGTTGCTATGCATGCTCGTAATTTCATGAATTTGCAATATTTTGATGCCAGATTTTCAATATTGGCATTTTGTCACACCTCCTTGTGAACAGTACAGCTGTCATTGTTCACATCCTGGTGGAAATGTGTTTCGCACTCCGCGAGAATAGCACAGTCACTGTCAGAAATCAGTGTTTGGGACAGATTAAGAAAATGACAGTGACACTGTTCATGAGTAGAGGTCCTGAAATGGCTATGTTGAAATTTGGTAACGATACTCCATAAAATGACTGTGTTACGAGTGTGTGTAGCGCAGTTTGCACGCACACTCGTAACTTCACGAATGTATAATATTTTCACTCCAGATATTCAACATTGCCATTTTCCCACACCTACGTATGAACAGTGCAGCTGTCATTTTTCCCATCCTGGCCGAAATGTATTTTCGCAGTTCTGGCGCAGAATAGAGCGGTCGCTGTGAGAAATCACTGTCCGGGACAGAGTAATAAAATGACAGTGATACTGTTCATGAGCAGAGGTCCTAAAATGCCTATGTTGAAAATTTGGTGATGATAGCCCATCAAATGAGTTGCATTGCACACTTTCCACACACCCTTGTAACTTTGCAGATTCGTAATATTGTCATGCCACATTTTCAACAGTGGCAATTTTTCACACCTCCTTATGAGCAATACAGCTGTCATTTTTCACATCCTGAGTGAAAAGTGGTTTCACAGTTGCAGCACAGAATAACGCGGTCGCTCTGGGAAATCAATGTTCGGGACAGATAAAGAAAATGACAGTGGCACTGTTCATGAGCAGAGGTCCCAAAATCCCTATGTTGGAAATTTGGTGACAAAACTCCATAACATGACTGTGCTACCAGCGTGCGTTCAACTGTTTCTATGTACCCTTGTAACTTCACAAATTTGTAATATTTTCACGCCACATTTTCAACAGTGGCATTCTGTCACACCTTCTTATGAACAGTACAGCTGTCATTTTTCACATCCTGACTAAAATATGTTTTTGCACTCCTGACGGAGAATACCATGGTCGCTGTGGGACATCAGTGTTTGGGATAGATTAAGATGGAACGAGTGAGGGGGGGAGTGACCGAGCTCAACTGAGCTCTGTCGGGACTGCTCCGGATTTGTCTGTGGGCAGAAAAAGGCCCCAACGCAAGAGACCAGTACAAAAGGGCAGCCTGCAGCACTGGGAGAAACAGAACGAGAGAGTGAGTGAGGGAAGGGGAATGAGCGAACTCACCGTAGCACTGTCAGGACTGCTGTGGATTACTCTGTGGGCAGAAAAAGGCGTGAATGCAGGCAGGGGCCCAGTAGAAAAGGCCAGCCTGCAGCGGTGGGAGAAACAGTACGAGTGAGTGAGACAGGGGGACTGAGTGAGCTCAACGGAGCTCTCTCAGGACTGCTGAGGATTTCTTTGTTGGCAGAAAAAGATGCCAATGCAGGCAGGAGCCCCATATAAAAGGGCCACTTGCAGCGCCAGGACAAACAGAATGAGCACGTGACAGAGGGAGACTGAGAGACCTCAATGGAGCTTTGTCGGTACAGCTGCAGATTTATTTGTGGACAGACAAAGGTGCCACCCACAGCCAGCAGCCCCATACACAAGCGCAGCCTGCGGTGCCAAGAGAAACAGAACCAGTGAGTGACAGAGTGGTAGTGAGCAAGCCAACGGAGCTCTATTGTGACTGCTGCGGATTTCTTTGTGGGCAGAAAATGCGGCAACGCAGGTAGGAGCCCAGTACAAATGGCCAGCTTGCAGCGCGAGCAGAAACGGAATGAGTGAGTGAGAGAGGGGGAGTGAGCGCGCTCAATGGAGCTGTGTCGGGACTGCTTCAGATTTCTTTCTGGCCAGAACAAGCCACCAATGCAGGCAGGAGCCCAGTACAAAAGGGCAGCCTGCAGCGGCAGGAGACACAGAATGAGCGAGTGAGGGAAGGGGAGTGAGTGAGCTCAACGGAGCTTCGTTGGACTGCTGCAGATTTGTTTGTAAGGCAGGGAAGTAGCAATGCATGCAGGGGCCCAGTACAAAATGGCAGCCTGCAGTGGTAGGAAAACCAGAATGAGTGAGTAAGAGAGGGGGAGTGAGCGAGCTCAGCGGAGCTGTATTGCAACTGCTGCAAATGGTGGCAATGCAGGCAGGAGCCCAATAGAAAAGGGTAGCCTGCAACTCCACCAGAAATGGAATTAGTGAGTCAGAGAAGGGGACTGAGTGAGCTCAATGGAGCATTGTTGGGACGGCTGCAGATTTCTTTGTGGGCAGAAAAAGGTGCCAACAGAGCCAGGAGCTCAGTACAAAAAGGGCAGGCTGCAGCCAGGAGAAACAGAATGAGTGAGTGACACAGGGGAGTGAGCGCCTCTCGGCCGACTCTGTCCAGGACAGCTGTAGATTTCTTTGTGGGCAGAAAAATTTGCCAACACAGGCAGGAGCCCAGTACAAAAGGGCAGCCTGCAGCGCCGGCAGAAACGGAATGAGTGACTGAGAGAGGGGGACTCAGCAGGCTCAACAGACCTGTGTTGGGATTGCTGCAGATTTCTTTGTGGGCAGAAAAAGCCACTAACAGAGGCAGGAGCCCAGTACAAATGGGCAGCCTTCAGTGCCAGGAGAAACAGAATGAGTGACTGATACGATAAATCTATTGTTTTTCAGAATATAACAATAAAGCATATTAACTCTTAAAAAAGAATGAGTGAATGAGAGAGGGGGAGTGAGCCACCTCAACACAGCTCTGTCAGGACAGCTGCGGATTTCTTAGTGGGCAGAACAAGGTGCCAATGCAGGCAGGAGCCCAGTACAAAACAGCAGCCTGCAGCACCGGGAGAAACAGACTGAGCGAGTGACAGAGGGGCAGTGAGCGAGCTCAACACACCAGCGCAATCAACATTTGGAATTGACAAATGCTTGTTACAATGCGTTTTCCTAGAATATGCCTGCTGATTGCTATATACTGTATATTTAGCCTGGATAGTTCACAGAAGACGTGGCATCTTATTTTCAGTGGGGCTCCACGTCTTCACAATATTATGCTGCATTGCGTAAAATCAGTACATGCTGAAAACAATATTTTACACCTGGACTAGGCTACCCTGGACAAATACATTATAAAAATGGTAAAATCATGACCCCACTGAAAACAAGATACTGCATCTAATCTGGGACATCCTGAGTAAATACAGTGCACAAATGTGTAAACTAAAGATCCCTATGGGAATGAGATATAGCACATCCCCTGTGCTATCCAGGTTACAAAATATAGGATAAGAAATATTTAAAGGAAATCTACTGTAAACTGAACTATATTGTGTTCCACATTACCAAGACTGACATAAACAAACAGTTTCTTGATTGTTTTATAACATATTAGATTGTAGTATTTATTTTGAATGTTGTGGCCATGAGGATGGTGTGTACAGTGTGTGTGTGTGTGTGTGTGTGTGTGTGTGTGTGTGTGTGTGCTGTATACAATAAACTATGTCTGAGACGGTGCTTATCAGATAGTGTCTTAAGAGGTTAGAAAAACAGTGTAAATATTTGTGGAGATTCCTTGCTGGGAAAGGGTGACATTTATGAGGTATGAATCTGTCTTGAAAGAGAATACCTGCCCAACTGAAGCTAGTAGCAAGAAAATGTTTAAATGCTAAGTATTTAAATGTGCAAGTTGTTGCATTTTGAAGGGGGTAAACAAATCTCCAGTTTAATAGGCAACCAATATTTAACAAGCTGTTTCAGTTTCCGAATGGCCATTTGATAAGTAGCTTGGAGTTATGTCTACAACATTCTAAACAGAAAAAAGGGAGTATTTAACTGTCATAATGATTTGCAGTTGTGGAAGATTACACTGAAAAGTACTCAAAATGTGTTCTATGGTATCCCAGTTTTTCAAGCTAAAGCAAGAAGACTGTAGGCTCTACTGACAGCCATAAAAAGGGAAAGAGAGGACCGTGGAGAGGGGGAAGAGGAAAAGGCAGACATCCTGAACAAATACTTCTGCTCAGTGTTCACATAGGAAGGAGAAGGGGAGGGACCACAAAAAAGTAACAGAAGCTTTTTTGGGGGGGGGGGTCAACACTAGTCCCTTTTCAGAGGAGATAATTCTTAAAGGCCCCACTAATCTGAAAGTGAACAAAACAATGGGACCAGACAGGGTGCATCCAAGGGGATTGAGGAAGTTCAGGAAGGTACTGGCGACACCTCTGACAGCTCCTTCAGTACCCTGCGGTGGATGCCATCTGGGTCTGGCGCCTTGTCCACCCTCACTGCCTTCAAACCCTCCTGAACTCTACCCTCCATGATTTCCCCATCTGTCACCCCCATTCACTGGAAACAGAAGTGGCTCCAGAAGACTAGAGGAGGGCAAAGGTAGACCCACTTCACAAAATAATAGCAGGTAGGAGGCTGGCAATTATAGGCCAGTCAGCCTGACATTGGTAGTGGGAAAATTATGAAATCACTGCTAAAAGAAAGGAATATGGAATGTCTTGAATCCAGTGGGTTACAAGCCTGAAGGCAGCATGGATTAATGGGTCACATCAAATGAATCTGATAGATTTCATTGACTGTGTGACCAAGGAACAAGACAAGAGTGGAGTGGTGGATGTGGTCTAACTAGATTTCAGCATTTCTACATCATTCCACATAGGAGACTTGTAAGCAAGCTGGATAGTTTAGGAGTGGGTCCAAAGGTGGTAACCTGGGTAAGAAATTGGTTAAGGGATAGGTGTCAGAGGGTGGTGGTAAACAGAGTTCACTCTGAGAAAGGGGGGGTTGACCAGTGGGGTGCCTCAGGGATCAGGGCTGGGACCAGTCCTCTGTTTCACTGTGAAAAAGTGCAAAATAATGCACTTAAGATGCAGAAACCGAAGGCAGAGTGCAAACCGGGTGGAGTGGTACTGATGAGCACCAAGCAGGAGAGAGACCGGAGGGGGGTGTAATCATACTGGATGGCTTAAAGGTGGCCTTGCAGTGCAACAAGGCAATTGGAAGGGCTAGTGGGATGCTGGTGTGCATAGGGAGGGGTATCACCAGTAAAAAGAAGGAGGTGGTGTTGCCTCTGTATAGATCTCTGGTAAGACCCCATCGTGAGTACCATGTCCAGTTCTGGAAACCTCATCCTTGGAAAGACATAGACAAAGTTAAATAAAGATTGAATTGAATTGAATATTTTGGAACAAAAGGCACTCAAGGAGTATGGGGGGCACAATAAGAAGCTGCGGGGGTAGAATCAGGAGAGATGTGAGGAAATACTTCTTCACAGAAAGAGTGGTAGATTCCTGGAACAGTCTTTCAGCAGAGATGGTAGGGGTTAAAACAGTGGTGGGGTTCAAAATTGCATGGGATAGGCATAAGGGAATCTTAGGGAATGGGAATACGGGATCATGGGTGGGTGGATGGGCCAGAGATCAAACAGTATCTGCGGCGATACTGTAGACTGGGAAGAATGGGCAGACTAGGTGGGCCAAGCAGTCCTTTTCTGAAGCAAATTCTATGTTTCTGTGTTTCTATGTTTCAGGTTAATAAATTCAAGTCCCTTGGTTATTTTTAGTAATACACTGCCATTCACAAACCATGTGGACTAGTTGGTTAAATCTGTCAAATATTAGAATTCATTTGTTTGTTTATTTATTTATTAGCTTTTGTTTACCAGGTAGGCACACTAGACAAGGAGTTCCTATTTTCAGGTGCGACACGGGAGAGTACAAGAACATGGTTTACAAACAGTGCAAAGGATTAACAATAACGTAGAATACAAGCAACAAGAACGATTGACAATAATGTAAAGTATGGGCAGTGAGCACAGGGTTGCAATTAAACAGGTGCAGGATGAAACGAATAGACACTTAATTTAAAGGTAGGAACAAGCAAACAAAATTACATTAAATAGAAATAAAAGAACTTTTTTGTGCCTGAAATTACAAAGTTATTAGTCCAAAACATTGTTCTTCCTGTTATACACTATGGTATGGAGGTATATGGATCACTAAATGACCCTCTGCTCTTGAGGGTAAAACACTGAACAAATAAGAGCTGCCATTTTGTTTTGAACCTATGACACGATACACATAGATGTACCTGTCTATTGCTTGTTAAAACTGTGTGCTTATCCTTTAAAGTATGTGGGCAGTATTACATGTGTTCTACAGGAAAAGGCCATGTCTGGCCACTCATTCATGGTTTACTGTCTATACTCCAATTTAATAAAATAAATAAGGCACTAGGAATATGATTCATGAAAACTTGCAAAACCCATATAGGAGGACTTCCCTTGATCTAAATTCAGCCTTAGTCCATCTCACTAGATATTGAAATAATTCTTCTGAGCTGTGAAGCTGTGTAATGCTTTAAGGAACAGTTACATACTGAACAAGCCTCATTACTGAACTGCAAATGTTTTTAAAATTGTGTGCTTGGGCCGGCCCGCCGGCGCAGCGGTTGGATTTCTGCTTGCGACGCCGGCGACCCGGGTTGAGGCAGGATCCGGGTAGCTGGAGGGCTGTCGGGGAGAAGGATTGAGCGCCGAGGCAGCTCTCCTCTCCGGGAAGGTCCGACCAGTATCTGGCGTGATGAGGGTCCCAGCGGAGGCTGGGAGAACTCACGCTACCGGCCTGAGGTCAGGGAGGGCGAGGTAGGCGGGTGGACGCTGGCATCATTGCACGTCCCTGCCTCCTCGAGGGTGGGGAACATAGGGATAAAATCCCCTGCCTTGCATTATATGACGCCTGCCCTGGATCTGCTTCTGATTGGCCACTGGAGCTGCTCTTCCTAACCAGATACAGTTCCGTGCGATAAAGGGGTCGGCACCGCGCCCCACTCTCTGGGGGGTAAGCCAGGGATGACCTGGGGGATTCGGCGATGTCCAGTGGTAGGGGCTCCAGGGTCCATGACCAGAGCAGACCAACGATGGAAGGGCAGGGGCATAAAAGAGGTAAAATAAAAAAAAAAAAAAAAAATTGTGTGCTTTTGTGCAAGGTATGTTTATACTGCTTTTTGTCTACACGGTTTTACTGTTGACTCTGGAATTTTTAAAACCAGGCTCTGCCTATAGGAAGCACTGACCAATAGAAATGAAAATAAAACATATACCAATTTATTAATAATACTGATCTTCTGGAAACCCTGTGTACTAGCTTATAAATTATGTTAATCTACTGGAAACCAGATACACTGACTTTGAAATGATACTGTCTTCCTGGAAACATAAACGTCAAAGTAACAACCACTGCAAAGGTTAACCTGAGGACATAGCAAACAGTTTGCAGTGGAGCATTTTAGGGACGAGTTGAGAAAGCATGGTTTCACTCAGAGAAATGTGGTTATTTGGAATGATATACTAATAACGGTGGCTAAATAAGGAACTGTGTATTCCTTTATGGCAAATCTAGAGACCCAAATGAGGGTGATGGCTGTAAATGATCATAACTGCTGAGTTGGGGACAGTTACAATGGATGAAACAACCGTCTTCCATTTTGAGCACCTACTGCACGTTGCAATGTACTGTTTGGTAGAATGGGGGCGGTTTTAGATGTGATGGCGTCCCCAAGTGGACACACTTACTTTGCACCATCACCTCTCCTGCTGCGCCTTCTTCTCCCCTCTGTCCCACGTTACATCCACTAAGTTATAAGAATAATTTCAACACAAGTGTGACGACAATAACATTTTATAATGATGCTGTTGCTTGGGATTTCAAGTTGTGTGTTACCTACTTTCTCATTTATAGTGCCTTGCTATGTGACACCTCATGTGCAGCCCTTTGCTTCACATTTTGTTCAACAGTGCCCGTGGATAAGAACACTGTCCAACTACCTGGACAGAACTGGGTCATTTCCAGTTTATCCAATTTGATATGGTCAAATTAGAATAAATCAATTAGTGGTGATGTCATGGACTGGTTCTCTCCCAGAACCTATGCCACGCTGCTACCAGTTTTCTCAACCCTTCAAACACCTGCATGGTCACCTTGGTATGCTGCCACAACCCAGCTTGACACCAACTCAAAGTATCTTTAGATCAGAATCCCACCAGAGCCACTGCTCACACAGTACAGTGACCTTTCCCAAAATGGCCAATGACACCCCCCCCCCCCCCCCCCAGTCACAGCTGAGAACACTTTGCCTTAGACACTGTACTTTAATAATCTGTCTCTTAGAAACAGATCATGGACTTGCCAATTACTTATGGCTATCTACACCTTTAAGAACTCATTCACAGAAAGCAATGAAATATATATAAAATAATACATGGGGTTGTGTTTTTAACAAGAATTTTACACACACACAAGGTGTTTGATGCTGCAGAAACCCCAAGAGCAAAGCTTGAGGGGTTTGTTTAAGCATCTAATGCCAAGGATGTGTGTAAAATTCTAGTCTTACACTCAACCCCATTTTTTATTTTCCAAAAATGAAGGGTTTTGTATTTTTTGCCACTGCAATTATATAAAGTAAAATGACATCCTTGTGTAGCCACAGTCTGATCAGGTTTCGTGGTCAGAAGAAACTGCTGCAAGAAACTCCTTTACATTTTTTTTTCAATTTTCTTAAAGCAGCACGGTTAAAAGGTATTTAAGAATTTTAGCCCAGTGATTGATTTTTTTTTAAACAAGCTTACCACCGAGTTCGAGTGCTGGTGAAGTGTCTAGCAGTAATCAGTGCTGAGCAGTGCTAAGGAAGGGGAGAACGGCAGCTGGCACGTGCACAGAACAACGTAACCTGGCACTTGTTCACCATTATAACCCGCTGGTTATAACGATGAATTATAACCAGGTTTCCCCAAGGGAAAAAACAATACCCAGTTATTATACACAAATAACAGCTAATGCTGCATGATATTTGCACGTGGTACAGGACTATACTCTGTACAGACAGCTGGTGAGACCCCATCTGGAGTACTGCATGCAGTTCTGGAGACCCAATCTCCGCAAAACTGTGAGGACCACCTCTTCCCCAGAATTGGGCTAAACTGGCTGTGTGTATTCTGGCTTTGTCCTGTTGTTACCATGCTCATCAGCAATTGCCTTAAATGTGGCTTTGCCAAAACACAAGTCTTTTTCAGTGTAAGAAATTTTCTTAAACCAAAACAAAAGCCTTTAGGTCAATACACCTCTGCTACCCACATCCACTTGTTTTCCCAGCCAGTGAATTTGAAAGACAATAATCTTAGTTCCTACCTATCTCCCACATAAACTAAAATATTTTCTAGACTACATAACTTATAAAATTAACAAAAAAAAAACATTTTATGGGTGTTATAGCTGTTAAAGGTGAATTTCTGTCTGGATGTATCCAAAACCATTTTTAAGCACTTCATGTTTTTATTTCTTGCTTTATTTCTTGTTGCTGTATGATCACATGTGATTAAAAAAGGAAAAGGGTGCAGTTCAAGGAACTCCTATAAGGGGGCCAAAATATTTAGTGTGAACTGTCAGACGAACCAACTCCTTTTTTCAGAGCCACAGCCTGATGGGAAACTTCATGCCATAGTACTTCAAAAGCTAACATCTCACAGCAGATTTTTTTTTTGTGGGTGGAGGGTAAGAGTGGTTCATTACGCAGTCACCAGCCACATCAGTGTGCCATGCCTGCTCTGACTGAGCCCATCACAGTATCGTCTACTTAAGTGTGCCATGTCTGCTCTGCTCAAGCCCAGCACAATATCATCTACATAAGTGTGCCATGCCTGCTCTGCCTGAGCCCAGCACAGTATCGTCTACATAAGTGTGCCATGCCTGCTCTGCCTGAGCCCAGCACAGTACTGTCTACATAAGTGTGCCATGCCTGCTCCGCAAGAGCCCAGCACAATATCGTCTACATAAGTGTGCAATGTCTGCTCTGCCTGAGCCCATCACAGTATCGTCTGCATAAGTGTGCCATGCCTGCTCTGCCTCAGCCCAGCACAGTATCATCTACATAAGTGTGCCATGCCTGCTCTGCCTGAGCCCAGCACAGTATCATCTGCATAAGTGTGCCATGCTTACTCTGACTGAGCCCAGCACAGTACCATCTGTTTAAGTGTGCCATGCCTGCTCTGCTCGAGCCCAGCACAGTATCATCTACATAAGTGTGCCATGCCTGCTCTGCTCGAGCCCAGCACAGTATCGTCTACATAAGTGTGCCATGTCTGCTCTGCCTGAGCCCATCACAGTAGGTCTGCATAAGTGTGCCTTGCCTGCTCTGCCTGAGCCCATCACAGTAGGTCTGCATAAGTGTGCCTTGCCTGCTCTGCTTGAGCACAGCACTGTATCGTTTACATAAGTGTGCCATAGAAACATAGAATTTTATGGCAGATAAGGACCGCTTGGCTCACCTAGTCTGCCCATTTCCCTACCTAATGGATAAGTTGCAGATCCTAGTTAGCCAACAGCCTACTTCCTCCTACCCCCCACTAGAATTGCCTTATGTCTGTCTCATGCATTCTTGAATTCCTCCACTGTTTTTGACTCTACAACCTCCTCAGGAAGGCTGTTCCATGTGTCCATTACTCTCTCTGTGAAAAAATGCTTCCTCACATTAACTCTGGAGCCCTCCTCCTCTATCTATCTTCAAATTGTGCCCTTTGTTTTGGCACATCTCTTTTTCTGAAAGATGCTACCCTCTTGGACTTTGTTGATTCCCTTGAGGTACTTAAAGTTTCATCATGTCCCCTCCTCTTTCTCAAGGCTATACATCTTTAGTTCCTTTAGTCTTTCTTCATATGTCTTCCGATGCAGACCCTGCATCATTTTGCTGCCTCCTCCTGACAGCCTCCACCCTGTCTATGTCTTTGTGGAGATGGGGTCTCCAGAACTGTACACAGTACTCCAGATGTGGTCTTACCAACTGTCTGTACAGAGGGCCAACAACATCTTGTTTTCTACTGGTGATACCTCTCCCTATGCATCCAAGTATCCCCAGCCCTCCTTACTGCCTTCTCACATTGCTGGCCCATCTTTAGGTCATCTGATATGACTACCCCCAGGTCCCCTTCCATTTTTGTTGTTGTCATTATCTCACGCCCCATTGTGTACTCTTCCCCTGGGTTTTTGTTTCCCAGGTGCATTACTTTGCACTTCCTTGTATTGAATCTAAGCTGCCATACATCTGACCATTCCTCCTACCTTGCCAAGTTCCTTTTCATCCTTTCCACCCCACCTTGCGTATCAACCCTGTTGCAGATCTTTGTGTCATCTGCAAAGAGACATACTTTCCCTTCTAGTCCCTCTGCAATGTCACTTATAAAGACATTAAAAAGGACCGGCCCCCGTACTGAACCCTGCGGTACCCCACTAGTAACCCTCCTTTTATCACTGTGGACTCCATTTACTATTACCCGCTGTGTCCTGTTGTCCAACCAGTATTTTACCCAGGCTACCACCCTGGGACCCACTCCCAGGCTGGCTAATTTGTTTATTAATCTTTTGTGCGGGACTGTGTCAAATACCTTGCTAAAGTCTAGGTAGGCCATGTCCACAGCCCCTCCCTGGTCTACTGCTTTGGTCACCCAGTCAAAGAAATCAATTAAATTTGTCTGACATGACCTTCCTGCTGTGAATCCATGCTGCTTTGGGTCTTGTGCCCCACTGGTCTCTAGATACTCAACAGCCATGTCTGCTATTCCTGAGCCTATCACAGTACATCCGCTTAAATGTGAAATGCCTGCTCTGCCTGAACCCATCACAGTATCATCTACATACATGTGCCATGCCTGCTCTGCCTGAGCCCAGCACAGCACCGTCTGTATAAGTGTGCCATGTCTGCTCTGCCTGTGCCCATCACAGTACCATCTGTATAAGTGTGCCATGCCTGGTCTGCTCGAGCCCAGCACAGGACCAGCTGCATAAGGGGAGGCAGTATAGCATAGTTGTTTAAGGCTCTGAGCTGCAAATCTGGTGATATCCAGCAGACCAGACCTGGGTTTGAATCCCACAGCTTCCACTTGCATACTGTGTGACCCTGAGCAAGTCATTTAATGTCCCTGTGCTCCCAGGTCACTCCTGTAAAAAAGCTTTCAGCTTAGTGTGCTACTCCTGGTTAAACAACTAAATAAAAATAAATAAATAAATAAGTGTTCCATGCCTGAACCATTCACAGTACAGTCTACATAAGTGTCAGATATTTTACTGTGAGATAAACAAAGTTGTCATTACAAAACAAACATAATACAAATTGTTTCATACATAACTACAAAAATATTAAAAACAATCGCTAAAATTTCATCTTATTGTGTGTATATCTTTAAATTAATAATTAAATCATTTTCTGTCCTTCTAATCCTCATACCTATTGTACAATATATTTATCATTTAATATTCATTTAATTTTCCATGTTGCACATACCCTTATCCTTTTTCCCCTAGCATTATTTCCCTTGAATCATTTTGCACAATTCTCCCTAGCCAGATCTTCCTTCTCCTAGTACCAGGATACTTACATTGGCTTATACGAGTCAGTCAGTATTTCAGCAGAGCTCCCTCTCAGATTACTTAAACTGCAATTAGGCAGCTTTTAAAGAGACAGTACACAGAGGCTATACAGGCTCTGGTAATCACATTTAAACTGCTAAAATGCAGGACACCAGCCTGGCAGTGAGCATTTAGGCAAGCTCAAGGAAGACTTTTTGGGAACCCCCATTTGTAGGGGGATACATATAGATCTGTATTTCTCTAAAAGGTGTAACTAGACTTTCAGCCAAGCTACTCAGAAGGCCATATGGTCTAATGATGTTTTCTAAAATATGTAATCCAGGACATATGAACCCCCTATGCATATATGTTATGGTTTCTTCTAAGCATATTCGAGACAATCTTGTTTTATTCATACCAAAGACTTTTAACCAATATACTGCTAGCCTCTGTTCTAAACAGCACCTTACTGGAAGCTGTCCCAACTCCAGCCTAGTTAAGGCGGAAGAAGCCCCTAATGGTAAACCCAATATTCGTTTATAGAATTTATTCATTGTTACCTCCAATCCCTTTGATTCACTCCCACCCCAAATTCCTGCCCCATACCAATCAATCAATAATTCAATCGATAAAAATCTTTATTTAGCCAGGTGAACACCATTGAGCAAGCTCATTTTTGAGATGGACCTGGGCAAGATACATGAACAATACATAAAGAGGAATGCCAATTATAGAGTCATTACATGGAATAGGGATTACACACAAGAGGTTAATAACAGCACTAGAATACATTTATAAAATAAGACAGAAAGTTAAATACCATGTACTACCGAACTTGTGCTACAAAAGATACAGGGCAGGATTCACAAAAGAGATGCACCAGGTGCAAGTGAGATGCGCCGGTGCAAATAGGATGCGCCTACCAAACAGCGAGCGATTCACAAAGGGATGCACCATGGAATGCTCCATGAGCAACCCCACTGTGAATTGAGTGGAAAGGGAAGGGTGCAAGTGGAGATGCACCAGCACATCCAGGATGCACACAACCACCCAAGGGAGCAGCACAGTGAATACGGAGCAAGCCAGCAAGGCAAGTGCCTGACCAGCGGCACCTAGCTTACGCTTTGGATGATGGCTTGTTGCACCAACTTCTGCACTTATTGTTTCGTCTTCTGTCCTGTCATTTGTTCCTCTTGTTTTCCTTGTATTAAATGCATCAGTGTTTTTACCTAGGTGACATTGTGCCTACAGTAACCTGTATTTTTGCTCAGTATTTACAAAGGAAGAGGGGGAGGTACCTAAAACAAACAGTAGAAACACTCTGGATACAGAAGTTGATACCAGCCCATTTACAGAAGAAAGGGTTCTGAAAGAACTCTAAAACTGAAGGTGGACAAAGCAATGGGGCCTGATGGGATTCATCCCAGAATTCTGAAAGAACTAAGGGTAGAACTAGTGACATCACTGACTGCCCTCTTTAACAAATCATGGGAGGATGGGGTGGTACCCGAGGACTGGAGGAGGGTAGATATGATTCCCCTTCACAAAAGTGGGAGCAAGGTAGAAGCAGGAAACTACAGACCTGTTAGTTTAACCTCAGTGGTAGGAAAAATGATGGAATCACTTCTGAAGGAAAGAATTGTCCAGTATCTAGAGGCCAGAGGCACAGGACCCAAGGCAGCATGGATTCACAGTGGGAAGGTCATGCCAGACAAATATGATAGATTTCTTTGACTGGGTGACCAAGTAGTAGATCAGGGAGGGGCTGTGGACATGGCCTACCTAGATTTTAGCAAGGCATTTGACACAGTCCCACACAAAAGATTAATATACAAGTTAGCCAGCCTGGGAGTAGGTCCCAAGATGACAGCCTGGGTAAAGAATTGGCTGGAGAATAGGACACAGAGAGTAATAGCAAATGGAGTCCACTCTGAAGAAAGGGGGGTTACTAGTGGGGTACCACAGGGTTCATTATTAGAACCGGTCCTCTTCAGTGTTTTTATAAGTGACATTGCAGAGGGACTGGAAGGAAAAGTATGTCTCTTTGCAGATGACACAAAGATCTGCAACAGAGTTGATGCACAAGGTGGGGTGGAAAGGATGAGAAGGGACTTGGCAAGGTTAGAGGAATGGTCAAATGTATGGCAACTTAGATTCAATGCTAAGAAGTGCAAGGTAATGCACATAGGAAACAAAAACCCAGGGGAAGAGTACACAATGGGGGGTGAGATACTAACAACAACAAAAATGGAAAGGGACCTGGGGGTAGTCATATCAGATGACCTAAAGGTGGGCAAGCAATGTGAGAGGGCAGCAAGGAGGGCTGGGGGGATACTGGGATGCATAGGGAGAGGCATCACCAGTAGAAAACAGGAAGTTATCTCCTCTGTACAGACAGTTGGTGAGACCCCATCTGGAGTACTGTGTGCAGTTCTGGAGACCCAATCTCCACAAAGACATAGACAGGATGGAAGCTGTCCAGAGGAGGGCAACTAAAATGGTGCAGGGTCTGCACGGAAGACATATGAAGAGAGACTTAAGGAGCGTAATATGTAAGCATCGAGAAAGGAGGGAGGGGGGACATGATGAAACTTTCAATTACCTCAAGGGAATCAACAAAGTCCAAGAGGTAGCATCTTTCAAAAAAAGGGGTGTGCAAGAACAAGGGGGCACAATCTGAAGATGGGGGGGGGGGGCAGCTCAGAGGTAATTTAAGGAAGTATTTTTTCACAGAGAGGGTTGCGGATGCGTGGAACGGCCTTCCGGAGGAAGTTGTGGAGTCAAAAACAGTGGTGGAATTCAAGCATGCATGGAACAGTCATAAGGCAATTCTAGGGGGTGAGGGTAGGAAGAAGTAGGCTGCTGGTTAACTAGGATCTGCAGCTTATCCAGTAGGTAGGGAAATGGGCAGACTGGGTGGGCCAAGCGGTCCTTATCTGCCGTCAAATTCTATGTTTCTATGTTTCTATGTACGTAAGTTGTACTGAATGTAATCCTCCTCCCACTGTATAATTATGTTAATTGTATCTCACTTGATAACCTGCGTGTCATCCGGTTCCCCATTCCCCCTCCCCCCAGGTCGCACCGGGAGACGAGCAGCTTGTTGCACAGCGTGCCTTTCCTGCTGAAACATTTCGATAAATAAATAAATATGGGAGCAACAGGGGACATAGGAGAGAGGAACACAAGACCAATGGGACACACCAGGGAGGCCAAGGGCACAACAGTGGCCAAAACAGGCACAAAACTGAGACAGAACACAGAGAACAACACACAGAGGCCCAGGTCATAACCCACACAGACCCATGGCAGGCACACAGAACAGGCACACTGTGCCCGACATTGTGCCACACAACAGCGTGCAAATGCAAAGAGCACGGTGAAGGCCACTGGATAAGGCCAACACCACAGGTGGCCACGACTGTGGCCATGTGGGGGGGATACACAGGGTGACACCATGCCATACAATGGGCAGCACACCATGCCACCACAGTGCCACACAGCCAGGCCAGATCTCCAACCACAGGACACCGCACACAGACCCACAGACCAATAGTGCAGCACTGCAATGTATGCAGGCCACAAGCAGTGCACACACAGACCAGGGACATGGGCAGCAGGGCATGAGGCCCATGCACATGCCATGGCAACGGTGGGACCACACGGATGGGGGGGGTCGCAAGGGGAAAGGAGACCATACAGAGCCGGGGGCACATAGGGTCGTGGCACCAAGGGGACAGTGTAGAGCCCCTGACAGTACACAATCCCAGGATCATGGAACAGTGAATGACCACAGGCACCATGTCAAAGATTCAAACAATTTATAGAAATAACATAATAAACAGTAACAGAAACTATGTACACATATCAATACAAAAGGGACAGGGTGTGAGGGACTATATACATGAACAGGTGGGCAAAAGGAGGGAAGGGACAGGGACAGCAACATAGGTAGGAAAGGTGGGGGAAACAGCGGGCTATATACAACCGAGAAAGGCATGGACAAGGAAGAGGGATACAGGTGTGGCCATGCACCTCTGCTCCCCAACCCCACATGGCCACATGCTAGCAGGAGACGGAGTATGGCCCCTATGGTGTGATGAAGCCACCCCAGCGTCCTGTGGATGGGCCTGAGTGACCCCTGGATGGCCTGTTGTATCCTCTGGTCCGGGTCCCATTGCCGGTCCAAGGCATCTCCACCACCAGCCGCTGCATGACGTTCCAAGGGACCTGCAGCAAGGACACAGAGAACACATACTAAGGCTCATGGCTAACACACAACTCCCACCGAGCAGCAGCCCACCCCACCAGACAGACAATGCACACACGGTCGCCACCTACCTGCTCTCAGACGGCCACCATGTTGAGCTCCAGCTGCAGCCCCCTGATGTCTCGCCTCAGCGGCCTCCGTGGCCCACCGTCTAGCCTCCAGCCATGCAAGACACAACAGACAGATACCACCATGAGTAGACACGTTATTGCACAAACCCACCCCAACACCAGTGTGGGCATGTAGTGTTGGTGTACACAGCCAGTGCAACACTGGTGACTGGTCATGCAGTCCACAGCTGTGCACAGCAGCTGTGCCTGAACCCCCAAAGTGCCCTGGCCTGGTTATGCACCACACACGGTGGTCCCACCCCATGTGCGACACAGTGTACCTGTCACACACACACACACACACACACACACACACACACACACACACACACACACACACACCACTGCAGATAGCCCACCCCATGTAGCATGCATGACAGGCCACCACAGGGCAGGTGCAGCCACAGCCATGTGTGCGTGTTGGGGAGTGCCCATGTGAGTGTGATGTTGTGATGTGATGTGATGTGACCCATCCCTACCCCACATGCGCCTGTGTTGCACACGTACATGCGTAAGCTACCAGATCGTGGAACTGCACCCCTACATGCACACTTACACAGCCGCTGAGGATGGGGCCTGTCCCTCCGGCCAATGTCACCATAACAGTGCCTGCACTGTTCTCTGGTGCTGGGACCCTTGTGTGCCGCACCAGCCACTGGGCAATGGTGGCCCACACCTGTGCCCTGGGCACCTGTAGGTCCTCACTCCCAAAAAGCTGCCCCTCCACACACAGCACCAGGGTCACCAGGTGGAGCAGCTCCACCTCGGACCAATTCATGGCCCGTGGTCCAGTCCTTCATGCCCTTGGCATCCCCACAGCAGAAACAGCACACAGTTGCAATCAATGTATGAGCAGCTGAAGTGCAAAATGGCACCACATGCGCCACTAGGCCACGTGCATGCCACTGCAAACAGCAGCATCAAGCGCGATTGGTCCATCATGTGCCCACAGGCGCATGTGCAATGCGCAATGTTATGACAGGAATGTGGGGTCTTGGGTCATGACCGGATCAGGCATGCTCAATGCGTAGCCATCTACCATGTTATGAGGGGCAC
Source organism: Neoceratodus forsteri (assembly GCA_016271365.2). NCBI lineage: Eukaryota > Metazoa > Chordata > Ceratodontiformes > Ceratodontidae > Neoceratodus > Neoceratodus forsteri. Next base: position 12,861,262 of record CM057458.1, read on the forward strand.
GCACTATAGCACATAGCACCTGTGATGCATGGTAGCACAATGTTGCGCAATGGCATGTAATGCGCAATCCGTGTACAACAACTGACAACTGTCACAATGAGCACCATGCAGGGGGACATGAATGCACAGACAGACTGCACCACACAACGTGCAATGTGCACCATATGCATGTCTGCAATGCAAGTGTCAGAACAATAGCGCAACTGTGATGCTGTGCCATGGGTACAATGCACAGCACATGCATGCTGCATGCGGTGAAGCATTTACGCCCCATTCAAGAAGATGCCCCGAATGCACCATGCATGCGTGGGTAATGCGCCATGTAGAGATGTGCCCAACTCAGCAGATGTGCCGTGCTGATTGAGATGAGCTGAGGGCAATTATGCAATTCACAGACAATGCTTCCAAACTAGCCTAATAATGTATTCAGGGGCATCTCAGCTGTTTAGCATCTCATTATCACTGCCCCAGTCCTCATTTGCATGCCCTGAGCCATAAATGCTCCCAACTCAGCCCACACTGAGAATAGGTGACTGAGAGGATTTACAGCCTTGACGGTGAGTACAGTTTTATTTCTACATGTATTACAGCAGGTCTTGTGGACTGGGTAAGTGCACTAGTCAACTGCTGCCTAGATTCAAGCATGATCCAGGGGAAGGGGATACAGATGGCTGCCACAGGACTGTAGTATAGAGCCATCCATGTGTGTTCAAGGCCAGTATCAGTGTAGTCAATCCACATGATGAACCTGGCTATGGACAGCCTGTCACCGGCCCACCATGTGCAGGAACACTTGTTGGGAAACATAATGTGCCACACACTGTCCTACAGGCCGCACAAGTGGGGGGGAAATGGTGGCCGATGTGCCTGCACCAACAGTGAGGTGTGCATAGTGTGAGTGATGGGCAGCCAGCTGCACGTGTAGCTGGACATGCATCAGGTGGCAAGGCCTTGGTCTTGCAGCTGTCCATGGTGGGTTCGCTGTACACACTGGATGTAGAACTGACCGCCACAACACTCCATGCACCCCGACACACGTACAATGCCTGCAGACTCTGTCTGACAGGTGCTGGTGTGGCTGAATTCACCCACTGTATGTCGATAATGGGCACACGGGAATCTACCTGAGCATGGCTAATGCCTGTCTGTACTCCCCCACAGAAACCACTATGTCAGGAGGCAACAGTGCCACCAGCCAAAGGTGGTCAAACTTCACGAAGGAAGAGGAGCAGGCCCTCATTGAAGCATACCATCTAAGGTGTGATGTACTGTCGGGCAGGGGTGGCAGCCATATGGCACGGGAGGAGGGTTGGGAGGTGGTGGCCCGTCATGTGAATGCCATAGAAACATACAACAGGACCCCCCTGGAGTGCAGGAAGCATCTGAATGACAGGAAATGGTGGGCAAAGGAGAAGGTGGCCCACATAGTGGCCTCCTTGCAGTGGACAGGGGATAGCCCGCAGGCAGATGTCCGCCTGAGCCCCAATGAGGAGCTACTTGTGGCAACCATTGCCAGATCTGCCATGCAGGGTGTCCCGGGTGGGGGGTTCCAGACTGGTGGAAGCCCATCACAGCACTGTAAGGAGCCATGTACACAACACATGTCTGGCCACGTCTGTGCCCTGGCTGCCATGCCTGTCCCATTGTGTTGTGCTGTGCGACTGTGTACCCAGGGCATGTACCATGTGTGGCGGTGGCGCATCTGTGTCCCATACCATGCTACGCTGTGCCTCACTGCCCATGCCCATGGTGGAGCATGTGATGTGCCACTGCCAGTCAGGCTGGTGGGACATGCACACTGTTGGTTGGGCCTGTCATACCATTGCCACACGTGGTATGATGTGCTAAGGCCTATCACCTCACAGTACCAATCACAGCAGGCGCATGGCTGCAGCAGCATTGTAGGCACTGCACAGCCGTGCCGGGGACTGTCATGTGCAACCATGGCACTACACTGTGACACACTGTACATTTCTGTGTGTTTGCATGTATGTATGCCAATGTAAATTCCAGTGCACCATGTTCTCCCTTCTTCTTTTCACAGCTCCATCATGCCTCACAGGTGCAGCTGTGGGCACAGCTGCACAGGATGCCCTAGCAGGCGATGATGCATGCACGTCACTCAGGGCTGTGGTCACTGTGTTGGATGGTGCTGTTCCCGGACCATCCACAGCACCAGCCCCACCTGACCCAGCTCCAGTGGTGGCAGACCCGTCAGACCACTTGGCTAATGCCACCAGGGCAGCCGGCGATAACACCACATGGCTGGAGGGTCTGCTGGGATTGTCTTATTATGACCCTGCAGATGCAGCGGACATTGTTGACACCCTTCTTGTGCTTGCATCTGGCACACAGGGGACATACAGCGATGTCCCTGTGGATGATGACACCACCCAGATAGAGGTGGACACGGCCAATAGTGGGACACGCAGCACACAGGTACCTGTGCAGGTGGCCCCTGACACCACTGATGGCCCTGCTGCACATGGCATGGATGCAGTGGCTGCACAGCTGTCCGTGGTAGTGGGTGCTGTGCCCCCTGCATCTGGTCCAGGTGCAGTAGCAGGGCCATCAAGGGTGTCTGGTCCAAGTGCTGCGGGACACACACAGGCACTGTTGGAACATGACAACACCGGCTGTGGCTATGTAGTGGCTGAGCATGCCCAAGGCCCAGCCCATGCCACAGCCTGCCATGGTGCACCCGCTGCCCATGGATGCCCCAGGGCAGGCTGTATCAGCTCCCGCTCATTGGCAATGCCAACGTGACCCATCATCCGCCGACGACATGGAGGGCTATGTCCACCTCCTGCGTGAAACCAAGGAGGGGCAGGAAGCACTCCACGCACAGTTTAGGAGTCACAGGATGGTGATGGTCCTGGAGCATGAGTCTGCGGCTGCATGGTATGCCCAGATGTTGACCGAGGCACCCCTTCTGCAGGTGAGCATGACCGCAGCATTGGAGCGGATTGCAGCTGCTCTGGAGGCGGTGTGTGAATCTGTTGTGCGTCGAGGCCATCCAGCATCCAGACGGACACCCAGGAGCACCTCCCACTCACCCAGGCAGTGGTGTCAGGAGGACCCATTGCTGCTAATGCCATCACCACACGTCATAATGCCCAGTGTCCCCGGCCCAGACATGGCTCGCTGGGCCACCATGCCAATGAGTATCCATTCACGGTCTCATTGCAGTACCCCTACAAGGATGCTGGATACACCCCCTGTGGCTGGTGGTGCTGCAGCTGCATCCACCGGTCATGGCAGAGGCCACCCACATGTCCATGGTGGCTGTGGTCCCACCCTGTGATGTCCAGGTCACCATTCCAATAGCAGCTGCATGTTCCACCACTGTGTCCCACATGTCTGGATGACAATGCCTGGAGTGGCATGTGTGGCAGGCACCTGCCACAGTGCACCACCATCGTGGGCCCCCTGGGCAGTAGTACCTACGTGTCTGTGTGCACTGCAATTGTGCCATGTGGCATGGGTGTGATGAGTGTGGTCAAGTGTTTGCTGCATCTATGTGCCAGCTGCAGTGCACACTGATTGATTCCATCACTGGCACAGTTATGGTGGTACATGTGTGTGTTGTGAGGTGTGGGTGTTGTGAGGTATGTGTGTGTGTGCGTGTGCCTTTGTAGGGCTCTTTGTGTGCTGTCCGGTTTCCACCATGCAATGCATGGCTGTGTCTACCTGTTGTCACCACTGTGCACCTCCCAGATACATACCTCCGATACTCTCCTGCGGTTCCTAAAATGCTCCTCCACCAGCATGCTTCTGTACTGCCTCACCTGTACAGTCAGCCGTAGGTCCCGGTGGCCCATTGATGGTCCAGTGTTGGGGCCCTGTGGTGCTGCGTCATCCTTACCACTCTTCTCCTCCACAGAACTGTCGCCCTCACCGACCTCCGACAGGTATCCCACAGTCAATGGCCATGTTGTGTAGCATACAACAGGCCAGGAATATGAGACAGTCCTTCTCAGGGCTATACTGTGGGGCCCCACCCGACCGGCAAAGGCACTGTACGCACATCTTCAACATGCCAAAGATGCACTCGATGATGGTGTGCGTAGCAGTGTGTGCCTCATTATAATGCTCCTCCACCTCTGTTCTGGGTCATCAGATGGGGGTGAGGAGCCAGGGCCTCAGTGGGTATGCGGCATCACCTGTGGGGGAATAAGGGTGGCTTTTAGTACAGTGGTCACATGTGCAGTGTGTCCCCACTCCCTGCTCCATTCTGCACTGGTGTGTGTGTGCCGAGCATCCACCACTGCCTGTGCCTGTCCCTTCCCTGCATTCTTACCCCCAACTCCACCTGCTGTTGCTGGGCCTGTGCCTGTTGTTGGTCCCAGGCCACCAATACCATTGGGGTCACACATGCCATGCCCAACATTGCCCTGCTAGTGTGCATTACAATGCTGCCCGCTGTCTGCTTGTGTTGTGCATGTCCCTACCACACATGCCCCACATGGCACTGCACCACACATTCCATATATTGCACATGTGCCTCTCTGTACCTGCTGGCGTCTGCCTGCACAGTACCATCTAGAGAACTATGCCATGCCTCTTCTGCTCGAGCCCAGCACAGTATCATCTACATTACTGTGCCATGCCTGCTCTGCTCGAGCCCAGCATAGTATCATCTACATAAATGTGCCATGCCTTCCCTGCCTGGGCCCAGCACAGTACTGTCTGCATACATGTGCCATGACTGCTCTGCCTGAGTGCAGCATAGTAACAGCTACAGAAGTCTGCCATGCCTGTTTGAGCCCAGCACAGTATCATCTACATAAGAGTGTCAGGCCTGCTCTGTTCGAGCCCAGCAGAGTATCGTCTATATAAGTTGCGCCATGCCTGCTCTGCCTGAGCCCAGAACAGAATCATCTGCATAAGTGTGCCATGCCTGCTCTGATCAAGCCCAGCACAGTATCATCTACATAAGTGTGCCATGCCTGCTCTGCCTGAGCCCAGAACAGTACTGTTGGCATAAGTGTGCCATGTCTGCTATGCCTGAATGCAGCACAGTACCATCTACATAACTGTGCCATATCTCCTCTGCTTGGGACCAGAACAGAATCATCTGCATAAGTGTGCCATGCCTGCTCTGTTCGAGCTCACTACAGTATCACCTGCATAAGTGTGCCATGCCTGCTCTGCTCAAGCCCAGCACAGTATCATCTGCATAAGTGTGCCATGCCTGCTCTATTCAAGCCCAGCACAATATCATCTACATAAGTGTGAAATGCCTGCTCTACTCAAGCCCATCACAGTATCATCTACATAAGTGTGCCATGCCTGCTCTGTCTGAGCCCAGCACAACACTGTCTACATAAGTGTGCCATGCCTGCTCTGGTCAAGCCCAGCACAATATCATCTACATAAATGTGCCATGTCTGCTCTGCTTGAGCCCAGAACAATACTGTTGGCATAAGTGTGCCATGCCTGCTCTGCCTGTGCCCAGAACAGAATCATCTGCATAAGTGTGCCACGCCTGCCCTGCCTGAGCCCAGCACAGTATCGTCTACATAAGTGCCATGCTTTCTCAGTTTGAGCCCAGCACAGTACCATCTAGATAAGTGTGCCATGCCTGCTCTTCCTGAGCACAGAACAGTACCATCTACAGAACTGCTCCATGCCTGCTCTGCTCGAGCCCAGCACTGTATCATCTACATAAGTGTGCCATGCCTCTCTGCCTGAGCCCAGCACAGTCCTGTCTGCATACATGTGCCATGACTGCTCTGCCTGAGTGCAGCATAGTACCATCTACAGCAGTCTGCCATGCCTGTTGTGCTTAAGCCCAGAACAGTATCATCTACACAAGAGTGCCAGGTGTGCTCTGTTCATGCCCAGCACAGTATCATCTACGTAAGTGTGCCATTCTTGCTCTGCTTGAGCCCAGCACAGTATCGTCTATATAAGTGAGCCATGCCTGCTCTGCCTGAGCTGAGCACAGTATCCTCTACAGAAGTGTACCATGCCCGCTCTGCTCGAGCCCAGCAGAGTGTCGTTTACATAAATACCATGCCTGTTCTGCATGAGCCAGCACAGTACCATCTACATAAGTGCCATGCTTGACTTGCTCAAGCCCAACACAGTATCATCTACATAAGTGTGCCATGCCTACTCTGCCCAAGAGCAGCACAGTATCAGCTCCATAAGTCTGCTCTGCCCGAGCCCATCAGAGTACTATCTGCATAAGTGTGCCATGCCTGCTCTACCTGAGCCCAACACAGTATCATCTACATAAGTGTGCCATGCCTGCTCTGCTTGAGCCCAGCACAGTATCATCTACATAAGTGTGCCATACCTGCTCTGCTCGAGCCCAGCAGAGTGCCGTTTACATAAATACTATGCCTGCTCTGCATGAGCCAGCACAGTACCATCTACATAAGTGCCATGCTTGACTTGCTTGAGCCTAGCACAGTATCATCTACATAAGTGTGCCATGCCTGCTCTGTTTATGCCCAGCACAGTACCACCTACATAAGTGTGCCATGCCTGCTCTGTTCGTGCCCAGCACAGTACCACCTACATAAGTGTGCCATGCCTGCTCTGTTCGTGCCCAGCACAGTACCACCTACATAAGTGTGCCATGCCTGCTCTGTTTGTGCCCAGCACAGTACCACCTACATAAGTGTGTCATGCCAGCTCTGCCTGAGCTCAGCACAGTATCATCTACATAAGTGTGCCATGCCTGCTCTGCTCGAGCCCAGCAGAATGCCGTCTACATAAATACCATGCCTGCTCTGCGTAAGCCAGCACAGTACCATCTACATAAGTGCCATGCTTGACTTGCTCGAGCCCAGCACAGTATCATCTACATAAGTGTGCCATGCCTGCTCTGTTCGTGCCCAGCACAGTACCACCTACATAAGTGTGCCATGCCTGCTCTGTTCGTGCCCAGCACAGTACCACCTACATAAGTGTGCCATGCCTGCTCTGTTCGTGCCCAGCACAGTACCACCTACATAAGTGTGCCATGCCTGCTCTGTTCGTGCCCAGCACAGTACCACCTACATAAGTGTGCCATGCCTGCTCTGCTCGAGCCCAGCAGAGTGCCGTTTACATAAATACCATGCCTGCTCTGCGTAAGCCAGCACAGTACCATCTACATAAGTGCCATGCTTGACTTGCTCGAGCCCAGCACAGTATCGTCTACATAAGTGTGCCATGCCTGCTCTGCCTGAGCTTACCACAGTATTGTCTACATTTATTTATTTATTTATTTACGAGATTTACCAGGAAGGCATACTGAGCAACATGCTCAATTCCAGATGCGACCTGGGGGCTTAGCCCAGTACATGTCAATAGTAGAACATTTAAATACAGAAATATCACAAGCAGGAAGGTAAAAATACAGACAGAATACTTGTCACAGAATACAGAAATGAAAAATAGCGAACATTGTCTGTGATATCAAACAGAGTAGTACAGTTTTGGATAAACACAAGCAGGAAGGTAAAAATACAGGCAGAATACATATCACAACCAGGAGTACTCCTGCACAAATTATGGGTACTTAGTAGTGGGCGGCAGCATTTTAGCATAAGCAGCTGGAGGAGAAGTGTGCCTGGAGTAGTCTGTTGTGTTGACTGGGAGTTTGTGCATGTCTGATGGGGGCTGGAAGGCCATTCCATATCTGGGGGATCCTGTATTTGAAAGCTGACTGTCCTTTGGTAGTGCGCATTAGTGGGAAGTGTAGAAGTCTGGGGTCAGTGCCTCTTAAGGAGTACACAGGGGTAGGTTGTTGAGATAAAGTAGAAACAAGGTAGGGAGGGAGGGAGTGAGTCCAGAATTTGGCAGCAAGCCTCGCACAGTTTATTTGTCTCCGGTCATGGAGAGATGGCAGGGCTAGGGAGCTGTATAACGTACAGTGGTGGGTGGATGGGGGAGTCTAGGATGAAGCGGCAGAAGGAGTGGAACAGGGTGTCTAGACTTGTCAGTGTAGATGCAGAGGCAGTGGAGATACTATGTCACCGTAATCCAGAACTGGGAGTATCATTCTTTGTACTATGGCAAGCCTTGTTTCCTTGGGGAGGCATGTTTTGTTACGGAAGAGAGCCCCCAGTTTAGGGAGCAGTTTCTTGTGCAGGGAGTCAATGTGGGAGGCAAAATCTAGGTGTTGGTCAAGCCAGATGCCCAGATATCTATAGCTAGTGCATTGTTCGAGATGTGCCCCTTGGAGGGTAATGAACGGGGGACAGGGTGTTTGGTGGGAGAGTCTTTGACGGAGCCAAAAGTAAGCTTACACAGTCTTTGTTGGGTTAAGAGATAGCTGATTTGACATGAACCAGTGTTGGATGGCTGTGAAATCCTCCTGTAGGAGAGATGCCACACTGCTAGTTGAGGGACCAGAGGCGTACAGAACAGTATCATCAGCACACATTTGGATGGAAGAGTGGGAGCGTGCTGCAGGGAGGTCATTTAGAAATATAGAGAAAAGTGTCGGTCCGAGGACAGACCCTTGGGGGACACCTGAAGTGACTGGGAGGGGGTTAGAGGTGTGCGTGGTCATTTTGACCACTTGCATCCTTCCTGCTAGGTAATCTCAGAACCATTCTATAGCTGGGTGGGCTATCCCAGCTGCCGAGTAAAAAAGGAAGAGGAGGAGTCCAGGTAATGAGTAAGTTGGGACAGGACTATTCTCTCCTGAAGTTTTGCCAGAATAGGGAGGAGGGAGATAGGTCGATAGTTGCTTGGGGATGATGGGTCACTGCCTTTAGGGAGGGGTATGACAGTGGCCATTTTCCAAGCCTTTGGTACCTTGCCCAGTGAGAAGGAGAGGTTGAGGAGTGCGGCCAGGGGGAAGGCTATTGCAGGGGCCGATAGTATTAGCATTTTAGCATCCAGGGAAGCTGGGCATTTACCTTTGTTCAGGTTTAGTGCACGCAAGGAGTGGAGGACTTCTACTGGGGAGACTGCTTGGAAAGAGAAAGGAGGGGCTGCGGGGTGAGTGCTAGGGGAAGAGGTGTGGGGGTGGGCTGGGGACTGCATGCTCCAGAGAGAGGATATAAGTTTGTCACAGCAGCTGGAGAAATGAGTGTTGAAAGCTTCGGCGTCACTGCTTGGGTCAGAGATAATGGAGCCATTTACAAGTAGCGTTGGGGAGGGGTGGTTGGGTTGGGGGAGAGATCAGGGATTTGAGGGATTTCCAAAAGTCTATGTGGTGATTAGATTTATTACTAAAGGTAGATAGGAGTAGGACTTTTTTGCTAGGCGTATGGTATTTGTGCAGGCATTTCTTAGGGCTCTGTAATTTGTAAGGGAGGCTTGGGAGCCCAATTTCTTATAGGCTTTCCAGGCAAGGTCCCTGGAGTGGCATATCTTAATTATGTCAGCTGTGATCCAAAGGAGGTGCGCCCTCTAACTCTTTTAGGTACGCAGAGGAGCGTGCTTGTCCCAGATTTTAGGAAGCTGGATTGAAATGCTGCAGGCAGCGCCAATGGAAGAAGCCTTGGTGATAAAGGACCAGTTCACCCTTCTAAGGTCAGCTAGGAGGGAATTTAGGTCCAGGGAATTGTACGACCTGGTGCGTAGCGTCTTTGGCGGTGGGGGAGGCTGTGTACCTTCCTGATCAGGTATATTATGTGGTGATCACTAATGGCGTCAGGAAGTAGCCCAGATTCAAGGATTCGATGCGGGTGCGTGGTGAGGGCCCAGTCCAAGAGGGTGTGCTTTTTAGACTTATGGTTGAGTCTGGTGGGCTCGCTTATGAGTTGTTTGAGGTTTAGAGCTTTTATTTTTGTTTTCAGGTGTAAGCATGCTATGAATGCTCCGCCTGAGCCCAGTTCCATACTGTCTGCATAAGTGTGACATGTCTGCTCTGCCTGAGCCCAGCACAGTACCGTCTACATAAGTGTGCTATGCCTGCTCTGCCTGAGCCCAGCACAGTATCATCTACATAAGTGTACCATGCCTGCTCTGCTCGAGCCCAGCACAGTATCATCTACATAAGTGTGCCATGTCTGCTCTGCCTGAGTCCAGCACAGTATCATCTACATAAGTGTGCCATGCCTGCTCTGCCTGAGCCCAGCACAGTATCATCTACATAAGTGTTCATGCCTGCTCTGCCTGAGCCCAGCACAGTATCATCTACATAAGTGTACCATGCCTGCTCTGCTCGAGCCCAGCACAGTATCATCTACATAAGTGTGCCATGTCTGCTCTGCCTGAGTCCAGCACAGTATCATCTACATAAGTGTGCCATGTCTGCTCTGTCTGCGCCCAGCACAGTACCGTCTGCATAAGTGTACCATGCCTGCACTGCCTGAGCCCAGCACAGTACTGTCGGCATAAGTGTGCTATGCCTGCTCTGCCTGAGCCCAGCACAGTACCATCTACATAAGTGTGCCACGCCTGCTTTGCCTGAGCCCAGCACAGTACCGTCTACATGAGTGTGCCACGCCTGCTCTGCTTGAACCCAGCCCAGTATCATCTGTATGTGTGCCATTACTGCTCTGCCTGAGCCCAGTACAGTAATTTTTGTATGAGTGTGCCATGCCTGCTCTGCTCAAACCCAGCTCAATACCATCTTCATAAATGAGCCATGCCTGCTCTGCCTGAGCCCAGCACAGTACCATCTGAATAAGTGTGCCATGCCTGCTCTGATCGAGCCCAGCACAGTATTGTCTACATAAGTGCCATGCCTGCTCTGCCTGAGCCCAGAACAGTATCACCTACATAAGTGTGCCACACCTGCTCTTCTCGCGCCCAATACATTATCATCTGCATAAGAGTGCTGTGCCTGCTCTGCTCGAACCCAGCGCAGTACCGTCTACATAACTGTGCCACATTTGCTCTACCTGAGCCCAACACAGTACTGTCTACATAAGTGTGCCATACCTGCTCTGCTCGAGCCCGTCAGAGTATCATCTACATAAGTGTGCCATGCCTGTTCTGCCTGAGCCCAGCACAGTACCATCTACATAAGTGTGCCATGCCTACTCTGTTTGAGCCCAGCACAGTTTTGTTTTGATCTCTAAATTTTTCTGTCCAACCCATAATGAGGCAACCAGCAGTATCAGTCAAGCCTTTCCATTGTGATATTGAAGCATGCTAACATGACTTTGTCAGGGGATGGAAGTACAGTAAGTGGTTTGTCACATCTAGTATATCACCTCCTCCTTCCTGCTGTCCTAGCAGTCATACACTGGGCTGTTCAGCAGGCCGGACCTGAGAGTCGAAGCCACCTGGTCTGGCCTGGCTTAACTGCGTTGGCCAGAACTGTCTGGCTATTACTGGACCAACCCGATTCTGATCCATTTTTCATTTATTAAAATTTTTGACCAAGATAAGCTGGCTGAGCTGGGAAACCAGGACATTTCCAAGGAGGAGGAGGAGTCACAGAGGAAGATGAGCAATAAAATATCAGTGCACCAAAAACGGTAAAACGAGATTGTAGCCATATTCATTCTTAGAAAGGAGGAGTCGCTGGATAGTTTGATACCTTTTACTGGAACAACATATGTCTTGTACAAAGATGGTATATTACACAAGTCCCGAATGTTTCTGTGCTATATCATCTTTGTACAAGACATATGTCGGTTCAATAAAAGGTATCAAACTTTCCAGTGACTCCTGTTTACCAAAAACAATTTAAATATGTAATAATCAGGGATGTAGCAAGTACCTCCTGATAGTAGTGCAAGAGATATCGTAGGGAATATACAAGACAAGGGAATCTGACAAGCTAACAAAGCAGAACTCGCACTCTCAGTTCGAGAAGTGTCCGTATGTACTGCAGCACAGATATCTTTCCAAAGACTGGGCAGTGTACAAGAGAAACGTGCTTAGCAGAGAGCCTTTGAAATGTTTAGAATCAGCCTAGGTTGCTTTTCAGAGTGCAGTAGTGCATATCGGGACCGCCTCGAAAATGAGCTTGCTCAATGGTGTTATATGCCTGGTTAAATAAAGTTAATTGATTGATTGATTGATATCGGGGGAAGTGGGCAAGGCAAAATGGCAGAAAGAATTATAATTGTCCGGGACTGCGGAAATGCCTGGCACTAGGACTAGGCATTTTTACAGAAGGGCTTCAGAGTCCTCCTCTCCCTCCTCTGCAAGGGGGCCGGCCTAGGTTATTTTTTTAAAACGTAATATCTCTGTTAATAATTCAGCTGGTAATATGCAGTACATTGCCAACTGTCATACATACAGGAGTTAAGTTACAAGTGCCTTCTTTTCCACTTCTTACAGGACATTTGAGTTACGAAACGATTCTCACATTTCATATTTGCTGATTAATTCCATTCCTTTATCTATCATGCAATTGTCTGACTGTGAAAAGCATGTATCTTGTTTACAAAAGAAACATAAAAAGATACAAGAGAGAGAAAGAATTTCACACTGTTCATATTTATTTATTTATTAGCTTTCGGTTGCCGGGTAAGTGCATTAGGCAATATCCCTGCCTCTTTTCGGGCACGACCCAGGAGGGTACCTTATGCAAAATACAATGGTGTCGACAGGACATAGGAATCAGCAAACAAATCATGTTTAGAATAAGCCTAGGTTGCTTTTCAAAGTGCAGTGGTGCATATTGGGGGAGGCGGGTAAGGCAAAATGGCAGAAGGAATTGTAATTGTCCAGTATTGCGCAAATGCCTGGCATCAGGACTAGGCATTTTATGGAAGAGCCTCAGAGTCCTCCTCTCCCTCCTCTGCAAGTGGGCCGGCCCAGGTTATTTTTTTAAATGTAATATCTCTGCTAATAATTCAGCAGGTAATATTAATTCAGTTAACACAGCATGCAATAAACATTCTAGCAATGGCATGTCCCCTTGTGCTGCTTTTTCCCTTTCCCCTTCCTTCTCTTTCTTCCCCGGCCTAAGTTCTTTGGGCTCAAAGTGCACTCCACCTGGGGGAACTGAAGAGTGCCCTAGGACAATCCTTGGCTCAATGGCAACTTAGCAGGGTGGTTCACAATGCACAGTCTTAATAGGTGAGGCCCCTGAGAGAATTGTCACCAGGGGGAAGCATCGCTATGGCATCTCTGACAGTAGTGGCTAGGTACCATTACTCAGCTGATTGACTAGCTTGAACTTTAACCAGGTTGATTGGGTGTCTTCAGCAGGGGAGGGAGGTGGTGCTGTCACTCAATCACTCCCTGGTGTGACCCCCACTTTGAGTCCTGTGTCAAGTTTTGGAGTCAGAACTTCAGAAAGGACTTAGACAGAGTGGAGAAGGTTCAGAAGAGTGCAACTAAAATAGTGCAGGGGTTACTTCAAAAGCTGTATGATGGGAGACTGAAGGACCTCAAGGGAGGGGTATCTCTGGCAGAAGGACGGAGGTGTTGTTGCCTCTGCATAGATCGCTGGTAGGACCTCACCTAGAGTATTATGTCTAGTTCTGGAGACCACATGTCTGGAAGGAGATAAGACAGAGTGCAACCTGTCCAGAGGAGGGTAACTAAAATGCTACAAGGTCTACATCAAAAGCCCTATGAAGGGAGGCTGATGGATCTCAACATGTACACCCTAGAAAAGTGGTGAGAGAGTGGGGGTGATATAGGCCTCTAAGTACCTCACAGGGTAAACATGGTGCAGGGCGAGTTTCTTTCAAATGACAATGAGCACCAGGACCAGGGGGCATGTGATGAAGCTGGAAGGGGGAGATTCAAGAGAAATGTGAGAAAACATTTCTTTAGTGAAATGGTGGTAGACACCTGGGACAGACTGGCAGTAGAAATGGTGTGAGACAATATGCCTCTTAGACAGTATGTGTGCTCCCCTTTACAGTACAGAAGACAAGTGCTCTCTGTCAGTCCGTACAGGGCCTGGTCAAGGTGGTGAGAGGAAAGCAGTGCTCGTTGCTGCATTGGATCTGTGGCACTGGCAAAAGTGGTAAGGGGGTGGTAGTGTGGTTTGCTTGCTGCCAGCGAAGAGATAGGACCAGTAGATGCCAGGGACCACTTATGCTTGTGTGGGTACAGGGATCGTTGTGTGTGTGTGGGGTGCCACTAGACACTAGGGAATATTAGTTTTACAGGGAAGGTGATTGGGGGTTCTGGGTGCCACTAGACATCAGGGAATGATGTGTTTCTAACAGAGATGAGGATCGGAGGTTGGGGGTGTCACTAGACAACAGGGAATAATTTGTTTCTAACAGGGACAGGGACTGGAGGTCAGGGGGTGCCACTAGATGCCAGGGAATGATGTGTTTCTAACAGGGACAAGGACTGGAGATTGAGGGTGTCACTAGATGCCAGGGAATAATTTGTTTCTAACAGAGATGGGGATCAGAGGTCAGGGGCATCACTAGATGCCAGGTAATGATGTGTTTCTAACAGGCACAGGGATCAGAGGTCAGGGGTGCCATTAGATGCCAGGGAATAATGTGTTTCTAACGGTGATCAGAGGTCAGAGGTCAGAGGTGCCACTAGAAGCCACAGAATGATGTGTTTCTAATGTGGTCAGGGACTGGAGCTCAGGAGTGCCAGTAGATGCCAGAGAATGATGTGTTTCTAACAGGGACTTGGATTGGAGGTCAGGGTTGCCACTAGATGCCAGGGAATAATATATTTCTTACAGAGATATTGATCGGAGGTCAGGAGTGCCACTGAATGCCAGGGAATGATGTGTTCCTAACAGGAATGATGACCACAAGTCAGGTGGTGCCCTAGGCACCAGGAAATAATGTGTTTCTAATGGTGACAGGCATCAGAAGTCAGGGGTACCATTAGACACCTTGGAATAATGTGTTTCTAATGGTGACAGGCATCAGAGGTCAGGGGTACCACTAGATGCCAGGGAATAATGTGTTTCTAATGGTGACAGGCCTCAGAGGTCAGGGGTACCACTAGATCCCAGGAAATGATGTGTTTCTAATGTTGACAGGCATCGGAGGTCAGAAGTACCACTAGATGCAAGGGAATAATGTGTTTCTAATGGTGACAGGCATTGGAGGTCAGAGGTACCACTAGATGCCAAATAATAATGTGTTTCTAATGGTGACAGGCATTGGAGGTCAGGGGTACCACTAGATGCCAGGGAATGATGTGTTTCTAATGGTGACAGGCATCAGAGGTCAGAGGTACCACTAGATGCCAGGGAATGATGAGTTTCTAATGGTGACAGGCATCGGAGGTCAGGGCTACCACTAGATGCCAGGGAATGATGTGTTTCTAATGGTGACAGGCATCAGAAGTTAGGGGTCCCACTAGACACCAGGAAATAATGTGTTTCTAATGGTGACAGGCATCAGAGGTCAGAGGTACCACTAGATGCCAGGGAATGATGTGTTTCTAATGGTGACAGGCATCAGAGGTCAGAGGTACCACTAGGTGCAAGGGAATAATGTGTTTCTAATGGTGACAGGCATTGGAGGTCATAGGTACCACTAGATGCCAGAGAATAATGTGTTTCTAATGGTGACAGGCATCAGAGGTCAGGGGTACCACTAGATGCCAGGGAATGATGTGTTTCTAATGGTGACAAGCATCGGAGGTCAGGAGTACCACTAGATGCCAGGGAATATTGTGTTTCTAATGGTGACAGGCATCAGAAGTTAGGAATACCACTAGACACCAGGAAATAATGTGTTTCTAATGGTGACAGACATTGGGGGTCAGAGGTACCACTAGATTCCAGGGAATAATGTGTTTCTAATGGTGACAGGCATGGGAAGTCAGAGGTACCACTAGATGCCTGGGAATGATGTGTTTCTAATGGTGACTGGCATCAGAGGTCAGGAGTACCACTAGATGCCAGGGAACAGGGAATGATGTGTTTCTAATGGTGACAGGCATCAGAGGTCAGGGGTACCACTAGATGCCAGGGAATAATGTGTTTCTAATGGTGACAGGCATCAGAAATTAGGGGTGCCACTAGACACCAGGAAATAATGTGTTTCTAATGGTGACAGACATCAGAGGTCAGGGGTACCACTAGATGCCAGAGAATAATGTGTTTCTAATGGTGACAAGCATTGGAGGTCAGGGGTACCATTAGATGCCAGAGAATAATGTGTTTCTAATGGTGACCGGCATCGGAGGTCAGTGGTACCACTAGATGCCAGGGAACGATGTGTTTCTAATGGTGACGGGGATCAGAGGTCGGGGTGCCACTAGACACCGGGGAATAATGTGTTTCTAATGTGGATGAGGACTGGAGGTCAGGGGTGCCACTACATGCAGGGAATAATGTGTTTCTATTGGGGACGGGAATCAGAGGTCAGGGGTGCCACTAGGTGCCGGGGAATAATGTGTTACTAATGGGGACGGAGATCAGAGGTCAGGGGTGCCACTACATGCCAGGGAATAATGTGTTTCTAATGTGGATGAGGATTGAGGTCAGGGATGCCTTACATGCCAGGGAAAAATGTATTAATAGGGGATTCATGTTAGTAATCATGTACAAAAATATTGCAGTCAAACATTGCAGAAAAAAATAAATGTGGCAAAGCACTGCAGGACAGAACAGTGCAGGTAGCAGGCAGTAGAAGCCATAAACATCAAAGAGCACAGGACACTGGGTTCATGGGAGGGCCTAACTTCACATAGCCATCCTCGCCACTTTTGTTGAAATATACATCACAGTCTCGCATTGGGGCCTAACTGCAAAGCCAGTGCAAAGTTAGCCCCTCCAGTGTAGGACTGTGATGCATAGAACAGTGGAGTGGCCATGTGGCAGCTGTTCAAAGTTAGGCCCCCCATGTACCCTCCAATTTCCTGTGCTCTTTTGCCTCCTTGTGGCTTGTACTGCCTGCTCCCTATGCTGTTCTGTCCTGCAAGGTTTTTACCACAGTTATTTTTTTTCTGTAATGTTTTGACTGTGATATTTTGTCCCGCTATATTTTTTCTGCGATATTAACACACGTAACCCTAACAGGGACGGGGATCAGAGGTCAGGGGTGCTAACAGATACCACAGAATGATGTGTTTCTAACAGCAACAGGGACTGGTGGTCAGGGATGCCACTAGAGACCAGGAAATGATGTGTTTCTAATGGGGACAGGGACTGGCGGTCAGAGATACAACGAGATGTCAGGGAAGGATGCGTTTCTATTGGGGATGTGAATCAGAGGTCGGGGTGCCACTAGATGGCAGAGAATTATGTGTGTCTAATGGAGATGGGGATTTAAGGTCGGGGTGTCACTAGATGCCAGGAATAATGAGTTATTAACAGACAGGAATCAGAGGTCAGGGGTGCTAACAGATCCCACAGAATGATGTGTTTCTAACTGTGATAGGGATTGGAGGTCAGGGTGCAACTAGATGCCAGGGAATGATGTATTTCTAATGGGGATGGGAATTGGAGATCTGGGTTGTCACTAGATGCCAGGGAATGACGTGTTTTTAACGGTGTCAGGGATCAGAGATGAGGTGTGCCATTAGATGCTAGGGAATAATATGTTTCTAATGGGGACAGAGATCGGAGGCTTGGGGTGTCACTAGATGCCAGGGAATAATGAGTTTCTAACAGGGACAGGGATCAGAGATCAGCGGTGCCACTAATGCCAAGAAATAATGTGTCTCTAATGGGTATGAGGGTCAGAGATCAGTGTTGCTACTAGATGCCAGGGAATAATGTGTTTCTAATGGGGATGGGATCTGAGGTCAGGGTTGTCACTAGATGCCAGGGAATGATGTGTCTCTAATGGGGATGGGATCTGAGGTAATGGGTACCACAAGATGCTAGGGAATAAAGTGTTTCTAATGGGGTGGGGCTTGGAGGTCAGGGGAGTGACTAGATGCCAGGTAATAATGTATTCTAACAGGGACAGGGATTGGAGATCGGGGGTGTTACTAAATGCCAGGAAATAATGCGTTTCTAATGAGGACAGGGATCAGAGGTCAGGGGTGTCACTAGACACCAGAGAATGAGGTGTTTCTAATGGGAACAGGGGCCATAGGTCAGGGTTGTCACTAGATGCCAGGGAATAATGTGTTTCTAATGGAGACAGAGATTGGAGGTCAGAGGTGCCACTAGACACCAGGGAATAATGTGATTCTAACGGGGAGGGGGGTCAAAGGAAGAAGTGTCACTGGAAACCAGGGAATGATTTTTTCTTAGTGGGGATGGTGATCAGAGGGTGGAGGTGCCACTGGATACCAGGGAATGAGTTCTCCTGTACAGCAATGGGTGATTTGAGTGGGAAGGCAGTTGTAGGGGCACAAACCTTCCCCACTTCCCATGCAAAGGTGCCCGTAATGGGCATGCATATGGCCCCCTAGTACGTTGCATGCTCTGCGGGCCCATTTTCACGGTGCTGACAGAATATCGTGCTGGGGACTCGGCACTAACGGAATCTGGGCGCGGTCCATTGCCGCGGTGGTATGGGCTGCGTAAAAGCCCAGATCCTGTATTCAGTGCAGCGCTGCATTGACTTTGCTGCCCTGGTGTGGCCCTTGATAACTAGTCGGATAGCACAGGTGCGCTATCCAACGGAATATAGCATCCTTGGGGTCCTGAGCAAGAGCAAGCACAGTGCTAACCTTTATGCTTTCGGCCAGATTTAGTTATTATTCCAGCACTGCGTCCCTAGTGTCAGACAGGTGTCTGGGGCATATCTGACACCAAAACTGGGGACCCAATGACAGGGAGGCGTTTGGGGCATAGTCAGCACTAACACTGGGGACCCAGTGTCAGAAACAAGTAACATAATCCTGGGAATCCTTTCATTCGTGATTGACTTTCTAAATCAATCATAAAGGGGGAAAAAATAACATTGTGTTTCTGGCAGTTTTCTGACATCAGACAAGAGCACAGATGTTGGTTTGGGTTTTTTTTTCAGTTTGTGACTGACTTGAGAAAGTCAGCCACAAATGAAAAAAATGCCATGGTTTCAAGTATTTTTTCATTTGATCTGTACATGTGTGAACTTTCATTTCACGTATTTAGTGTTATAACCTTTGAGCTTATCTCACTTTAAATCGTTATAGCATAGAAACAAAATTATCTTGTTATACCTAGTGAAAGGCTTTTCCTTAGAGCAGGCACTTCCTTGGAACTGAATCTGATGAACCTGTCAGTTTTATACTACAGTTTAACTGCCTATTGTTTTCTGTTATCACCGTGCACAAAAAAATAAATAGAAAACTGGAAATTTTATTTAAATTCACTAATTAATACACTTTTAAACCACTGCACCAATTTTAGCAAACATTGCCCCAAGGCTATCCCCTTGGACTGAGACTGTGCATACCAAATTTTACAGTTCTAGGGGCTAAGTCTGGTGAGATATAACTTGCCCAAAACTCTGTTTTTAACAGGAACAATAACACAACCTTAACTTACAGATGCTGGCATGCCTGCACCCTGTCAATGATGTAGACCTTCTCCGGTCATAGAAACATAGAAAAATATAAATTGTTGGCAAATAAGGACTGCTAGGCCCATCCAGTTTGCCCGTAGGCCCCTGTGCATTGTATGTGGCCACTGATCCTATGTGATCAATGGCTTTTCATCACTCCTTCCCCTCTTAGGCTTCCCTTGTGCCTGTCCCAAGCATGCTTAAACCCCTCCACTGTGCTTGACCCCACTACCTCCTGTAGCAGCCTATTCCATGTGTCAACTACTCTGTCTGTGTAGAAAAACACTTCCTCACAAAATACCTCTTAATCTACCCCTTCCAATTTCATATTGTGCTCCCTTGCTCTAGTACTTTTTCTACATTGGAAAAACTACCCCACCTGCACACCTTTATGCCCTTGAGGTACTTGAAAGTTTCAATCATGTCCCCCTGCTGTCTCCTCTCCTCCAGTGAGTACATATAGAGGTCCCTTAGTCTCTCCTCATATGTTTTGTGGTATAAGCCCTGCACCATCTATGTTGCCCTTTCTCTGGATAGTCTCCACCATATCTATGTCCTTGGGTAGGTGTGGTCTCCAGAACTGCATGCAGTACTCCAGGTGAGGCCTTACCAATGTTTTAAACAATGGCATCACCACCTTCCACCTCCTGCTAGTGTTACCCCTGCTTATGCACCTCAGCATACCAGTGGCCCTCCCTGTTGCCTTCGTACACTGCTTTGATACCTTAAGGTCATCAGAGATGATAACCACTAGGTCTCTTTCCTCTTTAGTGTCAGTCAGTTCCTCCCCCAACCTGTAGCTCTCCCCAGGGTTCCTTCTACCCAGGTGCATTATTTTGCACGTCTTTACATTGAATATCAGTTGCCACATCTCCAACCAGCTTTCAGGCTTCTCCAGGTCCCTCTTCATTTTCTGCACCCCTTCTGGTGTATCCACCCTGTTGCAGATCTTTGTATCACCTGCAAACAGGCAGACCTTTCCTTCCAGCCCCTCTGCAATGTCACTAATGAAGACATTGAACAGGACTGGTCCAAGTACTGATTCCTGTGGTACCCAACTGGTCACCCCCCTCTCCCCAGATTGTACCCCATTTACCACCACTGTCTGTCTCCTGTCTGTTAACCAGTTCCTAACTCACCTTGTCTCCCATGCCCAGACTACCCATCTTGTTAATCAGCCTTCTATGCAGGACGGTGTTGAAGGTTTTGCTGAAATTCAGGTAGGCAACGTGTACTGCCCCCTCTCTAATTAAGTTCCCTAGTCACCCAATCAAAAAAAATTATTAGATTTGTTTGACATGACCTTCCTGCTGTGAATCCGTGTTGCCTCAGATCCTTAGCACCACTGAATTTCAAGTGTGCCACTATCCTTTCTTTCAGCAGTGTCTCCATGATCTTTCCCACCACTGAGGTGAGGCTGACTGGCCTGTAATTCGCCGCCTCCTCCCTACTGCCACTTTTGTGCAGTGGGACTACATGTGCCCTCCTCCATTCCTCTGGAATAATACCCATGATGAGTGACTCTGTGAACAGGGCTGCCAGAGGCGCTGCTAGTTCCCTCCGCAGCTCCTTTAATATCCTCGGGTGGATGCTGTCTGGCCCCATGGCCTTATCCACCTTCAGCTTTGTGAGTTATTCCAGAACTCTCTCCACTGTGAATGGACTGGTGTTCACTTCTCCCCCCCACTGCCTCTGCAACCCAACTGTGGTCCTTGACCCTCCCCCTCCTTAGTGAATACTGAGCAGAAGTATTCATTCAGTATTTCTACCTTGTCCAGATCCCCCTCCTTACACTCTCCGTCCTCCTCTTTGAGTCTCAAAATCCACCACCACCCCCCCAGTTTTTCTTCTTCCCTACTTCCCTTAGACATTCGAGGTACACTTCCCTGTCCTCCTCCCTTTGGCTCCCCTTATATTTCCTGAAACTCAGCCTTTTAGCCCTGACTTTGTTCCTCACCTCTTTGGAGAACCATAGTGGTTTTCTTCTTCTTTTCCCTTTGGCCACTATCCTATCACACTGGTTTGTTATATCCACTATGGCTCCTTTCAGTTTCTTCCATTATTTATCTACCCCCTCTACTATCTCTCCCTTCCCCAGGACTGTTTGTATACATCTACCCATTTCAGTGAAATCTGCCCTCCTGAAATCTAGTACTCTTGCCCTTGTATGGCTTGATTGAGTCCATGTCTCCATGCTGAACCACACCATGCGGTGGTCACTAGACCCCAGCTGCCCTTCCACCTGTATATCTTTGACTCTGTATCCACTGGTCCATACCAGGTCCAGAATTGACTTGTCCCTGGTTGACTCATGCACCAGCTGCCTGAATCCAACCCCCTGCAGGGATTCTAGAGTGGCTGTGCTTCTGGCTGAAACAGCCATCTGGGTGGCCCAATCCACATCCGGCACATTGAAATCCCCCAGTAGCGGGATTTCACCTTTAGTTGCCATGTCGTGTATGTTCTCCACTAGTTCCCTGTCTACTTCCTCCCTCTGTGCTGGAGGTCTATAGATCACACCAGTGTGAATTGCTGTTCCACTCTCTGGCTCCGGGGTGACTCACATTACCTCATCCTCCCCCTGTCTTTCCTGAATTTCTGTAGCCTTTATACCATCTCTGATATACAGGGCCACTCCCCCACCCTTTTCACCCTCCCTGTCCCTCCTGAACAATGTATTACCTGGTATAGTGATTTCCCAGCCATGATTTGCAGAGTGCCATGTCTCTGTTATTGCTGCTATGTCTGTCAACAAGGCCTCCAGGTCTGAAACCTTATTTCCTAGGTTACAGGCATTCTTCACCTGCCTACCCTTCCTGCCTGCTTTCACTGTTCCCATAGCCAACTTATGTTCCTGCATGTTCCCATGGGGGGGTGTTTCTAAGCCTTCTGGCTTTCTCCCCTTGGCCAGTTTAAATGCTCCCAGCTGAAGTATTTAAACTTCTCACAAAGCACAAAGGTCTTCTTCATGGACAGATCAAGCAATCAATCAAACTTTATTTAACCAGGCAAAATCATCCTTGAGCAAGCTCATTTGCAAGATGGTCCTGGGCGAGTAGGACATTAACAACTTATATTGTTGGACAAAAGATGCAGGCCATCCTTCTTATATAAGCCTGCATCTGCCCAGATCAGGCACCAGTCCCCTATGAAGCCAAAGATAGATAAATAGACAGACAGGCAGAAGATAGATAGACAGATAAAAATGTTATTTTTATACAGGAGTACTAGTCATTAGGATTATACAATTCTGTTCTCAAGACAGTCCTGTTACAATGCACTTAAGTTACTCTTAAACATGTTACATAGCATAAGACACACCATAAACAATACAAAAGTTACACTAAATACAGTTTCCCCTGCCCTCCCTTCCATACCATTCCTTCAACCAGGAGCTGAAGGTATGGATGTGGAGTGCCCTAGCTTCCCCTGTGTCCTGGACAGGAAGCACCTCTGAGAATGAGACAGAGCATACTGTCTGTTTCAGGTCCCCCCTCCCACCAACTTCCTGAAATCATCCTGGACTCTGGCTAACTCCATCCTTCTCCTGGCCAGGTCATTGGTCCCCAGGTGGACAATGACATCCAGTTGCTCCCTCCTAGCTATTGCCATAGCGATTCTATGTATCCACTTCCCATCCCTCCATGCAGTGCTTCCTGGAAGGCACTTGACCTCCCTCTCTCCCCTGCTAGGTGACCCTAACTCCACTCCCCAGACACTAGAGTCCCCCACTGGGAGAAGCTTCACCCTCCTCTGGGGTTCCCTGCTTCCCTTCCCTAAGGCTCCATCCTGGAGGACCCTTCCATCCTCCCTGGACACAGCCTTGGGTTCCTGAGTGGGGCTTCCTGTTCCTCCAAAACAGCATAGGAGTTAGTAAGTGGGATCGGTTGGGGGATGTGCTTTTGACCCCCATCCCTTACCCTCCTTGAGCCCACTATAGTCCAATTACTCCTCTTCCCCGACATCCTTTGAGGTAAAGGTAGTGGACCCAGTTGTCTCTGGGTGGGGGAGGATTCTGCTTTCAGCTTGGCCAACTCTGCTCAGAGACAGGCAACCTCCTCACTCATCCCAGAGAGGTGCCTGCAGATAGGGCAGCATTGCAGCCTCCAGAATGTCTCCCTAAAGGCCGCCGCTCCACAAACACTGCACTGCACCACTCCCATCATGTCTAATTCTGTCCTCAATCAACTGCCTGCTTATGATGTCTATTTGATATACCCCAAACATATGTTTTATTTCTGTTGTGTTTTGTTATGCTTCCTCTCTTTGCTACTTCCTGTACGGATGCAGGATATTGCAAGGCCTTGTGGGACACACCCAATAAATGTAGGGCAAGCCCTGGGGTGGATGGGACTACACCACAGGCTGTGTCCAAAAAACAGTCAGCCAAAGAGTCCTCTGGCAGTGACAACTCACACCCCTCACAAACTTGTCTGTTAGAATCCCTCAATCCTGCCTAAACTAAATGGAAAAGCACCCCAAAAGGCAGTTAAGAACAGACCTTAAATACAATTTCAAACACAGAGAAATGGCAGCTAAGAAAATACCTCAAATCCACTTACAAACACAATCACCTAGTCACCAGCTAGAGTCTCTTCTTTCCTCTCCAACTACTGAAGACTAAACTGAGATGCTCCGTTATGATAACACACTTTGTGGTACTACTAAATAATTCAACCTACAAGCTGCCCAACAAAAGTTTATATATATATTTTTTTTTATTTATCTGAGATTTTCTCTCAGATAAATAAAATTTGTGATTTTACAGGCTGCTCAACAAAAGTTAAAATATATATATATATATAAAATCACACATGCCCCTACAATGCAATGCATCATGGGCTGCTTATGCAAATCACCACAGAATATTATGCTGGTTCAACTTTAAGCAGAATATATATAAGGGATATACAATAGTGAGCTGTCAGATAAATGATTTATCTACACAAGTGCTGTTTGACTTCGGGTAACTTCACGAGTGGCGTAAGCCATGAGTGAGGTGTCTGAGGTCAAACAGTACAAGTGTAGATAAATCATTTATCTGACAGCTCACCATTGTATATTTCATTTATGCAGTAGGGATGCTTCTTATCAGTGCGGGAACATTTGGTTTTGACTGTTTATCTTTTTTTTTTAAATGATAATTTCTGGGACTTTCTGGGACTTTTGGTTAACTTTCCTAGTGTATGTCAGCCTAGCGGGGTGGTTGCTATTAAATGAAACACCACTCATTTTGTAGAGAACTTCTTGCTGAACAAATGTCATGGTCACAGTATCAAGCTACCTTTTTTGTTTTAAAGTTATTCACATTTGTTTGATGAAAAAGTGAAACAAAAATTTAATTTTATGCTGTTTTTTGCTAATTATAAAAAAAACTAAAAGGTATTTATTAATGAAACACCACTCATTTTGTAAATATTTTCATGCTGAACATTTTTTGTGCTCGTAGTACCATGCTGTCATTTTTAGTTTTAAAGTGATTCACATTTGTTTGTCGAAAAAGTGAAAAGAAAATTGAATTTTATGCTTTTTTTTTGCTAATTATGAAAAAACTACAAGGTATCTATGAATGAAACACCACTCATTTTGTAGATATTTTTGTGCTGAACATTTTTCGTGCTCACAGTACCATGTTATCATTTTTCATTTTAAAGTTATTTATATTTGTTTGCCTGAAAAGTGAAAAGAAAATAGGATTTGTTGCTGTTTTTTGCTAATTATAAAAAAACTAAAAGGTATCTATAAATGAAACACCACTCATTTTGTAGATATTTTTGTCCTGAACATTTTTCGTGCTCACAGTACTATGCTATCATTTTTCGTTTTAAAGTTATTCACATTTGTTTGTCAAAAAAGTGAACAAAAAAGCTTTGATTGACAGTTTGCATTTATCCCACATATGTGGGATAAATCTAGGGTGGTTAGATTTATTCCACATATGTGGAAATAAATGGATTTATTCAATGGCTTTTGGTCTCACACCTATTGCATAAATATATATATATGTATGTATTTTATTTATCTGAGATTTTGTCTCAGATAAATACAATTTGTGATTTTAGCACAGAAAATGTTTAGAAGTTGATAGCTGTTGGCTACCTCTGCCAGCTAATTGCTTTGCTGTTGTGAGAAACTGGTCCTGGAGCAAAGCCTGTTTCAAAGAGCAGCTGTCAGTCAGAAACAAAATGTATTTACATGCTGTGAAGCTTTCACGTCACTCTCACTAGAGGTAGTGCGACTGCTGTAGAAGGTGGGTAAATCATTATCATTATTAGCAATTCCTGAAATTAGCACCTTAGACAGCAAAATAAAAATCCTTTTTCCAAAACAAAATACTTCCATATGGAATGCTCTGGATTTCATTAAGTCTTAGATTCATCTATGGCCTTGAATACATTATTCCCTGGGTTGTCTGCACTGCCTGTAATCAAGCCTTTTCATATAAAAGGCCAAAATGATAGGATGAATTACTATTCTATAATTACTGGTGACCCTCTTCGTCACACTTTTTACAAGTGTAACCCCTGGGTGGCGCTATCCCCAGTGTTACACCCCTGCCTACTGCTCTGGACAATAGGCTAAGGGGTTTGGGGTCGCTAACTGATAATAATTTTAAACAATGTGCAGTGCCTCCACTCAGAGCGTGCTTTACGTGGGCTAGCTGTTACTAGGTATAACCCCCTGAAATGTTATACCACCCACAATTATCAGTTACCTTCCACATATATGACCCAACACATATTTACCCACATTTCAACATTTTACATTTAAAGACTCCTCTAATAATATGCTCACACACAGAGATTTTCCAAAACAGTAACAGCAGATTTATTTAGGGGGCATCAGAATTAGGAATGGGGACATGGAATAGAGGTTGTCGGATTGCTATTTATATATGTACAAGGTTTGATTGGTGTTGCTGGCAAACCCTCCAGCTGGGTGGCTACATTACCAATAGAAAAGATAATCACACTTCTCAACTCAACAATGATATCCAGAGCCCTGGCTATCTAACAGAGGATTAAAATAAGGTGTCACATTAACAATTATTTTTCCCCACACTGGTACCAGTCCCAGGTACAGCTGAAACCTCGCAATCTCATACCACACACTGGGTACCCAGATACAGCTGAAGCCTCGCAATCTCATACCACACACTGGGTACCCAGATACCAAAGTCCTGGATGTTGCAAGCCTGGAGGAAGTTGCAGCTGGTTGAGTTTCCAGCTTTGATCTGAAGGGAGGGTCAAGCTTGGAAGCTATATTCCCACAGTGGCTGTAGATCCCAAGTAAGATGAAGAAGTGGGAAGGGATTGCCTTGCATTTGGCAGAATAAGCAGGATCGGCCCTAGGTCACAGACAGACAGGGACTGCCCTGCACATCACAGAAACGGAATATTCCAGGGCAAGCTACTTGGCTAGATCTTGGATTTCACATCCTGAACGTTCAGCACAATACAACTCGAAGTCACATCCAGTATAATTAGAAGGCGATACTTTTATCAAGCATCCATATTCATTAGAACAAAGTCACATCCATGACATTTAAATACCAAACAAGGCATCCTTAGCAAAGTCTCATCCGGGCACAACTAGATATTTAACACTTTTATCAAGCATTCTCAGACGAAATCCAGGAAAGGCAGTAATAGGTTAATTCCAGCATAAATCAGACACAATTAACTCTAGGGCCTCCTAACCCATGAAGTGACAAATGCAACTTTGGCTGGCAACCCCACAAGGGCAGAACTAGCCTGTAGGGCACCAACGAATATCAGCACATTTATATGATTCACTACAACACATCCTAATGCACTTGCAATAGGCCATTTGGGCAGCAGGCAACATGCATTCGAACAACCTTCAAAATGCAGTCTCTTGGGGCTTGGCAGCACAGACTGATAAGATCTAAAGTCTCTCAACAATTCATAAAAAAGTATCTGATAGATTAGGCTTGAGGCCCCGAGATTACTTATAAAGCTTCTCCCTTGCACTTGGGGGGGGGGTACAAGGGTACTGACAGGTCTTCCATGGGTCATAGAAGGTATCCTAGTGTCTTTAGTCATCTGGCATAACTGACGCTAGGTGGTAGCTAGTGTTCTGTCCACATCTTTCTTCGACGTGGGAGGAGGGCTAGCACCTGGAGGACAATTCTGGCAACCTTCAGACTAGCAGTTGCAAAATTAAATGAATCCCTTTAACTTTAATCTTAAATAAACATCAAACACCCCTCCAGGATGGAGGGCTTAGCTGGAATGCCCAGGCCCAGAAGCAGGACAGGGACCTGAGACCCCACCCCTGTGGGGGGCTCCCAGCAGACTGGAATCTGGCAGACACTGTCTCTTATAGGGTTCCTTTCCAAGCTCCTGATTTGTTGTGAAGGTGGGGTGATTGGCCTCCGAATGGCTGTAAGATCTGTCAATCATAATACTCGAGGCACAGTTGGTCTGGTGAATTGGTGACTAAAATGACGTCCCTGGAAGTCCTCATGGGCACCTGGTATTTACCCATGAGGTGCTGTGAATGTCCCACAAGTCCTGGCTTTATTTTCCTGGCTTTCCAATTGGCTGAAATTGCTTGCAAAGGCTGCTTAACCCGCTGTCCCTTATGCAGAATAGATACAGTCCTAAATAGTCCTGGTGCAGCCAGAAAGAAAGAAATATTTGCCCCAGTGCCCCACAGTCATGTAGCCTTGATGGTATTCTTACTGTCGCTGCACAAATGAAGAATGTGGCTCTGCTGGTTTTTCTGTCACTACTGCAAATACCTAAGCTTCCTTGCAGCAGCTGACAGGCTGACGCATAAGAGTCCCAAAGTTCTGGTTCAGCCAGGGAGAAAGCATTTATTTTAAATTTAAATACTTCTACCCACATGTACAGCAAAGCCCCAATATGCAGCAACAGTTTATTATTTAAATAAAAACATTTTCTTTTCTCTCTTTTTCGGCCAAAGCCGAGAATAGCTACCCTGGGGGCAGCCAGACACATGTATTCAATTATTCAGCTGACCGGGGCCCTGGCTCATGCATATTTAAATGAGCCCCGGTCAAACTCCTTGAATTTTTATGCTAGCTGCCCCCCAGCAGGCTGTCCATGGTCACCGGGTTCCAAATAGTTGGAAGGGATCCCGGGACCAACAGCACAGTCCCCGAGGCAGCAGCAAGACATCTCGGTTGCACTTCAAAGGTGCTTTTCATGCCAGTGTGATTCCTGCTGCCCTGGAGGCAGCATTTTTACAGTGGGAGATCGCGAGTGTGATTTTAAGCCCCAAGGGGCTGGATTCTCATTCGGGCTACAGATGGGGCACAAGAGGGCTGAAACAAGATCTGGGGTACTGAAAAAATGGCTGACCTGTCGGGAGAAGCCCAGGAGAAACAGCAGGAAAGAGACAGGGAATGGCAGGGCTAAGGTGGCAGGTAAGCCCAAGCAGGCTCTTTAGGAACCCCCATTGGCGGCGGGGGGGGTTACACTGGGGTCTCCAAAATGCTGTCATAGCCAAAAACAAGTTATTACGACCTTCACAAAACTTTCTTTCACCTCTAGTGTCCTTTGTGTGTCACTCAACTTTACCATGCCCCTTCATTGGCTCATGCTCTGTGTTTCTTTATTTATTTATTTTAATTCAAGTTTATTAGCAACAATCAGGTACATCATATTAGTACATTCAGTTTAAATCCATATATATAGCATATTAGGAAACAGTTGTTCTTTTAGTTTATACATTCAGTCACATTAATTCTAATTCATCAGAAGACATTATTTTATCTTAGGCAGCCAAAATTCTCTCGTTGTTATGAGTCCGGTTGAAATATATTCACCTCTTCGAATTACATAATCTTCTAGCCTTCCTTTCCCTCTCAACCCTCCCCACCCAATCAGGGGTTACCCTTGTAGAAGGTAAGGTCTCTGATTATATTTTAAGATAATTTAGGGGTTATTCATTAACTTCATTGTTGAAGGCTCGCCAGATCTCCCATCTAGTCCACCTTCTTATGTAGACAGCAGTTCTATTATTAATTTTGTAGGTGAGTTCCTCCAGTTCAGATATGCTAAAACAGTAATAATGCGATAGAACCATTTATAGTGCATGAGTGTACCAGGAGCAGGCTCGAAGTAGTACACAAGTGCTGTTGGAGTAAAAAGGATGGGGTTAGGTTGTGCACACTGGTGACCCAGAAGAGAGTGGGAGAGGCAAGAACTGAACATGAGGAGATGGGGTAGCCATTTCCTGATTTCTCCCTTCAGGATGTTGAGAACCCTGCCAGGGGGGTCATGGTAGGGAGGCAGAAACTGGGGATAGGTATTAAGGTGGGTTAAAGCAGGAACAGCTGAGGGAAAGGTAATTGTGTAGGGCAGAGGTAAGGGAGTAGTTGGAGGAGTGTCGCATTTCAGGGGAAGGAATTCCAGATTTTAGGGAAACGATGGGTGAAACCAGTCTGACCAATGAGGGTGGAGCAGCCAGGGACCATCAAGGTGTGGGCGTCATTTGATCTGAGAGAGTGGGTGGGGGGAGGTAGAGTGGAGAGAGAGGATGAGAGATAGGAGGGGAGCCCCTCAAACCAGAATTTGGAGGTTAGTTTGGCACAGTGAGAGATATATCTATGAGATAGTGGAAGGAAGGTTAGAGAGCGATAGAGTTCACAGTGATGGGAGCAGGAAAGGGAGTCGATAGCATAGTGGCCGAAGGAGTTAAAGAGAGTGTCCAACTTGGTCAGGGAAGATTTGGGAGCAGCACCATAGACTACAGAACAGTAGTCAAAGATGGGGGAGTATCATCTTCTGGGCAATTTCACGCCTTGCAGTCAGTGGGATGCAACTACGATTCCTGTACCGAGCACCAAGCTTGGGGTGCAGTTTCTTCAAGATAGCATCAATTTTCACAGAGAAGTTGAGGTGCTGGTCCAGCCAAACCCCCAGATATCTAATTGAGGAGGTGTCCTCCAAGATGGTCCCATCAAGGGTGTGGCAGTGGGTAGGACCTATAGGGTAGAGCCTATAGAGTCTCAGCCTGGTGTCAAAGGTCATTGAGAGTATCTTGGTGTTTAGAAAAAGCTGGTGAGAAGCAAACCAGAGCTGAACTTGGTTGAAGTCATGCTGTAAGCTGGTTTGCACAGCAGCAGGGTTTTGCCAGAATGGTATAAAACAGTATAGTTGGTGTAGATGTGGATAGAAGAGAATAAGCAGGCTGTGGGAAGATCATTAAGGAAAATGGAGAAGAGTAGGGGACCAAGCAATGCGCCCTGAGGGACACCAGTGTTGATGGCGAGTGGAGGTGAGATGGAATCAAGGATTCTCACCAACTGGGTCCTGCCAATGAGGTAGGATTTAAACCAGTTGGTGGCTGATGGATCACGGCCAGCTAAGGAGAGTGAATCAAGAAGCAGGGGATGGGAAACAGTGTCAAAAGCTTTGGCTAGGTCGACAAAGAAGGCCGAGGTGATCAGACCATCGCCCGTCCCTGAAAGGATGGAGTCAGTAAGCCTGAGGAGGGAGGTGGTTGTTGAGTGGTTCTTCCAAAAAACAGATTGGAAGGGGGTGAACGTTGAGGAATCAGAGAGGAAGGGTGATAGTTGTGAGAGAACTAAATGTTCTTGAAGTTTGGCAAGGGTAGGAAGGAGGGAAACGGGACGATAGTTGCCAGGAGTGGATGTGTCACCACCCTTGGGGAGAGGAAGGACTATAGCATGTTTCCAAGATGAATGTACTTCGGCAGAAATAAAGGACAGGTTAAGGATTAGGGAGATAAGATAAGCAATTGCAGGAGCAGAAAGGTAGAGAAGTTTAGGATCGCGCTCATTTGGTTAGGAGCCTTTAAAGGGTTTGAGGGATAGGAAAGCATTAAGAGCTTCGTCAGAGGAGATAGTAGTAAAGAAAAATTGGGGAGGGGTAGGCACTGGCTGAGGTGAAGGGTTAAAGTTAGTAGGTGGCAATGGGAAGAGGGAATTTAGAAGAGACATGGCACACGAGGTGTAGTAGGCATGAAATTCATTGGCAATGGAGCCAGGGTCGGAAACTAGGGAGTTATTTATTTTGAGAACTGCAGGGGGAAGGGGAGAGTTGGGAGAGAACAGAGGATGAACTACCCTCCAGAATTTATATGGAGAGTTAATATTAGACAGGAATGAGGAGTTGAAATAATCAGACTTAGCCAGTCTAGTAGCTTTAGTACATGAACTGAGCAGCTTGGCATAGTCATTTGGATGTTTAGTAGATTTGTGTTTTCTCCAGGCCTGGTCATGCTCCCTGAAGCATGCCAGTAGTTCGGGGTGATCCAGGGGAGGTGAAGCCCACAGACTCTGGTCCTTCTGAAAGGAGCAAAGGCATTCCAGGTGGCAATTAATTTATCCTTAAAATAGTCAAGCGCTTGGTCAACAGAAATGGCAATGGAGAGGGGGCCTAGTCAGTGGAAGTGAGTGCAGAACTGATTGGGGTAATGTCTGAGGATTTAAAGGACTGGAGCTGTATGATTTTAGAGGGAGGTTTGGGGCGATGAACCTTACGTACAATGATAATGGGGTTGTGGTCACTAAGGGTATCGGAAAGGAGACCAGATTTAATGACGCTCTGCGGGTGGGTTGTGAATGCCCAGTCAAGCAGGGTGTGGTTTTGTGTTTTGGGATTAGGGCATGTGGGCTCAAGCATAAGGTGAGTGAGGTTTAGAGCAGTGATGTCATTGTATAGCTTGTTTAACTTGGGAGACAACCAATTTAGATTCACATCACCCATTATGAAAAGTTCACCAGATTGCAAGAGGGAGGTGATGCTGGCTAAGAGTTCAGTCATGACCAAGGGTTGAATGCTTGGACTGCAATAGATGCCAGCCACAAAGATTGGGATTGAGAAAGGAAGGGTTGGGGGACTTCTAGTGACGTTGTGCCCCTGTTGGCAGCCTAAATCAGGGGGCTCCGTCGTAATCCACCTCTTAAACCTCCTAATTCCGCTTATTTTAACTAAAAACTTGAAAAAAGATCAGCGGGAGGATAAACATGCCAAAAAAGAATGATCGAGCTAAAAATAGAACTACAGACCTGCCAGATGCCGAACGATTGCAAGAGGACGTCTCGGAGAGCGAGGGATTGCAGGCCTCATTTGGCTCTCATCGAGACGCTGCGGAGGGCAGTCAAGTCCCCCTCATGATTCTACAACGGCAGATGACTCAGATGCTAACTGAACTGCAGGATTTTAGAAAGGAAATCAGGTTAACAACAGCAGCCCTCCGAACAGACATGAGCAAACTTGAGAAGCAGCAGGAGGAAGCAAAATCCCAGGCCCATGAAACGGACTGCCGAGTCACGGAGATGGAAAGAGCCATAGTACAGCTGCACAGCACAATCAAGACCCTGCAAAATAGAGTGGAAGACGCCGAGAGCAGAAATAGAAGAAATAATATCTGGATTTTGGGAATTCCGGAGGGGGCTGAGGGATCCAAGATGCGGAAATTTCTCCAAAAACCCTAAGAGAGCTGCTGTCACTGCCACCCACCGTGACACTTGAAATAGATAGAGCCCACCAAACCCTTGGACCAAGGCCTCCAACAGGAGCACGGCCTTGAACATTCCTAGTTCGCTTCCTGAGATTCCAAGATAAAGAAACAGTTCTACATACCGCATGGAAAGCTGGAGCGGTTATGCTAGCGGGAAGCAGGCTCTATTTTGAAAATGATTACTCTCCATATATAATGGCCAGATGTAAGGCCTTCATTCCCTTATTGAGAGTTCTTAAGGTGAAAGGTATCCGTTTTAGGACCCCATACCCAGCGAAGCTCATTGTCTTCTTCGAAGATGGCCCTCTAACTTTTGAGAATCTGACCACAGCTGCGCAAGAACTACGAACCCAAGGAATTGATGTACAGCCACAACGGTCTAACCCCGGAGCCGCCATCACTTCCAAACTGTCTCTGAAAATGTGGAACAATGGACAACGCAAGGCCAGGTGGCATCAAGGAGCTGAAGCAATTCAAAATATAGTAGCGGCCCTGAACAAGCAAACTGCTTCTGGAGTGGGCAGATCGGAGCAGCGAGGAGCAGAGGGATGAAAACCGCAAGTAAACTCTTAAAAACTGGTTAGCAGTTAAACCTCATATGAGGGGAGAGACACTTGACTGAATGATAGATCGGGTGCACTCTGAACTTTCTTGAACCAGGGGGTCAAGGGAGGGGAAGGGGTCCTGACCTGCGGTCACAGACTTACC
Source organism: Neoceratodus forsteri (assembly GCA_016271365.2). Taxonomy (NCBI): domain Eukaryota; kingdom Metazoa; phylum Chordata; order Ceratodontiformes; family Ceratodontidae; genus Neoceratodus; species Neoceratodus forsteri. Next base: position 12,894,699 of record CM057458.1, read on the forward strand.
CTGATCTGGGACGGCATGGCAGACTACCTGCTTACCGAGGGATGGGAGGGGGAGGGGGATCTGGGAGGAGGGGGAACGTTGGGAGGACCACAGGAACACTGCATTAATTAGCTTATATGAGCTGGAAAAGGAGGGGATGGGTGTTGGCTACTATTGAAATCTCTATAAGAACAGTGCTGAAATGTGGTCAGGAGGGAGACTGGAGCTAATGAAGTGGGGGGGTCTGATGAGCAACTTCAAATCGCCTCCAGAATAACGATGGCATAACAATCTAACCAATCGCTGAGGGATGGGGATGGGGAGGTGGTGGGGGACTTGGGGAAGGGGGGGCGATGGGTGGGTGATTGGTGGCATTGCTGAAAGTTATTGCGCTCTACTAGTCAGCTCCCAGCTATACCACCAGAACGTGGCTTGAGACGTGGAGGTGGGAAGGAAGTGCTTAGCGGCTCAAAGGATTCCTTGGGGGGTTTGGGGAGAGGGGTGAACCCCTCTCCCCATCTTCCCATCCCTCCTGCATCTTTAAAAAGATGGGGCCACTGGGTGGAGAGATGGCTCTCTGGGGTTCCATGGGACTGGATGAATGGGGGGGGATGGGGGGAGTCCACGTGGCATCTATGGTACATGACCCATGGAGGTCGATGCAACAGACTTGGAAGATCCCAGGCGCTTGCACTGCGAACGGGTTCCTAGGGTGAACATAAAGGCTATACGGGGAGGGAGGGGGATACTATCCAACAGACCTTGCTTTGCTGGGATAACACTAAGGGGAAGGGGGGTAGACTGGGACCCATTGACTCACTGGGAACAGCTCAGGGACTGAAGCCAATCACAAGAACTGGAATGACGAACAACAAGGCCACTGAATGGAGTGGCGAGATTGGTTTTGTACCCTGCAGGATTGAACAGTAGAGAGTTGGCTGAAGGGAGGAGCTGGCTGAAGCCCCACCATAAAAACCCTAGGCCTCAACGTAATCTGCCGGAATATCCCTCGGGGGGAGGGGGATACTACTCAACCGCCCTAATCCCGCCGAGATAACATTAGAAGGAGGGCGGGTAGATCACGACCCATTGACTCACGGGGAGCGGTCTGGGGACTGAAGTCGACCCCAAGAACCGGAAGGTCAAACCACAAGGCCATCGTATGGAGGGGTAGGATCTTCCTGAACCCTGCAGGATGGAACAGTAGGGTGATGGGTGACAGGAGGAGTCGGCGGAAGGCCATCATAAAAATCCCAGACATTAATGTAATTAGCCTGGAATATCATTCCAGGCATAGGCGATGATTCTAGGGATGGTGTTAAAAGGGATGAGGGGAGATGGGGGGGGAAGGGGGATATCAATACCCTAGCCTGATGGGCCAATAAAAAGGGGGGGCTCGAGAGCTAATGATCATTCAGTCTTCGGATCTTCTTCTTATGACCTGAGAACCTGGGCACATGGGGCAGCCATGGGCCAAACTAAGAGAGGACCCCAGCGCATGACATGTTGGGTTCCCAGTAGTGAGTGGTCAAGGCAGTGACAACGTGCATCGAGATACCAGCTTAAAACACAGTGGCAATGGCTTCTCTAGTGCATTGAAAGTCAACCCGCCTGACATGGTGATCTGGAGAGCGTGAAGGCTGGAGGATTGGATGTACTTCCCCTCAATCAGACACACCTTGGGAGGTGACGACTGAGTTGGAGGGACGGCAGCACTCAGACGAAACGGGCAACTGAGAGCTAATCCTTCCATAGCTGTGGGGGTTGGGCAGGTGGGTCAGGATGGGAGAGCTTATCTTAGGCTCGCCAGCTCACTGTCCCCCTGGACGTGTGGGCACGCGAGCAACTCGCCTCCTTTTCCGGCTTGGTAAGGGGGCTTATAAAAACTGAACTGAACTGACAGAGTGGAACAGGCAGGTTTAACTTACAGCATAAATTACACCCAACTCATCGTTAGAGCACAATGTTAAAATAAGGTGGATTCGATGTACCAATGTAGCTGTTTCACCATTTCCTTTTTCCCTTTACCCTAACAGACACTAAAAGTGTCAGGAGGCATCACGCTGGGTGATGAAGCCTCATGGTAAGCATCACACCTTACTACGGGATCTGATTCAGTTCCCCATATTTGGAAGTACCAGTTCTTTATCGTTTATGCCGAGCCCTTACTTGGACTCCCCACAATATAGGTTGGTTTCATGGTTGTTTGTGTGTTCTCTGTTTACATGTTGGTTGGATTGTAATGGGTTTGAAATGACAGGTACATTACTAAAAGATTTAGACAATACTCAGCTTGGTAACAAGAGGGGAACCCCCCAGCTAGCGAGACCACCTGTGGGCAAACATGGCTAACACATAGGTCAAGCTGTTGTCCCTGAATATAAATGGGATAACTTCACCAATTAAGAGGTCACGAGTCCTGATATTCCTCCGCAGGTGCAAGGTGGACCTGATGTACCTTCAGGAAACACATTTGAGTCCTGAGCAACATCTCAAGCTCACCAAACTTAGTCGGGGAACCTTGTATAGTTCATCAGGCAGAGCAGGAAGGCAAAGGGGAGTCGCAATAATTATTCCAGCAGGCACCCTATTCCGACACAAATGCACCCTGAAAGACAAGGAGGTTAGGCTGGTAATAGTACAAGGCACTTTAAATGGAGTGCAGATCACCCTAGCAAATGCCTACTTCCCCCCTACCCTGCCTGTTCTGCAGCTGAAAATACTCCTAGACAAAATCCTGCAAAACATGAAGGGCATACTCTTACTCGCAGGTGACTTTAACCTGACGCATAATCCTTCATTAGACTCCTCTAACCCGAGAATGCCTAGACAAACACTGGCATAAAAGTTCTTTAGGAGATTTACCAAAGAGGTGGGGTGGAGGGATGTCTGGAGACACCTACATCCACGAACTAGGAATTATATACATTACTCAGCTGTGCATCAGACGTATGCACGCATAGATCAAACCTATACACAGACCGAATACCTGGATCAACTAGGGGATGCCCAACTGGGCGATATTTCCCTCTTGGATCACGCACCCTTATTTTTGACTTGGGAGATGGGTCTCCGAGCTAAGAACACCCGTTGGAGGCTTAATCCCTATTACTTACGCTCTGAACAATTCAGAGCGTTTATTTCGGATAAATTTGCCGAGATACTAGAACTTAATCCCCTTGCAGATACTTCACCAGCAATACATTGGGACACCATAAAAGCAGTCCTTCGGGGCCACATCATACAACACATGATTGAATTGAACCGGCAAAGAAGGGAGCGCAGAATGAACCTGGAGGGGACCTTGCATTTCCTCCAAATGGCACACAAGATGGGAGACACTGCAGTGCTGCCTCGGCTTCAGTAAGTCAAGGCAGAGATTGACCGTCTGGCGCTACAGCAGACCAAAATAGCTTTGACATTCCTGAGACAGAGACACTATGAGGTGGGACCTCGGGCCTCTAGACTGTTGTCCTACCAGGTATGCCGGCAAAGGAAGGCGTCAGCGATCACTTCGCTTAGACATCCCACAGGGGGCCAACTTCTAACTAAACTACACGAAATAACAGAGGCATTAGCAAAGTACTACACTGATCTTTATACACCAGAGAACACGCCTACAGAGTACCAAATTACGTAATACCTAGACGGGATAACATTATCTCGACTCCCTATGGACCAGGGTGAAGCCTTGGCCTCCAAAATTACAGAACGGGAGATAGCGGAAGCGATCTCCACAGCAAAAACCCTAAAATCCCCAGGCCCAGATGCGTATGGGAATGAATTTTATAAGGTCTTGAGGCAACACACAATTACTCAGCTTCTGACCTTGCACAACTCTATTCTCGAGGGTGACCCCCCCACCTCCATCATGGTCATTTGCAACTATTTCAGTAATCCTGAAGCCGGGGAAAAATCTTCAGCTTTGTAGTTCGTACAGACCTATCTCAGTGCTTAATACAGATTACAAGCTGTTTATGCATATAATAGCTCAACGCCTGGATAAGATAATGCCTCAATTGATAGATCAAGACCAGACAGGCTTTGTGAGGAAGCGCTCCACAACAGACAACATTAAGCGTACCCTACACATCACCCATAAGATGCAAGGAACTGATACACCGGCTGTATTAATCAGCCTTGATGCTGAAAAAGCATTCGACAGAGTCACATGGCCCTTATTATACAAGGTCCTGGATAAAATGAGTATTCCCAGAGCCCTAATTGGGGTCCTACAAAATATTTACTCATCCTCCAAGCGTGTGTCAACGTGGGAGGCCACCACTCGAAATACTTCCCTCTTAAGCAGGGGACCAGGCAGGGCTGCCCGCTGTCGCCCCTCTTGTTTGCGGCATTTATTGATCCCCTCACCCAACAAATTAGGGAAGCTGAAAACATCTCTGGAGTGAACATGGGGGACGCAGAACATCGTATAGCGCTGTACACTGATGATGTTTTATTATATCTCTCAAACCCCAAACAAACCCTACCAGTTATGAAGCAACTTCTGGACAAATTCAGTCAGGTTTCAGGCTACAAATTTAATTTAACAAAAACAGAAATTCTCACCTTTCACTACTCTCCCTCAACACATATTAAATCCATCTTCCCGTGCAACTGGAACTTAACAAAATTAAAGTACTTGGGAGTATATATCTCTCAGAATTCCAACGAATTCTTTAAAAATAACTATGTTCCCTTCACAGCACAACTAAAGGCAGACCTAGGGACATGGGCCACACTGCCACTCACCCTTAGCTGGAGAATAGAGTTAATAAGAATGATTACCCTACCCAGGGCCTTGTACCTGTTTCAGAATGTTTCTATCTTCATTGAAAAGAAAACTTCTGGGGAATGGAATCGCCACATCTCTAAATTTGTCTGGTCGGGCAGAAGACCTCGAGTCCGACTGAGGATATTGACCCTCCCACGTCGTGACAGGGGGGCTCTCATTACCTGACCTACAACTATACTATCATGCAGCAATGCTAACTCATTTAATGGCAAGACAAAATAAGATAAGTGAGCCACACTGGATGCAAATAGAACAAGCCCTCATGCCAGATAAAGATTATTTTCAGAACCTATATCGAACAGGTACTGGGTCGGGGCCTCTGCCCCCAACTGATCCCTGGTTGAGAGCACTCTGTAGGGTACGGCAGTCAATTAAAAGAACTCAGTCCTTGGCTCCGTTCTTGACCTTGATCTGCCCAATATCGAGTCTAAGTGACTTCCTCCCAAATAGATTAGACAATGGTTTCCAGGTATGGGAGAGATATGGGTTGAGATATCTTCCACAGATAATGTCTCATGGAGAGCTGTGGCCCTTTAACGAAGTACAGAGGCAATTTAGTATACTGAGCAGGGACTTTTATAGATTTCTACAACTCAGACATTACAACCAAGGGCTGCCAGAGGTAACCCACAAACCGGAGAGATATCCTGCATGGCTGATTGCTCAGCTCCAACTAAACACTACCCCGGAAAGTTCCCGACTACTTTCACTATATTACAGAGCCCTAAATGCGTGGGGAGTAATATACATGGAGAATATATGTATTCAGTGACAGGAGGAACTGGGTTCCCCTTTCACGCAAGAGGACTGGCGAAGAGCCTGCGGTTATGCTTCCCGAGTCACGAGTTCCCATCAGTGGCGGGAATATGTATGGAAGAATCTAACTAGATATTTTAGAGCGCCAGTAGTTCCTAGACATTACACTTCTTCAGCCTCAGCAATGTGTTGAAGACATTGCAGAGAGACTAAAGCTACACACACACATATTATGTGGTCAGGTGAGGCCCTTAAACCCTTCTTGGACCACTTACAGGATCACCTAAGATATCTGTTTGGTCACCAACTACAATTGACCAAGGAAATGTATCTTTTCCTAGACACTCCAAAGGAATACAAGAACCCAAATACTAGATATCTCCTACATCTACTTCTAACAGCAGCTAAAAAACAGTCACTAAGCTGTGTCTGATGGATAACACACCTACAATACAAGACTGTTGGGGCATAACCAAACAGATTTACCAATTGGAACAGATCACCCACAGGCTGAACAATAAGAAAGAGAAATTTGCCTCCAGGTGGTCTCACTGGCAAATATACCGTATGTTGCACGATGATACTTTTGTACCATAAGGAGGGGAATTTGGAGATCATTAAAAACTTATAAGCATAAATGAACTGAGTTCTTTGCCCTGGATTCTATGAGGGGGGAGCGAGTCGTGAAGGATAAAATCCTCTTCCCAGGATAAGCTAGTCATAGAAGGCTAATAGAGTGTAACCCGACTAGGGGGCAGGGTGATGGAGATAATTGGGCAAATTTGGAAAACAGAGAGGATAAATTGGATTGGGAATCTCCTCCACAAATGGAGGCCTCAAAATATCTATAGAATTAAAAGAATACCAAGGAGAACAAGGGAGAGTGGACAAATAAATAAACTCAAGTAGACCATCGCTTCTGAACAGCAGGCTAAGGGGGTTTAGGAAGATGGCCTGAAGTACTTGACTCCCACCTTTCCGGACTCGCCTTCTCCAGACCCAGTGGGAACTGAAAAACTGAAAAGATGAAACAATGATAAATTAAAAAACTATACTCAATTTTTACTTAAAGTATTTGAACTGAAATGTATGTCTAACATGTAAGATACAACACAATGAATTGAACAATTACAGACCTGTCAAACGTTTGTATGATGTTTATGTGTATATATGTTGAAATATCAATAACAAGTATTTGTCAATGCTGAATGTTGCTTGCTTCTATGTGCTGTTTAGGTATTTGGAAGTCATTGGAGTGCAAATATTGAAAATTTGCGAACTTACGGCATGCGTAGGAACTGCGCAATGCACGCTCGTAAAACAGTCATTTTTAGGAATTTTTTCACCACATTTTAACATAGCCATTTTAAGACCTCTGCTCATGAACAGTGTCACTGTGATTTTATTAATGTGTCCATACATTGAGTTTGCACACCGACTGCGCCATTGTGCACTACATGTGGAAACACGTTTTGGGCAGGATGTGAAAATGACAGCTGTACTGCTCATATGAGGTGTGGTAAAATGGCAATGTTGAAAATCTGGAGTGGAAATATTGAAAATTCGAAACCCACGAAGGCAGTGGAAGTGTGTAACACACTTGTAAAACAGTGTCATTTTAGAATTCTTTTCAAATTTTCAACATTGCCATTTTAAGATCTCTGCTCATGAACAGTGACACTGTGATTTTCTTAATGTGTCCCATACACTGAGTTCGCACACCGACTGCGCCATTGTGCGCGACATGGGCGGAAACATGTTTTGGGCAGGATGTGAAAAATGACAGCTGTACTGCTCATGAGGAGGTGTGATAAAATGCAATGTTGAAAATCTGGAGTGAAAATACTGAAAATTCGCAAACTTACGAGCGTGTGAAGGAACTGCGCAATGCACGCCTGTAAAACGGTCATTTTTAGGAATTTTTTTACCAAATTTTCAACATAGCCATTTTAAGACCTCTGCTCATGAACAGTGTCACTGTGATTTTTCTTAATTTGTCCCGTACATTGATTTCGCACACCGACTGCGCCATTCTGCGCACATGGGCGGAAACACATTTTGGGTGAGATGTGAAAAATGACAGCTGTACTGCTCATAAGAAGGTGTGGTAAAATGGCAATGTTGAAAATCTGGAGTGAAAATATTGAAATTTCGCGAACTTACGAGCCTGTGTATGAACTGCGCAACGCACGCTCGTAAAACAGTAATTTTTTGGAATTTTGACACCACCTTTCAACATGGGGTTTTCGGGACCCCTTCTCATGAATGATGTCACTGTCATGGCAGTATTCAGGCCTGAAGGGTGATTTTTCAGTCACTGCACGAAATCACCCTTCGGGCCCGAATAATGCCATGACAGTGACATCATTCATGAGAAGGGGTCCCAAAAACCCCATGTTGAAAATTTGGTGCAAAAATTCCCCAAAATGCCTGAGATATGCAACAAAGTTGCAACCTCCCTATCTAGCCCATTATACAGCTTACCGGCATTTCCTCAGTTTGCGGTTGGCTTTGAAGAGTGCAGACGTGTTCCCGGTCCACCGAAGATCGTCGCACCAGAGTCCGGAGGTAAGTATGGGGTGAGGGAGGGTGGGGAGCTGGGTCACAGTGGGTGGATGCGGGTTGTGGGGGCTGGGAGACACGCCGCAAGACTGTTTTCGCTTTACAGGTTTCAAAAAAAAAAAAAGACGTCGTTGGACGTTTGCCACGCTGAGGTGGGCTCCCAGCGTGGCACAAGGATGTTGGGGAGGTGTTCAGCCGACTGGGGATTGGGCACCCCCGTCGGCCATAGGACTGTTTGCCACGCTGGGGTGGGCTCCCAGCATGGCACCTACTACTGGGGGGGGACGCAGCTCAGCTGATGGGGATTGGGCACCCCATTGGCTATACAGTGCATGTGGTGGTACGCACACCTGCGGGTTGGGGGAAGCTGCGTGTGAGCAGCCTCTTATCGGTGCTCACTGAAGCGTAGCTCCCCCTTTCAACTGTATGCCACTGCATTTTGGAGCGTGTCATAGACAGCTCCAAAATGCATTGGCTTACAGGGGCCATGCCTGCCAGCACACTGACTGAATTGGAGGAGGAGGTGACACACCTCCGAAATCTCTGATGATGGCACTATGTTTCTTGCACATGCGTGCAAGCAACATAAAAATGAGATTTATAAAAAAAAAAAGAGAAAGGAAGGGTTATGCGGGTGACAAGGGCTTCATAGGTAGCTGGGATGGAGGTAGATAGGGTGGTAGCAAACTGCAGTGAGGACAGGATATACAGTATATGGCCACTCCCCCTCCGCTACCCGATCAATCTTGTCTGGAGATGGAATACCCAAGGATAGCAATGGCACTGTCAGGGGTGCTTTTTTTGAGCCATGTCTCAGTAATGATTAGGATGTCAGGGGTGTGTGAAATCATAGAGTTTATAGGAGGTCGATTTTAGGTAGCGGGCTGTGGATGTTCAGGTGGCGGAGTGACAACCCATTAAGGAGGGTTGTAGTGGAAGTGGGGTTTGGAGACATGTTATTTGGGTAAGGAGCCAGGGTAGGAGAAGAAATAGGGTTAGGGTTGGGGTGGATGTTCCCTGATGAAAGAAGGAGGAGGGCAAGGATGAAATAGTGAAGTTTAGGACTTTCGTAATTGGAGCAGGAAATATGTTAGGAAGGGGAAGGGGGGGAGGAGTGGAGAGAAGGAGATAAGGAAATGAAGAAAAGCAAAATGACTAGGAAGAGAAAACAGAGAGGCTGGAGGGTAGTGGGGAAAGTGGGGTCTATTTACAAGTGGAGCTGTGGGGGTGATTGACAGAATGAAGGAGATATCTGGAAGGGAAGGGGAGAGAAAAGTGGCAATAGGTGTAGAGGGGGAGACTGGGATAAGGGTAAGAACCAGGATGGGTGTGAGTAGGAGGGAGATGGAAACCATTCTAGGGAGGGTAGTAGAGGCTTTGTACAGGCTTACAGATTCAGATCACACCACTGAATGTTAGGATGCTGATAATTTGTTTTAGGTTTGAATGACCCAGGACTAGAAGTGTTAGGGGAGAGCAGTGGGAAGAGGATTGCAACCTACACGTGTTGTTGCCCTCTAGTGGCTTTACAGTATAATTTGCAAATGGAAAAGTAGACACGAGAAAAAAAAAAGCAACAGATCACTGACAGGCTAGTGCAGGTTACGCAAATGCTGCTCTACACTGAACTGCTCACAGTAGTGTGCAACTAAGTGAATTGGCAAGCAAAAAGATCAGGACTTCACATAGAAACATAGAAACATAGACTTTGATGGCAGATAAGGACTGCTTGGCCCACCTAGTCTGCCCATTTCCCTACCTAGGATAAGCTGCAGATCCTATTTAACCAACAGCCTATTTCTTCCTACCCCCCATAAAAATTGCCTTATGTCTGTCCCATGCATTCTTGAATTCTCCCACAGTTTTAGACCCCACAACCTCCTCAGGAAGGCTGTTCCATGCATCCACAACCCTCTCTGTGACAAAATACTTCCTCACATTGCCCCTGAGCCACCCCCCCATCTTCAAATTGTGTCCCCTTGTTCTTGCACATCTCTTTTTCTGAAAGATGCTACCCTCTTGGACTTTGTTGTTTCCACTGAGGTACTTAAACCTCACTACACTTCACTACACAGCTGCTAAAGGAACAAACATCAAAGGTCAGTGTTTCCCTGCAGTCTTATGCCCTAGTCCAATGATTTCAGCACTGGCTGCAGTGTTGGGCAGGAAACCAATGTCAGTGCTCCGGGCTATCTGGAACATTTCAGTTCCCACTGGGAGGAAGGCTCAAAATCCTCTTTCCCTTGTTCTGGGTCCTGGACCAGATGTTACCTTATGGGCCAAGGAGGAGCGTGGGCAGCAGGAGCCTTCTTGGCCTGTTCTAGACAGGTGGGTTGCTTGTGGAAGGGACCGCATCAGTGATACCAGCCCAGTGGGCTCCGATCAGCCTTATGGGCCAAGGAGGAGTGTGGGCAGCAGGCGCCTTCTTGGCCAGTCCTAGGCAGGTGAGTTGCTTGTGGAGAGGACTGCGTCAGTGATACCAGCCCAGTGGGTCAAGGAGGAGTGTGGGCAGCAGGAGCCTTCTCAGCTGGTCCTAGGCAGGCGAGTTGCTTGTGGAGGTGACCGCATCAGTGGTACCAGCCCAGTGGGCTCCGATCAGCCTTATGGGCCAAGGAGGAGGAGTGTGGGCAGCAGGCACCTTCTCGGCCGGTCCTAGGCAGGTGAGTTGCTTGTGGAGGGGACCGCGTCAGTGATACCAGCCCAGTGGGCCAAGGAGGAGTGTGGGCAGCAGGCGCCTTCTCGGCCGGTCCTAGGCAGGTGAGTTGCTTGTGGAGGGGACCGCGTCAGTGATACCAGCCGAGTGGGTCAAGGGGAGTGTGGGCAGCAGGCACCTTCTTAGCCTCTCCTAGGCAGGTAGGTTGCTTGTGGAGGGGATCGCATCAGCGGTACCAGCCCAGTGGGCTCTGATCAGCCTTATGGGCCAAGGAGGACCATGGGCAGCAGGCACCTTCTCCGCCTGTCCTAGGCAGGCTGATTGCTTGTGGAGGGGACTGCGTCAGTGGTACCAGTCCAGTGGGCTCCGATCAGCCTGAGTGTGTGTGGGTGGGCTGAATGGTATTATAAAAATGCAGCTCAGTTTTCCACTTACCGACGAGCCACTATACTTTATTACCCTTCCCACTATTTGTTACATTTTTTTATTCTTTATCTGGTTGATCTTGCCTTTTAAATACAAAAAAATATCTGATTGAGCCCACTGTGTCTCCCAATCAAGAGACGCCAACTCGGAGTGCGATTCAGGACCAGGCAATAGTGTAGACAAGATAGGTGACAACTAGGAAAAAAACACAGTCCATCTGGGAGAGCAAGAGAGACAGTGTGTGTGTGAGAGAGGCAGTGAAAGAGAGAGTGTCTGTGTATGAGACCAAGTGAGAGAGACAGAGAGAGTGTGAGTGTGTGTGTGTGTGTGTGTACAAGTGAGAGAAAGAGAGTCTGTAAGTAGGAGAGACTGTCTTGCACCAGTAATATAAAAAATAATAGCTATGCAACTGTGTTCTTATAGATTTTTTTTACACATCCTCAGTGATAACTTCGCTCTTGAGGTTTATGGGTTATCACACACCTCGTGTGTGTAAAAAAAAATCCATAACACACTCTTGCATAGCCATTATTATCTATGTTGACATATATTAAATGGGCCTTTTCTATCCCTGAATTCTTTAAAAACTTAGTTTTGTGACAACTCCTCAGCCTATTCACCAGGGAATTCAATGAGTGGTTGAAAAACTGGTGTGCAGCTCAGGGTTTTGGCTTCATTGGGGACTGGGGAGCCACCTGGAGGAATGCAGACCTATACTGGTGCGATGGTCTGCATCTGTCCAGGGGCGGAACCAGGATCCTAGGTGAGAGGTTTAAATGCTTCATTGGCAAGCATTTAAACTAGCAAAGGGGGGAGGCACTGAAAAGAAGCAGGGAAATCCGAGCCTCCCCCACAAAACATGGTGATTAGTGAGGTAAACACCAAGGTACAGAAGTTATTAGGGAGCAGAACAGATTTAAATGTAAAAAGGCAAAGGCAGTAAGGACAGAAATGGGGCTAAAAGGGGTAAGGCTATCAAAAAGTGGAGGGTGATGAGTACCAATGCCCATAGTCTGTGTAACAAGCTCCCTGAACTAGTGGCCTTGATGGAAGAGGGTTGCCTGGATATTGAAGCAGTCACAGAAACATGGTACACAGAGAACCATGACTGGGATGTCAACATACCAGGATACACAATCTACAGGAGGGACAGGAAGGGTAAAAAAGGAGGAGGAGGAGCTCTCTATGTAAAGGAAGGGATCAAAGCAACAGAACTAAAGAGTAAACAGGGAGCAGATGAGGCACTTTGGGTCACCCTGGAGACAGGAAATGGCACCACAATCTGCATGGGGGTTGTATACAGACCTCCATCTCAGGGGAGGGAATGGACAAGAAAATGATAGAAGGCTTCTTAGAATGACAGAAAAGGGAGATATTGTTGATGGGGAACTGAATATGCCAGATATTAACTGAGCACCTTTGCTGCAGGCACATCCAAGAGCAGAGTCATTCTTGATGCCCACAGGGGGCATGTCTCAGACAGCTAGTATCGGAACCCACTCGGCAGGGAGCAATCTTAGACCTGGTACTTTCTAATGGGGATGGAGAAAGAATCTCAGATTTAGAAGTGGGTAGCCATCTGGGAACAAGCGACCACCAAACAGTGTGGTTCACGATAAACACAGCCATACAATCTAGCCATACAAAAGCAAGAGTACTAGACTTTAGGAGGGTTGACTTTGGGAAAATGAGAGAGTGCCTCAGAAAAGCAGTAGCAAACAGGCAAGAAGGAGGGGTGGAGGAACAATGGGGAGTGATCAAAACAGCCATCACAGAGGCAACAAGCCTTTGTGTAAAAAAAAATCAATAAAACACAACGAAGAAAAAAACGCTGTGGTTCACAAAAGAGGTGGCAGGGAAGGTTAAGGAGAAAAGGACAGCATTCAGGAAATATAAGGAAACACAGAAGGAGCAGGACAGAGAACTTTATCAGTTAAAGCAGAAAGAGGCTGGGAAGGCAGTCAGAATAGCAAAGGCCCAAACCGAGGAAAGGATGGCCAATTTGTTAAGAAGGGGATAAGACCTTTATAGGTACATTAGGAGCCAAGAAACCAAAGGAGGGATACTGAAGCTTAATAAAGGGGAGAGAATGTGGGTAGAGGGTGACAGTGAAAAGCAGGATACTGAACGAATATTTCTGCTCAGTATTCACAAAGGAAGAGGAGGGGGAGTTACCTAAACCAAACACTCTGAAGATGGGGGTCGATACCAGTCCATTTACAGAAGAAAGGGATCTGAAAGAACTGATAAAATTGAAGGTGGACAAAGCAATGGGGCCTGATGGGATTCACCCAAGAATTCTAAAAGAACTAAGGGTAGAACTAGTGACATCGCTGACTACTCTCTTTAACAAATCATGGGAGGATGGGGTGGTACCCGAGGACTGGAGGAGGGCAGATGTGATTCCTCGTCACAAAAGTGGGAGCAGGACAGAGGCAGGAAACTACAGACCAGTTAGTTTGACCTCAGTGGTAGGGAAAATGATGGAATCACTTCTGAAGGAAAGAATTGTTGAGTACCTAGAGGCCAGTGGGGCACAGGACCCAAGGCAGCATGGATTCACGATGGGAAGGTCATGTCAGACGAATCTAATAGATTTCTTTGACTGGGTGACCAAAGTAGTAGACCGGGGGGCTGTGGACATGGCCTACCTAGATTTTAGCAAGGCATTTGATACAGTTCCACACAAAAGATTAATACACAAGATAGCCAGCCTTGAAATGGGTCCCAAGGTGGTAGCCTGGATAAAAAATTGGCTAGACAACAGGATGCAAAGGGTAGTAGTAAATGGAGTACACAGTGAAGAAAGGAGGGTTACTAGCGGGGTACCACAGGGTTCAGTACTGGGACCGGTCCTTTTTAATGTCTTTATAAGTGACATTGCAGAGGAACTGGAAGGAAAAGTATGTCTCTTTGCAGATGACACAAAGATCTGCAACAGGGTTGATACACAAGATGGAGTGGAAAGGATGAGAAGGGACTTGGCAAGGTTGGAGGAATGGTCAAATGTATGGCAGCTCAGATTCAATGCAAAGAAGTGCAAGGTAATGCACATGGGAAACAAAAACCCAGGGGAAGCGTACACAATGAGGGGTGAGATACTGACAACAGTAAAAATAGAAAGGGACCTGGGGTAATTATATCAGATGACCTAAAGGTGGGCAAGCAATGTGAGAAGGCAGTAAGGAAGGCTGGGGGGATACTGGGATGCATAGAAAGAGGCATCAATAGCAGAAAACAGGAAGTTGTTATCCTTCTGTACAGACAGTTGGTGAGACCCCATCTGGAGTACTGTGTGCAGTTCAGGAGACCCCATCTCTGCAAAGACATAGACAGAGTGGAGGCTGTCCAGAGGAGGGCAACCAAAATGGTGCAGGGTCTGCACCAGAAGACATACAAAGAAAGACTAAAGGAGCTTAATATGTATACTCTTGAGGAAAGAAGGGAGAGAGGGGACATGATAGAAACTTTCAAGTACCTCAAGGGAATTAACAAAGTCCAAGAGAGTAGCATCTTCCAGAAAAAGAGATGTGCAAGAACAAGGGGGAACACTTTGAAGATAGAGGGGGGACGGCTCAGGGGTAATGTGAGGAAGTATTTTTTCACTGAGAGGGTTGTGGATGCACGGAACAGCCTCCCTGAGGAGGTAGTGGAGTCAAGAACAGTGGGGAACTTCAAGAATGCATGGGACAAGCATAAGGCAGTCCTAGGGGCCGGTAAGAGGAAGTAAGCTGTTGGTTAACTAGGATCTGCAGCTTATCTGTTAGGTAGGAAAATGGGCAGACTAGGTGGGCCAAGCGGTCCTTATCTGCCATCAAATTCTATGTTTTGATGAGGTAGTATAGTGTACTGGTTAAGGGCACTGAGCTGCAAACCTGGAGACCTGGGTTTGAATCCCATCAGCCCCTACTTGCATGCTGTGCGATCCTGAGCAAGTCACTTAACTTACTTGTGCTCCCAGATCACACCTGGAAACAAGCTCTGGCTTAGTTTGCCTTTCCTGGTAAAACAATTCCCCCTTCCCCTATGGTGAATCCTGCCAGGTACAGTACCTTAAGACATCCTTTTTAGTTACTTGTTACAACAGCATCAGCAGCTCAGTAGGTAGCCCACCCCCCTCTAGGGCTGGAAGTTTGGAAGGTCCTGGATTTTAGTCCCTCACCAGAAACTTGGGGTAATACGTATAACTGACACTGAAGTGCAGGACAGGGACGAGGTACTGCAGTGTTGAGATGCCGTCTTTAGATGAGAAGTTAAATTGAGATCCCTCCTGCCTATCACTGGTCCACTGCCCAGCTGGAAATAAAAGATCCCATGGCATGTATCGATGAAGAGTAAGGGAGTTTCTTTCTCCGGTATCATGGCCAACATTCCCCGTCAATAAAATAGGTGCATGTATGTAACCCTAGAATGCACCTGGAAAAAAGCTGTCACAGCTTAGTGTGCCTTCCTGGTCAAGATTTACAAATAAATAGATAAAGTACTTGCTGTGTCTAATTTGTACTTTGTGTAGTATGTATTTATTTATTTATTAACACAAGTTTTTTGCCATAAAGGTTTTTAATCTCCATGTCCCAGAGCAGTTTATCAGCCTTGTCCCTATTCCCCCGAGTCGGCTACTGCCTCCCCAGAACTCACCTGCAGTTGGAGCACTCCCACCAATCATCCTTTCTTTGAGGGGCCAGAGTGGGGGCAGGCCGTCCTCCCCCAGTATCTGAATTTAGTGCAGACCACAGGTGAGCTCCCTAGTTGGCGGTGCAGACTTGCGATGTGCAGGCTAAGCTTCACAAAGCCCCTGATGTCCTTTTTCCTCTTTTCTCCCATTTCTTGCCGTAGACGCTGTGCACATGCATGGAGGCACAAACACCCAGCATCACCACAGCCCGTCCCATTCATGCCGCCTGCACTGCACCATTACCAGGCCTCCACCTGGTGCCAGTCATCAGCCTGGCTGGCATGCCTCTCTACCCCGGGAGAGAAGAGCAGTCCTTTCAAATGCTCAATCCTTTCCTGTCCCAGCCGACCCTCAGTGTCCCAAGTCCGTTCTTGAACCTGGGTCACCGGTGTGACAAGAGAGCCTTCCTTCTTTCAAATAAAAATCTTGAATCTCTTTCCCACCCTACACTAGCAAAAGGAGACACTGAAAAAGAAGTAAAAACAGTGCAATGTAAAAAAACTGAAACTACAGTAAATAAAAGAAAAACCTACACCTGCAAATGCTCCTCAATCCATGCTACGCTAACCCCTCAAATTTTGCTAAGAATTTTTTTGTTTAACTCATTTTTATGTTGGCTCACGCGCATGCGCAGCCAACATACTGCTGTACTAGCAGATTTGGAGGCGCGGTCACTGTTGGGCGAATGCAGGGCATGCATCAGTAGGTGCGTCCCTCATTCCCCAATCAGCCAGAAGCAGGGGCCAACACCCTGCACACCATACGCAGCCACCAGATCTGAGAATAGGTCTGCTGCAATGAGAGAGAAGCTCTCATGCAGCATGACCACAACATGCCTCCCGACATACAGGCAACATGGTGGCAGTGACTGCCGCCACCTGTCACAATGGCGACGGGGAGCCCACTCCCCATCGGCATTATGTAACTCCCCCTCTCACTTTTATTGTGTGCCAACGGGGTACCCAATCCCCATCGGCATAATGTGGCACCCCCTTTTGTTGTGTGACGACTCTGGTGACTCCAGTGGCACGCTGGGAACCCACCCCCAGCGTGATAAATGCCCCTGTCAAAGAAAAAAACGGTCCCGTGATTTTTTTTTTTTTACCTGTGGGAAAATAAAATGGTCCCTCGGTGGTCTCCCTGTCCCCCTCCCACAACCCACACCCACCCACTGTGCCTTCTGCCTCCCCACATCCCCCTCACTCCATACTTACCTGCGGATTCCAGTGTGACGATCTTTGGTGGACTGGGAACACGTCTGCACTCTTCAAAGCCAACCACGAACTGAGGAAATGCTGGTAAGCTGTATAATGGAATAAATAGGGATTTTTCAACTTTGATGCATATCTCAGGCATTTTTGGGGAATTATGGCACCAAATTTTCAACATAGGGCTTTTGGGACCCCTCCTCATGAATGCTGTCACTGTCATGGTGTTAATCGGCCCCGAAAGGTGATTTTGCAGTCACTGCACGGAATCACCTTTTGGGACCAATTAATGAAATGACAGTGACAGTGTTTATGAGGTGGGCTCTCAAAAAGCCTATGTTGCAAATTTGGTGGAAAAATCCAGAAAATTACTGTTTTATGAACATTCGTTGCGCAGTTTCCACACATGCTCGTAACTTTGTGAATTTGTAATATTTTCACTTCAGGTTTTAAAAATTAGTATTTTTCCATACCTCCTTGTGAATAGTACAGCTGTCATTTTTCACATCCTGGCTGAAATGTGTTTTCGCACTTCTGGTGCAGAATAGCGCGGTCGCTGTGGGAAATCCATGTTCAAGACACATTATGAAAATGACAGTGGCACTGTTCATTAGCAGAGGTCCTAAAATGCCTATGTTGAAAATTTGGTGACGAAAGTCCATAAAATGAGTGTTTTACGAGCGTGCATTGCACAGCTTCCATGCACACTTGTAACTTCATGATTTTGTAATATTTTCACTCCAGATTTTCAAAATTGCCAGTTTTCCACACCTTCTTATGAACAGTACAGCTGTCATTTTACATATCCTGGCCAAAATGTGTTTTTGCATGTTCAGCGCAGAATTACGCTGTCGCTGTGCAAAATCAGTTTTCAGGACAGTGTGAGGAAATGGCGGTGACACTGTTCATGAGCAGAGGTCCTAAAATGCCTATGTTGAAAATTTGGTGCCGAAAGTCCATAAAATGTCTGTGTTGCAAGCATGCGTTGTGCAGTTTCCATGCACCCTTGTAACTTCACAAATTTGCAATATTTTCATGCCAGATTTTCAACAGTGGCATTTTTCCACACCTCCTTATCAACAGTACAGCTGTAATTTTTCACAGCCTGCCCAAAATGCATTTCTGCAGCTGTGGCGCACAATGGCATGGTCATTATGGGAAATCACCTTTTGGGACACATTAACAAATCACAGCGCCACTGTTTATGAGGGGAGGTCCCAAAATACCTATGTTGAAAGTGTGGCTAAAATACTCCCACAAATAATTGGGTTACGGACATGTGTTGTGCAGTTTCTATGCATGCTCATGACTTCACCAATTTTTCATTTTTTCCACTCCAGATTTTCAACATTGCCCTTTTTTTACTCCTCCTCCTCATGAACAATACAGATGTCATGTTCCACATTCCTGCCCAAAATGTGTTTTCATCCCTGTGTCACCAAATGGCATAGCCACTGTGCAAAACCACCTTTCAGCTTACAAACTGATTGTGCCACTCTTCATGAGGTGGGGTCACAAAAAGCCCATGTTGAAAATTTGGAGTGGAAGCACCAACACACGACTATGGTGTTAAGGTTTCCAACTGTGGCACCACACCCTGTAGGGACTGACAGTCGTCAGGGGTGTGACTTGAGATCATCGGCTGTAATGCTCACTCTATTCTACCCCCACCCAGCAGCCAGTGACAGGCATCGTGGTGTGCGTTGCAGTATTTGGCCACAAAGTTCACCCCATTCTCCTATACTGCACCCACCTCAGCGTATTTCCTTATGGAATGGGGTAAGTATAATGCCCAAAGACCCCAAAGCACACCACGACACTTGTCAGTGTCTACGTGGTAGGGTGAGGTACAATGGCATGAGCGTTATAGCTGATGACCCAAAGGCTCACCCCCAATGCCTGTTGGTCTCTACAGGGTGGGGGTGGGGTTGGCATCACTTCAATACTGCACTGCCATTCCTATTATGCGTCTCTGACTCCTCCACTACCAATGCCAATGCCAGTGAGACAACATTCGCCATTGACAATGCTTGTTACAGTTAAGTCTGGCGAGAGTCCACAAAAGAATAGTTTCTGTCTCTGTCACCTAGTGATGTCTGCCAGTTTTTTCTCTGGAGTGTGGTTCTGGCAGGATTCAAACCTGGCTGTCCTGGTTTCTAAGCCTGTGTTCCAACAGTAGACCATGCTCCCTGTCACTACCGTAAATGTCACTAAATGTAAAGGTCAGCACTGCTTAATAAGTTGCTTTTTCTACTGGTCCATAGACAAGGTCTTTGTGAATATAGGGTTATGCTAAAATATTATTAAAGTTTTATTTGACTGGTATATAACCCTAATATCCATTAAGCAATAAATGAAGAGATGATTTTACTGTTAGAGAACTGACTTGTCTTTTAGTCTGTTGACTAGGAAATGCCGCGGTGACAAAGTTTTGTAATAGCACGACACAGCTTTCAGCCTTAGTACTCCTTTTTTTGCTGAGCTCACATCCTGATTAAATTAGAGAAGTTCTGCTGAGCTGCAGGTTATTATCACTCTGTGCCTGTCCCCATCAGTTTGTTTTTTTTGGGGGCATTTCTTATACCATTAACCCCAGCTGAGCTGTTGTGTTTATTTATTTTTTATTTTTGCTCTGGGAGATATGTTGCGGCAAAAAGCTTCAAATGTTTCTGATAAGGAGAAATCTCAAAAGCCTAAGGTAAGAGAGGGTATGTAGTGTGTGTGTGTGTGTATACCTACAGAATATATATGTATATACATATATATTATATATAATGTTGCAGAAAGAAAGAAAGAAAGGAGGACACTAGATTTTTTATTGCAGAGTTAAATTATAATCAGTGTAAACAATACCAACAGATGAATGTAATGCTGAATGCCTGAATGACAATTTATTGTGCATGAACTGAGGTTTAACATTAATTTAAATTGGTATGTTTTTTATTAAACAGTTAGGTATGGGGGAACAGTATACCATATTCCTGTTTCTATATAAAAAAACAAGTCTCTGTTACTGAGAGTTTCACTTTTATTGCACAGGTGTTTATCAACACGTTGTATTCAACCATTTTGCCACAGCAGTGTGAACAGGGTATACTTGCTGGTGGAGTGCCTTCAGAACTACAACATAATGCACTACTTTTGAATTCTGCTGCAGTCGCAGTGGGTCATTCTGACAACTGCTTTTCTGTGCAGGCTGTAACTACACTGTTATTAAACTGTAGCAACAGCACACAGTAACTGAGTCTGGTGGTATCTATGATATCACCATGTAGTAATTATATTGTAATTGCATTGTAACATTATATGTGTTGTAACTAGAAGTAATTACAATACACTCTACATGAACTATCTGCCTTAGGACCATGCGTAACAGTGATGAGTGTTATACAGAGTGGGTGATGATTCTAACCTCCTATTAATACCCTGGTGTGATCCCAGATCAACATCTCTACTATTGCCTCAACATAAATTGCATTGGGCCCGATTCCAAGATGGGTTACGCCTGGTGCAAGGTGATTTACGCCAAACCCAATGGTGCAAATTGCACCTTGCACCAGGCATAATGCAAGTCACGATTCCAAGTTGCAGCTTGCACCATGCCGCTTGTGGGTTGCGCCAAAGGTGGGTTATGCCACCCACTATGCTCACAACCTGCTGCAGCATGGTGCAAGGGTGGGTTATGGCAGCAACTGCACCCTATTCAAAAAAGGCAGCTGCTGTAACCCACTTACACTATTCCAAGAGCTGCTATGGTGTAGTAGAGTTAGACCAGCAAGGAGATGGTCTAAGGGGCATCCGTCCATGCCAACTGATGGCTGCCAACTCCGCAGCACTGCGGAATGCATGTAGCCCATCTCCCCGTACTCCTCCCCAGCAAAGACATGGCCCCGACCTCCCTAATGTCAGGGACCCCCAGGGTCTGTTTCACACAGTGCCCCCCCCAAATCTCAAGGAGTACTTCAAGGCCCTTCTGATTTGTCACAATTGCCCTAGAAGTGGCCCTTAAAATTCTGTGAAGGTGGTACAGTGCTCCCTCCTTTATCCACCCCCTTTATCCGCCACCCTCACTTAATGCCAGTGTGAGCCCCTGTCCCATTTTCCAGAAAAGCGATCTCCCCCTTTAACTGCTACCCTCTTTCATCTGCCACAATTTAGGATGTATGGAGATTGGTGGATAGAAAAGAGAGAGAGAGAGAGAGAGCACTCGAGGTCATTTATGGCTCTGTCTCCCACTGATGTGAAGCGAGTGATGCATTATCGGTGCCCACCAGGGCCTTGTTTATTGACCCCTCTCTCCCATTCTGTGGCACCTATTTCCATCCCTGTGTACTCTGTGACTCTGCGTGTTTGTTGATTCTGTGTTTATTTTTGGTTTCCTGTGCACCTGTTGGAATGTCTGCATTGTATCTTCTCATTGTACCCCATCCCTCCTCCCACAGGTCGCAGGTGGAAACCAGCCCATCTGGACTCTGTTTGCTTACTTAACTGGCAAACTTTGTTACAAATAAACAAATAAATAAATATTTTCAAAGTTTGCGGTACCTGCTTCTGGATAAATATGTGCCTGTTATAACTTCATGTTTCTGTTCTGAACATTCCTCTGTAACATAAGGATGACGATACCAACACTGTCCTTATTCAAAAAAATATTCTTTATATGGTTTGAAAAAGAGCAGTCGTGCTTGAAAACTTGTGGTGGTGTGAGGTGTCTGGCTCCGTGTTTATCCTTTAATAAAGTGCATTTTATTGAATGAGACACCTCAACGTAGGTTCCTTGAACTCTGGTGAAACTTGAGCTCCACTGCTTTGTGGACTAAGCTTTCCATATCTATGTCCCCCATGGTTTGACTCCATGTAAGGGTCTCCAGGATGAAGGTTGTCCTACTCCCAAAATCAAAGGATCTGGGCAGGAGGCAGAGCTCTGTGCTCTTAGGCTCAGCTGTAAAAGGTGCCTTCACACAGATGGTGGCCTGGCTTTGTTAACCTGGTTATCTCCACCTCACTCCACCCATTGGGGGCCCACTAGTGCAGCAGTAGACTTGTACAACATAGTGAAGCTCCTGGGGGAACGAAGTCCCTGACCCACCTCAGGGGTCATTGTGGAGCCCCAAAAGCTCTCTTTCCTTGGGCTGGGATCTGCTGCAGTTGACAGCACTATCAGTTGCTCAGTAGGCAGCACACTTGTCTCTGAGGCCAGGAGATCAGAGGGCTGTGGGTTCAGTTCCCACATCTGGCACTTGGGTTAATATCCCAGTACTGACACTGTAGTGCAGCATGAGAGGGGTGCTGCACTTCTGAGGTGCTGTCTTTTGAATGAGATGTTAAACCGAGGTCCCACCTACCTGGATTGGTGGTAGTTCAGGTGAATGCTAAAGATCCCATGGCACTTATCAAAAAAGAGTAGAGGAATTTCCCCGGTGTCCTGGCCATTCACTAACAATACCAACAACAGCTTAATCTGGTTCAATTTCAGTTGCTTACCATCTGTACCCCCAGTCATCCCCGGAAAAGGGACTTCTAGGCCCAGTGGGCTTACCGGGTCAACAAAATTCAATAAATAAATAAATAAATCTCACAGCCCTGGCTACCTCCCTGAGTGTGCCAAGTCTGGCCCCGCTCCCAGGTGATCAGTACAGCAGGTGAACGCCAATATATATGGCCAGATCTAACTGAATTCTGACGAGACAAACACTGGATTATCTTTTAAATATTAGCAAAAAGACAGTGCATTGTCTTTCTCTCAGTTCGTAAGGGTCCTTGTCAGAAGGAGCACATTGTACTCATCAGCCTCGCCACAAAGTAGCTATGTGAATGAGACCGTTGTTTCGTCATCTCAACACCCTTCCTATTTCCAAAATGACCTCCATATTACAGTTTCAAAGGTGTTTTTCTATACTTGTGAAATCCTGCCGGGCTTTCCAGTCACTGACTCCCCTGAGTAACTCATGCCTTTTGTTGGGGGATAGTATTAGGGGGAGAGTGGTAAACCATGGAATAAGTTCCCAAAAGAAGTGGCAGAAGTGTCTGTGTATGGGGGGGGGGGCTGAACCTTTTAAATTCAAATTGAATCTGTTTCACATGGAGATGACATGTTTAATTTCAAGAGGAAGTGTGGGTCACAGGGAGTGTACCTCACAAATAAATTATTCCTAGGAGGAACAGCTAGATCACATTATCTTTATGTTCCTAGTGGTTTCCACTGCTGGCATTTTTCCTCCCCCATTATGCCAAAGTCCATAACAGTTACTGGTGGCATGGTGGTAAACAGTGGCTTTGGTGCCAGCAGTATTTCTCATTATAAAAGGGACTGAGAAATGAAGCTTTCTGATTGGCTGTAAGCGTGCTATCAGCCTTATGTCAGCCGTCTTTTGTTAACATACATGTAGAACCTAATCGCACGTGAAACAAGGTACGACACTAGTGAAAAAAGCATTTTTATTATGCAGTGGAGCCCACTTATAATAACACCGGATATAAGAACATCCCATTTATCAGAACATTTTTTGGGTGTCACAGTTTCTGTCTATTATTCTCAATAGCAGTAAAAGCCCATTTATAAAAACATTGAGCTAGTTTCCTCCTTATCAGTCATTTAAGTATGGAATGGGTGTGTGAAAGATGCCCCATGACGAAGGCAGCACACATTCCTTCATGGTTAGTTGTGACACTGAATGAACTTTACAACAATACGTTAATTGCCTTGGCCAGAGCTATTTTATAAAACCTTCTTTATACTTCTCTCAAGAATTGGTTCTCTAAAATCTAGTCTGAGTCCAGTTTCATTCTGCTAACCATAGATTTTACAGGTATTTTCACTGTTTTCAGTGAAACCCTCTTATGAGAACATCCCAGTTATAAGACCATTTTTGCTTGGCATTCAGGTTCAGGCGTGCTTATAACATGGATTCATTTCAATAGCAATAAGGCACGCCCAGGGGTTCAGGTAATGCTCAGTTAATCAGCCTTTAGAGGCATGTGGCACTCGGCTATGCCTCATATTACTTTACACCCCAGAGGGGGATTAACAGACAATTAATATAACTCCTGGGAATGCTTTATTGCCTAAGCAGAGTATACCAATAGTGCAGCTGCCCGGATGGTAGGAGGTGAACATAAGGTACCCCCCCCCCGATCTGGTCTCCATTTAGCATGTCCTACGTTCCAGTTTAGAGTATGGTCACCAACACAGCTCAGTTTGACAGGTGCTATAAGAAACGTGCCATTCACCGGAATTACTTGTCAGTATGTGTGACGTATTTTTATTATAAAAGAACACAATGATTTGCCACATCCCAACTACTAAGCTAACTGGAAAGGGAAGAAATGACGACACTTATGTGATGTAATCTGTGGTGTTTATCACAGTGGCATAGTGGAGAAATATTCCATTTTTCAATCAGCTCTCTTCAGAATGCCCTTTTTGTTCACAGAGCTCTGTATGTTGCTCAAGGACACAAATAAATTGAAAACTTCACACTGGGGACAGTTTTTGCACCACTGTAACTTAAATGTTTACACGTTTCAATAGAACTGAAGTTGCAGTTAGTCACTGTTTCCCCATCTCATGTCACCCCTCCCTTAAACTAGACATATAAGCACACATAACCTCTGACCTGCAGGTCCAGTGCCTTTGACACGCTGTGGCTGGGGGATGGAGGAAGCATGTGTTTCTGTCAGGGAAGTAACACGTCAGTCCTGTTCTGAGCAGCTAGCTTCCCTCAGTCAAGTGCCAAACAGGACGACCTCATTTCTAGTTATGCATTTATTTTATATTTCTCAGTATTTGTTTCACAGTAGTACCAGTGAATGGCATGCTCGTGTGCAAAGCGGTCCTGCACAGGGAGAGTACAAGAGTATCACTTACCACAGCAGGGTTTATTGCAAAATCATGCACGTGGGGAGGAGAAATCCTGAAGCTAACTATAGGATGGGGGGGGGAGTTGCTGACAATCCCAAGAGAAAGAAGAACGGAACTTGGGCATCATCATCACAGATGACCTGAAAGCCTCCAGGCAGACCACAAGGGCAGTGGGGAGAGCTAGAGGGATGTTGGGATGCATCAGTAGGGGTATCACAAGCCGAAAGAAGGAGGTAATAATCCCTCTTTACAAGACACTGGTTGGGCTCCAGCTGGATTACTGCATCCGGTTTTGGAGACCACGCCTGCAAAAAGACATTAACAGGACAGAAACAGTCCAGAGAAGGGCAACCAACATGGTGCAGGGGCTGCAACAGAAGTCATATGAGGACAGATTGAAGGACCTCAATATGTACACCCTGGAGCAAAGGAGGAAGAGGGGCGATATGATAGATACTTTCAAATAACTTAAAGGCCTTAACAAGCTGGAAGAGTGTAACATGTTTCAGTATAAGAGAAATAGCAGAACAAGAGGACATGCCATGAGATTGGAGGGAGGCCGGTTGAGGGGTAATGTGAGAAAGTTCTTTATCATGGAGAGGGTGGTGGATGCATGGAACAGCCTACCCAAGGATGCAGTGGAAATGAGTACAGTGCAAGGCTTCAAACGAGCATGGGATAGGCACAAAAGGAATAATACAGATGAATTACAATAAAATAGTTCAGTGTTCAGAATACAGACATATGGCAATGTCAACCAGGTAGAAAAAAACTGGGCAGACTAGATGGGCTTGGCAGTCCTTATCTGTTGTCAATGTCTATGTTTCTATGTAAGCAGTGGTATCTCTTATTTCATTAAAGGACTAGGCTGATTCCAGAGTCAGATGCCACTGAGGGGTAACCAGATCACCTCCTTTAGGAAGGGGGCTACTTTATCCCCTTTTCATACACCAGGAACCATATAAGGCAAGGCAGGGCAATTTTATTTATGTGGTGCCCAATCCTGGGGGGGGGGAGGGGCTCTGGGCACCTCACAAAAGCAGAACAGATTAATAAAAGTATAATTAAAGCAATAAATACAAAAACAGATAATAAATACACACTGTAATAATGTAAAAAAAAAACACCAGCATAACTCAAAACAGGTAGTAAACGGGTAGGTCTTAAGTCTGAATTAAAAATGGTCAAGGAAGCCGCACCTCTCACCTCCGAGGGAAGGGCATTCTAGAGAAGTGCAGCTGCCATTCGGAACACTCCATTCCCCAATGTCTTTAAATGAAACCTTGAAACAGAAAGAAGCCCTGTATCCACTGACCAAAGGAGCAGCCCAGAGCGTAGGGTATTTAGAAAACTTTCTGGTAGTCCAGACCCAAACTGTGCAGGGCGTTACAGGTTAACTGGCTCACCTTGAAGGTGAAGCACCACCACACTGGCAGGTGGTGTAGAACATGGAGAAAGACAGGAAGGAGAGAATGTATTGTTATACATTGTGCAGTAATTTGTTGCCACATACCCACAATGAGAAGGATTTGGGCATCACATCATCAATGATACCTTTGATCTAAGAGTTCAGGCCTTCTCCGCTGTCACCCAAGCAAATAGGACACTGAGTACCATCAAGAGGCAACCCCGATCTAGGGGTGCATCTGTAATACTTCCTCTTTATAAGGCATACATGCGGCCTCTGCTTGACTATGCAGCTCTGGTCTAGTGTCCCTGCAAGTGCAAAGATATTGAACAGGTAGAACAAGTTCAAAGAAAAGCTACTACAGCAACCTTCAATATCCGTCATCTGTCACATGAATCCTGACTCCAGCATCTTCATTTAATGCAACCTTCAATAGCACCATCTATCATATGAATCCAGACTCCAGCATCTTCATTTAATGCAACCTTCAATAGCATCGTCTATCACATGAATCCTGACTCCAGCATCTTCATTTAATGCAACCTTCAATAGCACCGTCTATCATACGAATCCAGACTCCAGCATCTTCATTTAATGCAACCTTCAATAGCATCGTCTATCATATGAATCCAGACTCCAGCATCTTCATTTAATGCAACCTTCAATAGCACCATCTATCATATGAATCCAGACTCCAGCATCTTCATTTAATGCAACCTTCAATAGCACCATCTATCATATGAATCCAGACTCCAGCATCTTCATTTAATGCAACCTTCAATAGCATCGTCTATCACATGAATCCAGACTCCAGCATCTTAATTTAATGCAACCTTCAATATCCATCATCTATATGAATCCAGACTCCAGCATCTTCACTGAATGCAACCTTCAATATCCGTCATCTATCACATGAATCCAGACTCCAGCATCTTAATTTAATGCAACCTTCAATAGCACCCTCTATCATATGAATCCAGACTCCAGCATCTTAATTTAATGTCCCTTGAGTAGCAACATTTCTGAGGTGACTTACTAATCTCTTTCATATTATGCAAGGCCCCTACCTTTTAATGGATTTTAATTTTAATTTTAAACAAACTGCTATCGATACTAGAGGGCATCCACTCCAATTAAAGGGAGAATTTTTTAGAACTACTAGAAGAAAGTATTTTTTTACACAGCGTGTTGTTAATCCTTGGAATTCACTACCCATTGAGGTTATTTCAAGTAAATCAAAGGCTAATTTTAAAAAACAGTTAGACAGATATTTATTGAATGGACCAGCATTAAGTTATTATCAGTCCTTGGCGCTACATGGGCATACCAGCCTTATTGTTCCGTTACCTGCTTAGTATAATTTCTATACAGACTGAGGATATCAGTGGTAGGAGACTGTCATCGAAGCACAGGTCAGGAAGCATAGAGAAAACCCAAGAGAAGTTGTAAAATTCCACAAAACTGTTAATTTGTAGTTGCAGTAACATAAAAAAAAAATAAACCTGTTCAGAATGACTACGTACAGAAGAATAATAATAAAATCTTCCTTCAGTCTGTGTCCCTTTTTCTTATAAAATCCCCCTTGCAGCTCAGCTTAGCTGTTTTACGTCTTTTCAACCCCCATCCTTTGCAAACATCCTGTCCTTCTAAAATATTCTGTTCTCATAAATATCAGGTGCTAGTAGAACAGTATACTTCCTGAGGCCCCTTTTTGCAAAAGGCTCAATATTTGCACTCAAGTAACCTCTAGGTTTTTAAAGTCATGACAAAATACAATTAATACACATTTCAACAGTAATACTAAATATTTTCTAAACAAAAGTGATCCCATTATCAGTTTCATTCCATACACTGATTTGCAAATATTCTTATATTAGCAAATCTAGATATGCAAGGATGAAAAACAGACAGCAAGAGAAAACTGAGAGACAGAGAGAGGCAATGAACTGCAAGATTGTTCAGGTTAATCAAGTTCTAGGGCTCACAGGAAAATTTGGCTGCGCAACCAGACAGAGAAGGGACAGAAAAGGAAAGAATACAGATCCTTGCCTTAAAATACTTTCTCCATAACAAATGGGACAGGGTTCCACTCTACCCTGTCAGAGATATGCCACGTCAGCAGCAGAAAGATGGATAAATTTAGGGTTAAGCCCATCAGGACTGCTTCCATTACAGATCATGAGTGCCAGTAGGGCTGTGAGGGGAAACGCTAGAGTGGTAGGGGAGAAGGAAGGGGTGGGGAGGAATAGGGGGAGAGATTGGGGAGATGGCGAGGCAGGGAAAGGCAAGAGAGCACAGGTGGTAATGCTGGGAAGACTGTTCCACCCAAAATCTGGACCCCCAGATCGAATCCTAAATCCATGAACCTGGATAAATATAGACTTCACCACAGAAGTCCGGTTCCAGGTCCATGGAAAGCAGGGCTTTTTTTTCTGCGTGCCTGGTGCCCCATGGAGGGGAGTAAGGAGGAACAGACAGTGCCAGACAGACCACAAAGATTGAGGAGAGGAATGGAGCCAATCCCAGGAGCAGAAGGACCACACATCACAGTTACGTGTTGAGTGGTGGAGATCTGAGTGCAGGCTGCAGCTGCTATGGTCGGTCCCATGACTCTTGGGTCAGCTGTTGGTCTTGTTCTCAGAGTGGGGATCGGTAAGTAGTACCTCACAAATTGTCTAGTCCTGTAGCCTATTCTATGTGGGTTTGCGTATACCGTTGCCGCAGCGACTCCCTGATCATGAAGACCACCACAGCGACAGGAATCGGGTAAAATCTGCTGGTCGCTATGGTGGTCTGTATAGCAATTGGGACTGCCTCACTGGGTGTTTGCCCCCCCCCCCGGTCCAACTCTGACTTGGAGTTATAATCTTAGAGACTGGGGGGAAGGGGCGGAGCCCCCTGATGAATACATGGTGGCATACCCGACACTGCAATGCCAACAGTCGGCACTGCGGCTGTTGCTGTCGGGGATCTCTCTGTGATGACTGTCGCTGTGGCATGGGTAAACCATAGGTTTGGAACATACTGAATACCAGAAAGAGGGGAGAGGAGAGTTGTGTGTACAGGACCAGGGCAAAGGCAGGTTGGCAGAATAAATCGCTGACTTGTGCCAGAGTAGAAAGTGAGAGAAAGACTACTGGGGGCCAGAGAGAAATGTTATAGTTACAGAAATCACAAATAAAGTTTTTTCTTTCTTTAAAGTGTGACTGTGTGTGTGTGTGTGTGTGTGTGTGTGTGTGTGTGTGTGCAGGCAAGAGGAGGCTGGCAAAATAAATCTTTGACTTGTGCCACCATCCAGAGGAGAAAATGAGAGACAGAGACTATGGGGGGCTACAGAGAAATGTTATAGTCACAGAAATCACAAATAAAGTTTATTCTTGGCCCCAGTGTGTCAGTGTGGATAATCAGGGCAAGAGCAGATTGACAAAATAAGGCTTTGACTTGTACCACCATCCACAGAAGAAAAAGAGAGACTTTTGGGGACCAAAGAGAAATGTTATAGTTACAGAAATCACAAATAAAGTTTATTCTTGGCCCCAGTGTGACTGTGTGTGTACAGAGAAAAAGAACAGGCTGGCAAAATAAATCTTTGATTTGTGCCATCCAGAGGAGAAAGAAAAAGAGAGAGAGAGAGAGAGAGAGAGAGAGAGAGAGACTACCGAGGGCCAAGAGAAATTCTACAGTCACAGAAATCACAAATAAAGAAATTAATCTTGTCCTCAGTGTGGCTGTGCAGTGTGTATACACTATACAGGGCAGGCAGACAAAATAGTGCTTGTATCTGTCTGTCTGTCTGTCTGTCTGTCTGTCTCTCTTTACAAATCATGCATTAAATTATTTCCTTTTGGCCTCTGTGTTGAAGATGACCGACTTAGGCAACTTTTATGTATTTTATCAAATTTTTTCAGATATTTATAAATAATCAGAACTCCACCATGTTCCAGTTCTTATTTAATAAGGGCCAGAACTTCACTAAGTTATCCCAGCCCTAGCAGGTGGCATCAGATTCTTAAAGGTGGAGGCAATCTTGGCAAGCTCACGGATGGTAGAACTCCCAAGTTGGAAGACAGGGATGGACGAGGGGGTGAATGGATTGGAATAGGAGTAAATGAGCTTCCAGATGTTAGAGATGCACTTAATGTTTCTCTGGGGGTTGGAAGTGAAGTATTCAGACTTAGAAAGCCTAGTGACTTTACGGCAAGCAAAATTAAGCTGTTTGGACCTTGCAGAGCCTAAGATCTTGTGGAAGTACAAGAAGTTTCTAGCTGTTAGACAGGTGATGAGCTCAGCTGAGATGAAGGAAAGGGGGAAACCTTTGACCCTGGCCTTCTGGAGGGGTGCGGACCTCTCTCAGGCAGCCATGAGCTTAGACTAGAAATTGAAGAGGGAATCCTCCCTAGCAGTGGGTTCACCCACTTTAGGGTGAAAACAAAGAGTGCTTGGTTAAAAAGAGTACAAGCACAAGGATGACAGGAAGATGTGCTACATGCAATCGTGCCGCCCCACACAGACTGCACGCTGCATATTCTGATCACACCCTCCTGGTGTCATTGTAATTTCCCACATGGGACGCCACCCTCTGCACCTCCCATTGCAGGGGGCTTCACCAACCGCACCCCCTCAACTAAATATAGACATCCCCAGGCAGCACACATTGTTGACCCCATGCTCAATGCAGGCTATGATCAGAAATCCCAGTGGCCCACATCACACTCACCCCCATCCTGACACCCACATTCCAGAGCCCTCTTCATGGCGCCTTATAGATGGGATACCCCAGCAGTGAATGTGGAGATGAAAGATCAAGCAGTGTTGATGAGATCGGGCAGCAAGGGTGACAGGTCACATGACCTAAAGGACCAGATCTGAATGACACTGGGCAAGAGTTTGGGGCAGTGAACCTTCTGCACACAGTAGACAGTGCAATGGCCACTGCGTGCATCAGGGCGAGTGACAGCTTCCACAGTACTATGTGGCTGGAGGATAGAAACTAGTTAGTGAGGAAATGGTTAAGTCAAACCGACTAAATAGTGACTTTGACAGTAACTATACATTCAGGTTAGCCAGTTAAATAGTGACATTGACAGTAACTATACATTCAGGTTGGCCAGCTAAATAGTAATGCAGTAACTATACATTAAGGTTAGACCACTAAACAGTGACAGAGTAACTATACATTACGGTTAGCCAGCTAAACAGTGACATAGTAACTACACATTAGGGTCTGCCAGCTAAACAGAGACACAGAAACTATGCATTAAGGTAATCCAGCTAAACAGTGGCACAGTTACTATACATTAAGGTTAGATCATTAAACGGTGATGCAATAACTGTACATTAAGGTTAGCAGGCTAAACAGTGGTGCAGTAACTTATACATTAAGATCTGCCAGACAAACAGAGATGCAGTAACTATACATTAAGGTTAGATCACTAAACAGTGATGCAGTAACCATACATTAAAGTTAGACCACTAAACAGTGATGCAGTAACTATACATTAATGTCAGCCAGGCAAACAGTGAACTATACATTAAGGTTAGACCACTAAACAGTGATGCAGTAACTGTACATTAAGGTTAGTTCACTAAACAGAGATGCAATAACTGTACATTAAGGTTAGACAGCTAAACAGTGAGCTATACATTAAGGTTAGACAGCTAAACAGTGACACAGTAACTATACATTAAGTTTAGACCACTAAACAGTGATGCAGTAACTATTCATTAAGGTTAGACCACTAAACAGTGATGCAGTAACTATACATTAATGTCAGCCAGGCAAACAGTGAGCTATACATTAAGGTTAGACAGCTAAACAGTGACACAGTAACTATACATTAAGGTTAGACCACTAAACAGTGATGCATTAACTATGCATTAAAGTTAGATCACTAAACAGTGATGCAGCAACTATACATTAATGTCAGCCAGGCAAACAGTGAGCTACACATTAAGGTTAGACCGCTAAACAATGATGCAGTAACTATACATTAAGGTTAGCCAGCTAAACAGTGAATCAGTGACTATACATTAATGTCAACTAGGCAAACAGTGAACTATACATTAAGGTTAGACCGCTAAACAGTGATGCAATTACTGTACATTAAGGTTAGATCACTAAACAGAGATGCAGTAACTATACATTAAGGTTAGCCAGCTAAACAGTGACACAGTAACTATACTACTAACATACTAACATACTAAAACGCCAGCAGAATAGGCCTAACAGTCTTTCGTGTCTGCTCGTTTGGTCAGCCCCCACCCTGGGTGCTGACCTTGCTGTCCCCCTCGCCTTCTCTGGCTTCTCCCTTCCCAGTTCCGGATATTCTTGCTGCATTGGAATTTGCTTCCTGAACCCTTCCCCTGTACCTGTCCCACCCCCTCTTGAACCCCTCCACTGTCTCTGCCTCCACCAGCCCCTAGGTAGTGCATTCCATGGCTCTACCACCTCTCAGTGAAGTAGCACCTCCTCCTTTCTCCCTGAATCTTCCCTCCAGCTTCCACCCATGCCTCTAGTGGCCCTTCCTCCTTCCTTCAAGCACCCTCACTGTTCCTCCCTATTTACCCTCTTCATGTACCTGAAGACTCTATCATGACCCCCGTCCCTTCTCTCTTCCAAAGTGTACATATTTAGCTCTTCGAGCCTCTCCTCATAGGTCCTGTCCCCAAGCCCCAAATCATTTTGGTTGCCCTCTCTGGACCCTTCCAGGAGGTTAATGTCCTCTTAAGTGTGGCTCTCCAAAACTGCACGCAGTACCCAGGTGCGGCCTCACCAAGCAGTTATACAGAGGGAGTATCACTTCCCTCCTTCTGGAGGTGATCCCCCTAGTGATGCATCCCAGCATCCTGTTGGCCTTGGCTGCTGCCCTCCTACAAGTCTCAGAGTTGTTCATCTTGACATCCACCACCACCCCCAGGTCCCTCTCAGCCATTGAGACTTGTAGTATTCCCCCAGGGTGTACACTTGGCCTGGGTTTCTGGCCCCCAGGTGGAGTACCTTGCATTTCCCTGCATTAAACCTCAGCTTCCACTTTCTAGACCATCTTTCCAGAGCCTCCAGATCCCCAGAGCCCCCTATACATTAAGGTTAGACCAATAAACATTGATGCAGTAACTAAACATTAAGGTTAGACTGCTAAACAGTGATGCAGTAACTATACATTAAGCTAAACCAGCTAAACAGTGATGCAGTAACTGTACATTAAAGTTAGACTGCTAAACAGTGGCACAGTAACTATACATTAAGGTTAGATCACTAAACAGTGATGCAGTAACTATACATTAAGGTTAGACTGCTAAACAGTGATGCAGTAACTATACATTAAGGTTAGACCGCTAAACAGTGATGCAGTAACAGTACATTAAGGTTAGACCACTAACCAGTAACACAGTAACTATACATTAGGGTAAGACCACTAAACAATGATGCAGTAACTATACACTAAGGTTAGACCACTAAACAGTGATGCAGTAACTGTACATTAAGGTTAGCCAGCTAAACAGTGATGCAGTAACTATACATTAAGGTTAGGTAGGTAAACAGTGATGCAGTGACTGTACATTAAGGTAAGCCAGTTAAACAGTGATGCAGTAACTATATATTAAGGTTAGCCAGCTAAACAGTGATTCAGTAACTATACATTAAGGTTAGACTACTAAACAGTGATGCCATAACTATACATTAAGGCTAGACTGCTAAACAGTGATGCCGTGACTATATATTAAGGTTAGCTAGGTAAACAGTGATGCAGTAACTATACATTAAGGTAAGCCAGCTAAACAGTGATGCAGTAACTATACATTAAGGTTAGCCAACTAAACAGTGAAGCAGTAACTGTACATTAAGGTTGGGGAGGCAGTATAGCGCAGTGGTTTAAGGCTCTGAGCTGCAAATCTGGTGACATCCAGCAGACCAGACCTGGGTTTGAATGCCACAGCTTCCACTTGCATACTGTGTGACTCTGAGCAAGTCACTTAACTTCCCTGTGCTCCCAGGACACTCCTGTAAAAAAGCTTTCGGCTTAGTGTGATACTCCTGGTTAAACAACTAAATAAAAAAAATTAATAAAAACAGTGATGCAGTAACTATACATTAAGGTTAGACCACTAAACAGTGATGCAGTAACTATACACTAAGGTTAGACCACTAAACAGTGATGCAGTAACTATACACTAAGGTTAGACCACTAAACAGTGATGCAGTAACTATACACTAAGGTTAGACAACTAAACAGTGATGCATTAACTATACACTAAGGTTAGACAACTAAACAGTGATGCAGTAACTATACACTAAGGTTAGACCACCAAACAGAGATGCAGTAACTATACACTAAGGTTAGACCACTAAACAGCAATGCTGTGACTATACATTAAAGTAAGCTGACTAAACAGTGACACAGTAGCTATTCATTAAGGTTAGCCAGGAATGGAACACCTTTTAAGAGGTTTTGGATTTTCATTTACCACTGGATGGCCTTGAAGACCAGTGAAGGGTCCAGCACCAGCTGTTCCAGGTCATCTGTGCGTTGTTCTCACTGGACACGGAGTGTCCACTGTGCAATCTGACCATGGGGACAGTGGCAGTGGCTGCAGCCATGAGGCCCAGGAGCCTCACATAAACCCTTGTGGAAACATAATGTCTCTGAGCCCCCACCTGGGCCTGTGATATAAGGCACTCCACTCGGTCTGTCATCAGGAAGGCCTTGTCCTGTTCCGAGTTCAGGACCACCCCTATATACTGTAGCCTCTGGGATGGGATCAGAACAGACTTGGGTAGGTTGACAGTGATGCCCAGGGAGTGGAACAACTGGAGGGTCCTCTCCAGATTTCAGAGATGCTGGGACCTGTAAGGAGCCTTGAGAATCCAATCATCCGGGTAAGGGAACACGTGCAGGCCTTCTTGCCAATGGCAACATAGAAACAGAATTTGACAGCAGATAAGGACCACTTGGCCCATCCCGTCTGCCCCTTTCCCTACCTTGGCAAGGTCCAGAAAGTGTAGCACACACAAATTGGGTGCAGTCAGAATAAAACCACTGACTGCAAATAAGTATTTATTCCAAGCAAATGCATCGAAGTTTGAACATTCCAAGATGCGTCTCTCTGCCCCTGCACTTCAGCTATCCCAATCTTCCTAACTTCAATTTGCAGTCATTGGTTTCATTTTGACTGCACCTGGTTTGTGTGTGTGTGCTGCATTTTTTGGACCTTATCTATTTTATTCATGCCATTGCTGCCCAGTAGTGTCTAGCATTGACATTAAGCTGACAGTGATGCAGTAGTTATGCATTAAGCTTAACCTGCTAAACAGTGACGCAGTAACAGTACATTAAGGTTAGCCAGTTAAACAGTGAAGCAGTAACTATACATTAAGGTTAACCAACTAAACAATGACAGAGTAACTATACATTAAGGTTAGCCAGCTAAACAGGATGCAGTAACTAGAGCTGTGCATAATGAGAAAATTCTGAATGTGTGGAATTTCAATGAAATTGTTTGAAATTTCATCAAATTCTGTGAAATGTCATGGAATTTTGTTTAAATTTTATAGAATTTAAAACAATTATTAATTTGATCATAACTCAGTTGTCTATTGAGCTCTGAAATTTATGATGCATACTTTCTTGGAGGATTTCCGATGATGTGTCAAATATGATGAGGCAGTGGATAACCGAGAAGGTTGGCAAGGGTTACAGGAAGCTCTGTCAAAGTTGGAGTCCTGGAGCTAAAAACACGAAGTGGACCTACAAATTGGGGGAGCAATTATCTGTGACTGAAGAAGAGAAGGATCTGGGGGCGCTCATTATGGGAGCAATGAACAACACAGCACAATGCAGAAAGGTGGCTGCAAAGGCCAACAGGATGCTGGGTTGTATTGCTAGGGGTATATCCTCAAGGAGGGAGGAAGGTAATTCTGCCCTTATACAGATCACTAGTTAGGTCTCACCTGGAGTACTGTGTGCAGTACTGGTGCCCATACCTGAAGAGGGACATTAAGTTACTGGAGGGGGTGCAATGCAGGGTGACAAAGATGATCAGGGGTCTGGAGGACTTATTGTATGAGAGTAGGCTTAGGGAATTAAATATGTACTCACTGGAAAAGAGGAGGGAGAGGGAAGACATGATTGAAACCTTCAAGTATATGAAAGGGATAAACAAGTCTTGTACAGAGGGACTTTCAAACTAAGGTAGAAGAGGGACACCCGAGGCCATGTTATGAGACTAAAGGGGGGAAGGTCCAGGAGGGAGATGAGAAGACACTTTTTTACTGAGAGGGTAGTGACTGGGAGTAATGCATTACTGGCAGAGGTGGTAGCCAGCATAACAGTGGGGGGTTTTAAAAGGGGATGAGACAGGGCAAAGGGGAAGGTCAAGGGAGTGGGGGCAAGGGAGGGAGAGGCAGCTGTAAAATAAGGGCTGCTAGCTGCACAACTGAGCAGACTTGGTAGACCATAAGGCCTTTTTCTGCTGGCAATTTTCACATGTTCGTATGAGATTAGGATGGATTGTCTCAAAATGATAAGTGTTCAAAGTCCCTCATTTTATTTTTTTGTGGACTAATTCACGAAAATGTGTATCTGCATATACCTCAGCCATCTATTGGGCCAGCGAGCTGACGTTTGGTATGGTTTCTAGTTGACACGGGTTCTAACAATGTGCCAAATTTTATGACAGTAGAATGGATTATCTCAAATTTATATATGCTCAAAATCTGTCATTCTATTTTTTGTGGAAAATGTCATAAAACACAGAAACACAGACTTTGACAACAGATAAGGACTGCTTGGTCCGCCCAGTCTGCTCATTGCCCTACCTATTGGATAAACTGCAAATCCTAGTTAATCAACAGCTTACTTCCTCCTACCCCTCCACTAGAATAGCCTTATGTCTGTCCCATGCATTCTTGAATTTCCCCACTGTTTTTGAACCCACAACCCCCTCAGGAAGGTCGTTTCATGTTCCACCACCCTCTCTATGAAAAAATACTTCCTCACATTGCCCGTGAGCCATGCCCCCCTCTATCTACAAAGTGTGCCCCCTTGTTCTTGCACATCTCTTTTTCTGAAAGAAGCTACCCTCTTGGAAAAAGTCTGTATGGGCATCTTTTTCTTCATATACCTCAGCTGTCCATTGGGCCAGAGATCTTAAATTTGGCATGCTTACTTGATCATAAGAGTTCTAAAAATGTGCCAAATTTCATGACATTAGAAAGCATCTTCTCAAAATGATATTTGCTCAAAGTCTGTCATTTTATTTTTTTGTGGGAAATTTCATGAAACAGTTTATCTGCATATAACTCAGGCGTCCTTGCAGCCACACATGTGTAAATTAGCACAAAACACCTTTGTGTAATGATTATAGAATCTTCTAAATATGGAGAGAATTGGATTAGCGATTTGTAAGTTACAGGGGGTTCATACTTTTACTATGTAAGTATTTGCATAATTTCATGAAACCTCTCAAAAATGTGGATGTTTGTAACTACTCTGCTCTTCTGGCATAGACTTTAAGGGGGACTGAGGCCAAAATGTTTGGCATCAATAAATTCAGAATTTGGATAAACATATCTTCAATCAGCCTCATGCCAGAAATCAGATCTGTGAGTTACTTTGTTTAAAAGTTACAAGTCATTTTGTGACCCTTAATTCGCTGTTCAAAAAAGCCAGTCTTGGTGAAGAGCTGCTGCTGATGTCATCTCCTGAACTCACAACCTAGTCCACCCTGCAAGCTACCTTATATGACTTATTTCTCATATAGTACTTAAAATTTCAGGTGCAGTAAACTTGTGAAAAAGGAAAACTGACACGGGGGTCAGGACATGCACTTCCATAATGTGTAGATGCAAGGTACAGCACTTCAGAATGTGATGGTGGGTATGGAATGCAGTGGTAAACATGGCTTTAGAATGCCATGGTTGTGTGCAATTTATAAAATACTGCAGGTATGAGATTTTGAAATGTCACCATGTTGCAACTGTGGAATGCAGCAATGACAGTCTCAGAAAGTAGCTGGAACACACAATTTCAGAATGTGGCAGCGACACACAATTTCAGAATGTGGTAGTGACACACAATTTCAGAATGTGTCAGTGACGCACAATTTCAGAATGTGGCAGTGACGCACAATTTCAGAATGTGTCAGTGATGTACAATTTCAGAATGTGGCAGTGATGCACAATTTCGGAATGTGGCAGTGAAGCACAGTTTTGGAATGTGGTGGTGACGCACAATTTTGAAATGTGGCAGTGACACACAATTGCAGAAGGGGCGGTGACACAATTGTGGAATGTGATGGTGATGCACAATTTCAGAATGTGGCGGTGATGCACAATTTTGGAATGTGTCGGTGATGTACGCTTTTGGAATTTGGTGATGGTGCACAGTTTCAGAATGCAGTGATGACATACAGGTTTGGAATGTGGCAGTGATACAAATTTAGAAATGCAGTAGTGACGCTCAGTTTCAGAATGCGGGGGTGACACACAGTTTCAAAATGTGACGGTTCCGCATAATTTCAGAGTGCATCAATGACTCACAGGTTCAGAATATGGCAGTGATGCCCAATTTGGGAATGTGGCAGTGATGCTCAATTTCGGAATGTGGCAATGATGCATATTTTTGGAATGTGATGGTGGGGTTCAGTTTCAGAATGTGGCAGTGATGCTCAATTTCGGAATGTGGTGGTGACACATAATCTCAGAATGTGGCATGACCCACAATTTGGGAATGTGGCAGTGACAATTTTGAAATGTGGCAGTGAAACACAACTTGGCAGGGATGTGCAATTATGGAATTTGGCAGGATGTGCCATTTAAGAATGTGGCAGGGATGCCCAATTTGGGAATGAGTAAGGGATGTGCCATTTCATAATGTAGCATGGATGCATAATTTTAGAACGTGGCTGGGACACATAATGTTGGAATGTAGTGGGGATGTGATGCACAATTTCGAAATATGGTGGAGGTGTACAATTCTGGAATGTGGCAGGGACACACAATTTCAGAATAAATGGTGTGTCCTGTCACATTCTGACAGCATGCATCCCCACTATATTCCAAAATTGCCAGTCCCCACCAATTTCCTTGATGAGTGTCCCTGTAGCATTCTGAGAATGTTTGTCCCACCACATTTTGAGATGGAACATCCCTGTCACATTCTGAGATTGCCTGTCACCCCCCCCCCCAACATTTTAAAATTGTGCACCACCTTGACATTCTATGCTTTGGTTCAGTGCTGCATTCCAGAACCACCTTCTGACATGTTCTAAAGTACAGTGCCATGCATCCAAACATTCTGGAAATGCAAGCACTGCAGCCAACCATATGCCATTTTTTAAAGGATTACTATAGCTACAGTGTCTTAAACTTTGGAGAAGCAGGTTCTATAAGGTTGCTGATAGTGAGAACTAGAGTGTGAGTTCTGAAGATGACATCATCAGTGACTCTTGACTAAAACTGGCTTTTTTAAATAGGTAGTGAAATCAGGGCTATAAAATAGCTCATAACATTACAAGGAAGTAACTTAGAAACCTAACTTTTGGTATGAGATTTATTGGGGGTATGCTTATTCTAATTCTGTAATGTAGCACTTTCTGGAGGTGTCCCTCATCAACACTTGATGTGCATATTCAGTACCAGTGTATCCTGGATTCTAACACAACTGGATAAATTGGTTTAGCAGTTTTAAATTTACAGCAGAAAAAAAAATATTGGTAGCATTTTCTCAAATATTTATGGCAGCATATAGATGAAGCATTCAGAATTCTTTTTGTGGAATTTAACATTCACAATACGCGTATCGCTACTTCATTTGATAAGCTGGGCTGAGCTTTTTGCAGTCCTGCTGCTCCTCTCGGAGTGACTATTTTGCTCCTCCCTTTATGTTTTAGCATAGCCAGATTAACTCAGTAGGACTACTGATCCCACTGATATCCTCTTCATTCTCTACAGTGACAAAATTCCTTAAAACAAGAGTCACCTACTCATTTTCCTACCAACCTATCCTGTTGGAATAGCCCAAATTCTTCCTTCCTGATGTCACAGACACTGCCTTCCCCCCTACATCTTTTTGAGTATTTGAGTACCTCTAAGTCCTAGACTTGCACATTCAGTACATAAAGGTCCCTGCATCACAATTTACTGGGTGTGATCCTTATATCTCCTGCATTCAGGTTGGAATTGTTGACACCGTGTGCTTCCTTAAAACTATGCATCTAACTTTTTAACCTGGTGACCCCCTGCACTGCCTGCCTCTCATGCCATTATCCTTTAATTTGAATCCCCGATAAGGCTGAGTGAAATCCGCAAATTCCAATTTTAAGGAATTTTCATGAAATTTTAGTTTTCACAAAGACTCATGGAATTTGACTTTAAGTACAGATGTTATTTTGCAATTTTTGGCAGCAAGCAATTACAATTGACATATACTGTACCGTGTCCTTGTAAAGTGTAAGAACATGTCACATTTAGTGGAATTCTACTCTCTAGTTTTTAAGTTTCAGTGGTTTATAAATTTGCAATTTACATTCTTGCAAAATTTAATTTTGAAATGTGAAAGTTTGACTATTTTTTAATTCTGTCCCATTTAAAGCTGTAAATATTAACTTTGTCAGAAATGAACATGTGGAATAATAGCTTAAATGTTTCAAATCTGGTTACATTTAGATCTGTTGTTTTAAACTTAGAGGGAAATAACCAACATTAAAATGTTGGCAATATGTTTAGCAAGCTATAGCTCAGTTACATTTGAGGCTAGAAATGTGTACATATATAAATCTAGTGATTACCTGTATACCTGTAAAATTTTATAACATTTCAATGAATACTATTAAAATTACAGTTTAACAGAAATCAAAATGTTCACTAAATTTGATTACTTGTAACTCAGCCCCCACTAAAGCTTGAGACTTACAACATGGTGTACATACTTATGCTGTAGGTGTCTCTAAATCCTGAAACTGTGGAGAAATTTGGATAAGAAATTTTAAAAATGTGTTGAAATAACAGAAAATTTAACTTTGATTAAATAGTTGGCCACCCACAACTATGCATCCTTTCAACATATGACCCTGGCATTTAGTATACTTATGTAAGCTGCTACTAACAGTTTACTTGCTGCATTTGGTGTCAATCAGATGCACACTTTTAAATGTAGAGCAAAATAACTGAATTTTTAAATTTGGTGAAATCACACCAAATTTTCATGCAAATTCTGCAAAATTCTGCAGAATTGGAATGGTAATTCCGTGGGCATTCCATGGGCAGAATTTGATATTCTGCACAGCTCTAGAAGTAACTATACATTAAGTTTAACCAGCTAAACAGTGACACAGTAAGTATACATTAATCTTAACCAGCTAAACAGTGACGCAGTAACTATACACTAAGCTTAAACAGCTAAACATTACTGCAGTAAGTACAGTATACATTAAGGTTAGCCAGCTAAACAGTGATGCAGTAACTATACATTAAGGTTAGCCAGATAAACACTGATGCAGTAACTATACATTAAGGTTAGCCAGCTAAACAGCACTGCAAGCAACATTAAGGTAAGCTAGCTAAACTGTGACACAGTAACTATACATCAAGCTTAGCCAGCTAAGCTGTGACAAGGCAATTATACATTAAGGTTAGCCAGCTAAACTGTGATGCAATAACTATACATTAAGTTTAGCCAGCTAAACAGTGACATAGTAACTCACCTCACCAGCTATACACTGCTGCAGCATTTATACAATAAGGTTAGCCAGCTAAACAGTGTCAGAGTTACTCTACATTAAGCTTAGCCAGCTAAACATTACTACATAGAAACATAGAAATATAGACTTTGATGGCAGATAAGGACCGCTTGGCCCATCTAGTCTGCCCATTTCCCTACCTACAGGATAGGCCGTAGATCCTAGTTAACCAACAGCCTGTTTCTTCCTACACCCCACAAGAATTGCCTTATGTCTGTCCCATGCATTCTTGAATTCTCCCACAGTTTTAGACCCCAACCTCCTCAGGAAGGCTGTTCCATGCATCCACTACCCTCTGTGAAATAATACTTCTCACATTGCCCTGAACCGCCCCTCCTTCTATCTTTAAATTGTGTCCCCTTGTTCTTACAAGTCTCTTTTTCTGAAAGATGCTACCCTCTTGGACTTTGTTGATTCCACTGAGGTACTTAAAAGTATCTATTATGTCCCCCCTCTCCCTTCTTTCCTCAAGGGCATACATATTAAGCTCCTTTAGTCTCTCCTCCTATGGCTTCTCTTGCAGACCCTGCACCATTTTAGTTGCCCTCCTCTGGACTACCTCTATCCTGTCTATGTCCTTGCGGAGATGGGGTCTCCAGAACTGGACACAGTACTCAGATGGGGTCTCACCAACTGTCTGTACAGAGGGATAACAACTTCCTGTTTTCTGCTGCTGATGCCTCCCTATACATCCCAGTATACCCCAGCCCTCCCTACTGCCCTCTCACATTGCTTGCTAACCTTAAGGTCATCTGATATGATTAC
Organism: Neoceratodus forsteri; assembly: GCA_016271365.2. Lineage (NCBI taxonomy): Eukaryota > Metazoa > Chordata > Ceratodontiformes > Ceratodontidae > Neoceratodus > Neoceratodus forsteri. The sequence goes on from CM057458.1 coordinate 12,937,525, forward strand.
CCCAGGTCCCTTTCCTTTTTGTTGTTGTTATACCTCCCGTCCATTGTGTATTCTTCCCTGGGTTCTTGTTTCCCAGGTGCATTATTTTACTTCTTTGCATTGAATCCTAGCTGCCATACTTCTGACCATTCCTCCAACCTTGCCAAGTCCTTTTCATCCTTTCCACGCCTTGTGTATCAACCCTGTTGCAGATCTTTGTGTCATCTGCAAAAGGCATACTTTTCCTTCAGTCCTCTGCAATGTCACTGATGAAGACATTAAAAGGACTGGACCCAATACTAACCCTCGATTTTACTATTAACCTCTCTTTCTTCAGTGGACTCATTTACAATTACCTTCTGTGTCCTGTTGTGCAGCCAATGTTTTGCCCAGGTTACCACCCTGGGACCCACTCCCAGGCTGGTTAATTTGACTATTAATCTTTTGTGTGGGACTGTGTCAAATGCCTTGCTAAAGTCTAGGTAGGCCATGTCCACAGCCCCTCCCTGGTCTACTACTTTGGTCACCCAGTCAAAGAAATCTATTAGATTCATCTGACATGACCTTCCCGCTGTGAATCCATGCTGCCTTGGGTCCTGTGCTCCACTGGCCTCTAGGTACTCAACTATTCTTTCCTTCAGAAGTGACTCCATCACTTTCCCTACCACAGAGGTCAGACTGACAGGTCTGTAGTTTCTTGCCTCTGTCTTCATCCCACTTTTGTGAAGGGGAATCACATCCGCCTTCCTTCAGTCCTTGGGTACCACACCATCCTCCCATGATTTATTAAAAAGAGTAGCCAGTGGTTTCGCTAGTTCCTCCCTTAATTCTTTTAGAATTCTGGGGTGAATTCCATCAGGACCCATTGCTTTGTCCACGTTCAGTTTTAGGAGTTCTTGCAGAACCCTTTCTTCTGTGAAAGGAATGGGATCACCCTATCAAGAGTGCTTCTGTTAATTGGATTAGGTACTTCTCCTCTTTTGTGAATACTGAGCAGAAATATTCGTTCAGTATCCCTGCTTTTCACTGACCCCTCTGCCCACCCACTGTTCATTCTATTCAGCCTCACTATCCCTCCCTTTATCTTTCACTGCTGATGTACCTATAAAAGGTTTTATCCCTTCTTAACTGAGTTGGCTATCTTTCCTCAGTTTGGGCCTTTGCTATTCTGACTTCCCTCCATGCTTCCTTCTGCCTTAACTGGTACAGCTGTCTGTCCTGCTCCTTCTGTGTTTCCTTATACTTACGGAATGCTATCTTTTTCTTCCTGACTTTCACAGCCACCTCTTTTGAGAACCATAGTGGCTTTTTCTTTCATTTTGATTTGTTTATTTGCTTCACACAAAGGCCTGTTGCCTCTGTGATGGCAGTTTTGATGATTCCCCAAAGTTGCTCCACACCTCCTTCTAACCTGTTTGCTAGTGCTTTTCTGAGGCACTCTCCAATCTTGCCAAAATCAGCTCTCCTAAAGTCCAGTACCCTCACTTTTGTATGGCTTGACTCTGTAGCTGAGTTTAACGTGAACCACACTGTTTGATGGTCACTTGTCCCCAGATGGCAACCCACTTCTAGATCTGAGATCCTCTCACTGCCCCCGTTTGAGAGTGAGATCTAAGATTGCTCCCTCATGAGTGGGTTTCGAAACTAGCTGTCTAATGCCTGCCACCTGTAGGGCATCAAGAATGGCCCTGCTCTAGGATGTGGCTGCAGTAAATGTGCTCCAGTTAACATCTGGCATATTCAGGTCTCCCATCAACAGTATCTCCCTTTCTCTGCCATTCTAAGAATGCCTTCTATCATATCCTTGTCCATTCCCTTCCCCTGACATGGGGGTCTGTACACAACCCCTGTGCAGATTGTGGTGCCCTTTCCAGTCTCCAAGGTGACCCACAGTGCCTCCTCTCCTCCCTGTTTACTCTTTTGTTCAGTTGCTTTTATCCCTTCCTTTACATAGAGAGCTACTCCTCCCCCTCTTCTCCCCGTCTGTCTCTCCTGTAGGTTATGTACCCTGGTATGTTAACATCCCAGTCATGGTTCTCTGTGTACCATGTTTCTGTGACTGCTACGATATCCAGGCATCCCTCTTCCATCAAGGCCACCAGCTCAGGGAGCTTGTTGCCCAGACTACGGGCATTGGTACTCATTACCTCCATTTCCTGATGGCCTTACTCCTTTTTGCCCCATCCCTGTCCTTCTTGCCTTTGTCACTTTCTCCATTTACCCCTGCCCTTCTCCCTATCGACACCTCTATGTTGGTGTTTGTTTACGACTTACTACTGTGATTATTTGGGGGCTAGGATTTCCTGCTCCTTCCAATGCCTCCCTTGGCTAGTTTAAAAGCCACAATGAAGCATTTAAACCTATCACCTAGATCCTGGTTCCTCCCGACAGATGCAGCCCATCATGCCAGTATAGGCTTGCATCACTCCAGGTGGACCCCCAGTCCCCAATGAAGCCAAATCCCTGAGCTCCACACCAGTTTTTCAACCACTGATTGAATCCTACATGGAACACCCTAGCCTCTCCTATGCCATAGATGGGCAGCACCTCCGAGAAGGTTACCGTAAGCGTGCTACTTGACTAAGGTCCTCCCCAATTCCACAAACCTTCCTGCACTTCTCTAATCCCTTTCTTAGCCAGGTCATTTGTCCCTAGGTGGACAATGACATCCAGCTCCCTCCCCTGTGCAGCTGCTCTGGCAATCCTGAGGATTCGCTCCCTGTCCCTCCAAGCCATGGCGCCAGGCAGGCACCTTACCTCCCTCTCCCCTTCCTCCCCCAGTTCTACCTTCCTAACAATGGAGTCCCCACCAGGAGTTGTTTCCTTCCCCTGCGGGGTCCCCTGCCACCCTCCTGTGGGTCTCCTTTGTGGAGGTTCCCAGCATCCTCCTTGGTCTCCACTGCGGGTGCCTCCATGAGGAACCACACTTTGCCAGAATGGCATAGGGAATTGTGCAGAGGTACAACTGGAGGGATGCACCTCTGTTCCACCATCCTCACCCTCCCTGAGCCCACTGTGGTCCAACCTCCTCTTTCTTGGCAACCTCTGAGGCAACGGCAGTGGCACTGGTGGTCCCTGGATGGAAGAGGAGGTCCCACAAATCCTGGTCAACTCAGCCTGGAGATGAGCAACCTCCTCCCTCAGCCCAGAGAGGTGCCTGCAGATGGGACAACACCGCATCCTCTAGAACGTCTCCCGGAAGACTGCTGCTCCACAGCCACTGCACTGCACCACTCCAATCATGTCTTATTTCTGGCCCCTTAACTGTTTTCAATCCTTACTCTTTCCTCTGTTTTTCTCTCTCTCTCCTTACTTTCTGCCTGTGTGCCCTTTAAGCTCCTGATTGTCCTGTTCTGAGACAAGAATATCTTATATTTCTCAGTAGACCACTTACTTGCTCAGAGGCAGACCTCCAGCAGCTAGAGGGGGCTGGAGAGCTACTCTTGCCCTTCTAGGATGGTGGGTCTTTGGTGGTTCTGTGATCACTCACTTCCTGCTCCCAAACAGGAAGTTCCTGTTGTCAGTCAAAACCTGTGCCTATAAAAATAAAACTAGCTTTGGGTGAGGGGGTTGAAGGGAGGGAAGGAGGGCAATATAGTCCCAGCGGAGAAGTCCAGTCACACAGCAGTCCTTTCTCCTGGTGTGTTCTGCCAAGATATTAGCAGAATCTTTCTAAGGCAGTCTTTAAATGTAGCTTCCTTCTAGCTAAGCCACTCCCCCTACTTACTAGATCTTTCTACCAGTAATTTAAACCCTCACAGTTAAGTCCTTCCAGTCACCTGATATTTACACCTATAACTGTTCAGATACCCATTCAGTTCAGTATAGCCAGACAGACAGACACACACTTTTTTTTTGTTTTGTATGTAAGTTTTTTTTTACCCTAAATTAAAGGTCCAAGTACAAAAGTTCTTCTACTTTAGTCCCAGCAGCGAAGTCCAGTCACACAGCAGTCCTTTCTCCTGGTGTGTTCTGCCAAGATATTAGCAGAATCTTTCTAAGGCAGTCTTTAAATGTAGCTTCCTTCTAGCTAAGCCACTCCCCCTACTTACTATATCTTTCTACCAGTAATTTAAACCTCACAGCAGTTAAGTCCTTCCAATCACCTGATATTTACACCTATAACTGTTCAGATACCCATTCAGTTCAGTTAACCCAGTTAACCCAGTTAACAAAAGTTCTTCTACTTTAGTCCCAGCAGAGAAGTCCAGTCACACAGCAGTCCTTTCTCCTGATGTGTTCTGCCAAGATATTCAGCAGCAACTATACATTAAGGTTAGTCAGCTATAACAGTGATGCAGCAACTATACATGAAAGCTAACCAGCTAAACATTACTGCAGCAACTATACATTAAGGTTAGTCAGCTATAACAGTGATGCAGCAACTATACATGAAGGTTAACCAGCTAAACATTACTGCAGCAACTATACATTAAGGTAAGCCAGCTAAACAGTGATGCAGTAACTATACATTAAGGTAAGCCAGCTAAACAGTGATGCAGTAACTATACATTAAGGTAAGCCAGCTAAACAGTGATGCAGTAACTATACATTAAGATTAGTAATACAGTAACTGTAAGTGAGTGCTAACAATTGTGATCAGTCCAAGCTCTGAAGGAGCTTTGGGGAGCTTGGCTTCCTCCATCTAACACAGCTTCTGAACCCCAGTCTCCACTGCAATTCTGCCCACTCTCCACCTTTCTACTGCCTTTGGCTTTGAAGAATTTAGGCAGTTAGAAGGCTGGAAAATAAAAGCTGGACAGTGTTTTTTTGTGTAGCTGGCAGTTCCTACTAGCAGTGTTTCCTGTGCTGTTTGACGCACCTGTCTGATGCTGTTCAGTGCTTTGTTTCTCGGGAATCCTGGAAATGGTAGAGATGTTGCACATCAGCCATGGTTTGTTCCTGTCTGTGGCCAACATGTCAGCTATGCCGTTCATGGCAGTTATTCTCCTTCTCCTGCCCCCTATACCAGCAGTGCTGATTCTCCAATACTGCTGCTCAGCAGCATTTGTTCTACACTCTCACCTGCCACCCTCAACGAAGTCGGGAGAGTGCACTTTCATGTTTTTGCCATGCTCTGAGGAGCACAGTACAGAAATTAAAAGTCTTTCCCCCGAGCCACTGCCCGACACCAGAAGTGAATGGCAGTGGCATCGGGTGAAAGGGCATCAAAGTGTTCAGCTGGCAACCCCCCCCCCGGTCAGACTCCAACACCAGGGTGTCCAATCACTGCTGCCAGAAAACAACACTTCCCTGCAACAGTCTGCAATACTGGTGTGCCTAGTCCCTCATGCTGACAAACAACACCCCCCCACTGCCACAGTCGGCAACAATGGTGTACCTAACCCTCAGTGCCACCAAACAACACCCCTTCACAAAGTCCATGACACCAGAGTGCCCAACCCCTGGTGCTGCCAAACAACATCCCTTACCACAGTCCACAACACCAGGGTGCCCAATCCCTGATGCCACCAAACAAAACACCAGCACTGGGGTGCCCCATAGAAAAAGAAAACCATCCATCATCATATCCTGTGTTTTTTAACCAAAAAAAAAAATCCCAGCAATGTTTTGTAGCTCCATGACCACTCTCTCAGCACCCAACACCCCATCCATCCTATCTTTCGCTTACCTCACTAGGGTCCCATGAGGTGATCCTATGTGAGACCACCAGCGATGCTCTCTCTGCCACACCCAATCATAAATGGACTGAAAACAATGGCTTTCAATGCCTTATAAACGTTTACTCAGCCATGACCACTCTCTCAGCACCCAACACCCCATCCATCCTATCTTTCGCTTACCTCACTAGGGTCCCATGAGGTGATCCTATGTGAGACCACCAGCGATGCTCTCTCTGCCACACCCAATCATAAATGGACTGAAAACAATGGCTTTTCAATGCCTTATAAACGTTTACTCAGCCATGACCACTCTCTCAGCACCCAACACCCCATCCATCCTATTTTTCGCTTACCTCACTAGGGTCCCATGAAATGATCCTATGTGAGACCACCAGCGATGCTCTCTCTGCCACACCCAATCATAAATGGACTGAAAACAATGGCTTTCAATGCCTTATAAACGTTTACTCAGCCATGACCACTCTCTCAGCACCCAACACCCCATCCATCCTATCTTTCGCTTACCTCACTAGAGTCCCATGAAGTGATCCTATGTGAGACCACCAGCGATGCTCTCTCTGCCACACCCAGTCATAAATGGACTGAAAACAATGGCTTTTCAATGCCTTATAAACGTTTACTCAGCTTCACTGTGGTCAACATTTTGACCCCAGATTTTAAACCTAGCCTTTTGTTTTACCCCACCTCATGAACAATACAGTTCTACTTTTTCAAATCCCTTCCAGAACATATTTTCACAGTCGCTCTGAGAAATCACCTTTCAGATGGTACCTAAAACAAGCATTTGTCAATGCCAAAAGTTCACCTTTGGTATTGCAGTTGTACACGTGGCCCATATGTTTCTGTATGTATTCTTCTGCCTTGCATTTTTAGGCATCACAACAGATTTCTTGTATTTTCCTAGCATGGGTTCACTTAATTAGAAATAAAATTATTGCAGAAGACTACTGGGGATCACATCCTGCTAATGTCAGTATTGGAGCAGAGAGGTGGAGTCTGTGCACTGGAGTAGGCAAGAGGGAAACGGAGGCTTTACCAAATGACAGTGACTGCAGCACAGAGCAAATTCTGCAGCACAAAGGACTATTCCCCCCCCCCTTTTGATTCCAGCTTTTTAAGGTAGGACCCTGCATACGAAAAGCAGTTGTCAATGCCGAACGTTCACTTGCAGGTATTTGCAGTGCAGGTGTTTGGTACTGGTACTGGCTTTAAAGGAGCGAGGAGGCAACAGTGAGAGCGGTTGGTGCCGCATGGTGGAAACTGCAGCATAAATGCAGCAAGGAACTGCAAGTCAGAGAAGCCACTCCTGCTGCCCTTAGTGGATCAGGGGAGAGAGTGCAATGGGTGGCAGGAGACACCAATAAGTAAAGCCGCACTGTGGCTAATGTAGAAGCCAAGGGGGGAGCAGTTCAGAGGCATGAGGACTGGGGAGAGAGAGTGTGCTGGGCAGCAGGAGACACCAATAAGTAAAGCCGCACTGTGGCTAATGTAGAAGCCAAGGAGGGGGCAGTTCAGAGGCATGAGGACTGGGGGAAAGAGTGCACCGGGTGGCAGGAGCCGCCGATAAGTAAAGCTGCACTGTGGCTAATGTAGAAGACTGGGGGGGCAGTTCAGAGGCATGAGGACTGGGGAGAGAGAGTGTGCTGGGCAGCAGAAGACACCAATAAGTAAAGCGCACTGTGGCTATTGTAGAACACTGGGGGAGGGATAAGGTGCTGCAAGCTATTTGCAAGGATGAAATCTGTTGGTGGACTGTTTGGATGTTTTGTTCCCAGAGCAACTCGTATGGTTTACCATACAAGTGTCAGCCAGCACCATAGGGGAAGAGACTAGAGACCAAGCCGAGGGACGGACTTGACTGCTGTTGAGGTAGTGGTGAGCTTCGGGCTCAGATCACATATCCCATCTGTGGGCTCTCCGGCCGCTAGGACTGTAAGGGATAAGTAGGAGTGAAGTGACCACATCATATTGCAGGATAGAAGACGCAGAGAGAGGGAGGTCTTTTTCCCACTTACAGACATGGGGTTTATGTAAGAGAAGCAGCAAGGATGCACGGAAAATAAAAGCCAGAGGAGACCCACAGCAGCTTTGACACCAAGTTGACTGAAGATTCACTTTCTTTGGTGACTTGTTGGGTATCTGCACCACACGATTGCACAGCAGGGAACTTTATTTTGATTTTCTTGTTGCTAGTGGTGTTTTTTTCACCTTCATTTCCTCACTTCCAGTACGTGGGCCAGGGTGACTTCAGAATATGATGGCGGCTTTAGGTACAAACCAGGTAATGTATAATGGATGGGACTGGTGAGATGCATGGAGCTTCCTTTGTTGTTGGGGTCTGACATCTTGGCACCACCACTGACCAGAGCTGTTCATGGGATGGTGGGGTTGGCATGATGGCACAGAGGCACTGCGGGGGTAGTTTTTCACTTTCCCCAACCACCCTATCTCTCTGCTGGTTGGCAGTCGTAGAATGGGTTCTGACCCCGTTACATCTATTGTGTCAGTGCCACCTGGGTAACCGGGGACTAGATGGCGCAGTGGGTGATGCTGCAGCCAGGTGTGCTACATCAGGGTTTGGGACTCCCTCCTGTCACGCAGCATGTCAGTTACCGGACACGGGTTACCTGGGGGTGTCTGCACGAATGGTGGTTTGCTACCAGTGTCCATGTGCTGAGTGGTGATTCTGGGATGAATATTGGGGGCCGGGGATTCAACAGACAGATGTCATGTAACCGTAAGCCTTGATTCTGTTAGATGGCTGACAAGTTATCAATATGTTAACTAAACATGTGTACTCACAGACTGATAGGATCCATCCACTGCAGGGACAGTTTGATATTGTACACAACATCAGCAGCAATTAGATAGCATATAATGGACTCCTTATTTATTAGCAAGGTTAGGGAAAGTAACAGATTGTGTGAGTGATGGGGTGTGCCAGGAATTTTAAAGTAGTACTTAAAACAAGTGAGTGCACTGTACCCGCCCCACCCCACCCCCAGGACGGCACTTGTTTCCACCCAGTTATGTAAACAGAAACCAAAAAGTTGCCCCCCTGTTGTGTAAACACAACTGAAAACATGCAATGCCGCATGACATAAAACAATAGACCCCCCATTTCAGTCAAACTATATTAAGCTAATAATCCCAATAGAATTACTGTTTTAGAGATTTACATTTCATCCTAACACACGGAGGTGGTGGCTAGCTTTTAGTTACAATGTTTAGGAAACATTGTGATAAGCCTTTGTACCACAGCAAGGTAGCCAGCCCGACAGAGGTCGATTCACACCAACCAGGGTGAGACAAATCAGGTTGAGAGATCATGGTTAGTTTGGCTACTAGTTTCAAAATCTGGTAGCCAAATCATTAACTGTAGTGGGCATCCTTTTTAAGGGCATTAAAAAAAATATTTTGTGGGCTGGTAGCTAGATGACCAGTAACTTTCAAAATCTTGCAGCCAAACACATTTTTCTGGTGGCCTTTGGCCACCTAGCTACCTAATTTGTCCCACCCTGATGCCAACAGTCATGCATGCATACTAAGCTGGTCACTCTGGCCTATAAAGCACACACACACAAGCAGCTCCTTTCACACTCAGCCAGGCTATCTCCCCCACACACACACACACACTCATGCATGCCCCCACATATACTGTGATATGTAGTATTCTACCTAAAGTCCGAATAATCAAATGCCATTTTTCATACAGTACCTCATCAGCATTGTGCCCACCCTGATTAAGAGATCCTATCCAACAGTCTGAGGCCTGAGACATGCTGCCTGCTTGTTTTGTTGCATGCTGAAACAAGTAATTCAATAGTAAGAGGAAGTGCACTAGATATGTACTCGGCCATAGTAAAGGTTGTTCTACAGCAGATTAGATTCTGCCAGACAGAACATCCTCAGACTGGCTGAAGTATTAAGAGAGAAAGACAGCTTCTCAACAATAAAAAAAAACTGACGATTTTTCCAAATTAAACCTACTATTAAAGGCACACTAGCATTTTAATATTGAAATCCTCACATTTCACATTACTGATGAAATGCCTATACCTCGGTTTGCAGAAGCAAAATAACTAGTTTTGCTTGCATAAATCAGGCTCCTGTGTTCTCAGTATCAGGTCAGACCCATATTTGTGTTTTCTCCTACTTGCCCCAAACACCAGGTATAGGAGATTAGGCCCACTGCAGCCCATGACATGATACTTTAAAAAAAACATGGATCAGGCCAGGATGCTGAACTATAGGGTGACTAAGGCATGGGTGGGATGAGAATGGGATTAGGGAATAAGGAGGCTGCTGGTAGTGGCTAAATCACTAAATGGAGGCAGTATAGTGCAGTGGTTTAAGACTCTGAGCTGCAAGTCTGGTGACATCCAGCAGACCAGACCTGGGTTTGAATCCCACAGCTTCCACTTTCATACATGTGACCCTGAGCAAGTCACTTAACTTCCCTGTGCTCCCAGTATGCACCTCTAAAAAAGCTTTCAGCTTAGTGTGCTGCTCCGGTTAAACAACTAAACAAAAAAAAAATCTAAGAGTAGAGTCGGCAGATGATACACAGTTTGGAGGGGGGGACCTACATCCTGGCTGCTGTTGCTGGATGATGGATCAGCCAGTCACTGCCTCTCTGGTGGTCAGTCAGACAGTCTGCGTTCTCAGTGATCTGGATCTTTCCTCTGCAAGCCTCAGCCTCCCAAACCTGTCCTCTTCTATGCCGCACCCCATTGCTCCTCCTTGAAAAACTACTCTGCCGCTCACCGCTTAGTCTGTACAGCTGCTGCTTGGCTCAGCTTGGTGTGCCATCCATGGCCATCAGCTCACAAAGTTGCCAGCTTCTATTCAGTTCCAAGTTGACACTTTAACAGGAGCGAGGACTGGGTAGAGAGAGTGAGGTGGGTGGCAGGAGCTGCCAGTAAGTCAAGCTGCACCACGGCTAATGTAGAAGGCAGGGGGAGGTCAGAGGAGTGAGGACCAGAGGGAGAGAGAGAGAGCGAGAGAGAGAGAGTGCGGTGGGCGGCAGGAGCTGCCAGTAAGTCAAGCCACACCACGGCTAATGTAGAAGGCAGGGGAGGTCAGAGGAGTGAGGACTGGGTAGAGAGAGTACAGTGGGTGGCAGGAGCACTGCAGTTTACATTCTGATGGATCACAAGGTACACCATCCCAAGTACCGCAACTACTTTTATTTCTTTTTTATTTTATTCAAGTCTAGGATTACACAATACCTTTGAGCGTAGGCTCTTTTACAAAGATTCCACATCAGAAACTGAACAGTATACAGTATTAGAACAGTACACAGGCAGCGAACTTTGGCCAACAAGTGAGGAGTACATGAGGGGAGAGTAGAGGATAGGGGTAGGAGGGACAGTTGGGGAGGAGAGGGAAAGAACAGAGTTCAGGTGGACAGGGTGGAAAAGGCGGGAGGGAGAAAGGTGTGCAGCCCAAGGGCCTTGTCAGGTACAGACAGTAGCAAGTGCCCAGATTAGGGAGATGCACATTTGACGAAGAAGTGCTTGATACAGGGGGTGAGGCAGGAGGGCGGGGCACTAATGGGGCGAGCAGTCACAAGAGCTGGATGCAAGCAGGGAGAGTTGAAGTCTGGACTTGAAGGCACCAAGGGTTGGTGCGGCGAGAATGTTGCTGTTGAGGGAATTTAGCCAATAGGGTGCCTATATGCAAATTATCTTTGTCCTTGGGTAGTCCGACACCTCGGGATATGTAGGGAGTTAGGCTTGGAACTCCTTGTAACAGATAGACTGGACCTGGATAAGAGAAGAGTGCACACCCCAGGAGGGGCAAGGCCCATCATTATTTTCTTGGTAGTGATGCAAGTCTGATATTCAATTAAACTACAACCCGGATGGGAATCATTTTGCCATTTGTCAAAAAGCCGAAGAGAAACACCGGGTGCTGTAACCTTCAAGGAATGGGCCAGGAAGCAGTGAGCAGTCTGCAGTCCGAGGACCGGGATCTTGGGGTTACAACTGATGAAGCCATGGTGACCCTATTTATTTAACCCCTTCTAGGAAGCAAGGGTGACAGGAGTGGCACCCATTTTAGTTATTCTGCTAACCCAAATTTAAGTTAATTATGCTGACATGGTCAGAAGATAAAGGTTTCTCACCATGCTTAATGTGAAAAACTGTTTTAAATCAGCCCAGCTTGGGCTGTGCTGGTGATCTGGTTGTGGGAGGAAGGGACCAGTGGGGTGGTGGGTAGGAGGGTTATGTGAGCCAGGCTGATAGGGACATTGAACAGCTGTTTGCTGGACGGTGTCCTGCAGATGAAAAGAAAAAGCCACCACATGATTGGTGCAGCATTTTCTTTTCAAGTAGAGACCGGTTCAGGCAAAACACCATCAGAATCAGCCTGGCTGATGATTGGTGTGGCACAGCCAAGCCCCTGCAGACCACTCTGGATTGGACAGACAGTGTCACACCCTTCAGAAGCATCTCATGCCAAGAAGTTTGCTGCATGTGCCTGCACCATGAAATTAAAAACTGCATCTGCCAGGATCACAATAAGGTGGGGTGATAAAAAGACTATGTTGAAAATATGGGGACAAAATCTCAAAAAACAACAAAGTTAGAAAGAAACATTGAAATCTTTTACTGTTTACTCATAATTTTCCTATGTGTTGAGATTTTCTGACATCCTAGACTCCCTGTGGGGGCTGTTTCTCATATAATTAGTCAGGCAGCCTGCTCGTGATGGGGCAGTACTGGACCTGGTACTCACAAACAGGGACCGTGTTGCAGACATCAAGGTGGGAGGCTACCTGGGGACCAGCGGTCACCGTACAGTGTGGTTTAGCATAAGGGCATCAGCAGAGGCAAATCACACAAGGACAAGGGTCCTGGACTTCAGGAAGGCAGATTTACAAAATAAAATGGGTGAATGCCTCAGAGACAGCCTTGCCTGTGAGGGGGTGACATTGGTGGGGTGGAGGAACAGTGGGTTAAGTTAAAGGAAACCACAGTGAAGGCAACAAAGCTCTGTGCAAAGGAAGGATGCAGAAACAGGAGAAAAAAGAGACTGCTGTGGTTCTCAAAGGGTGTGACTGAAAAGGTAAAGGCTAAAAGAGTATCACTCGGGGGGTATAAAGAGATGCAGAAGGACGAGGATGGGGAAGTGTATCAGGAGAAGCAGATGGAAGCAGATAAAGTGGTGAGGAGCGGAAAGGCACAAACTGAGGAAAGAACACCCCAAGGGGAAATTAAAGGGGACAAGACCTTTCTTGGGTATGTAAGTGAAAAGAGAAAGATGAGGGGACGGATTGTGAGGTTAAGGGGGGGGACTGGATCAGATAAAAGCAGATAACCTTAACAAACACCTTTGCCCAGTCTTTACAGAGGAAGGGGAGGGGATGGGCCACGTAAAGGCAGCAGGAGCACTTGGGGGGAGAGGCAGATAAATGTCCATTTACAGAGGAGAGTGTCCTGAAAGCGCTGGGTCCAGATGGTACACCCAAGGATATTGAGGGAATTCGGGATTGCCCTCTGGCAGCCTATTCAACTACTCACTAGAAACAGAAATGGTTCCAGAGGACTGGAGGAGGGCACATGTAGCCCCACTTCGTAAAAGTGGTAGCAGCGAGGAGGCCGTCAACTATAGTCTGGTCAGTCTGACATCAGTGGTGGGGAAGTTAAATGAGTCATTGCTAAGGAAAAGATGGTGGCGTACCTTGAATACAGTGGGTTATGGGACCTGAGGCATCACAGAGTCCCTGGGAGGACAGCATATCAAATAAATCTAACATCTATCTTTGACTGGATGACCAGGGAAATAAATCAAGGGCAAGGTGGTGGACGTGTTCTACTTAGATTTTAGTAAGGCATTCAACGCCATACTACACAGGAGACTCATAAGGAAATTGGGCAGCTTAGGGGTGGGTGCTAAGGTAGTAAATGGGATAATAAATTGGTTAGGGGAGAGGCATCAGAGGGTGGTGGTAAATGAATTTCATTCCAGGGAAGGGAGGGTGACCAGTGGGATGCCTCAGGGCTTAGTACTGGGACCAGTCCCCTTTAGTGTCTTTATAAGTGACATTGCAGATGAACTAGAAGGGAAGGTATGCCTCTGTGCTGATGACACCAAAATCTGCAATAATGAAGACATGCCACAGGGGGTGGAAAGAATGTGCACAGACCTTAGAAAACACAAGGCGTGATCAATGGCAGCTGCGTTTCACGGCAAAAAAGTGCAAAACCATGCATGTACCTGCATTAGCTCACAGAAACCCAGAGCTGCAATACACAATGCAAGAAGAGGTTTTGACAGTCACCAAACAGGAAAGAGACCAGGGGGTAATTATACCTGATGCCCTCAAGGTGGTCAGGGCAGTGTGACAAGACAGTGGGTAGGTCCAGTGGGATGCTGGGGTGCATAGGGAGGGGCATCACCAGCAGAAGAAGGGAGATATCATTGCCACTGTATAGATGGTTGGTACAGCCACACCTGGAGTACTGTGTGTCCAGTTCTGGCGTTCACATCTTAATAGGACATAGGCAGGGTAGAGGTTGTCCAGAGGAGGGTAACTAAAATGGTGCAGGGGTTGCATCAGAAGCCGTTTGAGGAGAGACTGAAGGACTTCAATACGTATACCCTGGAAGAGAGAAGAGTAAGGGGGAATACACTAGAGACCTAAAAATATCTCAAGGGGTTAAATAAGGTGCAAGAAGAGAGTATTTTTCAGAAGAAAAGATGTAGACTACAAGAGGACATGCTTTAAAGCTGAAACAGGGAAAATTTAGGAGAGAGGTGAGGAAATACCTATTCAGTGAATGAGTGGGGGATGCCTGGAACAGTCTTGTAGTGGAAGTGGTGGAGGCAAAAACAGTGGTGGACTTCAAGTATGCATGGGATAGGCACAGGGGAATCTTAATTGGGAAGCAAGGGGGAAGAGGCCAGATATCAAGGAGGGTCTGCGATGACAAAACAGGTTAGGTAGGGAAGAATGGGCAGAATGAGTGGGACAAGCAGTGCTTATCTGCCACCAAATTCTATGTTTCCATATTTCTATTTTGACCCCAAATTTTAAACACAGCCTTTTTGCCCCTCCTTATGAACAATGACAGGTGTCACTTTTCAAATCCTGCCCAAAGTGTATTTTCATAACTCAAAGTGACATTATCAGCAGGATTTCATCAAATGGCACATGTCATATAAGGTACATATAAGGTGTGATAATAAAAAGACTATAGAAACATAGAAACATAGACTTTGATGGCAGATAAGGACCGCTTGGCCCACCTAGTCTGCTCATTTCCCTACCTAATGGATAAGCTGCAGATCCTAGTTAACCAACAGCCTACTTCTTCCTACCCCCCACCAGAAATTGCCTTATGTCTGTCCTATGCATTCTTGAATTCCCCCACTGTTTTTGATCCCACAATCTCCTCAAGAAGGCTGTTTCATGTGTCCACCACTCTCTCTGTGAAAAAATACTTCCTCACATTGCCCCTGAGCCATCCCCCCTATATCTTCAAATTGTGCCCCCTTGTTCTTGCACATCTCTTTTTCTGAAAGATGCTGCCCTCTTAGAATTTGTTGATTCCCTTGAGGTATTTCAAGGTTTCTATCATGCTAATAATTTGGGGCCAAAATCTCATTTTTCAACATTTACTCATAATGTTGCAATTTTTTGATATTTTGAATCCACATTTTTCATATAGCCTGTTTTTTACCCAACTTCATCTACATGGCAGGTGACTTTTTTTCAAATCCTAAATTCATTATCCCTTCATTCCAAAAAATGCATTTCAGGTGGGATTTAGTAAATTCACCTGACATGTTCATATGCTGGTGTGATACCAATACTATCTTGAAAATTCGGACTCACAAGCAAAGAAAAAAACATCATGCGTGAACCTCTTCCTTTCTCAGTCATGACAATTTCACTAGTAATGTGTTTTTGTTAATTTTAACTGCTGTGCTGTCTCTGACCAACAATTACACCGCAAATACAAGCAAACAAACATGACTAGTATTGGCCGACACTTGTTGCTATATTGTACTACTAACTGCCTTTTTACACCTTTAATACAGCTGAAACCTGTACACTTGGAAAATTATGTTCCATGCACTGCAAATGAATCCCTGCAGTGGGTGCTTGTGGCCTGTTTAGTGCCGGTCCTGATACAGTACTGTGCATATCACAGTGGGGAGTTCTGGGATCGCTATCTAGAATGAGCTTATAGAACTTTGGACTACACCGCATCTGTGAAATTAGGTTTAGCAGCTAGTTCAGAACAAAGCGTCAGCCTTGAGGCCCTGTTCAAGGTAGATCTGAAGAAACATATTTCATTGGTGCAACAAACTAGACCCTCCTGTGCTCGTTCTGTGATGTATGCAATAATTTCGAAGCTAGTAGTGCATTTCAAAGGTTGTGTGATGCCATCCATGTAATGATATGCATCTGGGAAGCTATTATTTATAAAATGTCAACATTAAGCTTGCTGCTGATAAAATGACACTATCGGAAAAAGCTATCTATTCACAGGACATGACAGCAGAGGCAAGGTGCTTCCTGCGTGATGAAACTGGAAGTTAACATGAAAGAATAGAATAGAAACTTCTAATTGGGTTTAGTACGCAGTGACACCAGTTCTCATTTTCTGCCACTGTTGTGAGTTTTCAGAAAAAAATTCTTAGTGAGTGGCAACTGAATTTAAAATATTCCTTGATTTTCACTTTTTTTTATAGTGCACTGCACAAAGCCTGTTGGTGGGGACAGGGCACTAGTTTGAAATATTTCTATGTAATATCTGTAATGCCTTGAGGTCTGTTTAGACATGCTTGGCTGCATTGCTGCGAGATGCACAGAATTGCTGCTCCATATTTCTGTCATTAGTGGATCAGTTGGAATCTGTTAGGGAGGAGGGATGAGGTAATACCAGACCTAATTGTTCTGTTCCTTGTATTATCATCCTGATTGTATATTTGCTTATATCTATTTTTATCCCCACTGCCCCCTTCCCCAGGACACACCTGGAATCGAGCAGTACTATGCCCAGTGTGCCTTCCTGGTAAAACTTATAAATAAATAAATAAAATGTGGCATCTCTGAGACCCTGCCGTGGTGAGGAACAAAAATGCTACAGGCATTTTTGGGGCTTTGTGTGTACCCCTACCACCACCTGCAACAATGCAGTGCCGTAGTCAGGTGTCAAAGGTGGTAGCGAGCAAACAGAGGGAGATTTTTTTTTACCAAACACATCAGGCTCAGGGGACATAGTTTTAAACCAGTTGCAGTGATACAGGGAGACAGGCTGGCAGCAGTTCTCTACGGCACTCGACATCTCCCAGGTGTGTACATGCAGGAAATGGCTGCTGCACTGTGCTCTACACACAGGAGTTGTAATGCTACCACAACACAGCATCTGTGTAGACACAGTTATCACACCCAGTTTTAGCTGTGTAGACACCATTTACATGCCTTATATTAGTGTTTATGAAATGCAGAATTAAATAAAAGTTTAAATAAACATGTTTTCTTGCAGTCATGACACGCCTGGGGTGCTCTACCACTCATGAGGTCAGTAGAGGTCAGGACCTGAAGCAAAAAAAAATTGTTTATTTTCACACTGCCCATGGCATATCCCCTATATACACAATTTACACACCTTATATCTGTGTATACACAATTTACACACCTTAAATCTCTGTACACAAAACGGTACACACCCAGTTCTGTGTATACACAATTTACACACCTTAAATCTCTGTATACAAAACGGTACACACCCAGTTCTGTGTATACACAATTTACAGACCTTAAATATCTGTATACAAAACAGTATACACCCTGTTCTGTGCATACACAATTTACACACCTTATATCTGTATACAAAACAGTATACACCCTGTTCTGTGCATACACAATTTACACACCTTGTATCTGTGTATACACAATTTACACACCTTATATTTGTGTATGCACAATTTGTACACCTTACATCTGTGTATGTACAATTTAGACACCTTATATCTGTGTACTCGTCATTTAAACACCTTACATTTGTGTATGCACCATTTGTACACCTTACATCTGTGTATGTACAGTTTAGACACCTTATATCTGTGTACACACAAAACACCTTATATTTGTGTATGCATAATTTGTACACCTTACATCTGTGGTTGCACAATTTACACACCCTACATTTGTGATGCACAATTTGTACACCTTACATCTGTTTACATACAATTTAGATATCTTATATCTGTGTACTCACAATTTAAACACCTTACATTTGTGTATGCACAATTTGTACACCTTACATCAGTGTTTGTACAATTTACACACCTTATATCTGTGTACACACAATTTACACACCTTACATTTGTGTATGCACAATTTGTATTCCTTACATCTGTGTATACACAATTTACACACTTTACATTTGTGTATGCACAATTTGCACTCCTTACACTTGTGTATACACAATTTACACCTTATATCTGTGTATACACAATTTACACACCCTTTTCTCTGTATACAGAAAAACACTCAGCCAGTTATATCTGTGTATATACAATTTTACACACCTTATATCTGTGTATACACAATTTACACACCTTTTATCTATGTATACACAAAAGAACACACTGAGTTATATCTGTGTATACAGAATTTACACACCTTATACCTGTACATTTGACTGATGATACAGTGATGCCGTGTATACAAGTGATGCCATGTATACAAGAGATACAGTGTATACAAGTGATGCCATGTATACAAGTGATGCAGTGTATACAAGTGATGCAGTGTGTACAAGTGATACCGTGTATACAAGTGATACCATGTATACAAGTGATGCAGTGTATACAAGTGATACTGTGTATACAAGTGATGCCATGTATACAAGTGATGCAGTGTGTACAAGTGATGTCATGTGTACAAGTGATGCAGTGTATACAAGTGATACTGTGTATACAAGTGATGCAGTGTATAAAAGTGATGCAGTGTATACAAGTGATGCCGTGTACACAAGTGATGCAGTGTATACAAGTGATGCCATGTATACAAGTGATGCAGTGTATACAAGTGATGCAGTGTATACAAGTGATGTAGTGTATACAAGTGATTCCGTGTATACAAGTGGTGCAGTGTATACAAGTGATGTTGTATATGAGTGATGCCATGTATATAGGTGATGCCGTGTATACAAGTGATGCAGTGTATACAAGTGATGCGTGTATACAAGTGATGCAGTGTATACAAGTGATACCATGTATACAAGTGATGCAGTGTATACAAGTGATGTTGTATACAGGTGATGCCGTGTATACAGATGATGCTGTGTATACAAGTGATGCAGTGTATACAAGTGATGTAGTGTATACAAGTGATGCTGTGTATACTAGTGATGCAGTGTATGCAAGTGATGTAGTGTATACAAGTGGTGCAGTGTATACAAGTGATGTTGTATACAAGTGATGCCGTGTATACAAGTGATGCAGTGTATACAAGTGATGCCATGTATACATGTGATGCAGTGTATACAAGTGATGCTGTGTATACAAGAGATGCCATGTATACAAGTGATACATTGTATACAAGTGATGCAGTGTATACAAGGCACAAAAGCAGTAGTTACAGGTGAATGAAGTACAGTAATCACAACTAAGCAATGGATTATGGATCGTTCAAGAATAGCAAAAGGGAGATGGCAAGCAAGTCAGGGAGTAGGACATAGGAAGGTAGAGACAATAGGAGGGAAGCAAGCAAAGGAAATAGTGTAGAGGCAAGATACAGGATTGTATAAGTATATGGGAGGAGAGGTAGAAGGGGCAGCACATGGGAGAGGATGAATGAGTGGAGGTGTGAGCAGGGGCAGTGGGAGAGAGGACTCAGGAACAGGAGAAGCATATGAGAGTGGGTAGGAGAGGGAAGGTGTGAGCAAGGAGCTATGGCTGGCAGGACTCAGGGACAGGTGCAAAGCTGGGAGCAGGCAAGGTGGGATTTAAGAGAACTCTTGAACAGATATATAGAAGGACAAGTTAGAACTACAGGTGGAAGTGATCTCCAGAGAGAGGGTCCTGAGAAGAAGAAGGCATGCTGACTCACCATTAGGCAGGGTTTAGGGATTGTTAGCAGTGGTAGACCAGCCGAATTTAAGGACCTGGTTGCAGTTTTTCGTTGGACAATGGGCTTGAGGCAGGGAGGAGTGAATGTGTGAAGTAGTTTGAAGGTCAGGCAAAGGGTGGAGTATTGTAATCTAGCTTCAAGGGAAGGCCAGCCAGGGGAGTCAAGGGCAGAGCAGTGGTGCTCCCTAGAGTAAGTGCCAAGGGCAAAGCGAGCTATCCTATTGTAAATGTATTTAAATGGAATTCATACGTTTCCTTATGAAATTATTGTAAAGGTTACTATGACGATCCAGTATGTAAATTGTTGGGTTATATTTATAAAATGTTTTCAGTAAGACAGAAAAATGTTTTTTAAATGGGGATGTGGAGGCATTCATTTTGTGGACAGGAAGGGTGTTGTGATGATGTCACTGCCTCACCAGTGTTAACAGTGTGCAGTGCAGCAGGTGAGAACAGTTTGACTGTGCTGTCAGGGATTCTATTATAGTCTGAGGAACACCCAGGATTTATGTTTGGCAGAGTGCAAGAAAAGAGTCCAGTGCTTCTCTTCATGACAGAATAGGATATTTGTCTATGGGAGCAGTTTGTTTGAACCTGCTTAATTCCATACTGTTAGAGCTGGTGAGGCAGTGACATCACCACAGCACCCTTCCTTCCCACAAAATGGATGTCTCCACATCAAAATTTTAAATGTATTTTTCTGTCTTACTGAAAACATTTTCTAAATATAACCCAGCAATTTACATACTGGATCCTCATAGTAACCTTCACAATAATTTCATAAGAAAACGTACAGATTCCCTTTAAGTCTGGTAAGGGGGGAGACCTGGGAGGAGAGGAGAATAGGAGCTCCATATGAGATTAGGGGAAGGAGGGAGGCGAAAGCTATAGCCAGGCGGGAGGAGGAAGTTAAGTAGGGCAGAAGGTGGTACAGCAGTCCAACTTTCTGGTGTGGGGTCTTAACAACATTTGTAACATAGGTATCAAAAATGAGGTTGGAATCTAAGGTGATACCCCAGATATTTAAAGGAATGCACCATTTCAAGAGGGTCACCACGAGAGGAGTTAATCACCAAGGGGGGGGTGAGCTTAGGGGTCCGGTGATAGAAAAGTATAGATTTAATCTTCTTGGTGTTGAGCACAAGGAGATTGTTGAGAAACCATGCCGTGAGACACTGAAAATCTTGCTACAGTTGGAGGTTCAGCAAAGCCATGCCAGAGAAGGACCTGTACAGGATAGCATTGTCAGCATACATCTGGATAGATGTACCTCTGCAGTGCTGCAGAAGCTCACTAATAAATAATGAGAACAGAAGAGGGCCAAGAACAGACCCTTGAGGGACACCATCCATTATGGCACTAAAAGGAGACGTGTGGCCAGCCCATTTCACGCATTGACTGCGGGCGGTGAGGTAGCTGGAGAACCAGTTTAAGGATAGGGAGTCAAGGCCTATGGATAGCCATGCTTGGAACAGAAGGTTATGATAGGCAAGGTCAAAAGCCTTAGTTAGGCCAAAAAATATTGCACCAGTGACTAGGCCTTCATTCATAGAGCTGAGGATGTGAAAGGTTACCCTAAAAAGGGCAGTGTGAGTTCTATAGGATTTACAGAAGCCATGCTGGTACATGGAGAGAGAGCTATTAAGCTCTAGATAAGTTTGGAGTTGAGTGTGGATGATTTTTTTCCTGGATTTTAGCAAGAGGGCAAAGGATGGAGATGGGCCAGTAATTCTCAAATGCAGAGTTTGGGCCACTCTTGTGGACAAGAATTACTATCATAGCCTTCCACTTGTAAGGCACAGTGTCTGAGTAGAGATATTTATTGAACAGGTCACACACCAGAGGGGCAATGGCAGGGGCATCGAGTTTTAGGAAGCGGGGTTCCAAGGAGGCGAACCCAGGTGAGGAAGAATCCTTAATGCACCTAAGGTGACACAGGACCTCATTCTGGGTGGCCAATCTGAGGTGGAAGGAGGGGCTAGTAAGATGGAAGAGGGGGAAGGGGAGGAGGGAGGCCATGGGCAGGGAGGGAGGCTTTGTGTTTTGATAAGACAGTGAAGGCTTGGTTAAATTTGATAGCTGTAGTGGTGGGGTCGGTGACATCTGAGCCACTGAGGTGCATAGTGTTGGGTATGTAGGAGGATTTGCCTTTTAGTAGAGAGTTTATCTGTCCCCAGAATTCTTTAGGGTTAGAGAGATGGTTAGTTTGAAGGGTTCGGAGGAAAGAGCATTTAGCTGAGTGTAGCTTGCTCTTACAAAGATTACGCAGGTGTCTGTAAGCCTGCCAGTCAGCAGACAGGCCGGAGTTCTTAAATTACTTCTAGGCAGCATCCCATTCTGCCATGAGGCCTCTGAGTTCCTTGTAAAGCCAAGGGGCACAAGCACCCTTGGATCTCCATTTGACCATAGGAGCATGGAGGTTAACAATGGAGCTGAAGGCATTTGCAAAGTATTCCAAAGCCGAGTCAACATCAGGTAGGCGGTTGACCAGGGACCTGGCAGCCTGGGAGAGGGAGGCTGTGAAGGCTTGAGAGCAAAACTTGGTCATGTTCCTGGACAACATGACTTTGGGGGGGGGGGGAATTGTTCCTCCAAACACAGAAAGTGGGAGAGTGGTCACTCATTGTGTCAGGAAGTACACCAGAGGCTTTGATGTGAAGGGGGTTGTTAGTGAGGACCCAGTCAAGGAGGGTATGGTGACCAGATCTGTTGTTGTACCTGACAGGTTCGCTGATGAGCTGCGATAGATGAACATTAGCCAGGGTGTTAAGAACCAACCCCAACCCCAACCCCAACCCTGTACCTAGTCAATTGTTATTAAAGGTCACCACATATTACTAAATCTGAGTGTGGGAGACTGGACCAGGATGAAACAAGTGAAATGAGGGATGAGACATGCGCACTGGGGAGATAGATACAGTTAATAAGTAGTTTCTTCACATGCCTGAGTACTAAGGAGATCAAGATGGATTCAACTAAAGAGGCATCCGGGGAAGGGGTGCCAACTCAGATATTATCAAGGTGGATCGAGTGTGTATAAGCACACCACTGCCACGTATGGATGACCAATCATTCCTAAAGATGGTAAAGCCAGGAATAGAAATCCCATGGGACAGGATGCCTGGTTTCAGCCAGGTCTCAGAGATAGCTAGCACTTCAGGATTATAAGGGCGGGTCCAAGCTTCAAGCTCAGGAAGTTTGGGTCTCAGGCTATGGACGTTCATATGGGTAATTCACAGACCTTTAGTGTTGCTCCGCACAGGAGCAGGCAAGGGAAAGGAGGGGCATGGGGGGCTGTGGTTAGCTTCGATATCCTCAGAGAGAAGTAGAAAGGTTAGTGGCAAGGAGTGCAAATGAAATACGCAAGGCCTTGGGGGAGGCATATATTAAGGGGCCATATGTGGGGGGCAGTGTGAGCAGATCTTAACAAAGCATAGAGGCATGAGGCTTCACAAGTTGGGAGGAAGAAATGAGTATAAGCCATGAGTACAGACGTGCACAGTGAGTTGTGGAATGAGCTAACAGCCAGTCTGCCTTGTGTACCCATGAGGATGAGAGGAAATAGTGATCTCTAGTGGGAAGTTGTGATAAGTTGTAAATGGAAAAGGGGAAATGGCCTCAGTAGAGCAGCAGAAGATGAAGGTACAGGCTGAAGTGATTATTAGGGAAATACAGTTAAACTGGGTGGCCTAGTGGATCGTGTTGCAGGTTTTAAGGAGGTGTGTGTACCAAGGGCTAGGGTTCAAATCCCACAGCAGGAGAAGTTTCAGAAAATAAGAATAAAGGGGGGGGGTGAAGGTGTTTCTTACGGAGTGCTGAGGGAGACAGATGGAAAGTGTCTAGATCTATTCTATTTAAACTGGGCGTTGGCACGGTTTCTATTTAAAAAACTGAGTGTAGTCTGCAGAGGTACTAGGGGAACGGACTATGCTGTGAACTATTAAGGGGCTCTGTGGCAGTTGGATAGCGTTGCTGACTCTGGAACAGATGGCGCACTTCTGGCTGAGCTTCAAGACCCAGCAAGGGTGAAGAGGTGAACCCAGAGGAAGGAGAATTGGGGCAAACACAGAGTCAATGCTTCACTAGAGGTAGTGTCACAGCAACTTGGTTAGGGCAGGAGGGGGCGGTCCTGTCACATTCTATTTAAAGTTAAATGTAGGTTGCAAGGAGTGGTGTAGCGTCAACTAGTGGCTCGCAAGGTGGAGTTTAGGGTGTTAGTTCATACAGGTAACAAGCAACCATGTGACCCCCCCTTCCTATAAAGGAAGTAATGAGCTGGGAAGGGTAGGGCAGTCACTCCAGTAGCAGCAGCAGTGGGTTAAAAGATCCTCCAACAATAAGAGGGAGGGCTGAAGCTGGCAGCTCCGGTGAAGTGAGCCTGCTGTGTAAGGCTCAGGGGAGGGAAGGGCGTCTGACCTGGTGAGGAAGGGAAAGGAGAAAAGGGTCACAGACAGAGAACCCAGGGGGTCAGGATGGGAAATGGGAGACTGGCTGGAGGGGTTGGGGGGGGAGGACTAGCACCTCAGAGTAAAGATGGCGACTGAGGCGCTCCAGAAATAGGGAAACAAAGAGCAGATAATATCACTTACAGGCAGAGAAAATTACAGTGCAATCAAACAGTACAGGGAAATCAAGCAGCAAAACATTTATTTATTAACTTACAGTACATATATATATATCTGTTCCCCCTCATTATAACGAACCCTCCAGGAGCCAATCGGGAAGTTTGTTATAATGAGGATTCGCTTTAGAGGGAGAAAATGAATTTAGTGAAGAAAAAAAAAATGAAGCACAGACTATGTACTGTATATATTAGTTTTCATCGACTGTATTTACTTTATCAAATGCTGTACTGATGTATTGATGTACAAATAAACTTTTAAAAACACTGTACTGTATTTATTTAAATCATTTAATAATTTCATCAGGTTAAAAAGAACCTTGTTCTGGTTTTACTTAAAAAAGGTGTCGAGTGTAGTTTAAACTACTTTATTCTGCAGCGCTTCTTTTTTTGCACCGAGTGGTGAACTGCCGTAGCTGTAGCAGCTGGAGAGAGGACACGAAACGCTGCCGCTCCAGATACTGCAGCCCAGTCTCAAGTCCGGCTAGCCCCTCCACTGACTGTATATTGTGATGTACTGCTTCTGACCCCTCAGCACCTTCAGGTGCGTACTCGCCATCTGAGTCAGATATTGCATGAGTCCCACTTTTACACTCTTGAAGAATCTCAGCACCAGTAATTGCTTCTGACATGGGAAGATTGTCATCTTGTGAAAACCACTGCTGCAGCAGATCTTGAGCTTCACGGCCAGTCCCTTCCATGAGCCCCAAGCCGGCAGTGATGCCTACACGCTCCACATCAGCATCTAGTGGTGACCCTTCTTGGGCATCGGTTGAGCTGCTGTCCTCAAAGATTGGGCCAAGAGCATCGCGCCAGCAGTTTGTAACTTTTTTTTAAATTAAATATGCTTTATTGGGTTTTACACAGTCCACAACACATATTCAACTTGTGATACATAGCATAAAGACTGCAATACACAATATACAAAACAGCAAAATCAAAACATACCCCCAAACATTAGTATCTCCCTCTCCCCCACTCCCCGCCATCACCCTAATGCCAAATGCTACCTGACATAAATAGCGCCAGGACAACCCGTCAGACCCTAGGCTGAAAAGGGATATTAAGGTTTCCATAAGGCAAGTAAGGCCTCAAGAGTACCCCATGTTGTCTGGAAAGCTTTTACCCTATCATGCATAGATGCAATGTGTCTTTCCAACTGCAGGGCTAATAAGATCTCCCAATACCATTCAATAACAGAGGAAAGAGACTCCTCTGTCCAGAGAATCATGGTGACCAGCTTGGCAGTTGTAGCTATTAAGGCCAAGTGTGCCTTTCTAACTCTGGGTGTATCAGAAGGGAAAAGACTTAGTAAACAGGATTCAGGGCTAAACAAGTTATCTAATCCCAATAAAGGATCCAAGATTCCTCTGATGGATTGCCAAAAACTCTGGACCTTGGGACAAGTCCATAACATGTGGTAAAGGGAACTAGTGGCTCTTTTACACCGTCCACAGTCCGGAGATAATAATTTATCAATTTGAACAAGCTTCACTGGAGTGAAATATAAATTGTGCATAATATTAAATTGAACCAGGCGAAGTCTGTCCTGCTTAATAAATTTATAGGTAGTCTGCCAGAGTTTTCTCCATATATCAGTATCAGTAGTCACTCCTAATTCCTGAACCCAATAATAACAAACCCCAGCTGGCAAGTTGGAATCTAATTCTTGGAGATTCTTATATTCTTTGGAACAGTTTGTAACTTTAGATGAGGTTATAGCATCCCAGGCTGTTCCTGTAACATACATCATGTCTTTGATGTTGTACGTCTTTAAAAAATTAACCAGCTTAATACCGCTGTCCCAGAGAATAATCTCTCTTCGCAGTTGCTTCCCATACAGTTTCTTTATGTTTGCAATTATGCCCTTTTCCAGAGGCTGGATTATTAATATGGTGTTAGATGGAAGATACAAAATGTTTGTTTTCCCATCTTTGCTTTTCAGTTCTTCTGCTTTTGGGTGAGCAGGACAATAGTCAAGTAGTAAAATGGCTTTTGTGTCCATTCGTTTCCCTCATAGGAAGCAGCGCACTGATGGCACAAATTGGTGGTGGAACCATTGCCTAAAAATGTCTCTTGTCATCCAAGCATTTGAACTGCAATCATACATAAAAGGTGGTGAATCTCAATTAATGTGATGGAAACACCTGGGACTGGCGTACCGCCCTATGCACAGGAGCTTCAACTTGTATTCACCTGTAGCATTTGTGCACACTAGCAGAGTAACCCGATCTTTAAAAATGTTGTAACTTTTGGAAGCATCTGTTTCTGTTCTGGCAGCTAAAGTTCTGTCCGGCAAGCATTTGTAGAAGAAGCTGGTTTCATCAGCATTATGAAACTGACAAGGCTCTTAGTCACCCTCCTCCAGAATATCGATTAATTTTGGCATAAATTCAGCTGCAGCAGTGTCATCTGCTGACCTCTGTTCACCAGCTGTCTTTAACTGTCTAATACCATTTCTGCGTTGAAAACGCCATAGCCAGCCAGGGGAAGATTTAATGTTGCAGTCATCTCCTAACAGTTGCTTGGCAAATGACTCTGAGTTTTCTTTAACAATTGCTCCTGAGATAGGCATGCCAGAAGCACACTGACTTTCAAACCATACCCTTACCGTTTGGTCCACCTCTGCATTTCCAGCAAGCCACAGTTTTTTTTCTCTGCATTCCCTCTTTCTCATAGCATAGAAACATAGACTTTGATGGCAGATAAGGACTGCTTGGCCCACCTAGTCTGCCCATTTCCCTACATATTGGATAAGCTGCAGATCCTAGTTAACCAACAGCCTATTTCTTCCTACCCCCACACAAATTGCCTTATGTTTGTCCTATGCATTCTTGAATTCCCCCACTGTTTTTGACCCCATGACCTCCTCAGGAAGGCCATTCCATGTGTCCATCACCCTCTCTGTGAAAAAATCATTCCTCACATTGCCCCTGAGCCATCCCCCCACCTTCAAATTGTGTCCCCTTGTTCTCGCGTATCTCTTTTTCTGAAAGATGCTACCCTCTTGGACTTTGTTGATTCCCTTGAGGTATTTAAAAGCTTCTATCATGTCCCCCTTCTCCCTCCCTTCTTCAAGGGTGTACATATTAAGCTCCTTTAGTCTCTCTTTGTATGGCTTCTTTTGCAGACCCTGCACCATTTTAGTTGCCCTCCTCTGGACTGCCTCCATCCTGTCTATGTCCTTGCGGAGATGGGTCTCCAGAACTGCACACAGTACTCCAGATGAGGTCTCACCAACTGTCTGTACAGAGGTATAACAACTTCCTGTTTTCAACTGGTGATGCCTCTCCCTATACATCCCAGTATCCCCCCAGCTATCCCTACTGCCTTCTCACATTGCTTGCTTACCTTTAGGTCATCTGATATGACTACCCCCAGGTCTCTTTCCAATTTTGTTGTTGTTACTACCCCCCCCCAATTGTGTACTCTTTCGGTGGGTTTTTGTTTCCCAGGTGCATTACTTTGCACTTCTTTGCATTTAATCTAAGCTGCCATACTTTTTTTGTAGTTAATATTTTTATTATTATACATACAAATATACTAAACCCTCCAATATACAATTACATGAATTCTTAATGAAAGATAAGAAATATCATGTTGCCCGAGGTATTATACAATGGTAGTAAAAGGGCAATATGTGACGGTACAATCTGTATGATTGAGAGAAAATAAGACAGTATATGGTTCAAGGGGTTAAAGGAGTAGATTCAAACAAGAGGTATGAGCAGTCATGTTTGTACAATATAATGCTGTAATTTTATACAGGTATATGTAAGACTGTATAAAGGAGGGATATGAAAAAGATATCTAAGAAAGTAAAGAAAAATAAAGAAAGAAAGGGAAGAAGAAAAGGAGACAAAAAGATAGAAAGAGGGGAGATTAAAAAAGAACAATAAAGAGCTAGAAGCTAGATTCCGTTATGAATATATAACAACCCATAGATTAAGTGACGATAGGTGTAGATGTCTTTAAATATTTAAAATGGTCCTGCCAGCATTTATTGTATAAAGTGAGTCGGTCAGAGGCTAAAAGTGACATACGATCAAGGGTGGCGTATTGAGAGAGTTGTTTGAGAATATCTGGGAGGGTGGGAATGATATTGGATCTCCAATGCATTAGTATAAGGCGCTTAACTTGAAGGAATAGTAAGGATAACCCCCTATTCCGGGAATGGGATATTTTGTAAGAGTGAAAATTGAAAATACCAAGTATGCAATGTTTTGGATCTAATGCAAAGGGTAGACCAATCACTTTCATTGCAAAGAGATGAATACGATGCCAGAGATTATATATGGGAGGGCAATACCATAAGATATATAGGAAATTGCCATTAGGGGAGTTACAGCACCAGCAATCGTTGTTTATTAAGCCCATGTTTTTGCAAGATCGCAGGAGATCTGTACCATAAATGTAGAATTTTAGTTTGTATAAGCGAACTGCGATTATCCTTGAAAGATTTATGGCAGGAAAGCCAGCAACTACGCCACTGTATGTTGGTTATATTATAGTTTAAGAGGGTACTCCATTTATTTTTTGCACTGATAGATTGATCTGGAAGTATGTCTCTGATGTGTTTGTAAATAACACTATTTAAGTTAGAGTTTGTTTTAATCCATTTAGAAATGAAAGTATCATATAAAGATTGATGAGAAATAGTAGGAAGGTAGAGGTTCCATGCCATGAGTAACTGTAGATATTTCCAGAAATCGTGATAGGGAAGATTCCATTGTTTGCGCAGGTCAGAAAAGGATTTTAATTTGAAAGTCTGGGGTATAAGTCTATCCCCCAAGAAAGAAATGTCCCTGTTTTTCCAATTACAACAAAAAATTGGGTGGTTATCAAGAGTAATGTTATGATTTCCCCACATGGGGGCATATATAGAGGAGTTGGATTTAAGGCATTTATGAATTATTTTCCAGTAGTATATGGATGGTGCTATAGTAGGGTGAGATTTTAAATTGGGGGAGAGGATTATAAATGAAGGAGGCGGTGACATTGCCCGGACATACAGATTCTTCCATATTAACCCACAACGGTGATTTATTGCTGGGTTTATTAAACCATTTGACAGTTTGGGGCAGAAGGCCCAAAAGTATGTTTGGAACCAGGGGAGTCCGAAGCCCCCTCTGGACCAGTGGGAGCGTAGTTTATTATGGCTAAATCTGGGGATTTTGCCTTCCCATATAGAATTATCAATTATATCAGCAATTTTGACAAAAAAAGATGGTAGGGAGGATTAGAGGGATATTAGAAAATAGATACAGTGTTTTGGGAGCTACTTGACATCTTGATAGCGGAGATTGTCCCATTAAAAGAGAGGTTAAGCAGTTTCAATCTGTCGAGAGTGTTTTTAATATTTGCTAATAAAGGGGAAACATTGGCATCCCATATCTTGTCAAGTTTCGAAGTGATCTGGATTCCAAGGTAAGTGATACAATGAGGGGCCCAGCAAAAACCTGATATTGTATTCATAAAGGATTTACAGAAATTGTTCGGTGGTATTGTTTCTGATTTGTTTAGATTCAGAGAGAGCCCAGAGAGTGAAGTGAAGTTACTAAGTAACCTAATTAAAGGTGGTCCCAAAATGTCAAGGTTTTAGAGTAGAATGAGGAGGTCATCAGCGTAGGACAGTGAAGTGTAGTGGAAGTTACCGATAGGGATACCTTGGATCATGGAGGATTGACGAAGAGAGGCTGATAGGGGTTCCATAGCCAGAATAAACAAGGTGGCAGATTCAGGGCAACCTTGCCTGGTACCTCTTAGCTACCATACTTTTGACCATTCCTCCAGCCTTGCCAAGCCCCTTCTCCTCCTTTCCATCCCACCTTGTGTATCAACCCTGTTGCAGATATTTGTGTCATCTGCAAAGAGGCATAGCAGTTATCCACAAAAGCACGTAGAGATTCTTCTTGTTTTCTAAATGTGCAGATAGTGGATTTAGCAAGTGAAAACTCAACAGCAAGTTTGACGACTCATAGATACATAGATACATAGACAGTGTCAGCAGATAAGGGCCTATGGCCCACCCAGTCTGCCCATTTGAGCTTGTAAGTTCAGTTTATGTTTTCCTAGAAGTCTGTTGCCCCTTACCCCTGACCTCCAGAATTCCTTTTGTCTATCCCATGCATTCTTAAATCTCGTGATTGTTTCAGCCCCCACCACTTCTTCTGGCAGGGTGTTCCACTTGTCCACCACCCGTTCTGTGAAGAAATTCTTCCTCACGCTTCCTCTGAGTCGCCCCTCCTCCAACTTCATCCCATGCCCTAGTCCTAGAACATCTTTTTCGCTTAAAAATAGTGTATTCCTGCACCCTGTTCCTCCCTGTAAGATACTTGTATGTCTCTATCATATCCCCGCTCTCCCTCCTCTCCTCCAGGGAGTACATGTTCAGTTTCTTCAACCTGTCTTCATAGGACTTGTGATGCAATCCATGCACCATCTTTGTTGCCCTCCTCTGAACCTTCTCTACCCTGTCTACGTCCTTACGTAGACTCCTTCACCATTCTTCATTCGTTCTATGATGGCAAGTTTGGTGTTTATGTCTAAGCAAAATAACAAGTCCAGCTCAATAGCCACACTGGTGTGCTTCTTGTGATCAGATACAGTCCCAAACAAGCAAGCAACAGCACCACTCAGTTAGTAACATGCAAAATTATTAAGTGCAAAAATACAAACCACCACAGCTCGGGCAGTTTGTATGTTTGCACTTTAATAAAGCTGACCATTTTGCACGCTACTAACCGAGTGGTTCTGTTGCTTGCTTGTTTGGAACTGTTTATGTCTAAGGCCTTTCACGGCTCTGCCTCAGCCACTGTAAAAAACGGGACAGATTAGAATGCACGGACCAGCTTTTCAGAGGTCAGAGAATGCTGAGTAAGTGAAATTATCATTATATTATGTATTTCAAATGTTTTAAAAGGAAAGACATACTGACCTGGAAACAGCTTGTCTCCAGATGCGTCCTAGGGTGGCGTGAGCAGAATAATAAGCATAATAACTGAAATGCCAAAGCACCATTGTGCAAAATGTAACACAAATTCAAAATACAACACAAAATGCAGAGCAGATAGAGTTGCCACAACTGGTTGGGCAGGCTTACAAAGCCAGCACTGGACGTGGTGAGTAAATTAAATTTAACAATTAGCAGATGAGCAAAGGCACGTAGAAAATATAGCATAGGTGCAGGAAGTGATTATGGCTAAAGGAATGAATTTTACAGAATTTACAGGACTTCTCTGCTGGGACTATATTGCCCTGCTTCCCTCCCCACCACCCTCCCAGCCAAAGCTAGTTCTACTTTTACAGGCACAGGATTTGACTGACAACAGGAACTTCCTGTTTGGGAGCAGGAAGTGAGTGATCACAGGGCCACCAAAGACTCACCATCCTAGAAGGGCAAGAGTAGCTCTCCGGCCCCCTCTAGCTGCTGGAGGTCTGCCTCTGAGCAAGTAAGGGGTCTACTGAGAAATATAGGATATTCTTGTCTCAGAACAGGACAATCAGGAGCTTAAAGGGCACACAGGAAGAAAATAAGGAGAGAGAGAAGAAAAAAAGACAAAACAAAGGAAAGAGTAAGGATTGCAAACAGTTAAGGGTCCAGAAATAAGACATGATGGGAGTGGTGCAGTGCAGTAGCTGTGGAGCAGCAGTCTTCCAGGAGACGTTCTGGAGGATGCGGTGTTGTCCCATCTGCAGGCACCTATCTGGGCTGAGGGAGGAGGTTGCTTATCTCCAGGCTGAGTTTGCCAGGATTTGTGGGACCTCCTCTCCCATCCAGGGACCACCAGTGCCACTGCGCTGCCTCAGAGGATGCCAAGAAAGAGGAGCTGTTGGACCACAGGGCTCAGGGAGGGTGAGAGTGGTGGAACAGAGGCGCATCCCTCCAGTTGTACCTCTCCACAATCCCTATGCCATTCTGGCAAAGTGTGGTTCCTCTATGGAGGCACCCGCAGTGGAGACTAAGGAGGATGCTGGGAACCTCCACAAAGGAGACCCACAGGAGGGTGGCAGGGGACCCCACAGGGGAAGAAACAACTCCTGGTGGGGGACTCCATTGTTAGGAAGGTAGAACTGGGTGAGGAAGGGGAGAGGGAGGTAAGGTGCCTGCCTGTTGCCATGGCTTGGAGGGACAGGGAGCAAATCCTCAGGATTGCCAGAGCAGCTGCACAGGGGAGGGAGCTGGATGTCATTGTCCACCTAGGGACAAATGACCTGGCTAAGAAAAGGATTAGAGAAGTGTAGGAAGAGTTTGTGGAATTGGGGAGGGGCCTTAGACAAGTAGCATGCACGGTAACCTTCTCGGAGGTGCTGCCCATCTATGGCGTAGGAGAGGCTAGGGTGTTCCACACCATGGAATTCAATCAGTGGTTGAAAAACTGGTGTGTATCTCAGGGATTTGGCTTCATTGGGGATTGGGGGGTCCACCTGGAGTGATGCAAGCCTATACTGGCATGATGGGCTGCATCTGTCCAGGAGGGGAACCAGGATCCTAGGTGACAGGTTTAAATACTTCACTGGCAAGCATTTAAACTAGCCAAGGGGGGAGGCACTGGAAAGGAGCAGGGAAATCCTAGCCCTCCACCAAAAAAATCACGATAGTAAGTGCGGAAAACACCAACACAGAGATGTCAAAAGGGAGAAGCGCAAGGGTAAATGGAGAAAGTGACAAACGCAATAAGGACAGGGAAGGGTCAAAAAGGGGTAAGGCCATCAAGAAATGGAGGGTAATGAGTACCAACACCCATAGTCTGGGCAACAAGCTCCCTGAGCTGGTGGCCTTGATGGAAGAGGCATGTCTGGATTTCGTAGCAGTCACAGAAACTTGGTACACAGAGAACCATGACTGGGATGTTAACATACCAGCGTACATAACCTATAGGAGAGATAGGCAGGGGAGAAGAGGGGGAAGAGTAGCTCTCTATGTAAAGGAAGGGATAAAAGCAACTGAACAAAAGAGTAAACAGGGAGAAGAGGAGGCACTGTGAGTCACCTTGGAGACTGAAAAGGGCACCACAATCTGCACTGGAGTTGTGTACAGACCCCCATGTCAGGGGGAGGGAATGGACAAGGATATGATAGAAGGCATTCTTAGGATGGCAGAGAAAGGGGAGATACTGTTGGGAGACCTGAAAATGCCAGATGTTAACTAGAGCACATTTGCTGCAGCTATAGCCAAGAGCAGAGCCATTCTTGATGCCCTACAGGTGGCAGGCCTCAGACAGCTAGTTTTGGAACCCACTCATGAGGGAGCAATCTTAGACCTCATACTCTCAATCGGGGGCAGTGAGAGGATCTCAGATCTAGAAGTGGGTTGCCATCTGAGACAAGTGACCATCAAACAGTGTGGTTCACGTTAAACTCAGCTACAGAGTCAAGCCATACAAAAGTGAGGTACTGGACTTCAGGAGGGCTGACTTTGGCAAGATGGAGAGTGCCTCAGAAAAGCACTAGCAAACAGGCTAGAAGGAGTGTGGAGCAACAATGGGGAATTATCAAACTGCCATCACAGAGGCAAAGCCTTGTGTGAAGCAAATAAACAAATCAAATGAAATAAAAAGCCACTATGGTTCTCAAAAGAGGTGGATGTGAAAGTCAGGAAGAAAAGATAGCATTCGAAGTATAAGGAAACACAGAAGGAGCAGGACAGAGAGCTGTACCAGTTAAGGCAGAAGGAAGCAGGGAGGAAGTCAGAATAGCAAAGGCCCAAACTGAGGAAAAGATAGCCAACTCGGTTAAGAAGGGGATAAACCTTTATAGGTAC
The DNA here is from genome assembly GCA_016271365.2 of Neoceratodus forsteri. Classification (NCBI taxonomy): domain Eukaryota; kingdom Metazoa; phylum Chordata; order Ceratodontiformes; family Ceratodontidae; genus Neoceratodus; species Neoceratodus forsteri. The sequence continues at coordinate 12,971,633 of CM057458.1, forward strand.
ATCAGCGAGCGAGAAAGACAAAGGGAGGGATAGTGAGGCTAAATAGAATGAATGGTGGGTGGCAGTGGGGATAGTGAAAGCAGGATACTGAACGAATATTTCGTTCAGTATTCACAAAGAGGAGGGGAAGTGCCTAATCCAATTAGCAGAAGTACTCTTGATAGGGAGTCGATCCCAGTCCTTTCACAGAAGAAAGGGTTCTGCAAGAACTCCTAAACTGAAGGTGGACAAAGCAATTGGGCCTGATGGAATTCACCCCAGAATTCTAAAAAGAATTAAGGGGAACTAGTGAAACCACTGGCTACTCTTTTAACAAATCATGGGAGGATGGTGTGGTACCCGAGGACTGGAGGAAGGCGGATGTGATTCCCTTCATAAAGTGGGACCAAGACAGAGGCAAGAAACTACAGACCTGTCAGTTTGACCTCTGTAGGGAAAGTGATGGAGTCACTCTGAAGGAAAGAATTGTTGAGTACCTAGAGGCCAGTGGGACACAGGACCCAAGGCAGCATGGGTTCATAAGGGAAGGTCACGCCAGAGGAATCTAATAGATTTCTTTGACTGGGTGACCAAAGTAGTAGAACCAGGGAGGGACTGTGGACATGGCCTACCTAGACTTTAGCAAGGCATTTGACAGTCCACACAAAGACTAATAGTTAAATTAACCAGCCTGGGAGGGGTCCCAGGGTGGTAGCCTGGAAAACATTGACTGGACAACAGGACACAGAAGGTAATTGTAAATGGAGTCCACTCTGAAGAAAGAGAGGTTACTAGTGGGGTACCGCAGGGTTCAGTACTGGGTCCAGTCCTATTTAATGTCTTCATAAGTGATATTGCAGAAGGACTGGAAGGAAAAGTATGCCTCTTTGCAGATGACACAAAGATCTGCAACAGGGTTGATAAACAAGGAGGCGTGGAAAGGATGAGAAGGGACTTGGCAAGGTTGGAGGAATGGTCAGAAGTATGGCAGCTTGGATTCAATGCAAAGAAGTGCAAAATAATGCACCTGGGAAACAAGAACCCAGGAGAAAAATACACAATGGGGAGGGAGGTAGTAACAATAAACAAGCATTTGTCAATGCCGAATGTTGCTTGCTTGTATGTGCTGTTTAGGTATTTGGAAGTGACAGTTTCATGCCTTCCTCCCAAGACATCCACTGTTTCTTTCCATTCAGTATTCACAGAAGAGTGGGAAGGGCAAGTGCCACAGCAGTACAGCAGTTGCCAAGGGGGTGAAGAAGTGGACAAAAGAGTCCTGCAGGAGCTCACTAAATTGAAGGTAGACAAAGCGATGGAACCAGATGGCATACGCCCAAGGATATTTACAGAACTGCGAAGGGAGATAGCAGTACCTCTGGCAGCCATGTTCACTGAGTCATTCAACATGAGTGAATTGAGGAGGGCACATGTGGTCCTCTACACAAGTCCGCAGCAGGAGAGGTAGGAACAACAGGCCATTCAGCCTCATCTCAGTAGTGGGGAAGATCATGGAGACATAGCTTAAAGAAAGGATAGTGGGGCATCTATATGCCATCAGAACCCAGGACCATAGACAACATGGATTCACAGTGGGACATCATGTCAGATAAATCTGGGTGATTTATTTGGCTGGGTGACAAAGGAAGTGAATCAGGGTGGGGCAGCGGACAACGCCACCTTGATTTCAGCAAAGTCTTTGACACCATCCCATATAGGGCTGATAACTAGCTGGGTAGGCTGGACATGGGGAAAGGGTGGTAAACTGCTAGAAACTGGCTAACAGACAGGAGGCAGAGAGTGGTGGTAAATGGTATGCAGTCTAGGGAGAGGGGCGACTAGTGGGGTGCTGCAGGGATCGGTCCTGGGGCCAGTTCTGTTCAATGTCTTCATTAGTATATATTGCAGAACATCTGAAGGAATTTCACCAGATTTTCAACATAGCTATTTTAAGACCACTGCTCATGAACAGTGTCACTGTGATTTTCTTAATTTGTCCCAAGACATTGATTTTGCACACCGACTGCGCCATTGTGCGCCATATGGTGAAACATGTTTTGGGTGAGATGTGAAATGACAGCTGTACTACTCATAAGAAGGTGTGTAAAATGGCAATGTTGAAATCTGGAGTGAAATATTGAAAATTGCGAACTTACGAGGCCATGTAGGAACTGTACAACGACTCAGAAACAGTCATTTTTGGAATTTTTTCACCAAATTTTCAACATAGTCATTTAAGACCTTGCTCATGAACACTGTCACTGTGATTTTCTTAATTTATCCTGTACATTGATTTCAAGACACCAACTGCGCCATTGTGCGCTACATGAAGCTGGAAACAGGTTTTAGGTGATGAAAATGACAGCTATACTGTTTATAAGAAGGTGGCAAAATGGCAATGTTGGAAATCTGGAGTGAAAATATTGAAAATTCGCGAACTTACGAGCGCAGAGCAGAATTGTACAATGACGTCTGTGAAACAGTCATTTTCTGGAATTTTTCACCACAGATTAACAGAGCTATTTTAACACCTGAGCTCATGAACAGTGTCACTGTGATTTTCTTAATTTGTTCCATACATTGATTCGCACAATCGACTGCGCCATTGTGTGCTACATGGGCAGAAACATGTTTTGGTGAGATGTGAAAAATGACAGCTGTACTGCTCATAAGAAGGTATGGTAAAATGGCAATGTTGAAAATCTGGAGTGAAAATATTGAAATTTAGAACTTACGAGCCCGCGAGGAACCGCGCAACGACGCCAGAACAGTTGTTTGGATCACGATGAAGCGTTATCTTCTTCGAATGATGTCACTCATTTATTCACCAGCGGGTGATTTCACAGTCACCGTACAGTCACTGTGCGAAATCACCCTTCGGCCCGAATAACGCCATGACAGTGACATCATTCATGAGAAGGGGTCCCAAAACCTCATGTTGAAAATTTGGCAAAAATTCCAAAATGCCTGAGATATGCAACAGTTGAAACCCCCATTTGGCCCATTATACAGCTTACCGGCATTTCCTCAGTTCAGGTCGGCTTTGAAGAGTGCAGAGGTGTTCCAGTCCACCAAGATCGCTAGCCAGAGTCCGGAGGTAAATATGGGGTGGGGGTGTGGGGAGGCTGGGTGCGCAGTGGGTGGGTGCGGGTTGTGGAGGGGGTTGGGAGACGCGCTGTGGGACCGCTTTTTTGTTTTACAGGTTAAAAAAAAAGACGCCGGGTGGACGCTTGCCACACTGGGGTGGGCTCCCAGCATGGCACAAGGACATTGAGGGGGTCGCTCAGCCGACGGGGATTGGGCACCCCAGTCGGCTGGGGTATATGCTTTGCCACGCTGGGGTGGGCCCCAGTGGCACCGACTACTGGGGACGTACTCAGCCAACGGGATTGGGCACCTGTCGGTTATACAGTGCGCGCGTAGGGCGCGCACACCTGCTGTGTCTGTGGGGCTGCGCGTGAGCAGCCGATATCTTATCGGTGCTCACCGAGCGTAGCTCCCTTTTCAATCAGAGTGTTACTGCATTTTGGAGCGTAGTCATGACAGCTCCAAAATGCATTGGCTTACAGGGGCCGCGCCTGCCAGCACACTGACTGAATTGGAGGAGGAGGTGACACACCTCCAAAATCTCCGATGATGGCACTATGTTTCTTGCACATGCGTGCAAGCAACATAAAAAGGAAAGGGACCTGGGGGTAATCATATCAGATGACCTTAAGGTTAGCAAGCAATGTGAGAAGGCAGTAGGGAGGGCTGGGGGTATACTGGGATGCATAGGGAGAGGCATCACCAGCAGAAAACAGGAAGTTGTTATCCCTCTGTACAGATAGTTGGTGAGACCCCATCTGGAGTACTGCATCCAGTTCTGGAGACCTCATCTCCACAAGGACATAGACAGATTAGAGGCAGTTCATAGGAGGGCAACTAAAATGATGCAGGGTCTGCAAGAGAAGCCGTATGAGGAGAGACTAAAGAAGCTTAATATGTACACCCTTGAGGAAAGAAGGGAGAGGGGCACATGATAGAAACTTTTAAGTACCTCAGTGCAATCAACAAAGTCCAAGAGGGTAGCATCTTTCAGAAAAAGAGACGTGCAAGAACAAGGGGACACAATTTAAAGATGGGGGGCGATTCCGTGGCAATGTGAGGAAGTATTATTTCACAGAGAGGGTAGTGGATGCATGGAACAGCCTTCCTGAGGAGGTTGTGGGGTCTAAAACTGTGGGAGAATTCAAAAATGCATGGGACAGACATAAGGCAATTCTTGTGGGGGGTAGGAAGAAATAGGCTGTTGGTTAACTAGGATCTGCAGCCTATCCTGTAGGTAGGGAAATGGGCAGACTAGATGGGCCAAGCGGTCCTTATCTGCTGTCAAAGTCTATGTTTCTATGTTTCTAAGACAGTGAATGTACAGAGGCTATAGAGTGATCCTGGAGGAGGGGATTCACAGAATACTTGCATGACAGTGACTGTACAGAGGCTATGGAGCGATCCTGTAAGAGGGGATTCACAGAATCCACAGAAGACAGTGAATGTACAGAGGCTATGGGGTGATCCTGGGGGTTCACAGAATCCACACAAGACAGTGAATGTACAGAGGCTATGGAGTGATTCTGGAGGAGGGGATTCACAGAATCCCCACAAGACAGTGAATGTACAGAGGCTATGGGGTGATCCTGGAGGGGGGGGGTTCACAGAATCCACACAAGACAGTGAATGTACAGAGGCTAGGGCATGATCTTTGGGGGACAATCAAAAGGTGGGCGTGGACACAGTACAAAAACAGAGACAGGAGCAGCTGCAGGAGTCTGTAGTGAAGTCATGGAGGAGAGATTTAAGAGAATAGAGAGATACATAGATACATAGACAGTGTCGGCAGATAAGGGCTTATGGCCCACCCAGTCTGCCCATTTGAGCTTGTAAGTTCAGTTTGTTTTCCTAGAAGTCTGTTGCCCGGTTACCCCTGACCTCCAGAGTTCCTTTATGTCTATCCCATGCATTCTTAAATCCCGTGATTGTTTCAGCCCCCACCACTTCCTCTGGCAGAGTGTTCTACTTGTCCACCACCGTCTGTGAAGAAATTCTTTCTCATGTTTCCTCTGAATCGTCCTCCCTCCAACTTCATCCCATGCCTCTAGTCCTGGAACATCTTTTCACTTAAAATAGTGTTTTCCTGCACCCTGTTCCTCCCTGTAAGATACTTGTATGTCTCTATCATATCCCTCTCTCCTCCTCCTCCAGGAGTACATGTTCATTTCCTTCAACCTGTCTTCATAGCACTTGTGATGCAATCCATGCACCATCTTTGTTGCCCTCCTCTGAACCTTCTCTACCCTGTCTATGTCCTTACGTAGGTATGGTCTCCAGAACTGTACACTGTACTCCAGGTGGGGCCTCACTAGTGTCTTGTATAGCGGAATTATGACCTCCTTTCCTGCTGGTGATGCCCTGCCTATACATCCCAGCATCCTAGTTGCTTTACCTGCTGCCTTGTCACACTGTTTCCCTACCTTGAGGTCATCAGAGATGATAACCCCAAGATCCCATTCCTGCTTGGTGCATGCTATATCCTCACCCCCAATTGATATATTGTGCCAGGGTTTTGTGCCTTATATGCATTATCTTGCACTTCTTTGCATTGAATTTCAACTGCCAAACCCCTGACCATTCTTCAAGTTTCTGCAGGTGCTTCTCATTCTGTCTACACCCTCTGGTGTGTCTACTCTGTTACAGAGCTTTGTGTCATCAGCAAACAGTGAAATTCTGCCTTCTAGGTCCTGCGCAATGTCACTGATGAAGATGTTGAATAGGACCAGTCCCAACACTGATCCCTGTGGTACCCCACTGGTCACTCTTCCCTCTGTGGAGTGACAGCCATTTACCACCACCTTCTGTGTCCTGCCACCCAGCCAGTTACCTACCCACCACACTACTGTCCTGCCCACACCCATATTCCCCAGTTTATGTAATAGTCTTCTATGTGGCACAGTGTCAAAGGCCTTGCTGAAGTCCAGATAGGCTATGTCCACCGCCCTCCCCTGATCCACCTCCCTAGTCACCCAGTCAAAAAATTCAACGAGGTTGGTCTGACATGACCTCCCCCTGGTGAAACCATGCTGCCTTGGGTCCTGTAGTCCATTGACAACCAGATGCTCTACCAATCTCTCCTTCAGTAGTGCTTCCATGATCTTCCCCACTACCGAGGTGAGGCTGACTGGTCTGTAGTTCCCTGCTTCTTTGTTCCCGCTTTTGTATAAGGGGACTACATCTGCTGTCCTCCAGTCTTTGGGTACCTCCCCTGTTTCCAGTGATCGGCTAAACAGGATAGCCAGAGATTCAGCCACCACCTCTCTTAGTTCTTTAAGGACCCTGGGGTACACCCCATCTGGCCCCATGAGACACAGCAGTTAGGGGAGAGCAGACCAAAGCTTGGGGAAGTCCACTCTACCTGCAGTGGGTTTTATGGAAGGGAGGGAGGGAAGGAAAATGAGCAAGAGTCAGCATTGTGAAGGGGGCATAAGGGTTCAGAGGGGGATGAAAGGGAAGACAGGCAGGGGTAAACAGAGCCTAGCTAACATTTAGAGACAAAAGAAGCACAATGGGAGAAACTTCTGGCATCTAGGGAGGGGAAGGAGAATGAGGAATAACAGGAACAGTGAAGGGCAATGGAGGGAGATTCCAGACAAAGCAGCAGAGAGTGTGGAAGAAGGATTCTAGTCTGGCTAGGGGGGGACTTGGGAGCAGCACTATACAGTACATCACCATAATCGAAGATAGGGAGGATCATCTCCGAGACGATTTCTCTGTGAGCAGGAAGCAGGATCAAGGCTTTATTCCTGTACAGAACACTGAGTTTGGGGTGGAGCTTCTGGGGGATGGCATCCATGTGCATGGTACAGAACACTGAGTTTAGGGTGGAGCTTCTGGGGGATGGCATCCGTGTGCATGGTACAGAACACTGAGTTTAGGGTGGAGCTTCTGGGTGATGGCATCCATGTGCATGGTACAGAACACTGAGTTTAGGTTGGAGCTTCTAGTGGATGGCATCCATGTGCATGGTACAGAACACTGAGTTTAGGGTGAAGCTTGGTGATGGCATCCATGTGCATGGTACAGAACACTGAGTTTAGGGTGGAGCTTCTGGGGGATGGCATCCATGTGCATGGTACAGAACACTGAGTTTAGGGTGGAGCTTCTGGGGATGGCATCCATGTGCATGGTACAGAACACTGAGTTTAGGGTGGAGCTTCTGGGGGATGGCATCCATGTGCATGGTACAGAACACTGAGTTTAGGGTGGAGCTTCTGGGAGATGGCATCCATGTGCATGGTACAGAACACTGAGTTTAGGGTGGAGCTTCTGGGGGATGGCATCCATGTGCATGGTGCAGAACACTGAGTTTAGGGTGGAGCTTCTGGGGGATGGCATCCATGTGCATGGTACAGAACACTAAGTTTAGGGTGGAGCTTCTGTGGGATGGCATCCATGTGCATGGTACAGAACACTGAGTTTAGGGAGGAGCTTCTGGGGGATGGTATCCATGTGCATGGATAAATCAAGGTGATGATCTAGCTGTACTCCAAGACATCTGAAGGAGAAGATGTCCTCAGTCACTGTACCATCAACGGTATGGAAGGAAGGGACGGGTGAGAGTCTGGCTAACCTCTGTCTGGTGGCAAAAGTCACAGGGACCATTTCCTTGGCATTGAGGAACACCTGATTTGTCAAAAACTAGTACTGCAGCTGGCCCGGTGGCACAGAGGGTTGAGGCGCTGGATGCCACACCTCATGCCACAATGGCGACCCGGGATCAGGAATGTACTTGAGTCGTTGGGGATGAGGGAGGATTGAGCGTCCCAATCGATGCTCTCTTCCCTCTGGGGAGGGATACCAGGGGTGCTATGAGCATCCTGAGGGAGCCAGTGGAAGCACAGGTTCTCAAGGGCTTGGCAGCTCCACTGGGTGGAGTCAGGGAGGGGGGACGCTGTTAGGCACTTGGGAGGAGACATGCTTCAGCACATCACCTGTCTGGATGTATGTCCTTGTGCCGGTGTTCCAGGGGGTTGGGACAGGGAAGGGTCCACAGAAAAGCAGAAAAAAAAACCCTCAGCGGTCCTAGATGATGACTGCTTCGGCCATCCAGCCACCAACTCAAAGGACAGACCCCGCTGTGCAAGGTGAAGGAAGAAGGGGGTACTCTAGGGGCAGACTCTGTGACCGGGGGCAGGACTGGTATGAGCGGCCTGAAGGAATGGATTGATGAGGGCAGGTATGAAAAAAGAATTCGAGTGCCTATCCCTCAGAATCCCTCAGAATAGATCTCTCCAACACTATCTCGCTACAATTGATCGGCTGCTACAGGCCTCCCTCAGCTGGCCTGAAAATTCTATCCCATTTGGGGGATCTGATCTCAGCAGGAAATGAAGAAACCATAATCATAGGTGACCTTAATCTAAACTGGCTTTCTAAGACAGCAGCACCACTATCATCATTCTGTGATATGCATGGGCTTACACAACTTATAAATGAACCTACTAGAATAAACAAAAGAACCCTAAAACAATACACTACTGGACGATTACTAGTGAGTAAACCTCACCTCTTCACATATTGAGTACTGTTCAATGACATCAGTGATCATTGTACTATTGCAGCAGTTAGAACTGCATGTAGTTTTGCCCCGACAAAATTCATGCTGAGGAGATCGAAAAGAAATTCAACATCAATGCATACCTGGATGATATCAAACACTCCATAAGATGGCAAGAGTTCTATTAGCAACCACTACGGAGATTGCACATGGTATTTTAAATGATATTATTACAAGTGCTCTAAACACCCAGGCACCAGTTGCTAAACTTCATCAAAATAAATATTGTCCGTTGGTTCAATTCAGATCTTAAATCCAACCTGCTCAACAGGGACAAACTTTGGAAGAAGGCTCGAAAAGCCAAGTTAGACACTGACATGGAGGCAGTTCAGAAAAGCTAGAATCTCTGCACCAAGAAAGTGCGAGACACAAAGGCTGTATACTATATGGCTGAACTAGATTCATCATACCATAACCCTGCCAAATTTTGGAATACCATAAAGGATATAACTGGCAATGTCACAAGCAACCTACTCCCAAAAAAGGTACATAGTGGAAATAGAACCATCATTGACAGAATAGAAGTACTGGAAGCTTTTAATAATCACTTTACTACTGCTGGGCTAGCATTTGACTCCTCACCTGCCAACCTTCTGAGATTGCAACTAGGGATTAAGAACTCTGATGTAAAAGTGACTGATTCCACTTTCTCCTTCACACCAACCACACTGAAACAAGTTGAAGAACTAATATTACAGTTGGATACAAAAAAAAGTGCAGGTGCTGACTCCTTGACCCCTACTTCATAAAATTGCCTTACATGTTATAGCAGTACCGTGACACATCTGTTCAATCTCTCATTACAGACAGGAGGCATCCCACTAATCTGGAAAACCGCTCAAGTTATTCCACTATTGAAACCGGGGATCCCACAGACCTCAATAACTACAGACCAACTTCCATTCTCCCAGTACTATCCAAACTACTCGAAAAATTGTGAGCACTCAGTTAAGGGAGTACCTTAGAAGCTAACAATCTTCTAAATCCAGCACAATCTGGTTTCAGAACAAATCACAGTACCATCACAGTTTTGCAAAAGTCACCAATGACTGGCAACTTGAATTGGATAAAAAAAATTGTGTTAGTGCTGTTTTCTTAGACCTAAGTAAGGCCTTTGACATGGTTGACCACGACCTGCTCCTCTCATCACTGAGGTCAGTTGGGCTTGACACCAATTCCATTGGATGGTTTCATGATTATCTTTCAGGAAGAACTCAGCAGGTGAAGGCCGAAGGTGATATATCATCACTCAGACCACTTCAAAGAGGAGTACCACAAGGATCGATCCTTGGCCCTATCCTATTTGCAATATATATCAACAACATCGACTTAAAACTATCCAAAGCCACTATACACCTGTTTGCTGATGATACAGTACTGTAGTCACTCTTCACCTATTACAGCCTGCAAAGATCTACAAACAGAATTCGACCTGCTGCAATATCAACTGCTGGGAAAGAAACTATTATTGAATGCAAAGAAAACCAAGGCTATGTTTTTCCCCTCAGGTGCAGTCAGGATACAGTATCCTCTTAACCTTCCGAAATTAACCACTGCCCTCAGAAAACCTAGACTATGTCACAAAATTCAAATACCTGGGGTATGGTTAGTAATAGGTTAGACTACCTAGAACATTTGGAAGAACTGTTAAATAAACTCAGACAAAGACTTGGACTGTACTACAGAATAAGGCACTTCACAAGTGATTCAAAAAGAAGATGGTCCAGGCCACTTTCCTCTCAGTACTAGATTATGCTGACTTCTTATACAGTCGCTGCCCTACTGCATGTCTGAACAAGATAGATACACTATATCACAGAGCCTTGAGGTTCATCACAGACCTACCCTATAGCACTCACCACTGTCTGCTCTACTCTGCAGTGGGATGGACGTCGCTCAAGCCAGAAGAGATAGAAATGGCATTATGGACCCACAGAGCAATATCGCAGCAGCTTCCAAAATATATCTCTGACTGTTTTTACAAGCCACATCAAATAGTTATGCATTAAGAAGCATGAACCTTATTACCCTCAAGGTGCCTAAATTCCACTCTCAACATGGTAGATATGCAATTAGCCATGTGTTATCCACTTTATGGAACACAATGCAGAAGACATTGAAATTGAAAAGCTTATATCTATTTCAGCCTTCAAATACCTATACAATAGGATTTTCAAAGAAAAATGTAGCTGCTTCCATCAACACTAGTTTAACCCTCCATATGTAGATATGTAGTTACACAATACAAGCTTACCAGCACCTACTGTGAAACTACCCTATAACTTACTATCCAGTGCCTTTTCAGATCCAGTGCCTAACCCTCTCCTCTTCCTCCTATACCTACTCTGGATCCTCTTATTGCATTAACTATTAGGATTCCTCCTCCCCACCCAGTTCACTACCCCTTACCATTACTATAGGGTACCAATCCTGCCACCATCAGCCACAAAACACTCACTTGTCCTCCTTAGTACCCATCCTAGCGAGCTGGCTACCTTATGAACCTTATGAATCGTGTATATATGTAATATATCCTTGTTATATGTCAAATTAATGTGTCCAATATCTGATTTATTGTTTTATTCCTGTCTCTACAATTTGGTGTATAATTTGATTGTTATATTAATTATTGTGATCAGTTGTACTATTCACATTTTTGTATTCTTCTATTTGTAAATGTCCTGAATGCTATATTTCATGTAAATTGAACCTTGACCTTACCAGGTACATCTTGCAAATGAGCCATGCTCAACGATGTTCGCCTGGATAAATAAAGATTTGATTGATTGATTGATTGATTGATTGATGAGGGATAAAAAGAAAGTAAAAAAAAAAACTAGCACTGGATGTTGGAGAAATCCAGTTGGAGCTTTGCAGTGAGGTCAGGAGTGGTGGCTCCAGAGGTGAATAGCACTGTATCATCCGCATACAGATGGACGGTCACTGAACAATAGCCATTTAGGAGGTCATTGTGGAAAAAAAAGGGAATCAGGCCCAGGATGGAGCCTTGGGGCATGCCTGAGGGGGTGGGAGAGTGAATGTGCTGTGTGGACAGGCTTGCCCTCAAGGAACCAAATAACAGGCAAGTCAGACGGCCATTTAAGCTTGTCCAGGAAAAAGAGTGCCCTTGGCTCAAAGATTTTGGCCAGGTTGACAGAGATGGAGGAAGTGATCAGAACCTGGTCAATCCTAGTTAGGCTGGCTTCAGGGAGATGAAGGAGGGAGGTGAGGTTGAGTAGGACTTACAGAAGTCAAGCTGGAAGGGGGTGAAGCAGGAATGAGTAAATGAAAGAGAGATTTGTGAGAGGATTAGGTGTTTCAGGAGCTTAGACAAGGTGGGAGAATGGAGATTGGGCTGTAATTGCCAGGAGAGGTGGGGTTACCCCATTTGGGAAGGGGGATGTCTATTGCACATTTCCAGGCTTCAGGGACAACAGAGAGAAGAAGAGACTGAAGATATGTATAACAGGGATAACAATGGCTTGAGCATATGAACATAGGAATTAGCCAGCAGGAAAGCATTTTGACCTATTGAGTCTGCTGTATTGGGGAGCCCCTGCTCTAGCAATTACAGTGAACCCACACCCTCTCTGCCAGTCCTGCCTCTCCCCTTCGCCCTGTCCCACCCCTTCTTGACCCCCCCCACTGTCCGCTGATGGACTACCTCAAATGGGAGCTCATTCCACCATGACACCACCAATTCTTTAAAGAAAAGTCTCTGACCACCTTGTTGAACCTTCTCCCCACCAGTTTATAGCAGTGCCCCCTGGTGGTCTAGTTTCCACTGAGATGGAAAAGGTCCCCGATACCCACCTTGTTTATACCTTTCAGGTACCTGAAGGTTTCAAACATGCCCCCTCTTTCCCTCCTCTCCTCAAATGAATCCCTTCTGAGTTCTGGCTGTCTGTCTTCATATGCCCTGTCATGCTGCCCCCTAAACCATCTTTGTTGCCCCCTCAAGCTGGTTGATGTCCTTTCTCATGTAGGTGCTTCAGTATTGCTCGCCGTACTCCAGACGCAGTTTCACCAGGGATCTGCACAGTGGCAGAATAACTTCTTCCCTTCCGCTCATGAACCACCTAGCAATGCAGCCCAGCATTCTTTTGGCCTAAGCAACAGCCTTTCTACACTGTGTAGCCTGCTGCAAGTCACTAGTAATGTCTATCCGCAAGTCCTTCTCCTCCTCCAGTATAGTGACTTTGACTTGCCAGACTATGCTCTGCCCTTGAGCTCTTTCTTCCAATGTGTATGACCTTGCCTTTCTAGAATTGAACCGCAGCTGCCAAATGCTAGACCACCTATTCCGCTTCACTAGGTCCTCCCTTAGATCATGCATGTCTACCCTCCCGCAGAGCTTAATGTTGCCCACAAAGAGGCAGATTGTCCCTTTGATGCCATCACCAATATCATTGATGAACTCACTGAATAACATTTTGCTGAGCACTGACGACTTTGGGACCCTCTGGTTACGCCCCTTGTACTTAAGAGCTCCCCCACCCCCACCATCACCACCCTTTGGGTTCTGTCACTAAGCCAGTTTTCAACCCACCTTGTTAGCTTGTTTTCTGCCCCAGGTCCTCCAATTTCCTGGTCAGTCTCTTGTGGGGCACTGACTTGAATGCCTTGCTGAAATCCAAACATAGAATGTCAACCACCTGGCCTTTGCTGCCCAGCCAAAGAAGCTGATAAAGTTGGTTTGAACAGATCTCCCTGACATGAACCCATGTAGTCTTTCATCCTGCAGTCCATTATCTTTTAGGAAGTGACTAGCCTTTTTTTTCAGAATGATCTCCATCAGTTCACCCACAATGGAGGTCAGCCTGTCCAGTCTGTAGTTCCCAGTTTCATCCCTAGGACCATTCTTGTGCAGCAGTGCCACATGAGGGGCTCTCCACTCCTGTGGTACCACCCCTGTATCTACTGAGCTGTTAAACAGATCCGCTAGTGGGTCCACCTGTTCCAGAGACAGTTCCCTCAAAACTCTTGACTGCATGCCATTCAGACCCAGTGACTTGTTCACCATCATGGATGTGAGCCCCTTTCTAACCCTTTAAAAACAGTGAATTCAGTGCATCCCCCCCCAACCCCCATGGCAGATTTTAAACATATAATATTCGGTCTGCCTGAATTGGCCACTTACTTATTTTATCTTGATTTAGGAGTGGGGGTCTTTTGGTGTTCATATCAGAGCCCTGTTGTGAAGTTGCCCAGCTAGCAATGATCAGGATAGACCCCTCATCAGCTGGGTCCCTATTCTAAAATGTAACTGCTTGAACTGGCTTCCTTTTATATATGGTACACTGCTTACATTGGCTTCATTTAATTAAGGTGCAATCCCCAACCAATGGCAGGTGACTAGTGAGGAGCTAAATAATGAGAGAGCCATGCACCTCTCATGCTGTGCAACTTCATAATGGGGCCCTGATGTGAACACCAAAAGGAACCCCACTCCTACCGAAGATTAAATAAGTAAGTGGCCAATTCAGGCAGACAGAACATTATATTTATAAAATGTGCCATGTGGGTGTGGGTGTGTGTGTGTGTGTGTGACTGAAGTCACTGTTTTAAATGATGTATGCCATAAACAGCTTAATCTGGTTCAAGGTCAGTTGGCATTCATCTGTATCCCTCCCCTGGGTCATGCCTGAAAATAGACAGAATTTGTCTAGTGCTCTTACCCGGTCAACAAAAACTAAATAAATAAAGCAGTTTCAAAAGAAGATGCTGTCCCTTTGATCTGCCTCGCCCAGCAAGCCAGACTGATCTATCATGGTCAGCCTGGAATGCTTGCCTGCAACAGAGAAACCTGTCCATCGATGTCTGTTGCTGGCGGTCCTTACTGTCAACCAAGCCAATCCTCCCTGTCAACGCCCCCCATACACAAACTGTAGTGACACTGGGGGTGCTCAATCCCCAGTGTAGAAGAGAACCGTCCATCGACGTCTGTTGCGCCCCTACAAACATAACTCAGCGACAATGGGGGTGCCCAATCTCCCAGTGCCCTTAATGATCTAAATACTGTTCCTCCCTGTGTTGCTGGGGGTGCCCAATCCCCCAGTGTCCTCCATTAATGGAAAACTCCCTGAAATAAAGACAACTGTCCTTCATCGCTTTTTCCTGAAAAAAAGAAAACTTTCATTGGTTCACTGCACCGCTGCTCACCCCCACCAGACCCTCCCACTCAGGTCCCACCACCCCAATCCCCCACCCCATTCGTACTCACCAGAGGTCTGTTGTCATAATCTTCCTTGGACCGCAGACATGTCTTCACTCATCAAAGCCCAATCGCGAACTGAGGTAAGCGCTTCAATGTATTTTAATGGGGTTTTCAGTTTCAATGTAGTTCAATGGGGTTTTCAACTTAGTGCCATAACTTGGCAATTTTTTAATATTTCTGCCCCAAATTTTCCAAATGCCTTTTTTGGGACCCCACCTCATGAACAATTAAGCGACATTATGAAATTCTGTCCTGAAAGGTGATTTTGTGGTCCCTGCATAAAATCACCTTTCAGGCAGAAGATGACAATTTACTCCGCAGGTCATAAGAAGGCTATGTGGAAAATTTGAGGGAGAAATATTAAAAAATAATGAAGTTATGAGCATGCATTGAAATTTGCAAATGCAGGCTCTTACATTTGGTAATTGTCAATATTTTTACCCCAAATTTTCAACATAGCCATTTCTTCACAGCACCTTGTGAATATGACAGCTGTCATTTTTCAGGTCCTGGCCAAAATGTTTTTTTTTTTTGCATCCTGAAAGTTGATTTCTCATTCACTGTGCAAATTCTCATTTTGAGCAGGAGTTGAAAATTTTCTCTGCACTTGTTCATGAGGTAGGGTAATAAGAAGGCTATGTTGAACATTTGGGGAAAAAATATTAACAAACAACAAAGTTATGAGCCTACATTGAAATTTATGAACGCAGGCTTGTGACTTTGGTAATTTTCAATATTTTGACCCAAAATTTTCAACATAGCCATTTTGTCACACCATCTCATGATTGTGACAGCTGTCATTTTTCAGATCCTGGACAAAATGTGTTTTTGCATCCCGAAAGATAATTCCACAGTCACTGCACGAAATCATCTTTCGGCCAGGAGTTGATAACGTTCTCTGTACTTGTTCATAAGGTGGGGTCATAAGAAGGATATATTGAAAATCTGGCACACAAATGTTAATGAACAAGACAGTTACACTGCCCAACATTATCACTTCTACTTTGCATTCTTAAATGCTAATAAAATGATTCCTTCACTGAAGCAATTTTCAAACACACACACTCTATGATACCAGTGCACATGGCGAACATTTGGCATTGACAAACGCTTGTTTATCTTTACTATGCCTACCTTTCTGTCCCTCTTTTCACTGATATACCCAAAGAGGGCATAAGAGCAGAGAGATGTTTTGTATCACTGGCATAGACATGTAATGGGTTACAGATCACAGGCTCACAAAAGTAATCAGTTACAGATTACTGGCTCAGGAAAGTGATCAGTTACAGACCACTAGGTCTGAACAATAATCAGTTAAAGTTTGCAGGCTCAGAAAAGTAATCAATTAAAAATCACAGGGTCAAGAAAGAAATCAGTTACAGATAATAGGCTCAGAAAAGTAATCAGCTACAGATCCCAGACTCAAAACATAGTTACTGATCACTGGCTCAGAAAAGTAATCCGTTACATATCACAGGCTCAGAAAGTAATCAATTATCCTGGTGAAACTTTTAAATAAATAAAATAAAAACAGATCACAGGCTCAGAAATGTAATTAGAAATCACAGGGTGAAGAAAGTAACTAGTTACAGATTTATAGGCTCAGAAACATAGTTATAGGTAGGCTTGCCAGGATTCAACTGAAATCGGTAAAAATTAATAAACGCTGATTTCAGAAGAATTCATGAAATTGACAGAAAAAAAATTACATTGATACTGATCGATTTTTTCTTTCAAAGTTTCTCCGCCAATTCTGGCATTCCATTGAGTTCCCTACATATTACTTATAGGTCACTGACCCAAACATAGTCAGTTACTGATCACTGGTTCAGAAAAGTAATCCGTTACAGATTACAGGGTCAAAAAGTAATCTGTAACAGATCATTGTCTTAGGAAAGTAATCAATTATGGATCACTGGATCAGAAAAGGAATCAGTTATGGATCAGTGACTCAGTAATATAGTAATCAGTTACAGATCATTGGGTCAAGAAAGTAATCAGGTATAGAACACTGGCTCAGGAAAATAATCAGTTAGAGATTACAGTCTTGGAAAAGTGATCAGTTACAGATCAAGGGGTCGAAAGAGCATTTTGTCAAATATGACAGGCTCAGAAAGGTTGTCAGGTACAGATTACTGACTCAAAAATATAATCCATTACTAGTAACTGGCTCAAATCAAAACGTGAATGGTACTAAAGATGCCAGAGAAGGCCAGTATGAAATAATTATGTTGCCAGTAAGAAGGCTGATAAGCCCCCCATGGCAATGAAAACGGAAGTAGCTTTGAGGATTGGGTCTGAGACACAGGATCTATGAATTATAGTGAGAAAGAAAACATGTTTGGTTCTAGGGATCAAACCCAGGTACTTCACTCTGTACTACTTGGTAACTCTAATGCTGTACTAAGCTTCTATACTGGAGTTTCATGCTGTGGCAAAGGACATCCAGCACTGAGTGCTGGCCCTCCCACTGTTTCAGTGAATTTTTGTAATGAACCATCTCTCTGTTTGAAGTAATGTTTCCCAAGTTGCATTTAAACCTCAAAGTCTGAGTTGGATCCTTTCAAGTTATCAGCAATATAGAATGTCAAATTTTGCTGGACGTTTAGCACTAACATCAGCAATGACATCTAACAATATTTGTCATACTATATACTGTAAATTGTAGTAAGAAAGAATAAAATGTTACACTTAAAGGATCAGACCCAGGCTCCCTGACCTCTATTGCTTTGTAGCCTGTAGCTCTACCACTCTACTAAGCATTCTATACAGGAGATACGTGATGTGGCAAAGAACATCCGGCAGAGAGTACAGCCTCCCCACACACACACACAAAGCTACAGTAGATTTTCGTAATTATAAGTCTGTCTATTCAAAGTAGTGCCAAAGTCTGAGCTAGAACATTTAAATTTATAAATAATATGGAATTTTAAATTCTGACGCTCCAACAGGGGATTGCTAGAGATTCCCAGGGTTTGTTTGAAGACATCCGGAGGAAGAGCATTTGCTTTTATGGCTCTGACCCTGTGGAATTCTCTATCCCGTCAGATACAAGACAGCCTGACCATAGATGGTTTTAAAACATCTTTAAAAACCCATCTTTTTAATCAGGCCTTCCCTATAGGAAGAAATGCCTTTTTGCTAGCTACTGATAGGAAAGGGAACATTTTGGTCCGGTATTAAGCACTATTGTCTCTTTTTTTAATCTGTTTCCTTACTAGGTTTATATTTTATGAGTATTTGATGATGTATGTCACTGTGAATTTGTTTATGTCTATTTGTTAATGATGTTTTGACTATAAGGGTGCCCTGAGATCTGGAAGGGAACTCAATGGAAAAATAAAGTAATGATGATGATGAAATCTTGCTGAAGATATATTACTGTCATCATCAATGACATCAAGCACGTCCTCTCATACTACATACATTGTATTGTGAAAGATAAGATTGTTCTGTACTGGGGATAGAACCCTGGCTTGTGTAAGTTTGAAACCCTACGCCAAGACCTGAAAACCCTATCACTGACTTCATGCAGCCAAATCACACTGAACGTAACTCTGAAGATGACTAAATTCAAACAAGAGTACGCATGGCCACAATAGGTGCTTACAGCTATGCTGTTGGTGTCTAGAAGATATTCAGTTACTGACTGCAGGCCAAGAATAGTAATCAGCTACAGATCACAGGCCAAGAACAGTAATCAGCTACAGATCACAGGCCAAGAACAGTAATCAGCTACAGATCACATGCCAAGAACAGTAATCAGCTACAGATCACATTCTCAGAAAAGTAACTGGTTACAGATCACTGCCTCCCAAAAGTAATTAGTTATGGATCACAGGCTCAGAAAAGTAATCAGTTACAGATCACTGGTTTGAAAAGTAATCAGTTATGGATCACAGGCTCAGAAAAGTAATCAGTTACAGATCACTGGCTCTGAAAAGTAATCAGTTATGGATCACAGGCTCAGAAAAGTAATCAGTTACAGATCACATGCTCAGAAAAATAATTAGTTACAGATCACAGGCTCAGAAAAGTAATCAGTTACAGATCACATGCTCGGAAAAATAATTAGTTACAGATCACAGGCTCAGAAAAGTAATCAGTTACAGATCACTGGCTCTGAAAAGTTACCAGTTACTGATTACTTCTGAATTGCTTTTGCAGCAGATTAATGGTATATTACACTATGCAGGCAGCTTCTCAGTTAGTCTGAAAACAATGGTTCCCACTGCATGCCAGATGGAAATGCACTGTTGAGCCATGCTTTGTTGAAGACAGGGTGCTGTTAACCCATCTAAAATTGTTCCACTGAACCATGCTCAGATAGGAAGAGTAATGAGACAGCCTCTCAGGAGCTGACCTATCATGGTAGTGGCAGCGTTACCATAGCAACACTGGCTTCCTGGGTTTGGGAATGAGCCAGGTGGACTGGGCATCCCAGAGGATGCTCTGCTCCTCTGTGGTGGGAGGGTTGCTGCAAAGGTACTGCAGGAAGGCAGGATGGTCATGCAGGTTCCACTCAACATCCACTTAGCATGTTGGGGCTCTGTGTGTGTCAGGGCTCTGTGTGTGCCAGGGCTCTGTGTGTGCCAGGTCCAGGGGCAGAACAGAGAACAGAAAAGCCCTGGTACATGTAGGATGCTCCAGGTATGCTGTGACACCACCATTCTCCACCAGCTCCTGCTCTGATAGAGACTTCGCCAGCCAACATACCCAAGAAGGAGGCAGGAGATATTGACCAGAGCCAGCCAGACCCCTCCACTTTGGAGGAGCCATGGGAGATTAGCATTAGGGTGACATAGGACAGGGCTAGAGCAGCATTTGTGACCTAGGTAATTAAAACATTATAAAAAAGCACCCCAAAATTACTGTCCTTAAAAAAAAAAAAAAGTACTGAATTTCTCTTTCCTATGGCTCTATTTAAATGGTTATTACCTACTGCAGCAGTGACTTGGCCTGCCCCCATACCCAGGAGTGAGGCAAACAATATTATCTGGCAGGGACCAGACACTGACATGGTGGGGGGGAGTCATGGGGGAGCAGAGGGTATAATCACTAGGGTTGAGGTTGGGTGGGGCTGTACCTGTCTGATGAATGAGGGCAACATCAACTGCCCAGATTACTTTGGCCCTTAAAAAAGTAACTGGACTTCTCTCATCCTGTTTGCTCTGTTTAAATGGTAATTCCCTACTGGGATCTTCTGCTTGGAAAATGCATCAGTAAGGATGAAAAGGACCAGGGAAGAGGTAGGGTAGGTAGAGGGAAGAGCCCTCTCTGAGTAGCTGTAAGTGGGGGGTCAGGGTTCAAGAGTTCCAGAACAGACTGGTGGGACTGCAGCTCTTGTTCTGTCAGTTACCTTTCTGCATTTCTATGTTACAGAGTAAGTCACTCCTGTAATCTTTAACTCCCACACTTACGGCTGTAGGTTTAAAGAGGCGGACACCACAACATACTGTATAAAGAGCAGTGCTCTCAAGTCACCCCTGAGTTTCAGTAATCAGTGATTTTTTATAGAAACACATAGCCTCTCTACACCACTTAAATGGAGACTAATGTTTTCAGGTTTACACAACCGCTTCTTCAAGGTTAGTGGTCCGCAGTACTATTTATAATAAAGTATATTTGTGGCACAAGCACATTACCAGATGTAAGAGTTCACAACAAACTCAGTTTTTTTAAATACAATATTCACTTGTTAAAATACACTGGTAGCAGGTCAGATATCTTGTAGAATAGGGCTGCAAGTTTGGTTCAGCCTTAACAACAAAAAGGTCGAATCCCAGCTGTTCACATTGGTGAGAACACACACAAACCTTTGGCCATTTCAAGAGAACTTTGGTTCGCTCAGTTTATTTAAAACAAATACATTTTTTATTTTTATGGCCCTTTCCCTGCGTGCCTCTAGGTGGTGCAATGAGGCACACGAGGGTAGTGGGTGTTGAGAGAGACACTCATGCACGTGGTGTGGCGGCAGGCCCTGCCCACTCCCCCACTTCCTGCATTCTCCACTTTGGTGGACACGGCCACCCCCACTGACCCAGCCGGACCCATCCCCCAACAGTCAGTCAGGAGTTGGCACTGCCAGTCTGGCACCCAAAGTGACATTTTGCTATTCTGGCATCATGCCATGGCATGTTGCAATTGTTGGCTATGCAGATCTACAGCAGCAATGGGTCGATGATGATCAGTTAAATTGTCAGACCTCGACGTCGTCATTGGGCAGTGGGCATGAGAGAGAAAACTGAAGCAGCAGTGGCAAGGGGTTACCTGATGAAGCAGACAGGACTGAATGCAGATCCATCATCATTCTCCAGCTTTCCAAGCAAGCAGCTGCTGTAAAGTGACAGTCCTGGGGCAGGATGGGGTCTTTCTGTTGTGGACAGGGTAACTGGTGGTATGTTGTTATGTAGAAGGGGCCACAAGTGTTGGTCAGGATACCCCCTCCTCTGGGCTGGCTAGCAGCAGTTTAGCTAAAGCAGCATGACTGTTCTTCTTGGATTTTTAAGGGGGAAGGTACTAGGAGATGTGCACTTTTCTCTCCTAAATAAATACTCAATGTTGTTGTTTGTGGCATCATCTCTTATTATAAATCCCTTTGTACTTTATGTTTAAAATGTTGATTTGCTTCGCATATTTTCATGACAAGTGTCAATGACACAGGTTTCTGTTGGATGGGGAGGGAGCAGGGGTCAGTGGCATGGGGGCCCTAGGCCAGGGAGGGAGATGATGGCCGGGGGAGGTGGACGAGGGCTGGTGGAGTTTATTAAAAATTTGGTAGCACATCACTGCTTTGTTCCCCACTCCCTACAGTCCATACCAGGATGTTAGCCTAAATCCCAATATACCCCATTATTTGGGAAGGAGTACAACCATGGTATCTAGCACAGGTCTCCAGTTTCAGTATGCCACCCACGCTTGTTGATGAGTGAAGGCAGTTTGAGGCAGGACTTGCGTCAGGGTATTCCTTGCAATTGGACATCCTGATGCAAATTCCACCCTAAACTACACTGTTGTCAGTTGCACTCTGCACGATGTATGGAAACAGCCGTCCTGTGCTGGATGACATGCTTCTACCCCCACGCCCCACCCACATCACTGATGTCATTGGTCCAGCCTAGTTTGGACAATTAGGGTAGGGGAAATGAAAGATGGGGCACAAAGCTGTGCCCACTGAAGACTGGGTCAATGCATTGTTTCATCATGCAGCAGCCACTCTGGGAACCACAAGGAAGTAACAGGAAGACCCCTGTGGAAGTTATCAGGCTGGGGGGCATAGGGACTGGGTTGGGGCCAGCCACAGGTGGCAGCTGCTGTGTTGCGCCTGCAATGCAGCAGCTCACCTGTGGTGGCCCTCAACAAGCCTTTTTTTGCTCAGAGTTGTGCAGGTGCAGGTTGAGGTTGCGCCTGCACAGCTCTGGCATAGCCCCACTGAATAGCGGGCTGTGCAGTTTATGCATGGTTCCTCCCCTCCTGTTGAGCATGCATTCATTTGCATTGTGCTGTTGCTCAGCCTGTTTTCAGTTCGCAACTGCCTCCTGCTGAAAATAACCAGAATGGTACGCAATATGGGATTTGAGCATGCAAGAACCTGTTGCGCATGGCGCAACCCTTTTGAATATCTGGCCCTACATATACAATGAGGATGGCGATCGGAGGGTGGGAGGTTGGTGTGGCAGAGGTCAGATCAGTGAGGGACCATTTGTTTGTAGGTTTAAAGAAGAAACAAAACAGCAAGAGACAGTTTTATTACAGGTCGCATTTCCAAAGTAAATAAGAGGAGAGCAATTGAACCTGGAAGCAAACCAGAAGTGAGCGTGGAGCAGGAAAATAGTATGCTGGCGGGGTGTGTGTGTGGTGGAGGAACAGCGCTGTGGTCAGTGGAGAGGACCACATGTGCTTCAACTCCACTGTGGAAGGACACAGTGCAGGTATCCGGTCACATGCTTTCACAGTCCCCTTTGTCTACTATGTAACAGCAATACGTCGCATAGCTCTGCTACGCAGCTGTAATAATAGCAATACATCAGTGTAGCTTTGCTATACAGCCATAAACATGCTGCAGTATTTTATCTTTTAATTATATTTTTTCCAATTCCCCCCAGTTTACACCTGAGTGTTCTCATCTTCGCCATGCACTAAAAAAATAAATAAATAAATACAAATAAATAAATAAATAACGTGAACTGTACATGTCAGAGGACATGACACTCGGACAGTTTGCTTTCAGCGGTACTAGAACCATCCTATATTAAAGCTGCCCAGAACCAAGAACTCCCTCGCCCAGAGGTCCTTCTTTTATCGAGCCCCAGCCTGGTTCAACTCCCTTCCTACCTGCATCACCAACACTGTCAAACTTGGTCCCTTCAAAACCGCTCTCTGGAACCATCTCTTTAAAGTCCGCTGCTGTAGGTACAAATAACCCTGCCCCCCCAATCCTACTGCAGGACCTTTCCCTGTCTGGCCCCCAATCTCAACAAGGTCCCCTGGACTGCCGATCCATCTTCCCCTACCCCTTTTTACCTACCCCCTTAGGTTTATACAAGGATGTATTCCACTGCAACTCCAGAGAAATTGTACATCTTTAATTGTAAATCTGTATTTTATACCAACATGTAACTAAGTGTATTCTGTGTTCAATGTCTGCACCTGTAATGTTGTCCAATGTTGTATCTGCACAATGTTCTATTGTCTTGCCCTCCCTGTGACGAGATGCCTTTGTAAATGAGTCCCTGACTCAAAGGTTGTAAATCTGACTTGTTGAAATAAATAATTAAATAAAATAAATTCTTTATGAACCTGTGGGAGGGTGGATGGCTAAACTGCCTTTAGCAGATTCCAACTATCAAATGATAGTATGTAAACAGAATATCAACCCATACCAAGGGGTGCGGGTCTGGTTATGTACATCCCTCCCCAGTATGGGGAAATCTGGTATTATCTAAATCCAGCTACAGAAAGTGCCCTATATTGTCCTTATAAGGAATATTTGATACAGCTAACCTCCATTGCAGTCAGTACTGGGGACTGGGTTCTAAAGGCAGTATAGCGCAGTGGTCTAAGGCTCTGAATTGCAAATCTGGTGACGTCCAACAGACCAGACCTGGGTTTGAATCCCATAGCTTCCACTTGCATACTGTGTGACCCTGAGCAAGTCACTTAACCCTTTGTGCTCCCAGGTCACTCCTGTAAAAAAGCTTTCAGCCTAGTGTGCTATACCTGGTTAAACAAAAAAGGATTTTTTTTTTTAATTTGCTGTACTTTTTCCCTACTCCTCTGAAGGATCAGCCCCCATCAACCCTACCCTGCACCCAGCCCCATCATCCACTGTCACAGGGACTTACCCTACCCTGTGTTCCTCTCTGGGTTCCTCCCATGGTGAGGCCTTCAGGAGGGGGATCTTCCTCCTGGCGGATGCCAGACTTCGGTTTCTGGAGGTGCCACGGGTCAGGGATGCGGGGCCTACGGTGTAAGGTGGGGGCATCCTGCTCAGCCGGAGTTTTCCCGTTCCCTGCCCTAGGAGGCGGGATGTGCAACAATGTCAGGGGCGTGCACACTGACATCTGCTCTGCCTCCAGCAGCTGCTAATGCCAGTTGTTGGACCCTTGGCTTCCACTAGGGGTTGAGCGAGTGCTGGGAGCTTCCTCCCCCTCCCCCCCTGGAGGAGGAGGAGGAGGAGAGCAGTTCGTAGGGCACTCAATCCCCCCCCCACTGTCTGGCCCTCAGACGCCCAGGCTCACTTCTGAACCCGGGTCATCGGTGTCGCAAGCAGTAATGTTACCACTGTGCCAGCAGGCTGGCTCCCGCATTCTAAAGTTTTAAACAAATAAATTACACCTATTTCCAAAATATGTCAAAACATGGAATTGCCATTCCTTCACAGTAAATTAGTAGAACAGTGCAGTCATAATTTCGATAGTTAGAGAAATAACCATTGATGCTCTTGTTTACAGGACGAAGCCATTCTCCATATTAAACCAGAAAACACAAGTATTATATTCACAACAGGGCAATGGAAGGAATCCTAGCATTACTCAGCATTCATGATCAATCTTTAAGCTTCTCAAGGGCACCACTTCTTCCTTACACTAGAGATATTTACTAAGTAATATATCAGTTTTAAAGCACTAGTGTACTGCCTAAAACTAATAGTTTATTTCTCATAGGCACTTTGTACATTTTTCAGCTTTTTGTTCTCTGACCCCATGCATCCTGGCGTCGTGCATGCATGTGGAGGCATGCACATGCAACACACTACGGGACGCCGCACCCTACCTGTTGCAATGATACTGCCTGTGCCTGTCACCGGACCTCCATCCGGTGATGGGGGACTACAGGCGGGCAACCCCATCCCCTCCTGGGAGAGGAGAGCCAGTGCTCAGTCCTGCTCCTCCCCTCCCCCCCAATGCTGGCACTCCGATGACCAGAGGTCATTCCCAAACTCGGGTCGCTGGTGTACCGCGAGGTAAGGCATCCAGCGCCTCAGTCCTCAGCGCCACCAGGCCGACTTAACTAATATTAGTTTTTAAAACCAGTCAGCCAATACCGTTTATATTTGGTTACTTTTTCCCTTTGCATCAGTTGATTTATTACCCAATATTAGTAGGTGTGATGCGTGGAACAGCACTCTGCCTGTAAGCTGAGATGTTTCATTCTGTGCTGACATGTCTTGCTCTGTTCCTCCCATAACATTATCAGCACTGTGACCTCACTGTGGCCACACAGCTGCTCAGGAAGAGCCACTCAGTGGCAGCTGCCAGGGCAGTCACCTGTGATGTCACTGCCAGTGAGGTCACAGAACTGGAGCCAGATTTTCAAAGGCCGAAAATAACTGTGGGACTAAGTCCTGTGCCACAGTCTACCAGTGTGGAAAAAAAATCTCCGCACCGGCAGGCAGTCCTATTTCCAACCAATGCTCTACACAGGTGGCAGGTGCAGCTGCGAGGATGTTATGCCTAGTCCAACCAGGTGTAACATTGTGGCGCAGCTGCACAAAAAATAGCCATGAGTCAGAGGGCTGCCTGGGGGAGAAAGCTTGAGCGTCCCAGGACTGCTCGCCTTCTCTGGGAGGAAGGGAGGGGGGGCTGAAGGTTGGTGCTTGACTGACCTCAGGTGGAGGCACGAAGCACAGCAAGCATCTGGCTATGTACGGGGGGAGGGGCATGACGGATGTTGGTATTTGCGCCTTGATGTCAGGGCACACATTACTCCCAAAACACCGAAAAATGGCTCCTCATGGTCCAGGAAGATGGAGCACTGGCATGGATCCCCAACACCCCTACCTGTCCCCGGGTTGGTGTTCCAATGAGACTTAGAAGCTCAGGGTGTAGGGGCCCCACCTCGTCCCCACCTGGGAGGAAAAACAAAGGATCCACTGGGGACTACCACTGCATGCTGTAGGAGGGTGAGCAGGGACAAATGCCATAGGTGTCTCCTGTTGCAGAGGAACACTAGGTGCTGGGGAAGTATAAACAGAAAATAAAAAAAATAAAAAACAGCCACAAGCTGCTGTAAATCATACAGCCTGCGGCAAGATGGCTGTTTCTAAAAATCCGATGTATGCGGGAAACCTGCAGCACTGCAAGTGAAGACCCACTTGCATACATTTTTCCTGCACCTGTGCCAATTTTGGGGGTCTTTGGAAAGCTGCCTCCTGGTGATGTCATGAGCGGACTACAACAAGATATGTCAGCTGCCAGGCTAAGAGCTATTCCACACAGACAGCATAATACTATCACATAAAAAACTTTCTAATGAGTGAAAGGAAAACCAGAAGTATCTCAGAAGTGAAACGTTACAACTGACTTACTTCTTAAAATGTGTCAAATTTTCATGTCTGTTTTTTTTTTTGTTCCACAAGCCCTTTAATAATATCTCCATATTATCTGAATTTAATAAAATATTTATTTGTTCCGGGGAGGGGCAGATAAGTTTGCCAAAATATCCCCTAACCATTTTGTCTTTGTTTACTTACTAAATAGACATTAGAACAAGCATTTGTCAATGTTGAATGTTTGCTTGCATGTTGTGTCAGGAGATTTCAAGCTACAAGTTCAAGTTTCAGGTTTATTGACAGGAAAATACTCCATTGAGCAGGCTCATTTACAAGGAGGTCCTGAACACACAGACAGTGCACACAGCATAAGCAAACATGGTACACGTACGGTATATAATAGTGCTCAGAAGGACAATAATTACAAACAATACTTATTAAGTAGGTAAAGGAAGGTAATGCATGGTAATACACAGGGCAGTCTGATATCACGGTTTCTATATTATAAGATTACAACATGGTTCTGCAACAATACAGAAATAAACAGCAGTGCCTGGCATGTAGCTTGACTACAGTCTGAGGAGAGGCACAGGGAAGACAATTATAGAAGGAGTGGAACAGAGGAGTGGGAGCTGGGCATATGTGGAGGTGTGGGGTATAGGAACAGAGAGTGGGACCTGGGCATATGTGGGAGGTGTGGGCTGTATAGGAACAGAGGTGGAGCTGGGTGTATGTGGGAGGTGTGGGCTGTATAGGAACAGAGAGTGGGAGCTGGGTGTATGTGGGAGGTGTGGGCTGTATAGGAACAGAGAGTGGGAGCTGGGTGTATGTGGGAGGTGTGGGCTGTACAGGAACAGAGAGTGGGAGCTGGGTGTATGTGGGAGGTGTGGGCTGTATAGGAACAGAGAGTGGGAGCTGGTGTATGTGGGAGGTGTGGGCTGTACAGGAACAGAGAGTGGGAGCTGGGTGTATGTGGGAGGTGTGGGCTGTATAGGAACAGAGTGGGAGCTGGGTGTATGTGGGAGGTGTGGGCTGTATAGAAACAGAGAGTGGGAGCGGGGTTTATGTGGGAGGTGTGGGCTGTATAGGAACAGAGAGTGGGAGCAGGGTTTATGTGGGAGGTGTGGGCTGTACAGGAACAGAGAGTGAGAGCTGGGTATATGTGGGAGGTGTGGGCTGTATAGGAACAGAGTGGGAGCTGGGAGTATGTGGGAGGTGTGGGCTGTATAGGAACAGAGAGTGGGAGCTGGGTGTATGTGGGAGGTGTGGGCTGTATAGGAACAGAGAGTGGGAGCTGGTGTATGTGGGAGGTGTGGGCTGTATAGGAACAGAGAGTGGGAGCTGGGTGTATGTGGGAGGTGTGGGATGTACAGGAACAGAGAGTGGGAGCGGGGTATATTTGGGAGGTGTGGGCTGTATAGAAACAGAGAGTGGGAGCTGGGTTTATGTGGGAGGTGTGGGCTGTATAGGAACAGAGAGTGGGAGCGGGGTTTATGTGGGAGGTGTGGGCTGCACAGGAACAGAGAGTGAGTGCTGGGTATATGTGGGAGGTGTGGGCTGTATAGGAACAGAGAGTGGGAGCTGGGAGTATGTGGGAGGTGTGGGCTGTATAGGAACAGAGTGGGAGCTGGGTATATGTGGGAGGTGTGGGCTGTATAGGAACAGAGAGTGGGAGCTGAGTGTATGTGGGAGGTGTGGGCTGTATAGGAACAGAGAGTGGGAGCTGGGTGTATGTGGAGTGTAGGCTGTATAGGAACAGAGAGTGGGAGCGGGGTGTGAGTGGGAGGTGTGGGCTGTATAGGAACAGAGAGTGGGAGCTGGGTGTATGTGGGAGGTGTGGGCTGTATAGGAACAGAGAGTGGGAGCAGGGTGTATGTGGGAGGTGTGGGCTGTATAGGAACAGAGAGTGGGAGCTGGGTGTATGTGGGAGGTGTGGGCTGTATAGGAACAGAGAGTGGGAGCTGGGTGATATGTGGGAGGTGTGGGCTGTATAGGAACAGAGAGTGGGAGCTGGGTATATGTGGGAGGTGTGGGCTGTATAGGAACAGAGAGTGGGAGCTGGGTATATGTGGGAGGTGTGGGCTGTATAGGAACAGAGAGGGAGCTGGGTATATGAGGGAGGTGGGCTGTATAGGAACAGAGTGGGAGCTGGGGTATGTGGGAGGTGTGGGCTGTATAGGAACAGAGTGGGAGCTGGGTGTATGTGGGAGGTGTGGGCTGTATAGGAACAGAGAGTGGGAGCTGGGTATATGTGGGAGTTGTGGGCTGTATAGGAACAGAGAGTGGGAGCTGGGTGTATGTGGGAGGTGTGGGCTGTATAGGAACAGAGAGTGGGAGCTGGGATATGTGGGAGGTGTGGGCTGTATAGGAACAGAGAGTGGGAGCTGGGTGTATGTGGGAGGTGTGGGCTGTATAGGAACAGAGAGTGGGAGCTGGGTATATGTGGGAGGTGTGGGCTGTATAGGAACAGAGATGGAGCTGGGTATATGTGGGAGGTGTGGGCTGTATAGGAACAGAGATGGGAGCTGGGTATATGTGGGAGGTGTGGGCTGTATAGGAACAGAGAGTGGGAGCTGGGTGTATGTGGGAGGTGTGGGCTGTACAGGAACAGAGGGTGGGAGCTGGGTGTATGTGGGAGGTGTGGGCTGTATAGGAACAGAGAGTGGGAGCTGGGTATATGTGGGAGGTGTGGGCTGTATAGGAACAGAGAGTGGGAGCTGGGTGTATGTGGGAGGTGTGGGCTGTATAGGAACAGAGAGTGGGAGCTGGGTATATGTGGGAGGTGTGGGCTGTATAGGAACAGAGAGTGGGAGCTGGGTGTATGTGGGAGGTGTGGGCTGTATAGGAACAGAGAGTGGGAGCTGGGTATATGTGGGAGGTGTGGGCTGTATAGGAACAGAGAGTGGGAGCTGGGTGTATGTGGGAGGTGTGGGCTGTATAGGAACAGAGAGTGGGGCTGGGTTTTATGTGGAGGTGTGGGCTGTATAGGAACAAAGAGTGGGAGCGGGGTTTATGTGGAGGTGTGGGCTGTATAGGAACAGAGAGTGAGAGCTGGGTATGTGGGAGGTGTGGGCTGTATAGGAACAAGAGTGGGAGCTGGGTTTATGTGGAGGTGTGGGCTGTATAGGAACAGAGAGTGGGAGCTGGGTATATGTGGGAGGTGTGGGCTGTATAGGAACAGAGAGTGGGAGCTGGGTATATGTGGGAGGTGTGGGCTGTATAGGAACAGAGAGTGGGAGCTGGGTATATGTGGGAGGTGTGGGCTGTATAGGAACAGAGAGTGGGAGCTGGGTGTATGTGGGAGGTGTGGGCTGTATAGGAACAGAGAGTGGGAGCTGGGTGTATGTGGGAGGTGTGGGCTGTATAGGAACAGAGTGGGAGCTGGGTGTATGTGGGAGGTGTGGGCTGTATAGGAACAGAGAGTGGGAGCTGGGTGTATGTGGGAGGTGTGGGCTGTATAGGAACAGAGAGTGGGAGCTGGGTGTATGTGGGAGGTGTGGGCTGTACAGGAACAGAGAGTGGGAGCTGGGTGTATGTGGGAGGTGTGGGCTGTATAGGAACAGAGAGTGGGAGCTGGGTGTATGTGGGAGGTGTGGGCTGTATAGGAACAGAGAGTGGGAGCTGGGTGTATGTGGGAGGTGTGGGCTGTATAGGAACAGAGAGTGGGAGCTGGGTATATGTGGGAGGTGTGGGCTGTATAGGAACAGAGAGTGGGAGCTGGGTGTATGTGGGAGGTGTGGGCTGTATAGGAACAGAGGTGGGAGCTGGTGTATGTGGGAGGTGTGGGCTGTACAGGAACAGAGAGTGGGTGCTGGGTGTATGTGGGAGGTGTGGGCTGTATAGAAACAGAGAGTGGGAGCTGGGTATATGTGGGAGGTGTGGGCTGTATAGGAACAGAGAGTGGGAGCTGGGTATATGTGGGAGGTGTGGGCTGTATAGGAACAGAGAGTGGGAGCGGGTGTATGTGGGAGGTGTGGGCTGTATAGGAACAGAGAGTGGGAGCGGGGTTTATGTGGAGGTGTGGGCTGTATAGGAACAGAGAGTGGGAGCTGGGTGTATGTGGAGGTGTGGGCTGTATAGGAACAGAGAGTGGGAGCTGGGTGTATGTGGGAGGTGTGGGCTGTATAGGAACAGAGAGTGGGAGCTGGGTGTATGTGGGAGGTGTGGGCTGTATAGGAACAGAGATTGGGAGCTGGGTATATGTGGGAGGTGTGGGCTGTATAGAAACAGAGAGTGGGAGCAGGGTTTATGTGGAGGTGTGGGCTGTATAGAAACAGAGAGTGGGAGCTGGGTATATGTGGGAGGTGTGGGCTGTATAGGAACAGAGAGTGGGAGCTGGGTGTATGTGGGAGGTGTGGGCTGTATAGGAACAGAGAGTGGGAGCTGGGTATATGTGGGAGGTGTGGGCTGTATAGGAACAGAGAGTGGGAGCTGGGTGTATGTGGGAGGTGTGGGCTGTATAGGAACAGAGAGTGGGAGCTGGGTATATGTGGGAGGTGTGGGCTGTATAGGAACAGAGTGGGAGCTGGGTGTATGTGGGAGGTGTGGGCTGTACAGGAACAGAGAGTGGGAGCTGGGTATGTGGGAGGTGTGGGCTGTATAGGGACAGAGAGTGGGAGCTGGGTGTATGTGGGAGGTGTGGGACTGTCATGAACAGAGAGTGGAGCTGGTGTATGTGGGAGGTGTGGGCTGTACAGGAACAGAGAGTGGGAGCTGGGTGTATGTGGGAGGTGTGGGCTGTATAGGAACAGAGAGTGGGAGCTGGGTGTATGTGGGAGGTGTGGGCTGTACAGGAACAGAGAGTGGGAGCTGGGTGTATGTGGGAGGTGTGGGCTGTACAGGAACAGAGAGTGGGAGCTGGGTGTATGTGGGAGGTGTGGGCTGTATAGGAACAGAGAGGGAGCTGGGTGTATGTGGGAGGTGTGGGCTGTATAGGAACAGAGAGTGGGAGCTGGGTGTATGTGGGAGGTGTGGGCTGTATAGGAACAGAGAGTGGGAGCTGGGTGTATGTGGGAGGTGTGGGCTGTATAGGAACAGAGAGTGGGAGCGGGGTGTATGTGGGAGGTGTGGGCTGTACAGAGAACAGAGAGTGGGAGCTGAGTGTATGTGGGAGGGAGGGCTGTATAGGAACAGAGAGTGGGAGCTGGGTTTATGTGGAGGTGTGGGCTGTATAAGAACAGAGAGTGGGAGCTGGGTGTATGTGGAGGAGTGTGGGCTGTAAGGAACAGAGAGTGGGAGCGGGTGTATGTGGGAGGTGTGGCTGTACAGGAACAGAGAGTGAGGGCTGGGTGTATGTGGGAGGGTGGGCTGTATAGGAACAGAGGTGGGAGCTGGGTGTATGTGAGGTGTGGGCTGTATAGGAACAGAGAGTGGGAGCTGGGTGTATGTGGGAGGTGTGGGCTGTATAGGAACAGAGAGTGGGAGCTGGGTGTATGTGGAAGTGTGGGCTGTATAGGAACAGAGAGTGGGGGCGGGGTTTATGTGGAGGTGTGGTCTGTATAGGAACAGAGAGTGGGAGCGGGGTTTATGTGGAGGTGTGGGCTGTATAAGAACAGAGAATGGGAGCTGGGTGTATGTGGGAGGTGTGGGCTGTATAGGAACAGAGTGGGAGAGCAGATTATATGTGGGAGGTGTGGGCTGTAAAGGAACAGAAGAGTTGGAACAGGGTTTATGTGGGGTGTAGGCTGTATAGGAACAGAGAGTGGGAGCTGGGTATATGTGGAGAGGTGTGGGCTCATAGGAACAGAGAGTGGGGCTGGGTGTATGTGGGAGGTGTGGGCTGTATAGGAACAGAGGTGGGAGCTGGGTGTATGTGGGGAGGTGTGGGGTGTACATGAACAGAGGTGGGAGCTGGGTATATGTGGGAGGTGTGGGGTGTACATGAACAGAGGTGGGAGCTGGGTGTATGTGGGAGGTGTGGGCTATATGGGAACAGGAAGTTGGAGCTGGGTGTATGTGGGAGGTGTGGGCTGTGATAGGAACGAGGAGTTGGAGCTGGGTGTATGTGGGAGGTGTAGGCTGTATAGGAACAGAGGTGGAGAGCTGGGTGTATGTGGGAGGTGTGGGCTGTATAGGAGACAGAGGTGGGACTGGGTGTATGTGGGGTGTGGGCTGAATAGGAGACAGAGAGTAGGAACTGGGTGTATGTAGGGAGGGTGGGCTGTATAGGAACAGAGTGGGAGGCTGGGTGTATGTGGGAGGTGTGGGCTGTATAGGAACAGAGAGTGGGAGCTGGGTGTATGTGGGAGGAGGTGGGCTGTGGTGACAGAGAAGGGAGCTGGGTGTATGTGGGAGGTGTGGGCTGTATAGGAACAGAAGTGGGAACTGGGTGTATGTGGGAGAATGGGCTGTATAGGAACAGAGAGTGGGGCCGGGCTGTATGTGGGAGGTGTGGGCTGTATAGAAACAGAGAGTGAGAGCTGGGTGTATGTGGGAGTGTGGGCTATATAGGAACAGAGAGTGGGAGGCGGGGTTTATGTGGGAGGTGTGGGCTGTATAGGAACAGAGAGTGGGAGGCGGGGTTTATGTGGAGGTGTGAGGCTGTATAAGAACAGAGAATGGGAGCTGGGTGTATGTGGGAGGTGTGGGCCAACATAGGAACAAGAAGTGGGAGCAGGGTGTATGTGGAGGTGTGGGCTGAAGGAACAGAGAGTGGAAGCAGGGACATGTGGAGGTGTGGGCTGTATAGGAACAGAGAGTAGAACTGGGTATATGTGGGAGGTGTAGGCAGTATAGGAACAGAAGTGGGAAACTGGGTGTATGTGGAGGTGTGGGCTGTATAGGAACAGAGGTGGGAGGCTACAGGGTGTGTGTGGGAGGTGTGGGGTGTACATGAACAGAGATGGGAGCTGGGTATATGTGGGAGGTGTGGGGTGTACATGAACAGAGGTGGGAGCTGGGTATATAATGGGAGGTGTGGGCTGTATGGGAACTGAGGAGTTGGAGCTGGGTGTATGTGGGAGGTGTGGGCCTGTATGGAACAGAGAGTGGGAGCTGGGTGTATGTGGGAGGTGTGGGCTGTATAGGAACAGAGAGTGGGAGCTGGGTGTATGTGGGAGGTGTGGGCTGTATAGGAACAGAGAGTGGGAGCTGGGTGTATGTGGGAGGTGTGGGCTGTATAGGAACAGAGAGTGGGAACTGGGTGTATGTGGGAGGTGTGGGCTGTATAAGGAACAGAGAGTGGGAGCTGGATGTATGTGGGAGGTGTGGGCACGCTATAGAAACAAAGAGGTGGGAGCTGGGTGTATGTGGGAGGTGTGGGCTGTATAGGAACAGAGAGGGGAGCTGGGTGTATGTGGGAGGTGTGGGACCTGTATAGGAAACAGAAAGTGGGAGCTGGGTGTATATGGAGGTGTGGGCTGTATAGGAACAGAAGTGGGAGCTGGTGTATGTGTGAGGTATGGGCTGTATAGGAACAGGAAGGGAGCTGGTGTATGTGGGAGGTAGAAAGCATGTCGGAACAGAGAGTGGGGAGGCGGGGTTTATGTGGGAGGTGTAGGCTGTATAGGAACAGAGGTGGGGACTGGGTGTATGGGAGGTGTGGGCTAATAGGAACAGAGAGTGAGGAGCTGGGTTTATGTGGGAGGTGTGGGCTGTATAGGAACAGAAATGGGGAGCTCGGGTGTATGTGGGAGGTGTGGAGCTGTATGGGAACAGAGACAGAGGACGGGAGTGTGCCCATGTGGAGGTGTGGGCTGTGCAGAACAGAGGTGGGAGCTGAGTGTATGAGGAGGTGTGGGGCTGTACAGGAACAGAGGTGAGTGCAGGGATATGTGGGAGGTGGAAGACTGTATGGGAACAGAGAGTGGGGAAGCGGGGATTTATGTGGAGAGTTGGAAACTGTAAGAACACAGAGAGTGGGAGCTGGGTGTATGTGGAGTTGTGGGCTGTATAGGAACAGAGAATGGGAGCTGGGTATATGTGGGAGATGTGGGCTGTATAGCAAACAGAGGTGGGGATGGGTTTGTAAGTGGAGGTGTGGGCTGTATAGAAACAGAGGTGGGGCTAGGTATATGTGGGAGGTGTGGGCTGTATAGGAACAGAGGTGGGAGCAGGAATATGTGGGAGGTGTGGGCTGTATAGGAACAGAAGAGTGGGAGCAGGGTTTATGTGGAGGTGTGGGCTGTATAGAAACAGAGGTGGGAGCTGGGTATATGGGAGGTGTGGGCTGTAGCAGGAACAGAGAAAGTGGGAGCTAGGTAGTATGTGGGGAGGTGTGGGCTGTATAGGAACAGAGTGGGAGCTGGGTGTATGTGAGAAGTGTGGGCACTGTATAGGAACAGAGAGTGGGAGCTGGGTGTATGTAGGAGGTGTGGGCTGTATGGAACAGAGAGTGGGAGCTGGGTGTATGTGGGAGGTGTGGGATGTACATGAACAGAAATTAGGAGCTGGGTGTATGTGGGAGAGTGTGGGCTGTAGGAACAGAGAAGTGGGGCAGGGATGTATGTGTGGGAGGTGTGGGCTGTACAGAAACAGGGTGGGAGCTGAGTATATGTTGGAGGTGTGGGCTGTATAGGAGCAGAGAGTGAGCTGCTGGAATATTTGGGAGGTGTGGGCTGTATATGGAACCAGAAGTGGGAGCTGGAGTGTATGTGGGAGGTGTGGGCACGTATGGGAACAGGAGTGGGAGCTTGGTATATGGGAGGTGTGGGCTGTAAGACACAGAGGTGGGGGCGAGGGTGTATGTGGGAGGTGTGGGCTGTACAGAAACAGAGAGTGGGAGCTGAGGTATATGTGGGAGGTGTGGGCTGTATGGAACAGAAGTGAGTGCTGGGTATATTTAGGAGGTGTGGGCTGTATAGGAACAGAGAGTGGGAGCTGGTGTATGTGGGAAATGTGGGCTGTGCAGGAACAGAGAGAGGGAGACTGGGTATATGTGGGAGGTGTGGGCTGTATAGGAACAGAGAGTGGGGCGGGGTTTATGTGGGTGATGGTGTACGTAGGAACAGAGGTGGGGAGGCGGGGTCCTGACGAAGTGGGCTGTATAAGACAGAGAGTGGGAGGCTGGATGTGATGAGGAGGTGTGGGCTGTGCAAGACAGAGTGGGGAGCTGGGTGTATGTAAGGGGAGGTGTGGGCTGTATAGGAACAGAGGTGGAGCTGGGTGTATGTGGGAGGTGTGGGCTGTATAGGAACAGAGAGAGTGGGAGCTGGGTGTTATGTGGGAGGTGTGGGCTGTACAGCAGACAGAGAGTGGGAGCTGGGTGTATGTGGGAGGTGTGGGCTGTACAGGAGACAGAGAGTGGGAGCTGGGTGTATGTGGGAGGTGTGGGCTGTATGGAACAGAAGTGGGAGCTGGGTGTATGTGGGAGGTGTGGGCTCAGCACAGGAACAGAGAGTGGGAGCTACAGTGTATATGGGAGGTGGGCTGTACAGGAACAGAGAGTGGGAGCTGGGTGCATGTGGAGGTGTGGGCTGTATAGGAACAGAGAGTGGGAGGCTGGGTGTGTGTGAGGTGTGGGCTGTAGGAACAGAGAGTGGGAGCACGGGTGTACATGTGGGAGGTGTGGGCTGTACAGAGAACAGAGTGGGAGCTGGGTGTATGTGGGAGGTGTGGGCTATAGGAACAGAGGTGGGAGGGGGTATGTGGGAGGTGTGGGCTGTATAGGAACAGAGAGTGGGAGCTGGGTGTATGTGGGAGGTGTGGGCTGTATAGGAACAGAGAGTGGGAGCTGGGTGTATGTGGAGGTGTGGGCTGTATAGGAACAGAGAGTGGGAGCTGCGTGTATGTGGGAGGTGTGGGCTGTATAGGAACAGAGAGTGAAGCAGGGTTTATGTGGAGGTGTGGGCTGTAAGAACAGAAGTGGGAAGCGGGAGTTTATGTGGAGGTGTGGGCTGGCAGCAAGAACAGAGAATGGGAGCTGGGTGTATGTGGGAGGTGTGGGCTGTATAGGAACTGAGAGTGGGAGCTGGGTGTATGTGGGAGGTGTGGGCTGTATAGGAACAAAGAGTGGGAGCAGGGTTTATGTGGAGGTGTGGGCTGTATAGGAACAAAGAGTGGGAGCTGTGTATATGTGGGAGGTGTGGGCTGTATAGGAACAGGGAAGTGGGAGCTGGTGTATGTGGGAGGTGTGGGCTGTATAGGAACAGAGGTGGGAGCTGGAATGTATGTGGAGGTGTGGGATGTACATGAACAGAGAGTGGGAGCTGGGTATATGTGGGAGGTGTGGGGTGTACATGAACAGAGAGTGGGAGCTGGGTATATGTCGGAGGTGTGGGCTGTATAGGAACTGAGAGTTGGAGCTGGGTGTATGAGGGAGGTGTGGGCTGTA
Source organism: Neoceratodus forsteri (assembly GCA_016271365.2). Lineage (NCBI taxonomy): Eukaryota > Metazoa > Chordata > Ceratodontiformes > Ceratodontidae > Neoceratodus > Neoceratodus forsteri. The sequence continues at coordinate 13,008,519 of CM057458.1, forward strand.
TAGGAACTGAGAGTTGGAGCTGGGTGTATGTGGGAGGTGTGGGCTGAATAGGAACAGAGAGTGGGAGCTGGGTGTATGTGGGAGGTGTGGGCTGTATAGGAACAGAGGTGGGAGCTGGAGTGTATGTGGGAGGTGTGGGCTGTATAGGACAGAGGTGGGAACTGGAAGTGTATGTGGGAGGTGTGGGCTGTATAGGAACAGAGAGTGGGAGCTGGGTGTATGTGGGAGGTGTGGGCTGTATAGGAACAGAGAGTGGGAGCTGGGTGTATGTGGGAGGTGTGGGCTGTATAGGAACAGAGAGTGGGAGCTGGGTGTATGTGGGAGGTGTGGGCTGTATAAGACAGAGAGTGGGAACTGGGTTATATGTTGGAGGTGTGGGCTGTATAGGAACAGAGAGTGGGAGCTGGGTGTATGTGGGAGGTATGAGCTGTATAGAGACAGAGAGTGAGGAGCTGGGTGTGTGTGGGAGCCTTTCCTTCGCAGATGGGTATGTCTTTTGAAATTACCATCATCCAGCTGTTGTGGTTTGACAATGTCACCGATCTGTCAGTTTGTAGCCTCCATATTTTCTGCATATGGTCATCTTCTTTGCTAAAACTTTCGCTCCTCGATTTCTAGCATCTTCTGAAAATCTTGTGTGTCTGTTGCATTAATAGCTCCTTCATTCTCCAATGCCTGTTCTTCTGTATATTCAGAACATGAATCCATCATCATATCTTCTTTAGAGGACACATAAATATCCTCACTCAAGATTGTATGCTCCTGTGGTAAATCCATCTGATTTCTTCCATCGCTGCTTTGCCTCTTGCAAGACAAGGCCAGAGGAGGGGGCCATCTCCACTGTCACATCAGTACAGAGAGTAGAGGGAAGGGCCCATTTCCCGCCACATCATCACAAAGAGTAGGAGGGCCATCTCCCCACCACGTCAGCATGAAGAGTAGGAGGGGCCATCTCCACTGCCACATCAGTACAAAGAGGAGGGGAAGGGGCCATCTACACTGCCACATCAGTACAAAGAGTAGGGGAGGGAGCCATCTCCCCCACCACATCAGCACAAAGAGTAGGGAAGGGAGCCATCCCCCCTGCCACATCAGTACAAAGAGTATGGGAGGGGACCATCTCCCTGCCACATCATCACAAAGAGTAGGGGAGAGGGCCATCTCCCCCACCACATCAGCACAAAGAGTAGGGAGGGGCCATCTCCGCCACATCAGCACAAAGAGCAGGAGGGGGCCATCCCCCTGCCACATCAGTACAAAGAGTAGGGAGGGGCTACTTTATCCATGCCGCGATACTTAGGAGCACCCTGGCTCGCTGTATACTGGGGAACAGGATAGTGAAACCCAGCATGTTGGAAGAGTTTTCTCCAGGATGCAGTCCGTGTTCTGGCTGTATCAGATTCCGGAAGACCGAAAGATTGAGATATTGATAGGGCAGTTGAGAGGAGTTGCCCGTCGTGAGGTCCAGTCCTGGTCAGAAAGGGAGAGAGCCACTGCTGACCAGATCTTTCATCGCTTGCAGTACACATTTGATATGCGAACTATCTATGACCTGAAGTTGCAGTTCTTGTCACGCACTCAACAGCCCCAAGAAACGCTACGGGAGTATGCCTTAAGTCTGCAGGAGGCACTGAGAGCCATTGAGAAGACTGACCCGAGGGAGGTTCAGGACACTGATGGAACCTTGATAGAAAAGTTCACAGAGGGAGTGAATAGTGAGTCCCTAAAAAGAGAGCTCTGTTTGCTACATTGGCAAGATCCCAATTCGATTCCAGGATTTTAAAGAAAAGGCCATAAGGATGTGGGGATCCAGAAGGATGGGAGAGGAAGTGGCAGCCCACCAACACAAGATGATGCCCCAGAGTGCGGCATGGCCTGAATACCCCATTGAACGCTTGGTACGGGAAGATCCACGGCAGCCAGAGGCATGTTCAGAAAGGCTACATCATCCAAGGTCCAAATATGAGGGAGCACCGATGGGGAGTTGTCAGAACCATTTTCCAGATTCCAACAAGGCCTACACCCAGTGGTCTCAACCCCAAGAGCTTCACCAGAAAGTGAAAAGAAACCCAAACCAGGAATGGATGGAGCAGATTATGCTCTTATCCACAAAGTGACTGAAGTCTGCCAAGAGGTGCGACTTTAAAGATGGCTGGAAGAGAGAGCTCTTTACAAGACAACTCGAAAGAAGACGAAGATGCTCGATGGATATGTATGATGGCCAGAGGAGACCCATCTACAGAAGACGTGATGTTGATGAACACGAACGACAGCGAGGCCTTAGGAAAACTGACAGACCAGAGACCAAAAGGGCAAGGCACCAGCTATATGAAGACACCCAGAGAGAAATCGAAAGAATCGATCACAGCAATGCAACAGTAAGAGTCAACTTGAGAAGCCAATCAGAACAGCAAGCTGAGGACGTTTTACACAATAAGATGGAACTGGTGCAAGAATGCAAATTCCTCAGGGAAACTCTCCAACGGCAAGAAAAGGAGGCCAAAGAACAAACCACACGGCTTCTCCAGAATAACAGAGAGAGAGAAAAGAGCTCCGCAAAGAAATTGAAAAGCTCCAGTGTATAGTTGAGGATTGGCAGAGAAAACAAATCCAGCCATGTAAGGTATCACCTGAAGCTGAATACCTCCAGCAGAATGACGCCCAGAGAAAGTCAGATTATCTTGCCCCCGGAGTACAGTCCAAGAGTAAAATGGTTGACGGCCAAACAGAACCTGAGATGAGGACTGAACCGGAAGAAAGTGTAAACCCTTGGGGACCAAGGAAGCTGGACGGTGTTACACCACAAAGCCTTTCATTGTCTGTGGGAGAACGTGTCATGGTGAAGAAAACCAATCAAGGCAACGATCCGCTTGAGGAATGGGAACCTGAGCCTCATGTTGTTGTAGCAATTCCATATTCTGACTTCAAAGTGTACCAAATCAAGGCAGAAAATAGGAAGGGAGTTGAAAAGTTGGTACATCAAAGCCAACTCAAACCCTGTGTACTTCAAGGAACTGTGGAAGAAAATACTAACTCAGTGCCAAAAGAGAGGCAGCAGCGTACCATGGATGGACCCACTGACATAGGGACCTCGATGCAATGGTGTGCTGATCCCTGGGTTCACGCATCCCATATGAACCTGTCCTACCGTCCAGTTACTAAGCCCATAGCAAATCATAGGCCTGTAGATTTCCAGGAGGTAGAGTGTATTTCTGATGATAACATGGTTCCCCAGATCCGTAGGTCACAGAGGTCCAATCTTGGTGTTCCCGGAAAGATACATATCAGAAGCTTATCAAGTAGCACCTTCCTTTTCTGAAAAGTCCTGTTAAGAGTAATCCACAGACATGGTCACTTAAATAAGAAAGTTTTTTAAAAGTTATAAATGTTTTAAAAATGTTTTAATTAACATACATAGAAGTTTATGTTGAATGGTTAAGATATACTCTAAGAAACCTATAGAGGTAATGTTTAAGAAATATTTTGTAAAGTATTTAAGGGAATACATGAGGACATGTATTTTTAGGCGGGCCCGAATCTGTAATGCCCCAAAGTTGGTCATTCCAGAAAGTTAAAATAAAAATAATAAACGTAGAGTACACAGGTGCTCAGAGTACCTGCTGCAGTGTAGGTGGCAGGGTACAATGCTAAAGGGTCCCTAGAAATAAAGATTCAACCTCCTGGTACAGGAAAACACTGTAAATAATAGAAAAGTGCCTTGTGCACTTACAACAGGTCAAAAGACAGATTGTAAAAAGCAATAGGTGTCATAATGGCCTGGATGGAATGTTGTGCTGAGTGGCTCATGCACAGCATTCCACTCCAGCCAATCTAGAACCCAGGGAGGTTCAAGTGTAAAAGATAATTGTTCAGTTGTTGAGTTTCCTGCTAGCTGTGGAGAAGAAAGGACACAGAAAATTAAGGGGAACCAGGAAGGCTTACCTGGTGGGTTGAAGCCGTTCCCCAAGGACTGTTCTGTGTGCCTGCTTGAGCTCCAGATAGTGAAGACGTCCAGACTCCCTGCTTTGTCCAGTGCTGCAGTCGGTGGTGCCATTGGGGCACCACGAAGAAGAAAACGCTGTTGTTTCTGCGCTTTAGGGCTTAAAGCCCTCCGTTATTTGTTTTAGCCCCCCCTTGAGTGTTTTACAGTTCAATCTCGGTCCATCGCCGGCAGCTTTGCCAGCCGCATCGTCAAAGATCTCGGGTCGGGCCATCGGAGGCCCCTCAGTTGTCCCTCCCAGACGCCTGTCCATTTCTTCCTCCCACTGCCAGCATCCCTCCCGCTCCCCTACCGCACTGGAATCCTCCTGCTGCCTCAGAAGCGGGTAAGTTTGCCGTGGCACACTTGTGCTGACCGCCAGTTTTCAGGAGAACTGTTGTTTTGTTGTAAAAGCGCATTAGGCGCTTAGAGGAGCGCCGAGGGGCATCGGGTCGCTAGGACCCTTTTGAATATTCATTTGGCATGGGCTAGCGACGCTTCTCAGGGAAGGCCAGGGTAGCAAGGCCAAAGCAAAGGCCTATAAATATGCATTAGAGGTGGAATTTTGCAGGCACTGGGAGCCTGAGAAATTTAAAGGGGCAACGAGATTTAAAAGGGCAATTCCGGCCCAAACATAAAGTAGAGCATTAGGCCCACTGTGAAGTGGGGCATCCGGCCCAAAGTTTAGAGGGGCATTAGGCCCATTGTAAATTGGGGCACCAGGCCCAAAGCAACGAGGGGCACCAGGCCCATGGTAAAGTGGGGCACCAGACCCAATCTAAGGTGGGACACCAGGCCCAAGCTAACGTAGGGCTTTAGGCCCGAGGTAAAGGTAGGGCATTAGGCCCGAGGTAAAGCCTGGTCTATAGGGAGGCCCCGGCCTAGCGGAATAGGGCAAGCCAGCCTAGTGGTACTATAGGGAGGCCCCAGCCTAGCAGAATAGGGCAAGCCAGCCTAGTGGTACTAAAGGGAGGCCCCGGCCTAGTGGAATAGGGCAAGCCAGCCTAGTGGTACTAAAGAATTCCTAGCCACAACATACAGTAAGGATCCCTATTCCAGAATACCCTACCTATAGAAACGGGTTCATTTGATAGTGTTTGATTTGCCTATACTGTGAAACTATTGTGATTACTGTACTGCTTCTGCTGAACTATTGCTCTAAGTACCTGAACTATTGCCCGAAGTACCTGAACTATTGCTCTAAGTACCTGAACTGTTGTCCTAAGTACCTAAGTCTCATAGTGTGGTCTGTAACACCACGTGCTCAGAATCGGTCTCTACTCAGAAGAAGACATCCTTCCAGCATTCTCTACTCCAGGAAGATCATCCATCAACTCATCCCGTCCGTTCGTGTCGTCCGCTGAAGTCGAAGTCCGTCATCAGTTGTACTAGTCGTACCCGCCGTTTTCTTGTTTTCACAGCTTGAAAGTACGTCCGCCGAACGCATCACGACGGCCGTGCCAGTGTCGCCCATTTGGTTCCTGTTCCAGATGTCCCGGTTGGTCGCCTCTACAGAAGAGAGAGAGAGAGCTCATCTTGGAGAACCTGTTCTGCGCCCCACCTGGTCGTTCTCGAAAGTCGAGTCCGTCAAGCTCCAGTCCGGGACGCGTCTACTGCTTTTGTTTTGTGTTAGTTCCTGACCTGAGGATTGCAGATTCAACCATCATCTCTTCAGATTCTTATGGTTCCTGGTCCTGTCAGAGTTCCTTTCGAGTCCAGCTGGCCCTTGGAGTGCTGCAGCATCAGTCGGATCGCGGTAGTCCTCCATTGGATTCATCGCCACGCAGATCTTGGTCTTTCTTCATCCTTGGCAACCCTAGAAGTGGGTTTTGGCTGAGGAACCTCTTGCTTCAGTGTGTATTATTTCAGGAACCAGTTGCTTTGGTCCTACATTCCGGCAGCCTCAAGAGCGTGGCTTTGCCAAGATATATGGTCTGTTTACCAAACCTCTCACCACCCCAGTGGCCTTATCTAGGTCCTTGCTGGGAATTGAGATTAGGGTTCTACAGTTCTGTTTTATTTCCCTTGTAGCTACCAACGAAGAACGACGGTGTACACGAAGACGACAGACATTTGGACTTTGTGAGAATTGGATGGTCATTGTAAAACCAAATATTGTATTGTGGGTAGTGAAGAACATCTGATTTCCGTCTATTTACTAGTTGCTGTTACAGGATACTGCTAAGGAATTTTAGGAGTATAGTGGCAATAGGCCGTGGTGCACCTATAGAGAATAATAACCTAGAGTTTATACATTTTAGAGTTTAGTTGTTACTGTTTAGATATCCATAATGCTGTCCATACTCCCTACTGTTTTTGTGGTTGGTATGTTTCTGTTCGACCATGTCCTCCGTCCCCTTCTGTCTAATAAATGTCTTTGCTTCATCCGGTCTCTGTGCACGACTCCTGCCTCTCCTTGTCGGGTGTTTCCACCAGCCCAACCCCATTCAGACCTCAAGCGGCCCCTCGCCATCCCACCTACTGAGGGTGTCGCTGGAGCTGCTGGTAGTGAGACAGTTCCCTTCACCACTCCGAGTGAAGAACCCAGAGGTCTACCAGTGCAGTGTCCATCACAGTAGGGGAGGTGGCCATCTCCCCTGCCACATCAGCACAAAGAGTATGGGAGGGGGACATCTCCCCTGCCACATCAGTACAAAGAGTAGGGGAGGGGGACATCTCCCCTGCCACATCAGTACAAAGAGTATTGGAGGGGGCCTTCTCCCCTGCCACATCAGCACAAAGAGTAGGGGAGGAGGTCATCTCCCCTGCCACATCAGCGCTTCCTCCTCATCTGTCCGGCTCTGAACTGGGCTCCTCCATTCCTGCTCACAGGAAGAAGGACCCCCTGGTGCCCTGGCCAAATTTCCACCCATTCACAAAAAATACCACCAGCAGCTTAATCTGGTTCAAGGTCAGCTGGCATTCATCTGTATCCCCACTCCCCCTGGGTCATGCCTGAAAATAGGCAAGAATTTGTCTAGTGCACTTACCCGGTCAACAAAAACTAAATAAATAAATGTTTCTATCATGTCCCCCCTATTTTTTTTCTGCTCCAGAAAGTATAGGTTTGATTCACTGATTCTTGTTTCATACTGTTCTTGATGCAGATCCTGAACCATCTTGGAGGCACTCCTCTGAAACCTCTCCAAGCAGTCTATGTCCTTTCTTAGGTGTGGTCTAAAGAACTGCACGCAGTACTCCAGGTGTGGCCTGACCAAGGACCTGTATAGTAGGATGATAACCTCGCCTTTCCTACTTGTAGTCCCTCTACCTATATAGCTGATGATGCTGCTGGCCTTCTGTGCTGTTTTTTCACATTGTTTCCCCAGGTTTAGATCCTTGGTAATAATTATTCCAAGGTCTCATTCCATCCCTGTTTCTTCGAGTTGCTGCCCATTCAGTGTGTACGTCTTCCTTGGATTAGGTTTACCCATGTGCATCACCTTGCACTTCTTGGCGTTAAATTTTAACTGCCATATTCCTGATCACTCTTCTAACTTCTTGAGGTTGGCTTCCATCCTAGAGGCACCTTCACCTGTGTCTACCCTGTTGCAGAGTTTTGTATCATCTGCGAACAGGCAGACCTTCCCCTCCAGTCCCTCAGCAATGTTGCTGATGAATATGTTAAAGAGGATTGGGCCAAGTACTGACCCCTGTGGAATGCCGCTGGTAACTTTGCCCTGCTCTGATAATGCCCCATTGATGAGGACTCTCTGAGACCTACCTTGAAGCCAGTTCTTAATCCAACTGACTATTATGGTCTATGGGCCCAATTCTCAAAGGCTTACGCCTGGCGTAACTTGACTTATACCAAAACAAACAGCACAAGTAGCAAGTTATGCCAGCAGTTGTGACAAATGGTATTCCGCAAAGCAGCCTCTGATGTGCCGCAGGCTGCTTGCACCAAAGTGGCCTTATGCCACCAGTTATGCCCTAAACCCCCTGTGACATGGTGCTAGGGGGTTTATGGCAGCAGTTGCACCCTATTCTGGAAGGGCAGCAACAAAGTCCCCCAGGGCGCTATTCTCTAACAACCCCCGGAGGACATCCGCAGAAGTACAGTTAGACCAGCATTTAGCAGGTGTAAGTGTACTTATGCCCTCTGGGGATTGTGGCAATGTGCACCCAGCCTGTCCCCAGAGGACATGGCACACTCCCCCACCAATGTCCTGTAGGTCTCTGCATGCCCCCAAATGCCCCATCCCTGAGTTGGTCAAAACAGCCCCACAGGGCATGGCATGTCCCCCAAATGCCCCAATCCCTGGTATGTGCACTCATAAGCCCTGAAGGGCTTAGTATGCCCCACTGATACCCCATCCCTGATAATGCAACATCCAGCCTCACTGAGCTTCGTAAGCCCCCCAAAGCCCCGAGCTCCAAAATGCACAGGATTAAGCCCTTCAGGGCTGCGCATGTCCCCCCCCAAACCCCGATCCCTGAATTGCTGCATATATCGTTCCCCTATGCCATACAACAACTTCCAATCACTGGTAGTCTAGTGGTCTCCATGGTAATGCCAGACCACCCCAGTTCATTACCCCATCCAGTCAAGTCAGCAACTGAGACAACCTCTTCACCCTCCGCCATGTTAGTTCTGAGCCCATCCACAAGATATCAGCACAGCACATAGTAATGGCTCGCTATTGCTCAGCTGATACTATGTACTGTACAGTAGTACATGCATGGATGGGGCTCAGTCAGTGGCTGGCGGTGGAGGCAAGAGGAGGTTGTGCCAGTTGCTGGCTGGGTAGGGGTGGGAGTGGGGCAGCCTGACATTACCGGGTAAGGGGTCACTAGACCACGAGGGATTGTTGGTCATTGCGTGGCACAGGGGTCTCTATTTGTGGCGGTTCTGGGATCACGATTTGGGAGGAATGACCAGCCTTGCAGGGCTTAGTCCTGTGCATTTTGGGGATCGGGGCTTTGGGGGAGCTTGCAAAGCCCAGTTGGACTGGATGTTGCACTATTGGGGATGGGGCATGGGGGGGCACTTGCACCCTTCAGGACCATGGACGCGATTTGCGACATGCCCCTCAGGTACACCCTTCATTTGGCATACCTGTGGGAATGTCGCAAGTCACAGAGTTAGCCATGGGGACCTTGCCCCTTACAGAATTGGATGCAGGGTCCTTGGTGCAACTGCACTCTTGTGCATGTTGTAAACTGCGACATGAGGGGTGTTATAGAATTGGACCCTATGCCCATGTGCTCCAGTTTGTTTGTTAATCTCCTGTGGGGAACAGTGTCAAAAGCTTTGCTAATATCTAAATAAATCACATCCACTGCACCACCCTGGTCTACTGTTCTGGTTACCCAATCAAAGAAGTCTATCATATTCATTAGACATGAGCACCCAGCCATGAATCCGTGCTGCTTTGGATCGAGTCTTCTATTATCCTTTAGGTATTCTACCGTCCTCTCTTTAAGCAATGCTTCCATAATTTTACCCACCACTGAGGTTAGGCTGACAGAGTGGTAGCTCCTGGTTCCTCCTGCTTTCACTCTTGTGCAAAGGCACCACTGTTGCCCTTTTCCAGTCGCGTCTGGTTCTCGCTACTTTCTAATGACTTACTGAACAGTTCAACCAGTGGAGCAGCAATCTCTTCCTTGAGTTCCTTTAGGACCCTTGGGTGGATCCCATCTGGACCCATTGCCTTATCTGTTTTGAACTTATCCAGCTCCTCTAGGACTCCCTTTGTGAAGGGGCTTGAGTTGGCTTCACTCCTGTTTTGCCCTTTGTTACTTGATATATGACATTTGCCACTGTCTCCTATAGTGAAGACTGAGCAAAAGAAGTCATTCCAGTACCTCTGCCTTGTTTTGTCCCTATCCACTAGCTGACCTTTCCTTTGATGCTAAGCGGACTATTCCCCCTTAGTCTTCCTTTTCTCTGTTATGTATTGATAGAAGGTCTTACCTCCCTTCTTTTATCTACTGCTCTATTCTCTCCTCTGTTTGTGCTTTGGCAATCCTAATTGCCTTCCCTGCTTCCTTTGACTATATTTCTGTATTCTTCTCTGTTGCTATCCAACTTTGTTTCTATGCATTGCTTAAATGCATTTTTATTTTCCTTGATCTTAATCTGCTACTTCTGGTAAACCAGAGTGGGTTCTTCCTCTCTTGGATTTGCTGATCTGTTTTGTGCAGTCCTCCATAACTGTAGTTAAGGCTTGCTTCAAGGTATTCCAGCATTCTTCTACATCTCCCTTTGTACCAAATTGTAGTATGGATTTAATCTGGGATTTCATTACAGGGAAGTTTGCTTTCTTGAAGTCAATTATCTTGATTTTTGTGTGACATTTGGCTTCTGTCTTGCCAACTGTTAGCCATACTGATCTGTGGTAGCTGGTTCCTAGGTGGCTTCCTGTGTTAACACCTGAGATCCTGGAACTGTTGGAGAGTACCAGGTTAAGGATTGCTGTGTCCATGGTGGGTGAGTCTACTAGCTGATTTAATCCTGCCTCTCGCAGCACAAGGAGGAATTCCTTGCTTCTCTCAGAGAATGCTGTGTATGAGGGCCAGTCCACAACAGGTAAATTGAAGTCCCCAACTAGAAGTAGCTCACCCTTGTTGGGCATCATTATGATGGCTTCCAGGAGCTCCTTGTCAGTGTCAGTGTCCTGGGATGGAGGTCTGTAGAGACCCCTACCTGGATAGGACTTTTTCTCCAGCTCCTAGGGTGAGCCATAAGATCTTAGCTTTACAGTCTTTGTCTTGGAGTTCAGCTGTACTGATACCCTCCCTTATGTATATAAGCTACCCTCGTTTATCCCTTCTGAAGAGCATGTAGCTGGGTATTTAACATCCCATGTGTAGTTTGCTTCCTTCTCCTCTGGGGTACCATGCCTCCTCCGGGGTCTCCAGTGTGGAGGTTCCCTGCATCCATCTTGTCCCCCACTGCGGGTGCCTCCATGGGATAACCATGCTCTGCCAGAATGGTGAAGAGGTAGTGGAGTGGAACCACAAGTGGGATGCACCTCTGCCCAACCTTTCTCACCCTCCCTGAGCCCACTGTCATCAAATTGCCCCTTCTTACTGACATTCTCTGAGGCAGCGGGTGGCCTGGTGGTCCCTGGATGGGAAAGGAGGTCTCCTGAATCCTAGCCAACTAGGCCTAGAGATGAGCAACCTCCACCCTCAATCCAGAGAGGTGTCTGCAGATAGGGCAGCACTGCAGCCTCCAGAATGTCTCCCAGAAGACTGCTGCCCCACAGCCACTGCATTGCACCACTCCCATCATGTCTTATGTTTGCTTTCTCTTAATTAGCTTTTTAGTCACCCAAGCAAACCAGCATTTCCCCATCTCTTTTCTATCCTCCCTCTGTGTCTCTGTTATAATCACATTAATTAGCCCACATCCTCTGAGCACACAAGAAGCTGATCCCAATTAGGTATCTATAAATGCAGATGTGCCCTGGGGTGGGTGAGGATGGGGAGGGTGGGATTGGGTCCCTCCGTTCAGTCTCTGTGTGGAAACAATTACCTAAACAGGACAAATATATCCCAGCACACTCACCGTATAGGTAACCACAATCGGTGGTCAACTGAACCCACAGCCTAGTTCCCCCTTTTAAGCTCTTCTCCTCCTGCAAGCCTGCTTCCACCCCTCCTCCAAACACAAACCTGCTTCAGAGGTTGCAACTATCCCACCCTAGCAACAAGATACATCCAAATGGTCTGCTAACTATAACAGTTTCCTGGCTACAATGAATTACAGAACAGCAACCAGTGTGCACATTGTGCAGTATGACTATCAGCAGGGGGGCAGTGTGGACATTGTGCAGTATGACTACCAGCAGTGGGCAGTGTGCACATTGTGCAGTATGACTATCAGCAGGGGGCAGTGTGCACATTGTGCAGTACGACTACCAACAGTGGGCAGTGTGCACACTGTGCAGTATGAAACCATCAGCAGGGGCAGTGTGCACATTGTGTGGTATGACTATTGGGGGTAGTGTGCACATTGTGCAGTACAACTATCAGCAGGGGGCAGTGTGCACATTGTGCAGTATGACTATTAGCAGGGGGTAGTGTGCATATTGTGCAGTACAACTATCAGCAGGGGTAGTGTGCATATTGTGCAGTATAACTATCAGCAGGGGGCAGTGTGCACACTGTGCAGTACGACGATCAGCAGGAGGCAGTGTGCACACTGTACAGTATGACTATCCACAGGGGGACTCTCTGGGAGATTTAACAACCACCTCCTTAATGAACCACCTAAAGGTAAAACATCCCCAGGTTTTTAAAACGCCAAGGTCTGTGCCTGTGGTTCCATCAGACTCATCTTGTCATGATGATGCAGGCAGTGGTGCTGGTGGCACTGGCAATGCCACAGAACCTTCTGCCTCTCAAAAAAAATGCTGCTACTCCTGCCACTCTATCTCCTCAGCACCAAAGAGCCCTCCATTCTCCCCAAGCACTCCGCCAGGAACCAGTCTCCGCTATCTGCACACCATCTGGCAAGCGTGGAACACCACCCCATCTGTGCCAATAGTGTAAGCATTCCAGGCTAGAACTAAGTACCAGTCATCCCATCCAACAGCACATCATACAGCTTATAGGTGAAATAATGGCGTTGGATCTGCAAATCTTGTGACTTGCTGAAGGCACTGGTTTTCACAGATTTCTGCAGCACTTGCAGCCATGGTACCAGCTCCCATGATGTTCCACAGTTTCACGCACTGTGGTGTCAATGATATATGTAGGTGTGAGAATGGCAATTGTCACACTTATCTTGAAGGCTGTGGTGAAATTCTTCCACTGCACCTTAGACATCTGGAGCAGTACAAACTCCATGCATGCATCTCTCTCCTCGACTACACACTGATGTGTGCAAAGCCTATGTCTCCTGTTGGCATCCTCCTCTTCCTACGTCACTGGCTCCCCTTTCATGCCACCACAATCTGGCAGTCACTCCAGTTCTGCTGTTCTAAATGTTGGGCTAATGGAGAAACACAACACGTCACCAAGCATCCTGGCATTCATTCAAAACAAGCTGCAGTCATGTACAGTTGGATTTTTCGTCATGGATAACAGGACAAATGTGGTGACAGTAGAAGCAGATGACGTTTTTGTCAGCATTTGTTGCCTTGCTCAAACCTTGAATCTAATGTTCACATCTGTGCTATGTCACAGCACTGAGGGTAACAAGACTGTCTCCACAGCGCGCTCCATCTCTGCTCAGTTTCATTGCTCTGTAAAGGCAACTAACCAGCTAAGAGAAATGCAACAATGTCTTGGTCTGTCTCAACACTGCTTAAGTAGAAACATAGAATTTGCCAGCAGATTAGAATCGCTAGGCCCATCCAATCTGCCCATTCTCCCTACCTGTATCAGTGGCCGCTGACCCTATTTGGTCTACGGCTTTAGCCTTTCTTACCCACCACTAGGGTTTGCTTGTCCCTATCCCATGCATTTTTGAATCCCCCCACTGTGTCTGCTCCCACAACCTCTTGGGGTAGGCTATTCCATGCAACCATCACCCTTTCTGTGAAGAACTTTCTCACATTCCCCTTTATCCTGCCCCCTTCCATCCTCATATCGTGCCCCCTTGTTCTTGTACATCTCCTGTACTGAAAGATGTCTCCCACTTGCATCTTGTTTGTGTCCTTAAGATACTTGTAGGCTTCTATCATATCTCTTCCATTGTATGCATATTGAGATCCCTTAATCTCTCCTCATATGTCTTCTGGTGCAAGCCCTGGCACCATTTTAGTTGCCCTTCTCTGAACTGCCTCCACCCTGTCCATGTTCTTCCAAAGATACGGCCTCCAGAACTAACTCGTTTGATACAGGATGTCAGTACCAGATGGAATTCATCATACCTGATACTGTCTAGACTGCAAGAAGCACACACTTCATGACATGGCACTGGAGTGCAATATTGGGAGAGTCCTAGCCACCATGAATGGTCACTGATTGATGCCATGGTTAGAGTACATGGTCCATTTGAGAGGACACCCATGAGCTAAGTGTGTCCACTGCCACTCTGAGTCAGCAGTGCATATACTGAGAGGATCCATGGAGAAATATGTAGAGGAAAACAGGGAGATTCCAGATTGGGCAGCTGTGCTTGTTGCATACCTGTAAGCTGAACAGGATGCAAGATTTGCAAAAGTGCTGGATAGTCGCAGCCACATTTTTGCAACCATGCTGGATCCCTGATTCAAATGTGAGATCCTTTACATGGCTATGGGAGGCCACAGAGTGATTAATTTTTGACAAGAGCTGTGTGGTGAGCTGACTGGTTGCATGTGGGGACAGGTGACACTGACTGCTGGTGCAGAAGGTAATGACAGAGAAGAAATTCCATCTGGCAAGTCTTGTTCCACTGGTGGAGATGGGGAAGAAATACCAGCACTGACTGGAGTGAGTGGGGTACGACTCAGCATGTCCTTTTGTCAAGAGCAACAGAAGAGGACACAGTCACAGCCTCGTTCTGCAGAAAATATCTTGAATGGCTATTTTGCAGAGTCTATTTAGCCATTTCAGATTGATCCATTAGGCTACTGGGCGTAGAAGATGCATTCATCCCCTCACTTGATGCAACTGGCTGTGAGACACATCAGTTCCACCTCACGACTGTGCCACCTGAGAGCATGGTTAGCACAGTTGGTGATGTTATTGAGCCTCATCATTCAACCTTAACTTGCCATTAATTGGATACAGTACGAGTTACCCCCATAACAATAGAAATATAGTCACTCAAGTCTGCTTTTGCTGTTTTTCTTGCTAAAGTTGACCTGTGTATTTCCCCCATGCTTCCATTCCTGCAGTGTTTAATGCACACACCTTCATCATAATATAATTAAATACATTATGTTTTTCTGAACCTGCTATAATGTCTTCTTGTTTTAATATATGTTATTATCATGTATCTTAGAAACAGCAAGGATGCTGAACAAAACACAGCTGTTATAGCCACAAGGTAAATCAAAACACTGTGGGTGCTAAGTACTTCTCATATTTATGATTTCATAACAATGAGAGGCTGTGAAACTGGGTACACTGCACAGTGCAGCATTCACCACTCTGCTTTTGCATCAAGCCTACAAAAACAACATTTCCCAAATCTTCTCCGCCCCAATGTTTCACAGACATGGCTTGCTTAGGGATTGTGTTTGCTGCTTTCATCATTTTGCTGTCTCTTTCCTGCTTGCTATTATTTCTCTCACAAATAAAAAAGTCTGACGGCTTTGATTGCTTTTTTAAAATCCTTTCATTTCATTTTCTTTTTTTCACACATCAGCTTTGCTCAGCTGCCACCACCCAGCATCCAGCTTATGCTAGGGTGCTGAGGAAGTCCCACAGGGGGACACTGTCTGTGGTCCCTCTTCCCAAGAGAAACGCCATCGATGGGAGGCTCAGTCCTCTCTCCTCTGGATGACCCCCCAAGTTACCAATGTCCATTCAGAAACTCAGTTAGCTGGGGTAGTTAGTGTGACAAACGCACTCCGTAGGTCAGGCCCTCTGCTCCCACAGTGCCAAACTTCAAAATGCAATAGTGTGAACAGGAGACAAACAGGGTAACCCTCCTGTCTGTTTTGGGTTCAAATCACCTACTAGCCTCTGTTTTCAGTCCACAAGAGGAAGCGTGTCCTTGAATTTCAGAGAGTGCTTCTGCGCAATCCTTGCTGAGCTGGCAATAATTAAAGTAAGTCTCTCTGCCTCCTTGGGATGTCACAGCACCCATGAGATCACTGTTAGCACTGTAACCACTCTGTAATCTGAGTATGAATATTCAAAAAGGATATTATTTTTCTGCTGGCTGGAAATCAGCAGTTACCAATTAAATAAAAAAAAATATATGACAGTCTCTTTGCAAGTAGGTTCCTTTGATGGCTCATAACCCGCATCTTGTCACCAGTTCCATTCTAGGTGTGAAAACCAACAGGGGTCAGACAAATGTCCTCTTCTTTCAATGGTCATAAAATGCATAGTTGGACCCAGCTTCAAAAGCAGAAGCATGTTATAGAAACATAGAAACATAGACTTTGACGGCAGATAAGGACCGCTTGGCCCACCTAGTCTGCCCATTTCCCTACCTACAGGATAAGCTGCAGATCCTAGTTAACCAACAGCCTATTTCTTCCTATCCCCCACAAGAATTGCCTTATATCTGTCCCATGTATTCTTGAATTTTCCCACAGTTTTAGACCCCACAACCTCCTCAGGAAGGCTGTTCCATGCATCCACTACCCTCTCTGTGAAAAAATGCTTCCTCACATTGCCCCTGAACCGCCCCCCATCTTTAAATTGTGTCCCCTTGTTCTTGCATGTCTCTTTTTCTGAAAGATGCTACCCTCTTGAACTTTATTGATTCCACTGAGGTACTTAAACATTTCTATCATGTCCCCCCTCTCCCTCCTTTCCTCAAGGGTATACATATTAAGCTCTTTTAGTCTTTCCTTGTATGGCTTCTCTTGCAGACCCTGCACCATTCTAGTTGCTCTCCTCTGGACTGCCTCTATCCCGTCTATGTCCTTGCGGAGATGGGGTCTCCAGAAATGAATGCAGTACTCCAGATGGGGTCTCACTAACTGTTTGTAGAGAGGGATAACAACTTCCTGTTTTCTGCTGGTGATGCCTCTCCCTATGCATCCCAGTATACCCCCAGCTTTCCCTACTGCCTTCTCACATTGCTTGCTAAACTTAAGGTCATCTGATATGATTACCCCAGGTCCCTTTCCTTTTTTGTTTGTTACTACCTCCCCCCCAACTGTGTAATCTTCCCTTGGGTTTTTGTTTCCCAGGTGCATTATTTTGCACTTCTTTGCATTGAATCCTAGCTGCCATACTTCCAACCATTCCTCCAACCTTGCCAGTCCCTTCTCATCCTTTCCACGCCTCCTTGTGTATCAACCCTGTTGCAGATCTTTGTGTCATCTGCAAAGAGGCATGCTTTTTCTTCCAGTCCCTCTGCAATGTCACTTATAAAGACATTAAAAAGGACTGGACCCAGTACTGAACCCTGTGGTACCCCACTAGTAACCCCTTTTTCTTCAAAGTGGACTCTATTTACAATTACCTTCTGTGTCCTGTTGTTCAGCCAATGTTTTATGCAGGCTACCACCCTGGGACCCACCCCCAGGCTGGTTAATTTGACTATTAATCTTTTGTGTGGGACTGTGTCAAATGCTTTGCTAAAGTCTAGGTAGGCCATGTCCACAGCCCCTCCCTGGTCTACTACTTTGGTCACCCAGTCAAAGAAATCAATTAGATTCATCTGACATGACCTTCCCACTGTGAACCCATGCTGCCTTGGGTCCTGTGCCCCACTGGCCTCTAGGTACTCAACAATTCTTTCCTTCAGAAGTGATTCCACCACTTTCCCTACCACAGAGGTCAAACTGACAGGTCTGTAGTTTCCTGCCTCTGTCTTGGTCCCACTTTTGTGAAGGGAAATCACATCCACCTTCCTCCAGTCCTCGGGTACCACACCATCCTCCCATGATTTGTTAAAAAGGGTAGTCAGTGGTTTCACTAGTTCTCCCCTTAATTCTTTTAGAATTCTGGGGTGAATTCCACCAGGCCCCATTGCTTTGTCCACCTTCAGTTTTAGGAGTTCTTTCAGAACCCTTTCTTCTGTGAAAGGACTGGGATCAACCCCCCTATCCAGAGTGCTTCTGTTAATTAGATTAGGCACCTCCCTCCTCGTTTCTGAATACTGAGCAGAAATATTTGTTCAGTATCCCTGCTTTTTCACTATCCCCCTCTGCCCACCCACCGTTCATTCTATTCAGCCTCACTATCCCTCCTTTTGTCATTCTTCATTCCCTGATGTACCTATAAAAGGTTTTATCCCCCTTCTTATCCGAGTTGGATATCCTTTCCTCAGTTTGGGCCTTTGTTATTCTGACTTTCCTCCCTGCTTCCTTCTGCCTTAACTGGTACAGCTCTCTGTTCTGTTCCTTCTGTGTTTTCTTATACTTACTGAATGCTATTTTTTTCTCCCTGACTTTCCCCACCACCTCTTTTGAGAACCATAGTGGCTTTTTCTTTCATTTTGATTTGTTTATTTGCTTCATACAAAGGCTTGTTGCCTCTGTGATGGCAGTTTTAATGATTCCCCATTGTTGCTCCACCCCTCCTTCTAGCCTGTTTGCTAGTGCTTTTCTGAGGCACTCTCCCATCTTGCCAAAGTCACCCCTCCTGAAGTCCAGTACCCTCACTTTTATATGGCTTGACTCTGTAGCTGAGTTTAATGTGAACCACACTGTTTGATGGTCACTTGTTCCCTGATGGCAACCTACTTCTAGATCTGAGATCCTCTCACTGTCCCCCATTTGAGAGTATGAGGTCTAAGATTGCTCCCTCATGAGTGGGTTCTGAAACTAGCTGTCTGAGGCATGCAACCTGTAGGGCATCGAGAATGGCCCTGCTCTTGGATGTGGCTGCAGCAAGTGTGCTCCAGTTAACATCTGGCATATTCAGGTCTCCCATCAACAGTAATTCCCCTTTCTCTGCCATCCTGGGGGGGGTAACAGGGGGGGAGCACCTGGGAAACAGTGACCACCAGTCATTGTGGTTTGAAATCACAGAAAGAGCAGAACCAAACCACACAAAACACGTATCCTGGATTTTAGGGGGCAGACTTTGGGAAAATGGGAGATACTTGAAAAGAGGCATTAAGGGAATGGGACAGGAATCAGGGGTTGAGGAACAGTGGGCAGTATTTAAAATGGGGATTACAAGAACAACAGAATTATGCATTAAGCAGGTTAGCAAGAGGAAAAGGAAGAGGAGACCATTATGGTTTTCAAGAGGTAGCAAAAGTGAAAGCCAAAAGATTGCATTCAGGCAATACAAAAAGACACAGGCAGAAGGGGATAGGGAGAAGTACCAGGAGAAGCAAAGGGAGGCAGGGAGGTCAATTAGGGAAGCCAAAGCTCAGACAGAAGAGCACATTGCAAAATCAGTGGGTAGAGGGGACAAAACCTTTTACAGGTACATAAGTGAAAAAAGAAAGACAAAGGGAGGGATAGTGAGACTGAAGGGGGAGGATGGGGGCCACGTGGAGGATGACAACAGTAAAGCTGACATATTGAACAGGTATTTCTGCTCAGTCTTTACTGAGGAAGAGGAGGGTAATGGGTCTGAAGGGAGTACAAGGGGTGAGAATGGTGCAGAAATGGACACAAGTCCCTTTACACGAGAAAGGGTCCGAAGGAACTGGAAGTAATGAGTTGATAAAGCAATGGGGTCAGATGGGGTGCACCCCAGGGTCCTTAAAGAACTAAGAGAGGTGGTGGCTGAACCTCTGGTTATCCTGTTTAGCTGATCACTGGAAACAGGGAAGGTACCCAAAGACTGGAGGACAGCAGATGTAGTCCCCTTATACAAAAGTGGGAACAAAGAGGAAGCAAGGAACTACAGACCAGTCAGCCTCACCTCGGTAGTGGGGAAGATCATAGAAGCACTACTGAAGGAGAGATTGGTGGAACATATGGTTGTCAATGGACTACAGGACCCAAGGCAGCATGGTTTCACCAGGGGGAGGTCATGTCAGACCAACCTCATTGAATTTTTGACTGGGTGACTAGGGAGGTGGATCAGGGGAGGCGGTGGACATGGCCTATCTGGACTTCAGCAAGGCTTTTGACATCAGCCATAGAAGACTATTACACAAACTGGGGAATATGGGTGTGGGCAGGACAGTAGTGTGGTGGGTAGGTAACTGGCTGGGTGGCAGTACACAGAGGTGGTGGTAAATGGCTGTCACTCCACAGAGGGAAGAGTGACCAGTGGGGTACCACAGGGATCAGTGCTGGGACGGTCCTATTCAACATCTTCATCAGTGACATTGCAGGACCTAGAAGGCAGAATTTCACTGTTCACTGATGACACAAAGCTCTGTAACAGAGTAGACACACCAGAGGTGTAGACAGAATGAGAAGCGACCTGCAGAAACTTGAAGAATGGTCAGGGGTTTGGCAGTTGAAATTCAATGCAAAGAAGTGCAAGATAATGCATATGGGGCACAAAACCCTGGCACAATATATCAGCTGGGGGTGAGGATATAGCATGCACCAAACAGGAAAGGGATCTTGGGGTTATCATCTCCTGATGACCTCAAGGTAGAAACAATGTGACAAGGCAGCAGGTAAAGCAAATAGGATGCTGGGATGTATAGGAGGCAGGGCATCACCAGCAGGAAAGGAGGTCATAATTCCGCTATACAAGACACTAGTGAGGCCCCACCTGGAGTACAGTGTACAGTTCTGGAGACCATACCTACGTAAAGACATAGACAGGGTAGAGAAGGTTCAGAGGAGGGCAACAAAGATGGTGCATGGATTGCATCACAAGTCCTATGAAGACAGGTTGAAGGAACTGAACATGTACTCCCTGGAGGAAGGAGGAGAGAGGGGATATGATAGAGACATACAAGTATCTTACAGGGGAGGGACAGGGTGCGAGAAAACACGATTTTAAGTGAAAAAGATGTTCCAGGACTAGAGGGCATGGGATGAAGTTGGAGGGAGGATGATTCAGAGGAAACATGAGAAAGAATTTCTTCACAGAATGGGTGGTGGACAAGTGGACACCCTGCCAGAGGAAGTGGTGGGGGCTGAAACAATCATGGGATTTAAGAATGCATGGGATAGACATAAAGGAATTCTGGAGGTCAGGGGTAAGGGGCAACAGACTTCTAGGAAAACAAACTGAACTTACAAGCTCAAATGGGCAGACTGGGTGGGCCATAGGCCCTTATCTGCCGACACTGTCTATGTATCTATGTATCCTAAGAATGCATTCTATCATATCCTTGTCCATTCCCTCCCCCTGACCTGGGGGTCTGTATACAACCCCTGTGCAGATTGTGGTGCCACTTCCAGTCTCCAAGGTGACCCACAGTGCCTCCTCTCCTCCCTATTTACTCTTTTGTTCAGTTGCTTTTATCCCTTCCTTTACATAGAGAGCTACTCCTCCCCCTCTTCTCCCCTCCCTGTCTCTCCTGTAGGTTATGTACCCTGGTATGTTAACATCCCAGTCATGGTTCTCTGTGTACCATTTTTCTGTGACTGCTATGATATCCAGGCATCCCTCTTCCATCAAGGCCACCAGTTCAGGGAGCTTCTTGCCCAGGCTATGGGCATTGGTACTCATTATCCTCTAATTCCTGATGGCCTTACTCCTTTTTGCCCCATCTCTGTCCTTCTTGCCTTTGTCACTTTCTCTATTTACCCCTGCCCTTCTCCCTATCGACATCTCTATGTTGGTGTTTTCTGCACTTACTACCGTGACTTTTTTGGGGGGGGCTAGGATTTCCCTGCTCTTTTTCAGTGCCTCCCCCTTGGCTAGTTTAAATACTTGCCAATGAAGCATTTAAACCTATCACCTAAGATCCTGATTCCCCTCCTGGACAGATGCAGCCCATCATGCCAGTATAGGCTTGCATCACTCCAGGTGGACCCCCAGTCCCCAATGAAGCCAAATCCCTGAGCTCTGCACCAGTTTTTCAACCACTGATTGTATCCCATGGTGTGGAGCACCCTAGCCTCTCGTACGCCATAGACAGGCAGCACCTCCGAGAAGGCTACCATGTGTGCTACTTGTCTAAGGTGTTATAAACTGTCACTCTGGAAGGAAGTTTTTAAGTGGTGTTTCCACTGGTCAGTTTTATGACAGCTTGCTGACTCAGTCACACTGACACCTTTGAGGTCAAAAAGGTCACTTATTACAACAGCTAGGCTGTTTTGTTTCT
Source organism: Neoceratodus forsteri (assembly GCA_016271365.2). Taxonomy (NCBI): domain Eukaryota; kingdom Metazoa; phylum Chordata; order Ceratodontiformes; family Ceratodontidae; genus Neoceratodus; species Neoceratodus forsteri. The sequence goes on from CM057458.1 coordinate 13,030,208, forward strand.
AAGCAGACATTCCCATACCATATATTTATATCACAATGTATAAATATAATAACAAACAGGTGGCAGAGTGTCACAGTTAGCAGTACTGATGATACTACAGCACTATGGGGATGGCTCTTTCTTTTCATTTTAAGAATCCAAAATATTGTTTTTCTGTTTTCCCCACCTGTTGTCTACCAGTGATATACCTATAATAGAAACATAGAATGATAGAAGGTGACAGCAGAAGAAGACCAATGGTCCATTCAGTCTGCCCTAGAGTCAGACAGGGAAGTACCTTTAAAACAGACAGGGATGTACTCTCCCCTGTAATCAGACAGAGAATGGAATATACCCTGTTCTGGCTCTATAAGCCATCATTGAGACAGCAGTGAGGTGTTTTCAGTCAGATGCCCGTTACACCTCATGGCCCCCACCCACCTCTGCTCCTCTTGAACCTGTCCCATTGGGGTGGCCACCCACCCAAAACAGTTTGATTGTGCCATGTTGGTCTCTTAGTGGATTGGGGACCCCTGCAAGGAGACCAACATACTGCTTTACAGAAAATGTTCAGTGAGGCCTTGCCCTTGGGTCCTCCTTGACAATGAATAAAAGGACGTGAAAAAGAACCATACACACAGGCAGCCCTTCTTATTTGTGTGATAAATAAACTATTACAAGTAAGAAAGGATACCAAAATGATGACAACAGTAAAAATACTTTCCTTAACAAGTAAGTAAGTAAACATTTATTTAGTTAGCCCAATCCCAGGGTTCTGGGCACTGCACAATGACAGACAGCAGTATATAAACAGAGTAATAAAATACAATTTAAATAATCAGTGACATAAATACATAAATCAGCATTTTAGAATATGTCAGCAGGATAGGCAAGGTTAAAAAGATGGGTCTTTAGTTGTTTGTATTTTTTAGATCTGTCCAAGGCGTTTGATAAAATTCCTCACAAAGAGATAATTTGCCAGCCTGGTGATGCTGAGGGTTGAGGCATCAGATGCCACACCTCGTACCACGCCGGCGACCCGGGTTCGGGAATGAGCTCGGGTCACCAGGGGTTCGGCTGGGGGAGGTAGGATACAGCGTCCCAATGGATGCGCTCCTCCTCCATGGGGGGGTGGGTTAAAATGGGCAGCAATGCCCACACACGTTACTGCCTGTGGAAGCACGGGCGGTAAGGCAAAAATGTCAGTTTCCTGTGGGGGATGGGGGGAGCGCTGTGGACGCTTGACAGTGGCATGCATCTGCACGTCATTCATCTGGACGTAAGTCCTCTGCATCGGCGTTCTCAGGGGATGGGACCAGGAGAAAAACCAAAGGCAAAAAATCTCCTGGCCTCATGCAGAATGATGCCGGGTCCATGCTATGGTAAGTGGCCCAGCCGAAAAGACCAGTGGATAAGATCCACTGGACAGGGACCAGGAGAAAGTAAAAAAAAAAAAAAGAGATAATTTGAACTTTAATAGACTTGAAAGATGCCTTTAGGATAGTAGGGTGGATTATAAATTGGTTAAAGGGTAGAACACAGCAGGTCAGTATAAATGGTTATTGTTCCACTACTGTCCAGGTGGCAGAGTTTATTACATAAAGTTAAATATTGGGTCCACTTTTATTTAAGCTATTTATAACAAAATTAGGGCACAGCAATGGGGTTTGGGTCAGCAAATATGCTGATGATACAAAAGTAGCATGTGTTGTCACTACAGTTTCTGATCAAGTGAAACTTCAAGCTGCTCTGGATACAATGGTATACTGGGCTGAAACATCAGGTATGTCATTCAGTTAAGACAAATATAATGTAAAGAACATGGGAAAACATAACGCCAAAGCAACCTACTATATGAATAACAACCCCTGAAAAAGGTTACGGAAGAGAAGGATTTAGGAATAATCATCACTAACAAGCTGACTTAGGAACATATCGTCAGATACATGCTATGAAGGCAAAAAAAGGGTTCTATGGACCATTAAAAGAAACTTTAATAGTAGAGAGGCTAATATAATCATGCCCCTATACAGAGCCTATATAAGACCACATTTAGATTTTGGCAGTCCACTATGGGAACCAATTAAGGGAGCTAATAAGGACCTTATAGAAAAGGTACAGAGGCAAGCAACCAAACTAATTTATGACTGCAGGGACCTATCATATGAGAATAGGTTGGATAGGTTAAATTTGATGACTATCCATACAAGAAGGATTAGAGGCGATATGTTACTGTGCTATACACTAACTCAGGATCAACCTTTAATGAAAGAATTAAACTTAGGATTTAAAACTCATATTAAGGGTACAGGAGGACACAAAATGCAATTGGTACATACTAAATTTCATACTGAAAAAAGGAGGGCTTTCTATACACAACGGATAGTGAATCCTTGGAATAGCCTTCCTGAGGAGGTGGTCACTAACAAAGATAAAACTCAATTTAAGAGTAAGCTAGACCGATAGTTATTAAATGGAAATGCTTTAACAAACTTTGCATAGGCTTGGGGCACCTATGGGCCAAAAGGCTTTTATGCCCTTGATCTTATGTATGAATGTTCCTCAGATGGTAGAAACTGCTTTTGATGACCACAGACATCTGAGATTCAAATGTCAGCTTGTCATCAAAGACCACACCCAGATTTCTCACCTTAGGGGACGCCATCAACAGCATCGGGCACAGGACCAAACCTGTTGTCGTCCCGGAGGCATCCCCTTCATGCCCAAGGCCAGGCTCAATCACCAGCACCGCGGTCTTGCCTGGGTTAAGTCTCAGCCAGTTCATCCAAGCCTGGATCTCGGCAAGACATTTATTCAGCACTTTGACAGCACTAGTCCCTGGTGCAAAAGACATGTACAACTGAATGTCATCTGCATAGCAGTGAAACCTCAGACTGTACTGTCTGATGAGTCTCCCCAAAGGCAGCATGTGTATCGAGAACAGCACTGGTGATAGGATTGAACCCTGAGGAACTCCACAGATCAGGGGCAAAGGTGAGGAGGTAAAATTCCCCATCACTACCTTCTGTCTCCTGCCCAAGAGAAAAGACTCAAACCAGCTGATGACAATGCTGGTGAGTCCACAATACTCTCTAAGGTGGTCCAACGGCACAATGTGGTCCACGGTACTGAATACTGATGACAGATCGAGTAGAATGAGAACTGACCATTCTCCATGATCCCTTGCCATGAGGAGATTATTATGCACCAGGACTAGTGCCATCTCTGTGTTGTGCCTTCCTCTAAACCCAGACTGGAATGGCTTGTAGATGTCGTAGGCCTCCAGGTGTTCCTCAAGCTGCAGAGCCACTACCTTCTCAACAACCTTCCCTAAAAATGGGAGGTCGGAGATTGGTCTATAATTTGCTAGGATGTCGGGGTCAAGTGATGTTTTTTTCAAAAAGGACTTCACCACTGCCTCCTTCAAGGCGTCAGGGAAACTTCCTTTGAAAGTGAGCACTCGACAATCTCAGTTAACACTGGACCAATGACCAAAATGCATCCCACTAGGAGACATGTTGGGCCAGGATCCAGTTCACAAAGAGTGGTCCACAGCTTCAAAATCACCCTGGAGACACAGTCACTTGGAGATTGGGCACTCACCAGCATAGTAAATCAAGGACTCCATGAGGTGATAACTTATCTACTTCATTTATTGCACATCTGAGAAGAACACCACACCATTCAAGGTTCTTAGTACGCTTGACACGTTTCAGATCCCATGGATCCTGTCTCAAAAGTGCCTCCTTCAAGGCGTTGAGGAAACCCCCCTCCAAAAGTGAGCACCCGACAATCTCACCGAATACTGGACCAATGATTGCAACGCATCCCACTAGAAGACGCTTTCGCCCAGGATCCAGTTCACAATAAGTGGGCTACAGCTTTGAAATCACCCTGGAGACCTCAGCCACCCCCACTGATTGAAACTCTGCCTAGGCAATAGGAGTGTCCCTGCTCCATCTGGACCCCACCCTGCGGGTCTGATCCAGACCCACAGGCAAGATCCTGGCCCGAATAGAGGATACTCTGTCAGAGAAGAACAGAGCAAACTCTTCACAAAGTGCTACTGAAAAAGCTTTTTTCAGCTGTAGACAGACAGAGTGAAGGAGCCTGTCCATGGTCCAATAAAGCAGAGCTAGTCTGTTCCTCTCTGCTACAATCTCCCTGGACAGGAACTCTGCCTTCTTATGGCCGACTGCCCGTTGATAGTCACCATAGTGATTTCTCAATGCCAGTCTATCTTCCTCTAGCCGGGTCCTCCACTAGTAATGCTCCAGCCTCTGACTCCTTATCTTCATCGCCATAAGATCCCCATAAAACATGGGGGTCTTGGGTGGGAAGACCTGGGTCATATACAGATTGGTGTGATGGCATTGAGTGCATTGGAAACAGCCTTATTATCAATCAATCAAGATTTATTTATGAAAGGCGTCTTTCCACAGTTCAAGGTGCCTGTACATGCAAACCACATCAACAATAAAATCACAGATTATAAATATATAAAAACATAAGTTATCACAATAAACCAATTATTATTAATAAAATGATGGCAACATTATGTTTCATCACAGAATGTTAGACCAAAGAGGTGGGTCTTCAGTTCAGTTTTAAAACTTTGAACGGTCAAGCATTCTCTTATCTGATGAGGTAGAGAATTCCACATGGTGGGGGCCACAAATGCAAATGAGTGGGCCCCAGATGTTTGTAAACACACCCTGGGAATCTCTAGCAATCCCTCATCAGTGGATTGGAGAGACTGGGACAGGTGGTAGGGAGAAAGGAGATCTTGCAGGTTGTGGGATCCCTGGTCATGTAGGGTTTTATAGGTCAGCAAACTGATCTTGAAGGTGATACGCCACCGCACTGGCAGCCAGTGCAGTCAGCGGAGCACAAGTGTAATATGACTGGTCCTAGAAGTACCAGTCAAAAGCCTGGCAGCTGCATTCTGCACCTGTTGCAGGTGGCATATATCAACCCCTGGTAACCCTAGATACAGGGCATTGCAGTAGTCAAAGCAAGTGGTCACAAAAAGACTTGGACCAAAGTTGGTAGATCCTGAGGAGGGATCAGGTGTTTCACCTGAGCGATATTCCTCAGATGGAAAAAAGAGGTCTTGACAACAACTGACACCTGTGATTTCAGGGTCAAACTGTCATCAAAGATAACACCCAGGTTCCACACACAATCTGAGGTGGTAAGTTTGACACCCTCGAGCCCAAAGGCCTGAGGGTTGTCCAGCTGACACATCCCACTTCCAATGATCTGGGTCCACAACCAACACCTCATTATAGGCTACCATTGACACCCCCAAGTCCCCTGCACTAACAGCACTAACACTGGATGTCAACTATCGCCATCAGTCCCTCTGGGGACAATCCCCCTAAAGGGTGATAGCTGACTATCTAAACAAGGAAGAGACCATTGGGGGAGCCCCGAATGAGAACTTCACCATACAGTGATTGGACCAAGTGACCCAATCAATCTCAAGATCAATGACCTCGAGACTCCGTGAGAATACCAGGTCCAAGGTGTGGCCATAGTGATGAGTCATGGAGGCAACTGCCTATGCTAGGCCCAGCGATGTTGTCAGCTGGAGGAGGTCAGAACAAAACTACAAGGATTCATCATCGACCCAGGCATTGATGTCACCCAGAATAATCCTTCAGGGCAACTCCAACATCCTGTCAGTGATGAAGTCTGCAGCCTCCTGCAGAAATTCTCTGCCCAGCCCCGGAGGGCAGTAAATCAGGAGAGTTCTGCAGCCTGCACCTGGACCCCCCACACACTGCCACACATTCAAACAATGAGGTAGAACCCACTGGATGTACAGAGAAGCTCAGCTCAGATTTAAAACAAATGGCTACACTCCTGCACCTGTGATCCCTCCTCGAGCAGTGTACCATGGAGCACTCAGCCAGGACTGATGCCTCCAAAACCAGTCCCACGTGGTCCCCCAGTTAGGTCTCCATGATGCATGCCAGGTGGACCGAGGAAATCATGTCTGACACAGTCGTGGTCTTGTTCCTCATTGACCTGGCATTGTACAACACCACCCTAAGGGGATCAGTGAAGGCTGTATCAGTGAAACATTGTGGTTAATGTGTGTGGTTCTAACAGAAAAAAAATTTAACAACTTCATATTGGAAATGTTCTGTATTTTCTGGCTTTGTGAAAATTGCAACAGTTGATTGAGTTAGTGGCCTCTCCATGCTACTACAACTAATGGGATCTTCTTTATCATTATGCCAAAATGAGGAAGCTCTGTACCAGGGCTTTGACTTATTCTTGCCTACAGAGCAGAAACAGGACTGGTCTAGTATAGTACAACTATTTTTTTTTTCACTTTTGGGGAAAAAACATTTTTCTAGCAGTTCTCCTGAGAAACACTGACAATTTAAATTATTACACAGAAATGTGAAAAATGTTACCCTCTCTTCTAGCTTGGGATTTCGAAAAGGAAAAAAACTGTCAAGACTTCAAGGTTCAAGGTTCAATGTTTTATTGTTCAGCAATCAAGCCTTTACAACATACTAAAAGCATAAAATTATGTACAAAAAAGAAGAGAAAAAAAATATTAAATCTAATATTACATTTAAAATTTTGACACATAAAAATCCATGAACAAATTAATTGTCATAGGCAGAGAGACGTTTTTCTTTGTATTTCAACACTTGATAAAAAAAACTTGAAACCATCTTAGCCTCCTCCAATGTCTGAGGGTGAAGAAGTATGAATAAAATATCATATTTTGCATTCACATATTTAATAAGGAAATCATTTAACAGATTAAACCGCAGGGTTTTATATAAAGGGCACTGTACCGTAATCTGATAAAGATCTTCTTGAAAACCCTTGCTACATTTGCAAAACTCCAAACCTAAATTGGGTGGAGTCGTCTTATTAAAAAAAGCATATTTAGAACAGATGATTCCCAGTCTTGCCCAAGTAATCGTTTTTCTTTCTAACAGGGACAGCCCAAGAGTAAGATATTTCTCTATAAATACATCAATTTTATTTTGAGCTAACCACCTGGCCTGACGTTGAACTCTGAGGAGCTCCATTTGCTTATCATAGGCAAGCCTAAGTAATTTCTTTTAGCATACTCCTTAAACACATAAGATATTGATAGTGATTTCTCCCCAATCTGTCCAAAGATGAAGCATATTAACTGCCCAAAATATAGTTGAATATTTTGACCAAGGAGACCTCAAATTCTGTTTATGCCAAGATAATTTTTCCCTAAGGCATAGTAGAGGCATAATATTAGTCTGTTGATTAATAATTTTGACCAAGTAACTCATGAGATGTATATCAATTATTGTAACAATAGGTACTCTACCCAATTCAGCCCGAACTATAACATCAGAAGTGGCAAGTGGAACCTGCAATAAAGATTTATAATAGAGAGAAAGTGGGATCTCCAACCATGAAGGGACATTGTTGTTCCAGACCTCTGTGCATTACAAAGAATAGGATTAATTTTGGCCTCGCTGGCTATCAATGCCGGTGAGACCAAATATCCTACATATTTCTAACAAAGCGTAAGAGAGCCCTAACAATCAGTTTTGCCCCTATCACTTGTCCTCTCCAATGCTCTATCCAATTTCCATTCAAAGCAAACTTCACCCCCAAATATATATAAGAGGATACCACTTCAATAAGTTTATTTAAATAAATCCTTGGTTTAATTTGATGTCCCTGTAAGGATGCAAAAATCAGCAACTTAGTTTTTTTTCATATTTACTAAGTCCAAATGTTTACATTTAGAGCAAAATTTATTTATTTTATTTTGTAAACCTTGAGCAGATAAAGCAAAAATAATCACATCGTCTGCATAGGCCAGACAATGTACTGGGATATTCTTAATTTTTGGGGAATCAAGAATATCTATATCTTTATAAGTCAGAAGGGCATCAATATACAAATTAAAAAGAAGGGGGGCCAGGGGACATCCCTGTTTAACTCCCGAAGTTGTACTGAAATAGTAAGAAATGTTGCCCTTATTATCATATCTAATAGCCGATGTTGTGTGAGAATATAACCTAATAATAGGGGATAATAAATTTAATGGTATGCATCTATTTAATAATATCTCCCATAACTTGGCTCTATTAACCAAGTCAAATGCTGCAGAAAAGTCTACAAACACAGCATACAGCTTCATTTTACGAAATGATCTAAATTTTTCTATCAGATGGGCTAGGATGTAAATATTATCTGTCATAGAAAAATCCTTATGAAAATCTGCTTGAAACATCGATAAAGGGGAGTTTGCAGTTATTCAATCTTGTAATTTATGTAATATTATTTTAGCAAAGATTTTTCCACTAATGTCAGTAAGACTGATTGGTCAATAATTAGTTCCAATTCATAAAAAGGGCCAACTTCATTTGCCATCTATTATATTTCTTGTCCAAGATAATGGAATAAATCTCTCTTTTAAAAAGATATTGAAAAAATTAGTAAAAAAAACTACCCAATAATTCAAATGCCCCTTGTAAATTTCTCCCGGTATCAAATCGGGTCCAGGTGCTTTATTTGATAAATTCACAATGGCTTCTTCCACCTCTCCAAATGAAAACACTAGCGATGTGTATTCCCCCCCAATGTTAAAATTTTCTATCACATCATCATCGTTGGTAGGATGTCTATTAAATAGTAGACTATGATAAGATATCCAAGTTTCCTTGGGGATATATATGGGAGGTCTAGAATTCTGATCAGCTGTCCCTAGGACACCAAAGCCAAAAAGCTTAATATCACCCTCCTTAATAACTTGGTACATAACACCCCATTGTTTTTCAATAAATTCTCTTTTTCTGGTGGAGAAATTCCTTGTACTCCTTCGCATTTTATTTAAATTTATAATTCATCTTACTCAGGGTTTTTTTTGTTGCTTGATGGCCCTCATCAAATTTCTTTCTCTCTCCTACAATACTCATCAAACCAGGATACTAACTGGGGCTTAACACTATTAACTGAATAAATCAGTGTCTTAATCTGTTGATACCCTATGTTTAATAATTCACTGATCCTTTCACCTTTGGAGACATTATGTACCTGCTGAAATAACTCAACAAAAATAGTAGAGTATAAAAGGTTCCAAACTCCTTGCATCGACTCATTATTCAATATGAACCTTTTTTTCCCACTAATCTCAATATCCACCAAGGGCTTATTGGAGGAAGGAATGACACTATCAAAAGTCCTAAAGTCCAGCAAAATTGCTGCATGATCGCTTTCTGTTCTCATAGCCACATATAATCTCCTGCAGAAATGATAGCTAAAAGGACAGCATAATATAAAATCAATTACGCTCTTACCAACTGGGGAGAAAAAAGTGCTATCGCCCCGACGATCCCCTTCTAATCTCCCATTAAGAATCAAGAGATTATTCTCTGTGATAAAAGTACTAAAACTCTTCCTGCCTCATTTACAATCATGTCAGTTGTATTTCTTTTTTCCACATCTACCATATATAATAGTTCTTGTGACAATGATAAATTATCGAACTCGGCTATCCTAGCGTTAAAATCCCCAGCTAAAAGGACAGTATCTATCCAATTTAACTGTATCATTAAATCTATTTCCATCAATAGTTTGGACCAAAAATCATATGTAGAGTAAGTGTGAAAACATGGTGGAATATAAATGTTAACAATCAGAACCATACAAAGGTCCCAGTTAACCACTACCATAAGGATCTCGGGAGTTGGAGAGTAACTTTTGATTACCCTTAATTCTTCCCTAATTTTGGTCATTGTAACCAGACCTCCTTTGTTCCTCCCATGTTTTTTCCTTTTAATTGCTGGCACAAAACTAGTTTCATATCCATTCAGGAAAGGAGATGTTAAAACCCATGTCTCCTGAAAAATAATCACTTCATGTCGCAAAATAAAAGCAACCCACTGTGGATCCACAAACTTATTATGGAGTCCTGCTATATTCCAATTAAGGACATTATAACCAGGGTTGCTTTCTGACCCCCCTTCCTGCTCTAATGAGGACTCATTACTTTTTATTTCCAAAAAACTTAGTCAAGGTTGCATGGCTCTAGATTGACATGATGTCTCCCACTCATTCAATTCCACCATGTAAATACCCACCTCATCCAACACATGTCTATTTTCAAAAAGTAATACTAACAATTGTACAGAACCAATAATACAGTTAATCTGAGTACCCTCTTTATCATTCCAAACTCTATTCACCTCCACAAATTCTTCTGGAAGTATATGAGTTTTAATAATAGTTGATAAAATCATCCGCAATAATGATGGTAAATTAGTAGCAGTTTCTCCCTCCAATAAATCCAGCCCAAAAATAGAGATCATTGAGGTTTCACGGAAAACTCCAAACTCCCAATTCAGTGTTACAAGAGTAGTTTTGAATATATCATATGTTAACATTTTTCCTATTTTTGCCCTATTATAAACATTTTTCCAAATTGTTGACCAGGTCACTGGTGTTGATAACAGTAATCACTAAGAGTCTACCAGGCCTTGCTTAGCCCAGACCAATTTTGCCATATCCATGTTAGGGAGCATAAAGTAAACTGAATTAGTAGGGTTGGAAGTATCCCTAGTCACCATAATAAGAGCATTCGCGACTGTTGGTAACCCTAATTCTGCTCTCAACATGTAGGGCTATCATGCTGGTTAGGGTTACAGTAGATTCATAATGTTTAAAATACAGCTTATCTATGTACACATACTGCTGCACTTGTATTTCCCTCCTCACAGGTGAAATTCTGCATTTTGTGGCAAAACCTTGCACTTCACAGATCGATCCACACTCTGTGAATTGTGTAAAATTCACGGATTAATTCATGGAGCGAATTTTGCTGTCTTCGCCCATCTCTAGCCACAAAGCGTGACCACTGAATTCTAACATCAGTGAATCCACGAAATGTTCAGTATATGCCATGGAAGCATGTTTCTCCCTAAATGTTTTCTCTTCGGGTGATTCCCTTTTAGAAAGGAACTACAGTTTGTCTCAGTCGAGTGTCACTTTCTAATGCACTCAGTGAGCGACAGCAACCGCGCAGCTTTCACTGCACCCAAAAGTGTAGTGCCATCAGTAAGGAGGACTGCAACACTCAAAGGAGAATAAATGTGGAACTGTAAGAACAACATGCTTATTCTCATTTAGGGTGTTGTGTCAGTGAGAATATTGCCTGTATCTCAGAAACAAGAAACACACTTCCATGGCACGCACTTATTGACACCAAGAAAATAAGCTACTGAGTTTTGGCATGTTTATTCTGGAACAGCAGAGAAGAAAAGGTGATTTGATAGCTTTATAAGGGTTTATGAAGGATCCAGAATATATGGAAGAAGAGTAAAGGCAACATATACTGGCAAAATTTATAGCCAGGCAACAAATAACACCAGCTCATATCTCACCCAAGATGTACCGCCTACAAATTGCTGTCTATTAATTTCCATTTTATGACGTCCCTGTTCATCTGTTTGAGTGCTTTCATATTACAAGGATGAGCCCACCCACTCTGAAGCACTCGAGCATTTATAATAAACTGGGCCCCACTGGAGCGACATGATTATACACACAAATGGGAGGCAGTACAGCGCAATGGTTTAGGGCTCTGAGCTGCAAATCTGAGACCTGGGTTTGAATCCCACAGCCCCCACTTGCACACTGTGTGACCCTGAGCAAGTCACTTAACTTCCTGGGCTCCCAGGTTGCACCTGGAAACAAGCTTTCAGCTTAGTGTGCCACTCTGGTAAAACAATTGAAAAGAAAAAGAAAAATACCAGAAATGTGTTAGCCCAACAAGAAAATCAAGAAATATAAGAAAACAATATGATCTGACAGATAAAGCAGGCTATTAGGACAAATATGGATTCAGGATTTGCAAGAAAGAGCAGAGTGAGATGACTGTAGCATGTTATAAGGAGAAACAGAGCATGAGCCAAAAAGATAATCAGAGAGGCAAAGGCAGGATTACGGCTAGCAGAAACAGTAACGGGAAATGACAAGCCTTCTGTAGATACACTGGGGCAAAAAAGGCCGAGGTCAGTGCAACTGATTGCAAAGGGAAGGCAAAAATTCTAAACTGATATTTTTCTTCAGTGTTCACAGTTCAGAAAGCAGGCCCATGTCAGCAAGAGGAAATTCATGGCTGATGCATGGGACAAGTTTGTGACGGTAGGCACTGCAAGGGAACTGGTACTGAAGGAAGCGAGAGACTTAAAAATGAATAAATACGAGGCCCAGGTGAGTGTTACAGAAATGAAGACAGATGCCGACAGAACCGCTATCAATCCGCTACAGGGGAATTTATAGCTACAGGTGTCAGCTGTGGTTCCTAGAGATGGGGGCGGCGGCTAATGTGCTTACACTACACAAAGTAGGTGATAGGGAAATCCAGGTAATTATGGGCAGTGAGCAGGGCATCAATGGTGGGAAAAAATTGCAAGACATTTATCGAGGAGAAGATAGTTGTATATGTGAGGAACATGACTAAATGGATGGGAACCAGCATGCAGTCACCAGAAGGCAGTCTTGTCATATCAATTTAAAGCGGAACTGTCAGCAATAAGAGCCTCACAACCTAGTGCCAGGCTGATTCCAATTTGCACTTTGGGTAAAAAGAACATTTTTTACTTACTGTTTACTGCAGTATAGCAGACTTCATTAGGCTAATTTTGCTGACTTCTAATGTTCCATTTCCTATACCCAGAAATCCCAGAATCCCCTGTAATTGACATCAGAGGAGGCCTACAGAACTGGGAGCTTCAATAGCCCACAGTAAACATGTTAAAATTTTGTAAGCTAAAATCAGATGTTTGCTGGTCCTACTGTGCTCACAGGGCTTAGTACAGTCCTCTGTGACTATATCTAGCTCCCGGAGAACAGCAGACGAGCAAACAGAAGATTACAGCTTATAAAAAACTCTGACATTCACTGCAGGCTACTGAATCTCCCACTGCTGCACGTCCCTGACAGCTGCAGGGACCTCTGCTATAGTAGCAGCTTTGTTGTCTCTTAGGGAATTAGTTCAACATACTTGGTGAGGTAGTCCACAAAAACAAGAATGCACAGAGTCAGTACATGTTCTTAAAGTCCAAGAATGTCTGTGCTGACTCTTTGGAATAGTTTTGTGGCTACAGGCATTGGAATGAGGTGTGCCTTTGTTGGTTTGGCAGGAGGCTTTCGCTAGGAACAGGCTGGCAGGAATTAACAAATTAGACAAGATCCATGTCCATTTGAGGCCAGAAGAAGTGGAGCCTTGCCTTTCTGAGAGTTCTGTGAATCCCTATATGACCTCTGGAAAGTGGAGAGACGAACCTCATTGACTAGAGGGCTGGCACTACTAACTGTACAAGGGTTCAGTCTGTGTGGTAGCCCTCGCCTTCCTTAGTCCATATATGGAACAGCACTCCATCACTAAGGAAGCGTTTTGAAGTTAGGAAGAGAAGATCCTGGTGATTCTGCTTTCATTACAGAAGATTTTCCGACTCTAAGCAGGTGATTATGTCAGTGAACCGAGGGTCTGCTTTTTGTTGCATTTTAACATTTGCAAGAAAGAGAGCAGATGCAGAGGAGGTAAAAGCTCTTCGGCAGATTTTAGCAATTGAAGGTTGGTGCGGCATCCTGAAGAAGCATCAGGGATCAGCAAAGCAATGTGAGGAGCTGCAGGAGTGACTACAGGAAGCACATCTGTGGCATGGAAAGGAAGAGCTTCTAAGGAAGATTCCTTGCATGCTGAGGGTGATTCGGCGAGATACTGTCATCTGCTCATTCTATTAGCATTGCCGTGCACTCATCCTGGTCTGTACCGAATTTCAAAGCTGTAGGATTGGAGCAATGCAATCCATCGGATAAACTTTCCTACTGGTTCTTTCATTTCAAACAACCACCTGAGGGCAGAGTGATTGACAATAGTTAAGAATGAGAAGTAGTGAAGGTAACAGTTAAATTTCTTGACAGCAAATACCATGGCTAGATATTCTTTTCAGTTATGATCTATACTTTAGTTGTATTCAGCTGAAGAAAGCAAGTGCAACGCATAGGAAACAACTCGTTCAGTTTTGTCTTGAACTTGGCACAACACAGTGTCCACGGCAAAAGGGCTGGCATCTATGTAGAGTTTGAAGGGCTGGTCGAACCTTCAGCAGGCCAGTACTGGAGCAGGGATCAGTTTATATTTTAAGGTATCAAAGACCTCTTGGCATTCAGAAGTCCATGTATATTCACATCCCTTTTTGGTGAGAGCTTACAGGGGAGTTGCAATCCTTGCATAGTCACTGATGAACTTTCTGTAATATCCAGACAGGCCTAAGAAAGCTCTAGATCTTTGAGATTTGCAGGTTCTGGATAGTCTTTGACTTCTGAGAACTTGCCCGGATCTGGAGAGATGCCTTGAGAGCTAACAACATGTCCCAAGTAATGAGTCTGATGTTGTGCAAAGCTACATTTTTCTGGGTGAAGTTTGAGATTAGTTTGTCAGAGGTGTTCAAACACTTCTTTGAGGTGTTGGAGGTGCTCTGGAAAAGTTTTACTCAAGACAATGACATCATCTAGGTAGACTAGGCAAGATTTCCAAGACAACCCATGTGGTACTGCTTCCATAACACGCTGAAATGTGGCTGGACTGTTCCAAGTCCCATGGCAGTAGCTTGAATTGAAAAGTCCAAGATGACAGCTCCAAGCTGTATGGGCAAGAAGAAAAATTACTCACCTTAGTAATGTTGTTTCTTCTAATGGAGTCTTGCTATATTATGAACATTAGCAGTTTGTTCCAGCTCTAGAACTGCCCGGAGTGACATGGTTAAAACCATTCCAAATAAATTTTTGCACGAGAGCAGCTCTATCTGTGTCATTTCAAACTTGAACTGTCAGATCTTTACAGCCAAACTCACTAAGGTCTGTGTGGAAGCTGTAACCTACACTAGCCAAATGGCTACCTAAATAATAACAACCATTGATGGTCCCAACACCCAAGACTCAAGTCAGGGGACCAGAAATACTAACACCATTCTAATAATATGAAAATGGAACATAAGTATAATAAAACACACACACACATACATACACACCCCAAAGTCCCAAAGGGACAAAATGCTAACAGGACATAAGTAGTGCCCACACTAAGTTGCCGCACCCACCAAGTAGAGGTTCTGAGAGGGCAGGTTGGGAGGTCTATAATATATCAAGACTCCATTAGAAGAAACAACATTACTAAGGTGAGTAATTTTTCTTCAAACAAACATGAAGTCTTACTATATTAGACATTAACAGAATACACAGCAGTACCTCCATGGAGGAGGGGCAGAACCTACTTATGGAATAGGCTCTGAAGAACAGCTGTGCTAAACCGAGCATCTCTCCTGGCCTGGACATCCAGGGAGTAATGCTTGGTAAAGTGTGTACCGTTTTCCAAGTAGCAGCCTGGCAAATCTTAATAAGGGATATCTCTGGCAGCAGC
Organism: Neoceratodus forsteri; assembly: GCA_016271365.2. Classification (NCBI taxonomy): domain Eukaryota; kingdom Metazoa; phylum Chordata; order Ceratodontiformes; family Ceratodontidae; genus Neoceratodus; species Neoceratodus forsteri. The sequence continues at coordinate 13,045,638 of CM057458.1, forward strand.
TAGAGGCGCAGCTGTACCCTGGTAGAATGAGCCCTCAAACCGGGGGCTCTGCCCACTTTCTGATAACAAAATTGGATACAGAGACAATCCACCTGGCTATTGATCTCTTAGTGGCAGGTTTTCCTTTCCCAACTTCACCATAGGTAAGGAAAAGTTGGAGGGATTCGAACCAGTGACCTTTAGTGCATCTATATAATAACTAAGAGCTCTCTTAACATCCAGGCTGTGCAACCTCCTCTCACCTGAAGAGGAGTGATCAGTGAAAATACTGGAAGGAGATAGATTGATTAAGATGGAAATCTGAAACCACCTTAGGCAAAAACTTCCTATTAGTCCTAAGGACTACCTTATGCCTGTGGAAAGAAATAAAGTCAGTCTCCACCGACAAGGCTTGCAATTCACTTATGCATCTGGCAGAAGTGATAGCCACTAGAAAAACAGTTTTCCAAGTTAGGTACTTAAGCTCTGCAGAAGACAGAGGTTCAAAAGGGGGTTGCATTGACTGGGCAATGCAAACATTAAGGTCCCAAGCAGGGGCCAGTTCCCGAAAGGGAGGATTAGTATGGAGTATTCCCTTAAAACTTGGAAAACACAGGATGAGAGGAAAGAGGATGACTTTCCTGCTGACACAAAAGCAGACACAGCTGCCAAATGAACTCTCAGGGTAGCTGGTCTGAGACCCAGGAAATTAATATATACCATGTAATCTAACAAAATGGGCAATTCAGCAGATTCTGGGAAATATTTCAGCACACCAAATGGAAAACCTTTTCCATTTAGAACTATAAGTAGCCCTAGTGGAAGGCTTTCTGGAAGCCTTTAGGATCTCAAGAACACCCTGAAAGGGTGTAAATCAGCAAACTCTAACTCCTCAAGAGCCAGGCCTTGAGGTTGAGGGATTGAGGTCGGATACCAAACCCTTCCCTGGGCACAAGTCAACAGATTGTGATTCCTGGGAGGCACAGGGGAAGATGGACTGTCAGAGACAGAAGGAGTGGGTACCAGGGCTGCCTGGCCCAATCCGGGGCAATCAGAATCACCCTGCAAGGCTGAGATCTGATTTTGACTAGTACTTTGAATAGGAGAGAAGGGAGGAAAGCATAGAGGAACTTCCTCCCAATCCAGAAGAAGGGCATCCAGGAACTGAGCCAGCACTGGAGGCCTGCAACAGAACAGAGGAAGTTTGTGATTGCCTGGGGCTGCAAAAGATCTATCTGAGGGATGCCCCACCTGGCAAAACTATCCCAGCACTTGAGGATCCAGGGACCATTCGTGATGGCCCTGGGAAATCCTGCTGAGGCATCCGCTAGGACATTGTCATTCTCTGGAAGATGAACTGCTATGAGGGAAGTGTTCAGGAATAGGCCAGAGACCACAACTTCATTGCCTCGGTGCTCAGGCCAAAGACAGTGCCCCCTGTTTGATTGATGTACCACATTGTTGTGGTATTGTCTGTTCTGACTTGTATCACCTTGTCGTGGACAGATGCAGAAAAAGCTTGAAGAGCTAAAAGACAGCTCTGAGTTCCAGCAAATTGATGTGGAGCAGAGATTCCTGGGGACCAAACTCCTGAGTGGAAAGGTCACCCATGCGGCTCCCAACCCAGAAGGGAAGCATCTGTAGTGAGAGTCAAGTTGTGAGAAGGGAAATGAAGGGACCCCGCTCTTAAATTGCTCTGATCCTGCCACCACTGGAGAGCTAGGATCAAGGTTAGTCACTGGGACCAACTTGGAAAGGGGTCTCTTCTCTGAGACCAAAAGGTTCTCAAGTGAAACTGAATGTCTCTCATCTGAAATCTGGCTCCCTGCACAACAGCTGTGGATGCAGCCATGTGCCCCAGGAGCTGCAGAAAGTTCTTGCTGGTCGAGACCTGCAGAGTGAAGGAAGAGGCCAGAGCCACTAAATTCCTTACCCTTTCTGGGGAAGAAAGGCTCTGGCTAGCTTTGTGTCCAATTCTGCCCTATAAAGGTGAGTACCTGGACTGGTTCCAGGACCGACTTTAGTAGGTTAGCAGAAAACCCAGGAGGTGAGAAGCTGCTGGGTGACCTGCAGGTGAGATTTTACCTGTTCTAGGGGACTGCCTACAATGAGCCAGTCATCTAGATAGGGAAAAACAGCAATCCTCTGCCTCCTTAAGTGGGCCACTGCCACAGCTAGACACTTTGTGAATACCCTGGAGCAGAGGTAGGCTGAAGGGCATTGCTCTGAACTGGTAATGACCTGAGGGCAGTTCAATCTGAGGTACTTTCGATGGGATCTTCTGATTAGGACATGAAAATAGGCATCCTTGAGGTCCAGGAGGAGGCTAGCCAGTCCCTGGCCTTAGGGAAAATAAAATCATTGCCAGAGTTACCATTTTGAACTTTGGTTTCAAAAGATGCTTGTTCAGATATCTGAGATCTAAAATGGGCGCCATTCTCCTGGCTTTTGGGGTGAAGTATCTGGAATACAGACCCTGCCCTGATGCAGGAGGAACCTTCTACTGCTCTGAGCTAACAGGGATGAGACCTCTGTTTCCAGAGCAAGGGTCTCTGAAGCACTTGCAGGTAGAAAAGTCTGCTTCATAACTTGGGAAACTTTTGAAGCTGAGAACCAGACCCTGGCTTACTACTTCCAGAACCCACTTGTCTGAGGTTAAAGAAGCCCAATTCTGACTGAAGTAAGCCAGCCTGCCCCCCACTGGTACAGGAGAATCGGCCCTGGGCACCCCATCAGGGTGCCTGTTTCGCAGGAGCTTTAGGCTGGGGGGTGGGAGCAGGTCTGCCCACCCCTCGTCTGCCCCTGCCTCTGAAGAAGCCCCTCTGAGCACAGGCAGAGGAGGTCTGAGTCTGGTAGAAAGGCCTGTGAAAAGGCCTACCCTTACCCCTGGGGGCATGCCTTTGAGGAGTGGCTTGCCGCTCCTTAGCCTAGGCACTCTTGTAAGTAGTCCTATATTCATCCATCTTCTTCATATAATTCTCTGTCTGCTCTCCAAACAGAGAATTTCCCAACAGGAAAATCCATAGCCTTAGTCTGGGTATCCTGTGACAAACTAGTACACCTGAGCCAGGCCAACCTACAAAAGCTACAGATGTGGCCATGACCCTAGAGAGAAACATCATTAACATCCACAGCAGCATGAAACTGAACCTTAGAGGCTTCAATGCCATCAGCAGCCACCTTTTCTAGTTCACTAGCCAGCTGGCCATGGGCCTGCTTGGCCAGTGCATAACAGTATCCCATCTAGATTTCTGATACCTAGCTACATAAGCCATATAATTTGCTTGCCTGAGTCCCAGAGAGGCTGCCATATACTGTTTTTGCCATGGCATCAATCTTCCTGGAATCCTTGTCAGGAGGATGTGAAGCCAAGGAATATTAGCTTTATCACAGGCAGCAGCCTGAACTACTCCAACATGACTGCATTGCTGAGAAAGGAATTCTGTATCAGGGCCTGACAATGTATACCTTCTGTCCAACTTTTTATCTACAGGAGACACAGAATTAGGAGCTTTTAAAATTTTAATTGTTTGTTTCCTAAAAGACTTATGTAAAGGAATAGACAATCTCCTAGACTCTGGAATATCCATGATTTCTACAAAATCAGGTTCCTCTTGCTCATCCACAGCCTCTTCTAAAGGAAGCTGGAGGGTTTCAGCAACTTTTTTATAAAACATAAAATGAGATGGGGACTCAGACAGCATAGGGGGAGATTCTAAAGGTCTGTCTGGGGAGATGTCCGGTTCAATGGGCACACCCAGACCTTCACAGCCACATTCATACTGTTCATAATCCTCCTCCCCTCCTCTGGTTCATAAAATTCCTCAATATCATAATCCTGAACCACTGGGACCGGATGAACCGACCTTTTACCAGATAGTGGTGGTTCGGACGGACCCTGAGACAGTGACTGGACAATTTGTATAGCTTTGCTATCTCTGCAGCAGTTCGAGAAGAATTTTGGACTCAGACCTGCTGATTTTCTTGTTTTCTTTACTGGAATTGGTTCCTCAGAACCAGCTTTTCTTTGGCCCGAGGAAGTCTGGCCCTGGTCAGAGGGCACTCCCTCTGGTTCGGTTGGCACTGAACCGGGCTTGCCATCCGGGTCAGCAGACTTTTTGGCCTCTCGTTCCCTGAGCCTGCCCAATCTTTTTTCCAGGGTGGCTGCAGGGAAATTCTTACATACCTGGCAGTCTGACTGGAGGTGGTCAAACCCCAGATAATAAACACATGTGGTGTGTGGGTCAGCCTTGGCAAAGACTTCCCCACAAACATCACAGTGTTGAAACCCAGTGGGCCCGGTTTTTCTTTTGGGTTTCTCAGACATAATGCCAGCCTAACCAAAAACTTTCCTTTTTAACGGCAGTGCCAGGCAAGACACCCTTATCGGTTCCTAACCGTGTCACGGGTATTGGAAAAAACCGTAATAAATACGTTTTTTTAGAACCGATAAGAACCGGGAACCGCTACTGTAAAATAGTAACTTTTAGTTTTAAATGAGTTTAAACCCACTGATCGGTTCAAAACCGAACCGATAACACAAGTTCCACACAGACAAAACCTTCATTTACTTACGGTTACCACAGATAGAGCTTGAACGAGCGGTTTTGCTGTTAAAATAAAACTATTCTCGGTTAAATCCAACCGAGAAAACACTTTAAACCGAGAAATGAACCGAGCAGAAGGAGAAATCTCCGGAGCGACTGTTCACTGAGTCGGAGTAAAGAATCTGACAATTCAAGTTTGAAATGACACAGATAGAGCTGCTCTCATGCCAAAATTCTATTTTGGAATGGTTTTAACCATGTCACTCCGGGGCAGTTCTAGAGCTGGAACAAACTGCTAATGTCTATAATATAGCAAGACTTCATGTTGTTTGAAGATAGATCAATGGAAACTGGGTAAAACCCACTTTGAACATCAAAGTGGTGAAGTAGGCTGGGCTGGCGCATCAAGGCTCTCTAAGGTATCCTCTGTAGTAGGTAAGGATGAGCATCTAGCACTGTGCAGGCACTGAGCTTTCTGTAGTCCACCACAAAGCAATACCCCATATCTTTCTTTAGTGCACCCCAAGGGCTGGTAGATTCCTCAATTATGTTTTGTTTGAGCATGTCTTTGACTACATCCTTTTAGGATTTGTTTCTGTTTATGATCCACTTTGTAGAGTCATTAGCAGATAAGCTTCTGACTGGGTTGCACCTCAATAGTTTGTTGCAGAATATCATAGCATCCACGTTTTGTTATCTGTACCAACAAAGACATCTGTGTAGCCTCAGCACATTTGGAAGCTGTTGTTTCTCTGTTGGAGATGCTGGACATTTAGAAGAGGACAATCACTGGCTAAGGGATAACACTGGGGAAACTGAAGTAGTGGTTTTAGTAGAGTTACAGAAACCAAGCTGAGGTTCTTGCATGGGGTGGAGCTGGTCCCCAGTAGACAAGCAGACAAATTTCCTGATATGGGTACCCTTGGAAATGATGACTGACTCATCCATAAAGTTGCAGAATTTTTGGAATACTTGTCCATCGTTCACAGCCAACAAGGTGTTTCCTGGGAGAAGTCCTAAAAAATGTAGGGTGGGAGATCCCATGGCAATGCTAACAACACCTTGTGGGAGTGGTTCACCTCTAATCCTGGCAATCATAACAGTCTCCGTATGAGGGGGCACAGTGACTGTGTCTACAGCTGCGAGTTGCCTGCAAGGGTCCAATAAGAGTTTGTTACATGCAAAATCTAGGAGGGCTTTGTGGGATTTGAGAAAGTTTATGCCAAGAATCACTGATGGTTGTAGGTCAGGTACTAGGTAGAATTTGACTGTAGCTTGCTGAGAGCCAAAGTGTAGTTTGAGATGGACAATTTCTGTAATAGGTGCTGTGGTGACTGGCCCAGTGGTGCTGAGGGCTGAGGCACTGGTCGCCTTACCTCGCGCTATGCTGGTGACCCAGGTTCTGGAACAAGCATGGGCCACCTGGGGTCAGCAGGGGAGGGGAAGGATTGAGCATCCAAGGGACTGCTCTCCTTCTCTGGGGAGGGGGGGTCACCAGCAGTCAGTGTCAACTGCCCCCTAGCGGTGGCTGGGGGACAGCACACTGACACTTAGACAGGGAAGGAGAGGACACAGACACTTGGAGGAGCATGTGTGGATGCGTGCATACCCTCTTCATAGGGCATCATTACATGCCTCCTCTCCTAAGGGGAGAAAAAGAGAAAATGGAGTCCTGAATGTGGCAAGATAACAGCTGATCCCCACAGGCCCCGCTACCATGAATAGCGGTAACCTCTGCAACTGATCCATTCTGATGAGTTGTGAGATCCCTACCACCCTGCCATGGGGGTAAGCCGTGGAGGACAGCAGAAAGTAGGCCATGCACGGGAGACAGGGCTGGGGGGTCAGGCATGAAGGAGTGCCACCCGGGGCAAGGAGGAAAAATAAATTAACTGCAAAAATAAGTGCTGTGGCAGCGTTTGCTGTGATAATGTACTTTATGTCAGCTGGGGAGATATGAGGTGACTGGTGAAGAGCTTTATTGCTCAAAACATTAGTACTGACAACTGAGATTTGTGCACCAGTGTCGGTCAAGATGTGAGTGGACCAGTCCCAAGTAGTCACCGGTACATAGTTGGCAGAGGCGGAGATCTGATGACAGGCACCTTGGCTCCTGGAGGTGAGGTGTTAGTTGGAGGTCATTGCTGGTGTGCACTGTGAAAGTCAGGGGGTGGTCATTTAAGGTGTTCCCCTGCCCAACAAAAGCTCCAAATTCATTGGCAGTGCTAGATTTCCTGATCCTGAGGGTGGCTGCATTCATCTTGCTGTTGCTGCCGTGATGGCCATCTTTGGTTGCTGTTGTTGCTGTAGTGAGACTGTAGTTTTCTGCAGACTGCAGCCATGTGTCCCTGGAATCCACACCATTGGCAGGTGACTGGTTCACGAGGATGGTGAGGTTGATCGGGTGACTGTTGAGCAGGTTGCAAGGCATTAACAGGAGTAGTAGAGGAAGAAGGGGGCTCAGCTGCAAATTATTTACAGTGGTAATGAGTTTATCTATCATGGCTTGTTGTTGTTGGACACAGGTTGTAAGTGCAACTAAGTGTAAAGGTTGAGGTCCTTGGACAATAGTAGCCTGAAACATCGATATAGATTCCTGTGCCAGTCATGCAGCTTGGATTGTTTCCATCCAGGCTGTTAACTTCTGTTGGATCACATAAAGTCGAAGTTGCAGGAGAAGACCTCAGACAAAGGCTGTGATTTGGTCTTTTTCAGATTTTTGTTGGCGTTTGCAGTGTGGTGTGATGTCCACTATGAAGGTTTCTAAAGATTCTAAGAAATGCATGGCGTACTCCCACAATTGTTGTTCTAACAACCATGGTGGATATGCATTGACCAAATGTTCTTTAAAAGTTGTGTACAGAATGGCACTATTCCCTTTAACTTCCTCGGAAAGTGTGTCAAACCATGTGATGACAGTCCCTCTCAGGAGTAAGCGCAAGGCATTGGAAATATGCTGCGGAACAGTCCAGCCATTGAAGGCAATTCAGGCTTGGAATTCTTGGAGTCAGGCTACAGTGTGTTCATGAGGCAAGAATGAGAAGGATACTGGTTGTGAGGCTGGTATGGATGGTGGACTGTGGTGAGATATGCTAGGTCACCTTGGATGGCTTATAATAGCTGTGTTAGAAGACTGGACATCTTGCAGAATGGTTTCTATTGTGCTCTTCGGTGTTAACCTGGGGGGTGAAAATGGGCTGCCAGACAGTCCTTGGCCATCCACTGCGGGTGTTGCAGCGGGCAAAGGTTGACTTTATGGCTGTTCTGTAATGATATTGTTGTGTTCTACTGACACTGTGGTTGGGGAAGTGGCATGACTGCCAGAACAAAGGTTATAAGAATGAGATGGCTTGTCACTATTCAGGAGCGGGATAAAGTGGAGTAGATGTAGTGTTGCAAAAAAAACAGTGTTGTAGACAAAAATACAATTATTTGTTGTCAGAGTTCATGGAATGAAGGTTATTTTTGTTTGTTTTATAAACAATTTCTGATGAAACTCCATGCTGGCTGTTATTTAAATAAAGATTTCTTAACAATTCCAGGGATTCATTGTAGTGTTCATTCATTTCAATTGGGATTGCCCTGCACGAAGATGGTCAGTATTGAAGTATATGGATTATAGTCCCAATTGCGGATAGTGGTACCCCTCACAAAGATGGCTGCTGGACCTGTAGCATAGACGTCTTGTCTAGTTTTCGATTTCCAATATGGCTGCCAATAGGGGTGAAAAGGTTGCTTCCTGTTTTGCTGTTGTAAGCAGGTGGCTTATCTCAGGCAGCACAGCAGAAAAATGAAAGATGGTGATTCTACAGTCTGATCAAAAGATAAATGGCAGGCTTTGGTTTGGCTGAGTGGGAGGGCTCCCAGCTATCTAAAGTATTTGCGGGAAGAGATTTATTGCTCCCTTCAATGTCAGAAGCCTGCAATATTTGCTTCAGGCAGAGCTGACAAAACAAATGTCTGTTGCCACTGTTCAGACAGAGCAGTGAGTCTGTGTATTGGAAGGTACAGCAAGTTAAAATAACAGTAAGCAGAATGCTGCTGTCATTGCATATTTATTTATTTGCTTTTGGTAACCGGGTGGGTGCACTAGGCATAAGAATGCTTATTTTCAGGCACGATCTGGGAATATCGATGAAATTCCAACCCTGGACCTGCTAACCATAGTAAACACATTCAACAATGCATTCACGGACCTATCCAGTGTCCTCCCTTCAGACTTCTTCATGGATAATGACTCGCCCAGTATCTACTGTCCTGCTAATAACCTCCTTGAACCACTTCCTTTTTACTTCAAAACGGTCTCAGCACTAATGGCCAGGAAGTACCTTACCAAAGTGTTAGGTAAATCATGGCATAGCGGTGACTCACTGAATCTTGAGCTCATACCTCTCACTCTTGAGGAAGAGCTGTTGCCCCTCACTAAGATCATCAATCTATTGCTACAACTCTCACAATTTCCTCAAGTTTGGAAATCAGCACTAGTCACCCCAGAGCGAGGTGGAGACAGGACCCATCATGCAAATTACAGAGCCATATCTATCCTCCCACCAATATCCAAGGCACTTGAGCGCATTGTTGCTGACCAACTGGTGGCCTACCTTGAAAAATACTGTATCCAATGCTTGCAGCAACACGGGTTCCAGAAGGGGCACAGCACCACCTCAGCCTTGATGGAATTCACTGGCTTTATTCATCAATCTCTGGATCAGGGCACCTTAGTAGGAACTGCCTTCATGGACCTCACTAAGACTTTCAATACTGTCTACCACTCACTACTCCTCCAACAGCTTACTGCTACTGGTCTCTCCTCTGACACAACACTTTGGTTCAAAAGCCATCTTGAAGACCGCTCTCAATGGATGAAAATAGCCAGCTCGTATCTGGCCAACAGCCTGTCTGCTCTGGCATGCCACAGGGCTCAATCCTGGGGCCACTCTAGTCAGCATCTTCCTTAATATCCTACCTCGTTTCTGCCACCAAAGGATCCTCCTATAAGCAGATGATGTGGTCATCTACTCCAGCAGCCATGACCCAAAGCAACTGGAGCTTCACCTTCAGAGTGGGTTTGCGGAAGTGGAGGACTGGTTCTCTAAACATAAACGGATCCTCAACTACAAGAAAACCAAAATAATGATGTTCAGCAGCACCCAAAACAAGCACAAATCCCATACACTTACCATCAGAAACTGTCTTGGAGTCCCTCTTGAACAAATACCACATTTCAAATACCTGGGGTCACATTAGACAGCTTTCTCTCATATCTAAACATATAGAAAATGTAGCCAGGGCTGTCAACGTCAAGATTCATCTCCTACAAGACGTAAGCACTGCCTTGCTCCAGAAGGTCTCCAACTTGCTATATATAGTTCCGTCATATCCACTGTAGACTATGGTCTTGTAATCTATGGAGCAGCCCCATGTCTTCGTTGTGCAGGATATCCATTTCTCTGAACAATGCATGCAGACTACTCTCAGGGTCCACACATTTCACCCACACCTGTGATCTTTATGCTGAGACTGGTTGGCTACAGCTCTCTGGGAGGATCCAATACCAAACCTGTCTTTTAGCCAAAAAAGCACTTCTCGGCTTCCTGCCGCCAGGCACCACAAACCTGCTAAGCCCCCATTGTAGTTCACAGCATAAGCAAAGTTTGAACAGCCATCATCTCCATATTTCTAGATGCTGAACAACCTAGGGGTAATGCTCATTTGCCTACAGAGCACCTCACTGGTTTAATACTCTTCATAGTGATATAACTACCCTACCTAAATGGGACCATTCAAACTGAAGTTACGCCAACATCTCACGGTCAACAGTTCTTGTGACTGCTTCACCTGAGACTCCCATCTACTAGCATTCAATCTTCTCCTCACAACTGGATAACCCTATATCTCTGCTGTTACCTCTATAATTCCAAGGTTACCCCCTGTTTTGCACTTTGACAAGGCCCCTGGCTAACCCCTGTCCACCTCACCCCGCCCCTACCCCTCCCACACCAGCTTGACAAGGCCTATGGCTGCAACTTCCTACCTTTCTTACCACCCGTCCACCTTATCCCCTGTCCCTACCCTCCCACACAAGCTTGACAAGGCCTATGGCTGCCACTTCCTACCTTTCTTACCCCTGGCCACCTCACCCCCTATCCCTACCACCCCACACAAGCTTGACAAGGCCTATGGCTGCCACTTCCTACCTTTCTTACCAGCCTGTCCTCTTCACCCCCGCCTCTACCCCTCCCACACAAGCTTGACAAGGCCTATGGCTGCCACTTCCTACCTTTCTTACCCCCTGCCCACCTCACCCCCTATCCCTACCCCCTCACACCAGCTTGACAAGGCCTATGGCTGCCACTTCCTATCTTTCTTTCTTTCTTCTCCCATCTTTATCCTTCCCCTGTCATCTACACATTCCTCCTATTAGAACGATAAAACTGTGTATAGATACATATATATTTGCTCACTTTATTTTACAGTTTTGGAAACATTGTATTTTTACCCCTTTGTATGTTTTGTCTCCCTTCCCCACTGACATGGAACCTTTGTAAACGAGCTGTCTGTGCTCAGAGGTATTGTAATCCAAGAATGAATAAATAAATAAATAAATAAAACAGAGCAATTAAAATGAGCACTGCCACTAGAAGAGAGCTCGGGGGGAGGGAGGGGGGCAGTCTTCTTGTGGTGCCCGATAGTAAAGCAGTGGCAAGTTTGTCAATTTACCTTGAGGGATTCAGTACAGCTTTTAGCATGGCAGGAGGGCTCAGACAAGTGTTAATTTCTTGGTTTCTGCATCCAGGGCTGTGTTGCAGGTGAGATAGAGGGCAGGAGAAGGGCTGCATTCTCCACCATGTGTGGCATTTGTTGTTGGTCTGCCACGAGGACCCTTACCTTCTCAGGTCTGCCATCTTCATCTCTCACTGCTATCAGGACCATGTGAATAACTGAGGTGGATGCACAAAATAAAAGTAGATATGGCTTTATTCCCAGTAGGTCACATCTGCACACCATGAGGCATAGCCTTTGACTGACTGCTAATTGCCAGCCTATGGGGTCTTCTAGAGAGAGACCTTCCTACACCCAGGTACATGTAACAGGAGACTACTTTGCTGTGAGGGTCCTTAGAGGGGCAGCAATGAGCCCCATGCCTGAGTGTACTCCACAGTTACATACAGTAGTAACACATACTAACAGTAATTTAAGGTATGCCGGACTCTGTGTTACATATTAGCATATAATAACAGTAATTTAAAATGTGAATGAACTCTAGGTTATATAATAATATACAGTAACAGTCTTGTATGGTATGAAAGGTCTCTAGATTACACAGTAACATATAACACCAGTAATTTAAGGCCAGAATGGTCTCATAGTAACATACAGTACATTACAATGAGAAAGGAAAAATGTAGACACTAGGAATTGAACCTTGGACCTCTAGCATTCCATGCTTGTAACTCTACCGACTGAGATATGGTTCACACAGCTGAAGTGACTTTCCAGGTCTTCCTTCAAAGTCACATTCCCTTCCTCTGGTGTTGCATAACTTTGCAACCTCAGAAATACATCAGAACAGCAGCAAATCAACTCCTTCTCAGTGCAGTTTAAAGAGGCCACTGCGAGGCAAATTTAGATTATGAATTACAATGAGAAAGGGAAAATGTGAACCACTAGGAATAGAACCTAGGACCTTTAGCATTCCATGTGAACCGTAGCTCATTTGGTAGAGTTACTAGCACGGAGTGCTAGATAGTGTTACATAATAATACACAGTAACAATAAATTTAGTTATGAAGGGACAATAGCTTACACAGGAACATACAGCAACAGTAATTTAAGGTATGAAGGGACTATGTACATAGTAACATACAGTAACAATACCTGATTGAAGGACTCTAGGTAACATAGTAACACATAATAACAGTACTTTAAAATATGAAGGTAAATATGGGGAGCATGAATAACACTGGTCAGTGCAGGAAGGCTGCAGCTGAAGCCAATAGGATGCTAAGGTGCATTGCAGGGGTTCTCGTCCAGACACAAGGATGTGATCCTGTCCCTGTACAGGTCCTTGATCATGCCGCATTTGGAGTACTGCGTGCAACACTGGTGTCCATATCTGATAAAGGATATCAGGTTGCTCAAGGCGGTGCAGCATAAGGCAACAAAAATTATACCGGGGATGGAAGGCAGAACCTAGGAAGAAAGGCTGAGACACTTGAATTTGTACACTCTGGAGGAGAGAAGGGATCGGGGGGATATGATTGAAAGTTTCAAATACTTGAGGGGGATCAACAAATCTGGCACAGAGGGGTTGTTTAAGCTGAGAAAGCGAAGGGACATGAGGGGGCACAGGCTAAGACTGGAGGGTGGCAGATTCAGGAGGGAGATGAAGAGGCATTATTTCACTGAGAGGGTGGTGTAGAAATGGAACGCTCTACCAGAGAAGGTGATGGCATTTTATTTTTTTATTTTCCTCTTTGGTAACTGGGTAAGGCCTACTGGGCACAAGCACCTGTTTTCAGGGGCGACCTGGGAGCACTGGGGAGATTAAGTGACTTGCTCAGAGTCACACAGGATGCAAGTGGAGGTTGTGGAATCAAACCCAGGTCTGCTGGATGCATTCACAGCTCTTTATTCTAACCTTTAGGCTATACTCCAACCCGATATGCCCCGGCATGCAGGATGGTGGGCAGTTTCAAAAACATGGGGGCTGGGTAAGCAATGCTGAACAGTTTCGAGGGGGATGAGCTGGGGCAGCTGCAGTATAGGGGCGGTAACTGTGCATTCGAGCAGACTTGATAGACTGTGAGGCCTGTTTCTGCTGGCAAGTTTTGTATGTTTGTATAGTTACATATACTATCAGTTGCAGTTACAGAGAGCTGGTGGACTGAAAACCACAGTTGGGAGGTAGAAATAACTGGGTATGTACTCTACAGGAGGGACAGGACAGGAAAAGGGAAGGGGGTTGTCCTTTATGCAAAAGAGGGGATTAGGGTGATGGTGTGCGAGGTGGGTGGACCTGCAGAGACCCTATGGTTGACTTTAAGCAAAGCGGGGGGGGGGAGGCAGTGAAGGTAGTAGTGGTCTACAGACCACCAAATCAAGGGGAGGAAGTTGACAGACTGATGAGTAGGGAGACACAGGAAATGGCCAGCAAAGGGGAAGTCGTGGTGGTGGGAGATCTTAATCTATCAGACGTAGACTGGGACATCCCGGCAGCATCCACAGATAGGAGTAGGGAGCTGCTGGAAGCCTTGCAGGGAGTGTTCATCAACCAGCTGGTAACAGAACCTACTAGGGGGAGTGCCACACTTGACCTGGTTATGACAAATGGGGCCGGTGTCGAGGGGGTGGATGTTGGGGAAAATCTGGGTGACAGTGACCATAGGACAGCAATATTTAGAATCAGAAAGGTCAGGTTAAGAGCAGTTCCAACACTAGGGTGCTAGACTTTAAAAAGTCAGATTTTAGGAGGATGAGGGCATTGGTCCAGGAGGAACTGGAGGAAGGAAGACCTGGAAGACATAGCGGGCAATGGGGAAAACGAAGAATATTGAAGGCAACAGAACTATGTGTTAGGATGGTGAGCAAGAAAAAGAGGGAAGAAAACCACTTTGGTTCATACCAGAAGTGAGGAATGCAGTTAGGGAGAAAAGGACATTCAAGATAAATGAAGCATCGCAGAGGGAGGCAGACAGGGAGGTGTATAAGGAAAAACTGAGGGAAGTGCAGAGGGTGATCAGACGCGTGAAGGCTGAAATGGAAGAGTATATAGCAAGGGAGGCGAAAAGGGGAGACAAGAGGCTTTTTAGATACACGAGCGACAGAAAGAAGGGGACGCGTGGGAAAATGAGGCTCAAGGGGGAAAGGGGGGCACTGGTGGAGGAAGACATAGAAAAAGCCGATGTCCTGAATAGATACTTCGCATTGGTCTTCATGGTGGAGGAGGGGAAATGGCCAAAGTTGGAAAACAGGGGAAGGATGGGTAGTGAGATGGACACAAGTCCCTTCATGGAGGCCAGGGTACTGGAAGAATTAGGAAAGCTGTGGACAGATAAGACAATGGGTCCTGGCGGGATTCACTCGAGAGTACTCAAAGAATTAAACCAGGAATTGGCAACACCAGTCTAGAGGCTATTGAACCTGTCACTGCACAAGGGAAGGGGTCTTGAGGACCGGAAAAGGGCTGAGGTAGTACCCCTATACAAAGGGAGAGGAAGAGAGGAGCCGGGAAATTACCACCCAGTTAGCCTTACCTCCGTGGTCAGTAAACTAATGGAGGCACTTATTAAGGAAAGGCTGATAAAATACCTAGAGGGTGAGGCCTCCTAAATGACAATCAACATGGATTCACAAGTGGTAGGTCATGCCAGATCAACCTGTTTGAGTTCTTAGACAGAGTGACAGAGATATGGGACCGGGGGGGAGGGGGACAGTGGACGTGGCCTACCTGGACTTCAGGAAGGCATTTGACACCATCCCCCACAGGAGACTGATAGGCAAGGTAGACAGCTTGGGAGAGGGGAGCAAACTCACAAACTGGGTAGAGCATTGGTTGGAGGAGGACACAGAGGGTTGTAGTGGATGGGGTGCACTTGAAGTAGGTGAAGGTGACAAGTAGGGTTCCCCAGGGGTCTGTGTTGGGACCCATACTTTTCAACATATACATTGGGGACATTACCAGAGCATCTATGGGGAAGGTGTGTGTCTGTTACTGGCGACATGAAGATATGTAGTAATAGGGTTAAAAGCGGTGGAGGGGTGGAGGATATGAGGGAGGATTTGGCCAGGCTGGAGGGTGGTCAGAAGGTGGCAGCTGCAGTTCGACACAACAAAGTGCAGAATTATGCATATAGGGCATAATAACCTGAAGGCAAAATACCGGTGGGGTGGGGAACTGGAAGTAACAGAAAAGGAAAGAGCCCTGGGGATAACCATTTCAGACAATCTGAAAGTCTGGAGTCAGTGCGACAGAGCAGCAGGAAATGAACTTAGAATGCTGGCATGCATAGGGAAGGGATTCACAAGCAGGAGGAGAGAGGTGATCCTGCCACTATACAAAACCATGGTCAGAGCACACATGGAATATGGGGTCCTGTTCTTGGGGCCATACCTGCAAGGGGACAAGGACAGGCTGGAAAGAGTCCAGAGAAGAGCAACCAAAATGGTGTGGTGTCTGCAGGGGAAGTCACATGAGGAAAGACTGGAGGAGCTGGGCCTGTACACACTGGAAGAGAGGAGGGAGAGGGGAGATATGGTGGAGACATTCAAGTACTTGAAGGGCATAAACAGGGTGAGGGTCGACAGCATCTTCAAAATGAGTATAACCAATTCCACTAGGGGCATACCTACAAACTAGAGGGGGGAAGATTCAGAGAGGACATCAGGGGGAGGTTCTTTACTGAAAGTGTGGTAAGGCCATGGAACAGACTGCTGGAATGGGTGGTGGGGTGGATACAGTAGGCAACTTTAAAAGAGTCTGGAATACACACATGGGTCTAACAGGCAGAGGGCAGGCTGGTAATGGAGGGAGGAGGTCCTCCAGGGAGGGGGTTACAGGCAGACTAGGTGGGCTGTGGGGTCCTTTTCTGATGACAGATTTCTGAGTCTATAATTCCATGAAACCAATTTAAGGTATGAAGGGACTCTATGTTACATAGAAGTATGAATATATGCTAACAATAATTTAAAGTATGAAGGGACTCTGTGTTACAAAGTAACATATAATAATAGTATTGCTCAGATAGTGCTTTTGTGGAGCCCACCACTGTTTGTCAGATAGTGCGGTATCCTACCTAGGATCCTACCAGAAATCCTACCGAAGACAGATATAGGATCCAGGTCAGATAGTGATGGATCCTAGGTCAGATCCAGGGATCCTAGGTCAGATCCAGGGATCCTAGGTCAGATAGTTAGGATCTGGGGTCAGATAGTGATGGATCCTAGGTCAGCTAGTTAGGATCTGGGGTCAGATAGTGATGGATCCTAGGTCAGATCCAGGGATCCTAGGTCAGCTAGTTAGGATCTGGTTTCAGATAGCGATGGATCCTAGGTCAGATCCAGGGATCCTAGGTCAGCTAGTTAGGATCTGGGGTCAGATAACTGATGTATCCTAGGTCAAATCCAGGGATCCCAGGTCAGATAGTAAGGACCTGAGCTGGATCTGTTGCTAGGATCCACATGATCAACATGTGTTGCTGGGATCCGTGAGAATCCACAACATTTGTAGTATCCATGCACTGGATCCTAGAGTGTAGGATCCAAGGTCAGATAGCACTGCTGTCTTATCACAGCAACTATCTGGCCAAATAGGAGGTATCTGTTGGTATCCTAGTTTCAAGGATACTATCTGAGCAACACTATATAATATTAGAAATTGGGTAAAAGAAAACCTCTCTTATTGACTACCCACCTCACACACCATCACCCTATCTCCCTACCACCGGGGCTGTTATTTCTTAACAATGCCCGACTAAAAACAAGTGCCACAACTGCCCAACATAATGCTTCTTGAAGTTTAAAAGGTACCGCCATTTTTTCTTGCTAAGCGAGACATCAAGCTAGAGGCCCCATCCCTCGTAACTCTCCGAAACAGACACTGAACAAAAAAATACAATCCTGTTACACTTAAAAAATGACTGTTTTTTCATTTCTCCCCCACCAAGAAAGCTAATGCTGCTTAAATACTCAGACCCCTTCCGACTCATGATCCCCTCCTACTCTCGTAAACGTCCCAGCCAAGCAGTATGACTATCTGTGGCACAAACTTGACAGAACTCCTGCTGCACTATTTCCAAGCTGCACTTCTTCCTGATCCCCACCGGCTCGCTTGCTAGCTCTCACAAATGCTCTAACCCATTAGCACCACTGTACCTTTTCATTCATGAGGTTGTCTTCTGTTTCCGCAAAGCCTTCACAGTTTAAAAAAAAAAAAAAACATTTTTAACTGTCCTTTTTGTGACCTCTGATCACAGGACTACAGCTCTCATGAACCCTTGGGTAAAAAATCCAAATCACTCTGACAGGCTCTCCTAAACAGCACCCAGGAACTACTTTACAAAAAATATATAGTTTTATTCTGTGTTTCACATTTATTCAGTTTTCTATGAAGTTTAATTCCATTTTATTAATAATCTAACACTTAACCCATTTTCTAAGTGTAATAATACCCTCAGGGTGGGTGTTATGGGATATAACAGCTCCAAGGCTATAAGGCCCTCAACCTGCAGCGTCGGGCCTCATTACACCCTGGGCAGTCCATTATATCCCAATAATGCCCACACCTGCTCGGTATGTATTATACACAACGATCCTCTGCACGACGGGCAGAAAGTGCCTACATCACCGTGACATCTGCAGATGTAGCCACCCTGCACCCATTGCACCCCCTGCATGGGATGCATGAAAAGGGCCTACAAACCCAATCCCCTGGCTGTGCAGACAGCAACGCCCTGGGGGTGATCGAGGGATGTGTCTGCACTGTGTGCCATTCACAATGGTGCATAGTGCAGTATGCTGGGGGGCATAGTGGTGAGCAGGTTATAGCAGGGGGGACCCTGCCATAATCGCTGTATGCAGTGCATGTACACAAAACAGCTGCCTGATCCAGGCAGCAGTAAACAACCCCAAAGAACATCCACTTCTGTCCCACATGCCAGCCCCCTCCACACACAGAAGAGACCCAACCAGGGTGCTGATGCAACCCACCTCCCCACAGATCTGAGTCAGCAGACAGACAACCCCCCACACACATCTTAATCCCATCCTGGTATAGCAAAAGCACCCCCACCTCAACACGTCTGCCTTTTCCCAGGCTAGTGAGCCATACCCCCAGCCCACACAGGTGCCTTCATCCCCCAGTGATCAAGAACCCCTCCCCACCGCACACACATGCACACAGGTGCCCAAGTCCCCATCTCCCGATCCTGGCCTCCAGGCGATCATTGGTGCTCAGTGGTCCCCGAGACACGCACAACACCAACCTCTCCCCATCCCCACACCTACCCATTGGTGCCGCAGCACTGGAGCCAGCCAGCTGCACATCCCTCCTCCACACCTCCCCGACAGGGCCATCCCAGTGATGCTGGAAGTGTGCTGCCTATATAAACGGCACCCTCCCAGCATCCGTGGACGGTGGCCGAGCTTTGCTCACCGCTGGCCGTCTGCTGCTGAGCAATGCGGAAGATGAGGAGGAGTTAGTGTTGTTAATGCTAACACTAGAGAGAGACCTATTCTGTAATCACTGAAGGAAACCAGGATGAGACCAAGAGACTTAGGCTACTCCACTATGTGTGTGTGTGATGTAAAGCTCAATGTCTGGCATGCGTGTGTGTGTGTGTGTGTGTGTACGCGTGTGTGTGTGTGTGTGTGTGTGTGTGTCAGCGTGTGTGTGTGTGTGTGTGTGTGTGTGTGTGTGTGTGTGTGCGTGTGTGTGTGTGTGTAGCGTGCGTGTGTGTGTGTGTGTGTGTGTGGGGGGTTGATCTTCACCAGGTACCAGGGCACCTGTGTGCTGTGCGAGCTGGAGGTGGAAGTATGCCTTAAGCTATACTGGGGAAGGGCAGACATGTGTTGGGGGTGGGGGTGTGTGCTTTTGCTACTCCGGGGATGAGGCACGTATTGTGTGTGGGTGGTTACTTCACCCTGGCGCTGACCAGGCATTGCTATGTGGTGGGAGGGGACACTTCACAGGACTGGATTTCCTAGTGCATTTGGGAACTAACGATCTAGAGGAAATAGCATTTTGGAAATCCAAGCAAGGTTCAAGAACTTGCCAGAGTCTGTCGGGATAATGGATGCAACATATCCTTTTCTGAGATATTTCCAGTACCAAAGGCCTCAGTGGAGAAAAAAATGAAGATCACAGAGGTTAATGACTGGCTCAGGAAGTGGGGTGAAGAGAGTGGGTTGGGGGTGTTAGGTAACTGGAAAGGAGTTTGGGAGGATAAGGGACTGTATGCCAAGGACAGGCTTCATCTTGCCCCGTTAGGGAAAGAAGTCCTTAAACAGGGGGTGGCTGATTACATTCAAGAAAGGTGGGGTTTAAACTTGTGAGGGGGGAGGGATAAGGGAGGGCTGACCAGAAGCCCTCTCCTCCAGATGAGGGGAGTAGCCTTCAAACCCAAGGGGAGGAAACAGACTTGGGGAGGAGGTTTCAGGAGGAGCAGAGGGAGGATGGAAGTATAAGGAACCTGGGTGGGGTTCAACAAAGGGGATCAGGGATAAGGGGTGGGGAGTGGTGTTAGTAAATGCCAGGAGCTTGGGAAACAAGTTGCCAGAGTTCCAGGCCATACTGTTCAGGGGTGGATGTGGCGGCGGTCACGGAAACGTGAAACGTGGGCCAACAAAAACCATGACTGGGACCTAAACGTGCGGAGGTACACTATACTTAGGAAGGATAGAAAGGAGGGCAGAGGGGGTGGAGTGGCTATGTTCATTAGAGATGGCATAGAAATTGCTAGGGTAGAAGAGGCAGAGGGAAACGTGGAGGCCTTATGGGTCACCTTACGAACCCCAGCAGGAGGTAAGGTTAAGCTGGGTGTAGTATATAGGCCCCAGGATGGGTGATGTTCTAGAGGATGGTTTGCTGGACAACACCATTGCCTAGTGTGGACCAAAAGGGGAAGGAGTGGCGTTGATGGGGGACCTTAATATGCCAGGTACAAACTGGGGAACCATGTCCTCTAAGGTGGCCAAGGAGCTGAGGCTGCTGGACAGCTTCCAGGATGTGTTCTTAACACAGCATGTGATGGAGCCCACAAGGGAGGGGCATGTCCTGGACATGGTTCTGGCAGATGGGGAGCTGGTAAGGGACCCAGTTGTAGAGGATCCCGTGACTGGGAGCAACCACAATACTGTCTGGTTTCAAATAAGCATGGTGGGGGAGAGATCTAGAGCACTGGCAGTGGACTTCAGGGGGGCAGACTTTGTGGGCATGGGAAATATTCTCAAGGATCACTTGAAGGGGATTACATCAATGACAAATGTGGAAAAGAGATGGGAGGTCATAAAACGGGGACTTCATGAGGCAGTCAGGACCTGCGCTAAGGTGAAACGTAAGGGAGCAAGGTCACATAAACCATGCTGGTGGTCCAGTGAGGTTCAGGTAGTGGTCAGAGAAAAGAAGCGGCCTACAAAAATATAAAACAACAAGAGGGGACAGAGAAAAGGAAATGTACCATCTTGCATCTAAAAAAGTCACCCGGCTGGTGAGGGGTCAAAGTCCAGCAAAGAGCAGCGGCTGGCACAGGGGATACATGGAGGGGAAAAGGGGTTCTTCCAGTACATTGGGGAGCGGAGAAAAACTAAAGGTCATCTCAGCAGATTGAGATCAGAAGGAGGGTGGGTGGAAGAGGCGAGGGACCAGGCAGAGGTATTAAACAAGTACTTTGCCTCTGTGTTCACTAGGGAGGGGGATGGGATATCTACAAAGCAAGGCACGATGGGGATAGAAGCAGTAGTGAGTGGGATCAGGGGAGCAACAGAAATGGAGCAAGAGGGAGGGAGAGGTACCCCAGGGGTGTCACATCAGGATAAGGATAAAAAGGCCAGTAAGGTGGAGGGACGGATGATGCTATCTCCACGAAAGAGTGTGGTTAGCCCTCAAGGCCCTAAAGAAGATAAATCTCCTGGACGGATGGCATTCATCCAGAGTACTATGGAATTGGCAGACATACTGGCTGCACCCCTGGCAAAGCTCTTCAACAGGTCACTTGAGACAGGGAGGGTACCTAGGGATTGGCAAGAGGCACATGTGGTGCCAATCCATAAGGAGGGTCGAGGGAAGTACCAGGTAACTATAGACCCATCAGTTTGACCTCGGTGGTGGGAAAATTAATGGAGAGTATACTAAAGGAATGATTGGGGGTGTACTTGGAGGAGGTGGGAGGTCTGGATAGTGGGCAACATGGTTTTGTGCCAGGTAGATCATGTCAAACCAATCTTGTGGAGTTCTATGAATGGGTAACATCAGAACTGGACAGGGGAAAGCCTGTGGATGTATTATTCTTGGACTTCAGCAAGGCATTTGACTCTGTCCCCCCCCCACAATGGTCTGGAGGAGAAACTGACAGGGTTGGGAGTAGGCCCTTTGATGACAAGATGGATTGAAAACTGGCTAGCTGGATGCACCCAGACAGTAGTGGTCGGTGGGGAGCTCTCAAACCCTAGAGAGGTCAGTAGTGGGTCCGATCCTGTTTAATGCATACATATCGGACATCAGGGAGGGTATAGGGTGTGAAATGAGTCTCTTCGCTGATGACTGCAAGATGGGAGCAGTAGTTGAGGGGAAAGAGGGGAGGTTGGCCCTGCAAGGGGACCTGGACACCCTAGAAAGCTGGGCTCACACATGGAAATTAAATTTCAATATCACCAAGTGCAAGGTGTTACATCTTGGGTGGGGAAACCCTAAACACAGGTACACCCTGGGAGAGGAGGCGCTGGAGGCCTCAATGGGGAAAAAGACCTAGGGATCATGGTGGATGCATGTATGAATAACTCTGAGTAGTGCAGGAGAGTGGCTAACAAGGCAAACAGGATGTTGGGATGCATCGTAAGGGGGATCACCTCTAGGAGCAGGGAAGTGATTCTACCGCTGTACAATGGACTGGTTAGACCATACCTTGAGTACTGTGTGCAGTACTGGAGATCACACTTGAAGAGGGTCATACAGCTCCTGGAGAGGGTACAGAGGAAGGCAACTAAGATGATACGAGGACTGGGGGATTTGACGTATGAGGACAGACTTGAGGAGCTCTGCCTGTTTTCAATGGAGGAGAGACAGTGGGAACACGATTGAGTTCTTCAAGTACCTCAAGGGAATAAATAGGGTAAACATGGAGGGGATCTTTAGACTAAAGCAGGGAGGTATCACCAGAGGGCATGGTTTGAAGTTGGAAGGGTGAGGGGGAAAAGAAGAGAGGTTTTCACCGAGAGGGTGTTGGACCCTTGGAATGTGCTGCCTAGTGAGCTGGTTCAGAGATCCACAGTGGAGGGCTTCAAGAGAGATGGGACAGACACAGAAAGCGGATGTACCAGATGATGGCCTGGCCCAGGAGGATGGGGATGGATGATAGGGGTTTCTGGAACACAAGGGGGGCCTTGGCACCCAACTAGGGATCTGAGGCTCAAGCAGACTCGATAGATTGTAAGGCCTAATCTGCTGGCAATTAGTATGTTAGTATGACTACTGGACACAGGGGCATGGCTGCATGGGTCCAGGTGCTATTCACACACCGGACCCTCATCTTCAGCATGCACGTGATTCATTCGAGGACCCAGGATGTGCATCCGATTGGATGCCTGCCTGGAGTCCGCTTCTCACCCATGGCTGCCCTGCACTATCCTGCGTACTGGGGGTGGGGCCACAGACAGGTGCCCCGCAGGTGCATATGGTAGTGCATATTCACACCCTGTGTCTGTCCAGGGCTGTGAAGCTATGCAGGCAGGATATGCCTCCAGCTTGTAGTTCCTGCCCGTTCATGCATATGGCCCATTAACTTTAGTTATGAAGAGACTCTGTGTTATACAGTAACATACAGTAGTAATAATTTTAATTATGAAGGGTCTGTGTGTCACATAGTGAAGTAACACAGTAACAATAATTTAAGGTATGAAGGGATTCTATGTTACATAGTAACATATAGCAACAATAAAATAATTTGAAGTTTGAAGGGACTTTAGGTTATATAGTAACATATAGTAATAGTAACTTCAGGTATGTGAGGGGCTCTTTGTTACATAGTAACATACAGTAACAATAACTAGTTATGAAGGGACTCTAGGTTACATAGTAACACACAGTAACAGTAGTTTAGGGTATGAAGGGACTTTCTGTTACAAAGTAACATACTGTAACAATAACTTTAGTTATAAAGGGACTCTGGGATACACAGTAACATACAGTAACAGTAAGGTGTGAAGGTACTCTAGAGCCATCACGCCATTCCTGGTTGATAATTGATGATGAATATATGTGCTGTGTAATATGTGCTCATTTAAAGGGGTTCTCTTCCCATCAGAGTCAAATATCTGAGGAGTCTAATGAGTAATGACCCAATGCAATGCAATCCGACTAGGATCAGTGCATTCTTTGTAGCCGCTGTTATTAAATCACTTACGAACTCTTTTTAAGAGTCATATGTGAGATTCTCTGTTATTTGTCCAGTTAGATGATCTGGCCTAGACAATCCCCCTACAGTATTCCAAATGGCTCTGGGTCTGTTTGAGAATGAAGCATTATTTTGTGCAGATATGTTGACGCCGTTGACAACAGATAACGTTCTTTCGTTTGTACCATCACTGCCTTGTTAGTTACTCAGGCTGCACGTCTCCACCCCCTGGAGTATTGTACAGTTATAAGAAATTCCAAATGTGCCTCCAGGTAAGTGTGTGTGTGTGGTGTGTGTTGCCAGCTGCTGGGTGATCATGCCATTGCCTTCAAACACAGAAGTAGCCACATACACCTAATATGAAGCATCATCACATATTTAGGTTGGCTTGGCTTTAGGTAGCATTGTAAAGTGCCAAAAAGGCATCATAAACAATCTGCAAAGGCTGAACAGCAAGCCACAGACACATGGTATTGCCTTGTTAGGACTCATCAGTGGGCCACAGCTGCTGCCTCAGCCTGAGGTAAAGTCATGGCCAGCTGAATCATGACAATATAGATATAAGAATATGCAATAGAAAAGTTTTGTGTTACAGACGGAAAAGACTTTGATTTTATTTAGTGCCTTTTGGGAGGCAGTTCAGCTTAGTGGTTTGAGTACAGAAGAGTGATTTTGGTGACCCAGGTATGTATCCCTCACCTGCTGTGTATTCATTGTGCAACCACAAGCAAGTATTTTAACCTCTCATTGATTAACCTTTCTCAAAGCTCTCTCTCTCATCTGCCCATGTGCTTTTTGGATCTCCCTGTGTACTGAAAGTGACAGCAAAAATCTCTTCCCTCCCTTTCCTGTATTGTAAAACACTTTGGGACACTGTCTTGTGTGTAAGTTGATGCATAAAAGTGAATTACTTTTCTTTCTTTTGTACACACTTTATCCTAATGTGCTTTAAAAATCCATAAACAGTTGGTAGCAGTCAATTGGCATGCACAAAGAGGCTAAGTTAGGTTGAGGTAACCCAGTAGGGTTTAAGAGCAGAGTGAGAGTGAGAGAGAGAGAAAGAAGGAGAGACAGACAGAGGAGAGCATGTGAGAGAAAGATAAGGAGAGAGAGTGAGGGGGAGAGAGAGAGGAGAGATGGAGGAAAGAGTGGGATAGACAGAGAGTGGCATAAAACAAATGAGATAGAATGAGTGAGTGAGAGAGAAAGTGAAAGAGGGAGAGGAAAGAAAGAGAAGAAAGACAGAGGGAAGGGAGAGCAGTGCATGGAGGGAGGGAGAGAGAGAGAGAGAGAGAGAGATGAGAACAATGTTTTCCAGAGATATCAAAAAGAGAAGCAGATTTCTAGTTCCTGAATGATGAAGCTAGGCTCTGTATACTACTGAGGGAAAGGAACAATGTAGCACAAATAGCTGTAAACTGTATATCATCCTGCTACCAGCTTCCAAATACAACACAGATTTAGCCATCTAGGTACATTGTAGAATGTTTATATCTTCTAAATAGTTTGATGTATCACTTTGGCAATACCTATGAAAAATCCTCCTCTTGCCACTAGAGGGAGGAGGTTGTTATCAGAACACCAGTGTCATCAAGGCACAGGTCAGGAAGCAAAGGATGACCAGGAACAGGTTGGGGCACTGGACGCCACACCATGTGCCACACCAGTGACCCAGGTCCTGGGAAAGAACTCAGGTTGTCGGGGTCGGCAGGAGGAAGGGATTGAGAGTCCAAGGACTGCTTTCCTTCCTGGGGAGAGTTCTAGGGTCTGCACCACTCTGGGTGGCCCCTGATGGTAGTCAGGGGCAGCGCAAAAGGAACATGCAGCACGAGCGTATGTGGGGCGGAGCTGCGGTGAACATCAGCATGTATGTGCCACTGTCATCATTGCACGTTCAAGCTCTGGGGGCAACAAAGAAGTGGAAAAAAAAACCTTGGACTGGGAGACGACAAGGGATCCAGTGGACTGCGCCCACATCCCCAACGCTGGGCTGAATCCCCAATGACTGGCCAAACCCCTCATCGAACGGACCCTCTAATCTCAGGAAAGCTGCCAGGTAGATGAGGCAGCCCCTCCCCCGGGGGGGTGATCCAGGGGGCTGGAATGTCCAGTTGGGGGTGCTGGAGGGGAGGAAGCTTCAGGCAGGGGAGTAGAAGCTCCAGTCCGAGTGACCACCTCTGAGAGACGCCCAGCTCTTGGGGAGCATAAAGAGAGTTGAAAGAAAAAAAAAGGCAGTCCTTTTCTTCCAGTTCTTCTGCAGTGTCACTTATAAAGACATTGAAGAAGTCAGCCTGCTGGTGCAGTGGTAGCACTACTGCTTGCGACGCTGTCGACCCAGGTTCAGGAACAACCCCCTGGAGGCAGAGGGCTGGCCAGGGGGAGAAGGACTGAGCATACATAGGACAGCTTGTCTTCTCTGGAAGGGAGGGGGGTCCAGGCTTGGCACTTGACTGGCCTCTGGTGGAAGCCGGAGGCACAGCAAGCAAGGAGCATAGAGAGAGGGTTGGGGCATGGTGGACATCGATGAAAAACGTCTTGACGTCAGGGTGCATGCCACACCCCCAGAACAGGGAAAAACAGTGCCAGAGCACTGAGAGGAAGGAGCACCGAAAGTGCAGACCCCGATAGCTCCTGCCTACCTGATCCACCGGGGACCTGATGAAACAAGAAGTGTCTCGGGGTGTACGAGCCCCACCTCTTACCCATCTGGGGGGGTACAGTTATGGCTCCATGGGGGTCCACCGCAGACGTCAGGTAGGGCAGTGAAGTGGGTAGACACATGTGCACCTCCCTATGGAGCAGGGCTCCAGCGTGAGGGGGAGGATAAACAGAACATTTTCATAAAGATATTGAAGAGCACCAGTTCCAGTACTGAGCCCTATGGTACCCTGCTGGTTACTCTCCCCTCATTAGAGTGAGTGCCATGAACCACCTCCCTCTGTTACCTATCCCTTAATCAGTTCCTTACCCAGTTCACTACTTTGGACCACACCCATAGACTGCTCAATTTCTTTGTCAGTCTCCAGTGCAGAACAGTGTCGAAGACCTTGCTAATGTCCCAATAGACCACACCCACTGACCACAACCACTCCCACACACCCACTGCCCTCCCAAATCTATTTCCCTGGTCACTGAGTCAGAGAAAATAATCAAATTCTTCTAGCATGACCTCCTCATCCATGAATCAATGCTGCCTTTGGTCTTGCTGCCCATTGGATTCAAGGTACTCTACCAGTCTTTCCTTTAACAATGTTTCCATTAACGTCCCCACCACTGATGAGAGGCTGACCGGTCCTTATTTGCTGACCTTCATCCTGCAGCTGCTCTTATGAAGAGGGACCACATCTGCTTTCCTCCAGTCCTCCAAAACCACTTCTGCTTCCAGTGAGCTGTTGAATAAGGCCATCAGAGGGGCAACTAACACCTCTTTGAGTTTCCCAAGATCCTTGTGCATACAAGTCCCTGGCCAGAAAAGTCTCCAGCAGCTCAGGTAGGCACTGTAAGAGGAACACCTTCTTAATAATACTTTCTTCCAATCCGGCAACCCTTTTTTACCAAGTTTTCAAGACCTTCCCCTCAAAGACGGCCAGATGGCTGAGCCAAGTATCCCAGTTGGTCTAAGAGCTTTGTCTGGAGCCCTTCTGCTGTGAGAGTGTATTTCACTCATCTCCACTAGTGTCATCCCTTGCGCAATGGTTGTACTGCCCCCCTGCTGTTTTACTTTACACCTTACACCAAGCTTTTGCACTTTTCCCTCTCCCTGATATAGTCCTTTACTATGCATTAGTGCTTCTCCATCATTTACTCTGAAAGTGTACACTGTTTTGATCTCCAGCTACTTTTGCAGTTCTATCCCCTGTCTGGTAATTAGTATCTCCCTCCCTCCCCAAGGTGTTTGCTGGTTGATTAACTCTTTAATATATATTTAGTATATGTAAACATATGAAGACCAATTCCTGTTTACTGACTCTAGAACCCATATTCACTATATTGTGATTCGCTGTATTCCACTTTGTGCTCACCTTTTGTTAAGCGTGCACTGTTACAATGTACCATTGTGAAAACCAATACAAATCTTTATGGGAAAAAAATAATACTTTCTTCCCCAGTGCTCTTTGCTTCTCAGCATCTTTGCAGGCACTTAATTTTTATCCACGTAGTATTCAGCAGTTTATATTTTATACATGCTTTGATACTTTCTTAAATGTTCACATATACAGTAGCAGGTTTGGACTGTTGTTTCTGTAGTTCCTATATGCAAGGATCAAGTTTATTTTTATCCTAATTTACTGTACAGTTCACAATTCCCTGTTGCCGCTGTGCATGCTTGATAGCAGTGTCATTTATGTTTTGTTTGTACTCCCATCGCTCTAGAAACACATCATATACAGAAAAAGCAAGAAGAAACAGAATATTGTTACCAACATCTTACATTACGTCTTGGTTCTAAGTTTCTGTTCTTTGTTAGTGAAGAATTTGGTGCCATCAAACCAGAAAAGGTTTATTAGCACCACCTACTGAGGGGATTACACCATTACAACCTGAACTCTATTCTGCACAAGAAATTCAAAAATATAGCCCTGTCCCAAATGAATGCATGACCACACTCTACCACGCACTCAACCTTCTTTCACCAAAATGGGGGACACTGTGCCACAAAAGGTGGGAAAATTGTACAAACTGTAGAAAACTATGAAATCTCAGATATTATGTTGTCAAGTTCAGAACATCTGCTGTCTGGTTAGTAACATGTATATATTTTTTTTAATGCTAACTTCAAATTTAAAGTGTCCAGTGTGGCACAGAGGGCTTCTGGGGGATCAGTTGACTGGTATGTAAAGCACCCCCATCTCCGCCATGCAGCCCCAAACCCTAAACTTCTAAGAATGTTACAGACTCCATAACCAGAATCCAAAAGCCATCAGGGGGTCTTCTCAAGATGGGAGGAAAAGATAACAAAAAAAGATGTGGGAAGGAACAAGCTCTCATACAGAAACATAGACTTTGATGGCAGATAAGGACCGCTTGGCCCACCTAGTTTGCCCATTTCCCTCCCTACCTATTGGATAAGCTGCAGATCCTAGTTAACCAACAGCCTACTTCCTCCTACCCTCCACTAGAATTGCCTTATGCCAGTCCTATGCATTCATGAATTCCCCCACAGTTTTGACCTCCTCAGGAAGGCTGTTCCATGTGTCCACCACCCTCTCTGTGAAAAAATACTTCCTCATATTGCCCCTGAGCCGTCCCCCCCATCTTCAAATTATGTCCCCTTGTTCTTGCACATCTCTTTTTCTGAAAGATGCTACCCTTTTGCACTTTGTTGATTCCCTTGAGGTACTTTAAAGTTTGTATCATGTCCCACCTCTCCCTCCTTTCCTTAAGGGTATACATATTAAGCTCCTTTAGTCTCTCTTCATATGGCTTCTGTTGCAGATCCTGCACCATTTTAGTTGCCCTCCTCTGGACTGCCTCCATCCTGTCTATGTCCTTGTGGAGATGGGGTCTCCAGAACTGCACACAGTACTCCAGATGGGGTCTCATCAACTGTCTGCACAGAGAGATAACAACTTCCTGTTTTCTACTGGTGATGCCTCTCCCTATACATCCCAGTATCCCCCCAGCTATCTTTACTGCCGTCTCACATTGCTTGCTTACCTTTAGGTCATCTGATATGACTGCAACCAGGTCCCGTTCCCTTTTCGTTGTTGTTAATACCTCCCCCTGCCCCCCACTGTGTACTCTTCCCCTTGGGGTTTGTTTCCCAATGCATTACTTTGCACTTCTTCGCACTGAATCTAAGCTGCCATACTTTTGACCATTCTTCCAAGCTTGCCAAGTCCCTTCTCATCCTTTCCACCACCCCACTTGTGTATCAACCCTGTTGCAGATCTTTGTGTCATCTGCAAAGAGGCATATTTTTCCTTCCAGTCCCTCCGCAATGTCACTTATAAAGACATTAAAGAGGACTGGACCAGTACTGAACCCTGTGGTACCCCACTAATAACCCTCATTTCTTCAGAGTGGACTCCGTTTACTATTACCTCTGTGTCCTGTTGTCCAGCCAATGTTTTACCCAGGCTACCACCCTGGCACCCACTCCCAGGCTGGCTAACTTGTTTAGTAATCTTTTATGTGGGATCATGTGACATAAATGTAGACCAGACAAAATGAGGTGTCACTCACTCACTAAATTACATAAAATTTATCATTTTGGTTATCTACAGTACACATACCTGTGTGCATGTGTGTGTGTATATATATCTATCTATCTATATCTATATGAACGATTGTGTATTAGCTAAAAGCACCAAGACTGCATTGTGCCATTAGGATTGTAGTTATTTGCCCCTGGTTGCATGAACAATTGCCCCTTGCATCTGAACAATTGACCTGTGCATTTGAATATATATATATATATATGACATTGCATGGGATTCTACTGTGTCAGCTTTTTATTTTCCTCTGTAATGTTGGCAACACTGCCCTCTTGGCATGAGTAACACTGCCACAAGTGGAAGGGGACATTTTGTTGCCATCACAGCAGAGAAAAATAAAAAGCTTACACACACACAGCCTCTGAGTGAAGGAAGAAAGTAAAAGCAAAAGGAAAAAGAAACCATTAAGGTGCTCTAGGGAAGTGGCCATGGAGGTTAAGGAAAAAGAGTGGCATTCAGAAGGTGTAAGGAAATACAGAGGAGGAGGAGGAGGAAGACAGGGAGGTGTACCAGGTAAAACAGAGGGATGCAGGTGAGGCAGTGAGGGGAGCAATGGCACAGACAGAGGACAGGCCAGTCAATGAGGTAGCAAATGAGGATAAGGCTTTCTTCAGGTACAGACGTGAGAAGAAGAAAGCAAGGGAGGTAGTGAGGATAAGGAGAGCGGCAGAAGGTGTACAGCAGAGGACCAGGAAAAAGCAGACATCCTTAATAAGTACTTCTCATCAGTCTTCACAGTGGAGGGAGGGGGCATGGACCACCAGTGATCTGCAAGAACAGAGCAGGGGGGGAGGCAGACACAAGTCCGTTTTCAGAAGAAAGAGTCCTGAAGGGACTTGCAGCTCTGAAAGTGGACAAGGATATGGGACTGGATCAGATACATCCAAGGGTACTAACAGAACTCAGAGAGGTACTGGCTGCCCCGCTGATGGCCTTATTCAATAGCTCAGTGGAATTAGACATGATCCAGAGAACTAGAGTAGAGCAGACATAGTCCCACTACATAAATACAAAAGCAGGGATGAAGCTAATAATTACAGGCCAGTGATCCTCACCTGAGTGGGGAAATTAATGGAAACATTGGAAAGGTTAGTAGAGTACCTTGAATCCAACTGGCTGCAAGACCAAAGGCAGCATGGATTCGAGGGGTGGGTGGAGGTGGTCATACCAGACAAATCTGATTGATTTCTTTGACTGGGTAACCAAGGGAATAGATCAGGGGTGGGCAGTGGACATGGCCTATCTCCTATCTGGACTTTAGCAAGGCCTTCAACACTGTGTCACACAGAAGACTGAAAGAAATTGAGCAGCCCAGGGGTGGGATCCAACGTGGTGAACTGGGTTAGAAACTGGTTAAAGGATAGGTAACAGAGGGTGGTGGTTAACAGCACTCACTCTAATGATGGAAGTGTGACCAGCGGGGTGCCGCAGGGCTCAGTACCTGGACCAGTCCTTATCAATGACTTCATAAATGACATTGCAGATGAACTGTAAGAGAAGGTACGCCTTTCTGCAGATGATACCAAAATATGGACTAGAGTGGGCAATAAGAAAGTGGCGGAAAGAATGCACAGGGATCTTCGAAAATTCAAGGAGTGGTCAGGAGCACGGCAGTTGGTGCCACAAAGTGTAAACTCATGCACCTAGGGCATAGGAACCCAAGAACAGAGTACAGGATTGGGGGTACTGTCAGTCACTAAGCAGGAAAGTGATCTTGGGGTTATCATATCTGACAACCTCAAAGTGGCAGGGCAGTGTGACAGAGTGGGTAGGGCCAGTGTGATGCTGGGATGCACATGGAGATGTATTTCCAGCAGGAGAGGGGAGGTGGTATTGCCACTATATCTCTTGCTGGTGACATCTCACCAGATGTATTGTGTCCTCTTCTGAAGGCAGCACCTCTGAAAGGACATAGGGTGGAGGCAGTCCAAAGGAGGGCAACTAAAATGGTACAGGAGCTGCACCAAAAGCCCTACAAGGAGAGACTGAGGGATCTTAACATGTACACTCTGGAAGACAGGAAAGCGAGAGGGGACAGAATATAGACCTACAAGTACCTCATGAGGGTGAGCAAGGTGCAGGATGGGAATCTCTTTCCAATAAGGAAGAGCACCAGAACCAGAGGACAAGTGATGAAGCGGGGGGTAGGAGGAATGTGAGGAAGCACTACTTCACTGAAAGGGTGGTGGATGCCTGAAATAGACTTTCAGCAGAATTGGTGGAGAAGAAAACAGTAGGAGGCTTCAAGCATGTGTGGGATAGACATAGAGGAATATTAGAAAATGGGCAAGGAGGAAGAAGGGTCACCAGAGAACAATAAGGGTCTACGGAGACAGACTAGGCATGGACCACCTGGGCAGACTAGGTGGGCCAAGCAGTCCTTTTCTGCTGACAAATTCTGTTTCTATGTTTTTATGTTTCTAAATCTGGTATGCAGCTCCCCAGTCCAAGGGGTACATTTTTTGATAAGCTTGGTGCTTATTAGTTTGGTGAGTCAGAAGATATTAATTTGTGATATTACATACAATTAACAGATTTTTTTATCTTTTGTTTGTGCTAGCTTTTTTGCCTCACACTAGCACAAAAACTATATCAATTTAAATTATGAATCTTACATGTTTGTTAGAGTTTGTTCCATGAATGTGCCTTCTGAGGAGTTAAAAATGAGATTTAATTTAATTTCATTTCCATGTTTTTTACATTTTAAACTGCATGCATATGCAGATCAGAAAAAAATGATCCCCCCCCCCAAAAAAAATGCATATAGACAATGCCTGCAGACAAAGATCAATGGTCCACACAGTCTGCCCATCATTCCCTATCTATACCCAGGACCTAAATGCTATGCAGGATACTAGCCCTCGCTGTCCTCCTCCTAATCGTTCCCTGCTACTATTGCCCTGAGTAGCCGCTATAGCCCTCACTCTGTCCTAACCATGCTTGAAACCATTTATGGTTTGGGCTCCTACCACCTCAGCTGACAGATTGTTCCAAGGTTCCATCACCCTCTGCGTAAAATAATACTTCCTCAAATCCCTCTTGAACTTTCCTCCTGTCAGTTTCCACCCATGACCTTGAATTTGTGCTTATGCTAAATAGTTCCTCACAGTTCACCTTCTTTATTCCTTTCAGGATTTTGAAGGTCTCTTTCATATCACCAGTTCAGAAAAAGGCAAGAAGCACACTTGACTCCTAAAGGTGCACCAGTGCGCAGAGGGAGCCTTGTTGAAAGATATAACTGTTTGCCAGAAATCATTTGGAGTGACTGAGAAAATGTAGTTTGTCTAACCTGTCTTTATTTTAGCACGAACTGTTTCAGTGTAGCTCTTTCATTTTTGCTCTGAATTGCTGTGCTGGGCCAATTGGGTTAAGGGAGCCCTAAAATGGAGCCTGTGGACGAATCAGAACTTAGACTCTTATTTTTGAGCCAGCCACAAGGGGACTATATGGGCAGTGACTCTGGGAAATGTAGTTTTGACCTTGGCACCTTTTTCCACCAACAGAGGGAGCCTTATTGTGAGTGACAGCCGAACCAACCAACAGAATGGTGTGGAGCTAAAGGAAATGCCCTGCTCTATGACTGGAAAGCTGAGATCAGTTGTGACAGTGAAGAGAGAAGGAGCTCTGTGCTTCTGCGGTGTATAGTTTCGCTCGGAAAGCATGTGTGAAGCCCTGCAGTTCGGCCTGGAGCCGTTGCAAATGCCAGTTCGGACTGAATCCGATTGTGAGGAGAAAGAAGGAAGTCTGAAGAGTGGAAACCAGGCTCACCCTGTAGAAGACTGGAGAAATTGCTGAATCGCGCTCGGTCTGTCAGGAACTGAAGCTGCTGTGTGTGCTTCCGGGTATTTTGCAGTAATTGCGATCGGGATCAAGGAGCAGCCTGCCTGGTATAGTACTTTCCTTTTACATATGAATGTGCGTAGTGCTTGTGGGGAATCGCTATTTCCAATCCCCCATGCTGTGTGCTGAAGCTGGAAGCAAACCCCAGCTTAGCTTGGACTAAATACATTTGCTATCAACTGCAGTGGGGTCCAGTCACAAGGACCTTGTCTCCATGCCCTGTTGTTCTGGCAATCCAGAAGAACATCTACCATCCGGTCCTCAGCTTGGGTATTGTGAGTACAAATCAGGGTATTCTCCTGCAGTCTGTTTTCAATCACAAGTGTGTCATCTAATTCTTGTTGTTTCCCTGCTTCATGGACAGAGTCATCCGGCTCCGGATTACAATTGGGTGTTGTGCATATATTTTCTCCTACAGGGCCCTATCCATCTGCACCTGCCGGCCAACCCCAGGCAACAGACCCGGCTAGCCCCCCCCCCAACCTGGGTACCCAGAGTGTGACTTTTTAGACCCTGTATGTGTGCACAGTACTGTGATTTAATGTCACCAATTAACCTGATTTCCCCCTCCTGTGTTACTGCCCCTAAATAAATCAGATTTGTTGTTGTTATACTATATACTGTCTGTGGTGTTGGTACTTATGGAAACAGTATTGTGTTTTGCTGTGTATGTTGTTTAAACTTATTTTACAGGGGTCCTCAGAGGCGTGCTGCAGAATCAGTCCCGAGGGTAAGTGGTACTTTATGAGTGAACAGTGTGTATACGTAGGGTACTGGGGCTGTAACTCCTGTGTACTGGGTGAGCCACTAGAGGGAATAAAAGGGGTCTCAGTGTCCCAGAGGGCTGTGACCAAGCTAGTCTAACCACTACAAACCCTGACCTCTGGATGGAGGCACCGGCCATAGGACCTAGGCCCCTCAACCTGTCCGTAGTCAAACAGGCAGGGGTAGTAGCCCTTGGGATAGCGCCACCTAGGGGTTACATCTTGGAGGCTCACCGCTGGGATTTTGTGTCCTCTAGTGGCCACATTTACGAACCTCTGTTAAAAAAAAAAATAAATGGGTACCCCAACAGAAATGGCTGTGCACCGATTGGTGGAGTGGTGTACTGGGGAGGAGATCAACCCCCAAAATGCTATGCTTATCCTGGACATCCCCCTGGGTATCAATACGGACACTGTACAGGGAGTACTTTCCAAGGTGGAAGGTTTACAGAACCCTGTGGTGGTGGGTCGACATGCTGATCTGCTCACCCACACTTTCATGGCCCTAGTAGAGTATAAGGACCCCATAGATAGCTCCAAAGTGCCACAGACTATTACCCCAGAGGAAGCCCTCACTGCCTGGAGAGTTATAACTAAGGACAGTAAAGACCTGGGGGGAAATGAGCCCCTTCCACTATCTGAAACTTATGAGGAGAAATTTGCCAAGTTGTTGCTGGAGGAAGGGAAAACTGTGGAGGACTTAAATAAGTTATTTCTGCCAGCTGGGGGTGTTCCTCCCCCAACACCCCCTCCCGCTCCAGCACCCCTTATTGCCCCTCTTTCTGTGGCTGAACAAATGCAGGCTCCTATTTCAGCACCTGCTATTAGTCACGACTCTTACCAAAGGTTGAGGATCTTCTCTGGCACCCTCCCCACCCCCAGGGGAGGAGGATGATTGGGACACCTGGATAGATTGTGTTGCCCCCCTGATACCTGAATGGCAGTGTGTGGAGGCTGAGAAATGAAAAAGAATCATAGAAAGTCTGAGGGGTGCTGCCCTAGAGGCCATTAAATATTTGAGGTCCACAAATCCTGATGCATCTGCCCAGAAGTACCTATCTGCACTTGAAGGCAATTTTGGGAGCACTGAGTCAGGGGGAGAGCTTGATGTGGAAATTTCAAGGTACAAAACAGTAGCCAGGGGAAAGTTTTTCTGCATATGTTACTCGTCTGGAAAGAGCTCTGCAGAAGGCTTACCAAAAAGGTGGGGTGGCCGCCAGTGACTTAAACTGTGTAAGGTTGGAGCACCTACTACAACATGCAAAGCATTCTAAATTGCAGCTCCTTCAATTAAGGCTCCCAGACAGAAGGGGTAACCCACCGGACTATTGTGACTTAATAAAAGAACTTCGGGAGGTTGAAGATGAGGAGGGGGGGGATTTTAATTCTGGGGTGAGCACAGCCCAAGTGATCACAGCATCGGAAGGTCCTTGTGAAGTGGGGACCAATGAGGGTGTGCCACCATGGGGTGAACTGCTGAGAGAGTTCAGGGAAATAAAAAACAGTCTCTTTATGAAGGCCGCTCCTGCAAGTACAGGCCCCGACCCTCATCCGACTGCATCTGCTATGGGGGTGGGGGTACCCACCCAGGCATCTCCTGCTGACAACAGCTCAAAACTCGATGTCTTGACCATGGAAGTGGGGAAATTGATGAGATGTCTCCAAATGCTTATCACGCCGCAGACAGAGATGGCACCAAGGTTTCCAGTTAGTAGTACCCCTGCCCTGGCTCCCAGTGTGACGCCTCGGCCAGCTCAAACTCCAGAAAGTATGTTTTGCTATAATTGTGGGAAGGATGGGCAAATGAAGAGAGAATGCCGATCCCCAAAAGACACAGACAAAGTTGCATATAGGCTACAAGGAGAGCTTCAGAGAACAAATCAGTGGTTAAGAGGTGCATGAAATGATCCCATTGAGGCCCCAAAATGCTCACGTCCGTTGTGGCAGGTCAGTTGCCCAGGCCCCCACTACCGCCTCTCAGACTGGTCCAGAATAGTGGGTCCCTCCATGGAGACCACTGTAAAGGTGAATGGAGTGTCTACAAGAGCTGTATTAGACAGTGGCTCCCAAGTGACAATTATGTTCCAAGACTGGTATCAAGCATTTGTCTGATGTACCCTTACAACCATTGGAGAGGCTGCATGTCTGGGGGTTAAGTGAGAAGGCCTACCCCTACTCTGGATATATCCGAATTTGGCTGTCTTTTCCCACCTCCATGGCTGGAGTGGCCGAGCAAGTAGAGACCCTGGCCTTAGTGTGTCCCCCTACCGGACTGTATGATGGGGTTCCTCTACTAAATGGGACTAATGCACATATGTTTGGGCGGCTGGCACAGTTGTGTTATGAAAAACAGGGGTCCCGGACTGGTAGAGCTCTAAGAATTCCGGCCTTGATCAGGAAGGCCTACGATGCCCAGAGAGATGCTGACAAAGTGGAACCAGAGGAACCGGTTGAAGTTGTCTGGAAAAAGGATCCTGAGTCTCTGATCCTGGCGCCAAATGCCCAGTGTACCTTACAGGCAGAGGTCCATATCAGAAAGGATGTCAAGAATAAAATATTAATGTTGGATGCACCAGGCGATGGAAAATTGCCAGAGGGACTGCTGGTCAAGCCTAGTATATTGCCTGCTAGAGCCCATGCTTATGCCAAAAGGGTAATGGTTCAAGTTCATAATGTGTCTGACAGAGATTAGAGTAAATAGAGGTTGCATCCTGGCTAATGTGCATTGTGCAGACACTGCAGTGCTACCCATAGAAGAGTTCGGGAAGAATGACAGAGTAACGCCTGACTTGTTTGATTTCGGTGACTCCCCGTTGCCAGCTGAATGGAAAGTGAGGATCAGTGAGAAGCTTGCCCAGAGAGACCAGGTGTTTTCTTTAAAGGAATGGGACGTAGGATGCGTGCAAGGAGCTGAGCACCATATCCGGCTGCATGATGAAAGGACATTTCGTGAGAGGTCTCGACGCCTGGCACCTGCTGCCATAGATGATGTGAGACGGCATCTGCAAGAAATGTTTGCTGCTGGTGTAATACAAGAATCCAGAAGCCCATATGCTTCCCCCATTGTGGTAGTGAGGAAAAAGAATGGGACAGTAAGGATGTGCGTGGATTATCGCACCTTGAACCAGTGGACTATTCCTGATCAGTACACAATGCCCCGCATTCAGGATGCCTTAGACTGCCTGAATGGTAGTAAGTGGTTCTCAGTGTTGGATCTTCACAGTGGGTACTACCAGATCCCGATGGCCCCAGAAGACCATGAAAAGACAGCCTTTATCTGTCCGCTTGGTTTCTATGAATTCATGAGGATGCCTCAAGGGATTTCAGGTGCTCTAGCCACTTTTCAACGACTGATGGAGCGTGCGGTGGGGGACATGAACTTGTTAGAGTGCCTGGTATACCTAGATGATGTTATTGTGTTTGGCAGCTCACTGGAGGAACATGAGAGCAGATTGTTCAAGGTGTTGGATCAACTGGAAGACTTTGGCCTTAAACTATCCATCAATAAATGTCAGTTCTTCCAAACCTCTGTAAAGTATGTGGGACACATAGTATCCACCGAGGGAATGGAAACAGACCCAAGTAAAGTTGAGGCCTTGACTACCTGGCCACAGCCCCACAATCTAAAAGAACTGCAAAGATTCCTGGGATTCTGTGGTTACTATCGCCGGTTCATCAAGGACTATTCAAGAGTGATTCGTCCCTTACTTAATCTTACTCAAGGTTACCCTCCTACTAACAAAAAATATAAAAGGTCGGTTTCTTCTAAGCCTGAGAGAGTGTATTTCCATCCTAATGAAGTATTTGGAGCCAGATGGACACCTGAGCGTGAAGCTGCTTTTCATGAGATTATACATCAACTTACCCACGCTCCTGTCCTTGCCTATGCAGATCCAGCGAAGCCCTATGTCTTGCACACTGATGCTAGCCTGCAAGGCTTGGGGGCTGTATTGTACCAAGAGCACGAGAATGGCCTGAGACCAGTGGCCTTTGCCAGTAGAAGCCTGACCCCATCCGAAAAGAATTATCCTGTACATAAGTTAGAGTTCCTAGCTTTGAAGTGGGCCATTGTTGACCAGTTCCATGAGTACTTGTATGGGGCTAAGATACTAGTAAAAACTGACAATAATCCTTTGACCTATGTGCAGACTTCAGCTAAGTTGGATGCCACTGGCCATAAGTGGCTTTCTGCATTATCTACATACGACTATGCTGTTGAATACAGAGCATGCCTGAACCACATAGATGCTGATGCTCTCTCCTGGAGGCCTGTTCCCCGGAATGACTGGGTCAGACTGTCAGAACCTGATATTCGAGCACTCTGCCAGAAGTTTGACAGGGAGGAACAAATGTCACCGAGAGCAGTGGACTGTATGGTGGATTGTTTGGGACCCTCTGAGAATTGCATACCTGCTGCTTATTGCCACTTTGCAATAGACATTGGTGCACTGCCTCAGCTGGACAATGACAGTATTCAGCGGCTCAATCCAAGATCCCATGATCAAATCAGCTTTAGAAGCCCTCCACGCAGGGAAAGATGTGTCCAAATTACGCTCCACTGATTTGAGAACTGCATTGTTATACAAGGAAGGTCCTAAGTTGAAACTGATCAATAGACTGTTATACAGAGAAACAGTAGACAGAGGGGGACAAATAGACAAACAACAACTAGGCTGCCCCCCTTGTTAACATCACCACAAGTGCCCCCATGGAGCTGGTCTGTGTTGATTTCCTGAGTTTGGAGTCCGATCAAAGAAATATTAGTAATGTGCTGGTGGTCACTGACCATTTTACGAGATATGCCCAAGCTTTCCCCACCAAGGACCAGAAGGCATCCACTGTGGCAAAAGTACTTGTAGAAAACTTTTTTGTTCACTATGGGGCTCCACAAAATATCCATTCTGATCAAGAGAGAGACTTTGAGAGTCGTCTGATCAAAGAGATGCTTTCTCTGTGGGAGTCGAAAGTCAGAACCACCCTTACCACCCCAGGGGATCCACAGCCTGAGCGTTTCAACCGCACTTTGCTAGATATGCTAGGCACCCTCCACCCAAAGGACAAGCCTAGATGGAGCCAACAAATTAGCATCCTGGTACATGCCTACAATGGCACCAAAAGTGATGCCACTGGGTTCTCCCCCTACCGCCTGATGTTTGGAAGAGAAGCTCGACTGCCAGTAGATGTATGTTTTGGAGTTTCTCCTGATGGGGTTCGAGCTGACAACTATTTACAATATGTGAAAAAGTTAAAGGCCCAGCTAAATCGTGCGTACCAACTGGCTCAAACCATGGCTGCCAAAAGAAATCTGGCCAACAAAGAAAGGTATGATAAAAAGGTGAAAGCACAGGAACTCCAGGAGGGAGATCAGGTATTGCTAAGAAATCTGGGACTGCATGGCAAACATAAGATTGCTGACAGATGGCACCATCTCCCTCACATTGTAGTGGGCAAACTAGATGATCTGTGTACAAAGTAAGGTCTGAGAATAATTCAAAAGATGTGAAAACAATGC
The DNA here is from genome assembly GCA_016271365.2 of Neoceratodus forsteri. Taxonomy (NCBI): domain Eukaryota; kingdom Metazoa; phylum Chordata; order Ceratodontiformes; family Ceratodontidae; genus Neoceratodus; species Neoceratodus forsteri. Next base: position 13,085,604 of record CM057458.1, read on the forward strand.
ATAGAAATAATTTAGTGCCCATTGGACAAATCTTGATTGAGTCTGAGCCCCCAGAAAATGCCCCCTCTGGACCAGTGACTAGAACTGCTGCTAAGCAAAAATCAAGAAAGCCTACACCTACAGAAGCCGAGTTAAAGTGTTCCCCTCCACAAGTCCCACTTGAACATGACTGTCAGTCCATGTCAGAGGAAAGTGAGTGTGGCTTTGAATACTACCCTTCTTACGAACTGAGTCAATTATTTCGGGGCAATCCCCTAGTCAATCCTGGAGATGAAGCTGGGCCTTCTGGACTGTCTAAGCCCCCAGCTTTGTCCCTGGAGCCAATGCTCACAGAAAGTGAAGTGCAAAGCATCAAGTCAGATGATATGGAATCATTGTGTATGGTTGAACTGTTTGAGTTGTCAGAGGAGGAAAAAGATGGACTGGAACAAACTGGTGAAATACCAGAACAAGAAGAGTGTGTTGAGTGCCCTGATAATTCAGTGTCAGTGTCAGAAAACTCCCCATGTGAGCCAAGTGTTGTGGACTCAGAGATTGTAACTTCTGGAGCGAAAGTGCCCGAAGTTCTAGCCTCTCTACCCCAATGGAGACTCCCCTGACAAATGAGGACAATGCTGAACATGAGGCTCAGGGTGCAGAGACTGTAACAGTTCTCCCTAGAAAGACTGGTCGAGCTGTAAAGCCTGTGGTGCACCTCAGTTATGATTCCCCTGGGAGGCCTGTGGACTTGCATCTCAATGTTGTCCATAAAGGAGTGTATGTGTCCCCGAGCTCATTGCCCAAACTGAACATCAGTGCTAACTCCAAGTTATTTGTGTTGCCCTCTAGGTATGGTGCCCCTGCCCCATCCAGTCCCAAGGTAGCTGATAGGGAAGGGCCCCCGCTCTTCAGGTTTCATGTACAGGAGGTAATAACCCGAGTTATGGTACAATGTGTGTATAATACTGTGAAAAAAGTGATGTACTGAAAAGTTTCAGAAATGTGTTTCTGGTAAGGTGATATGTTGACTGATGATTACATGCATAAGCCTAATGTGATATTGACGTAAATGTATATGGTTCTATTGAAGTTTATGGGGGTATTTACTTGACGCGGACACCAAGTTTTGCCAGGCCAGGAAGGGTGTAACCCCCCTGCAAATGGGGGTTCCCAAAGTCTTCAGAGCTTTCTAAATGCTCCAAGTCTGGGCGGTGTTGGTGTCTGAGCTTTTTAAATGTGGTTCCAAGTGAGTGCTTTTGAGCCTCCCGTGACTGTCTCTTCAGAGCTGTCTGCCTGCAGACTTAATTAGTTGTATGGGGAACTGTGTAATTAATGCTCAAATCCTCCGAGCTGCTGCCAATTCGCTCCGTTTCTGCCATCGCTACATGTGCAGAGGAGCCTTGTTGATATATAACTGTTTGCCAGAAATCATTTAGAGTGACTGAGAAAATGTAGTTTGTCTAACCTGTCTATTTTAGCACAAACTGTTTCAGTGTAGCGCTTTCATTTTTGTTCTGAACTGCTGTGCTGGGCCAGTTGGGTTAAGGGAGCCCTAAAATGGAGCCTGTGGATAAATCAGAACTTGGACTCCTAATCTTGAGCCAGCCACAAGGGGATTGTATGGGCAGTGACTCTGGGAAATGTAGTTTTGACCTTGGTGCCTTTTTCCACCAACAGAGGGAGTCTTATTGTGAGTGACAGCCGAACCAACCAACAGAATGGTGTGGCGCTAAAGGAAATGCCCTGTTCTGTGACTGGAAAGCTGAGATCAGTTGTGACAGTGAAGAGTGAAGGAGCTCTGTGCTTCTGCGGTGTATAGTTTCGCTCGGGAAGCACGTGTGAGGCCCTGAGGTTCAGCCTGCAGCCGTTGCAAGTGCCAGTTCGGACTGAATCCGATTGTGAGGAGAAAGAAGGAAGTCTGAAGAGTGGAAACCAGGCTCACCCTGTAGAAGACTGGAGAAATTGCTGAATCGCGCTCGGTCTGTCAGGAACTGAAGCTGCTGTGTGTGCTCTCGGGTATTTTGCAGTAATTGCGATCGGGATCGAGGAGCAGCCTGCCTGGTATAGTACTTTCCTTTTACATATGAATGTGCGTAGTGCTTGTGGGAAATCGCTATTTCCAATCCCGTGCTGTGTGCTGAAGCTGGAAGCAAACCCCAGCTTAGCTTGGACTAAATACGTTTGCTATCAACTGCAGTGGGGTCCAGTCACAAGGACCTTGTCTCCATGCCCTGTTGTTCTGGCAATCCAGAAGAACATCTACCATCCGGTTCTCAGCTTGGGTATTGTGAGTACAAGTCAGGGTATTCCCCTGCAGTCTGTTTTCAGTCACAAGTGTTGTCATCTAATTCTTGTTTCCCTGCTTCATGGACTGAGCCATCCGGCTCTGGATTACAATTGGGTGTTGTGCATTTATTTTCTTCTACAGGGCCCTATCCATCTGCACCTGCCGGCCAACCCTGGGCAACAGACCTGGCTAGCCCCCCCCCACCTGGGTACCCGGTGTGTGACTTTTCAGACCTTGTATGTGTGCACAGTACTGTGATTTAATGCCACCAATTAACCTGATTTCCCCCTCCCGTGTTACTGCCCCCTAAATAAATCAGGTTTGTTGTGGTTATACTATATACTGTCTGTGATGTTTGTACTTATGGAAACAGTATTGTGTTTTGCTGTGTATGTTGTTTAACCTTATTTTACAGGGGGTCCTCAGAGACGTGCTGCAGAATCAGTCTTGAGGGTAAGTGGTATCTATACGAGTGAACAGTGTGTATACGTGGGGTATTGGGGCTGTAACTCCGGGGTACTGTGTGAGCCACTAGAGGGCATAAAAGGGCGTCTCAGTGTCCCAGAGGGCTGTGACCAAGCTAGTCTAACCACTACAAACCCTGACCTCTGGGTGGAGGCACCCGCCATAGGACCTAGGCCCCTCAACCTGTCCGTAGTCAAACAGGCAGGGGTAGTAGCCCTTGGGATAGCGCCACCTAGGGGTTACATGTGCACAGCTGGAGTACAGAAAAGAACAAGAAAACAGTGCAAAGACCAGATACTTGTAGTCTAGTCAGTTTACTGGTGCACAGAATGGAAACCACCGACCAACCACCCCTACATATCACCTCTTTATGAAGGGTCTTCATAGGGCAAGGCTAGACTGTGAGCAGGTACATTAAACAGTGCAGATGATTACAAAAGGTGAAAATTGATTGACCTAGATAAATGGTTTCACGATGAGGAACAAAGTGCTGGTGCAACGTGATACAAACTGCACACTTACAATCCAGTAACAAACAACACATAACAATTATTTCACCCTGCTGCAAACGGGTCTTTCCCCAACTCAGCCTGCGTCACTGTTACCAGCTTTCTCAATACTTCAGTAGACACTGTCACTAAACTTAAATGCTCTTTCAGGGTTGATTTTTAGATGTGAATCCCTTTAGAGCTACTGCTCACACAGTGCTGGCCACCAATAGTCTCTCTCTCTCTCTCTTTTTCTCCTCTGGATGGTGACACAAATCAAAAACTTATTTCGCCCTGTGTACACACACAGCCACACTGGGGCCAAGAATAAACTTTATTTGTGATTTCTGTGTCTATAACATTTCTCTTTGGCCCCCAATAGTCTCTCTCTCTCTTTTTCTCCTCTGGATGGTGGCACAAGTCAAAAACTTATTTTGCCAATCTGCTTTTGGCCTGGGCCCCTGTGTACACACATAGCCAAACTGGGGCCAAGAATAAACTTTATTTGGGATTTCTGCAACTAGAACATTTCTCTTTGGCCACCAATAGTCTCTCTCTTTCTCCTCTGGATGGTGGCACAAGTCAAAAACTTATTTTGGTAGCCTGCTCTTGCCCTGTGCACACACACAGCCACACTGGGGCCAAGAATAAATTTTATTTGTGATTTCTGTGGTTATAACATTTTTCTTTGGCCCCCCAGTAGTCTCTCTCTTATTAGTTGCTGTAGGGCAGTGGCGGAGGCGGAGGTGTCAGGAATGGGGCCGGTAAGTTTTGTATGCTAATCTTTGAAGATCCCTGGAGGGCAGGGATGTGCAATGAGGCCAGCATCTGCCTCGCCCACCCCATGCATGAGGTGCTGGCAGTGGTAGTACCCCCAGCCTCCACCAGAGGTGCACAATGCACCAGATACTCTCCCCCTTCCCAGAGAAGGAGAGCAGTCCCTGGGACACTCAATCCTACTGCCCCCAGCCGGCCCTCCAACTCTCGAGTCTGTCTAGTACCCTGGATGTAGGTGCAGCAACCAGATGCTTGTATGTTGCCATGATAATTTTGTATGTTTTTTACATTTGGACCCCAAATGTTCAACATAGTCTTCTTATCACCTTACCTCATAAACCCCATAGGTGAACATTTCTTAATCTGTGTCAAAACGTCATTCCGCATCACGGATGCAGTAAGTCGTTCTGGGCAGAATGTGAGAAATGACAATGGTAGTGTTCATGAGGTGGTATGAAAAAGTGACTGTTGAAAATTGGGAGTGAAAATATGAGAAATTGGCAAAGTTACGCACATGCATAGGCAAATGTCAATGAGCATTTGTATTTGGGTATTTTTGCTCCAAATTTTCAACATGGCCTTTTTGGGACCCCTCCTCATGAACAGTGGCACTGCCATTTCGCTACTCGGCCCTGAAAGGTGATTTAGTACAAGGATCGCACCATTCTGCACCACAGGTGCACAAACATGTTTCAGGCAGGATGTGAGAAATAACAGTTGTACTGTTCATGAGGCAGTGTGAAAAAATCTGTGTTTACAATTTGGAGTGAAATTAGAAAAAAATTCACAAAGTTATGCACCTGCGTAGAAACTGTGCAACACAGGCTCGTAATGCAGCCATTTTTTGGAATTTTTCACCAAATTTTCAACATGGGTTTGAGACAGTTCAAAGTGGCCAGGGTGCAGGCAATCAGAGCGCCAGCGGGAGGTGGCTGGCAGGCACAGCGCCGGACCTCAAAGTCGCATGGGACCGGGAACGCCAACAAACACAATGCAGCCAGGCAGTGCCACACAGTGCACACTTACCAACCCACCCACCGAAAGTCTATGGGGCCACAGGAGGCGCAGCAACACCAGGGAGCACCACTGTGCCCAGTGCACCAGAGACAACGCCCCCATGGACCCAATGCACATGGGATCAGGGCGCCATGTACATGACCACATGGCATAATCACCATTCCACATGACCAGTGCCACAGTACTGCTGCGCCCAACACCAATGGCCACCAACAGTAGAGCCAACCATACCGCATCCAGGAGCCACACACGGACGACAGGCCATCATGCGAGGTGCACTCCCCCCCAGAACAGCCAACCATGGTGGTGGGCAGGGGCAACATGACACCGACAGCGTGTAGCGTCGCCCATACGACCGGTACCAGTAGGGGGCAGCAGGTTGTGTAGCTCTATTCGCAGGCGCCGCATTGTACTCCAGAGCGCTGGAAGCCCTGTTACACAGGCGCTCTGCTTGCGGGGATGCCCTTGCAGTTTTCACCCTCTCGCCAGTGCTCTAATTGATGGCACCCTGATGTCAGCACCCTGACCACCTGGAACCTTTTGGGACCCCACCTCATGAACAGTAGCACTGTTGTTTCATTACTCAATCCCGAAAAGTGATTCCGCACAGGGACCACAAAATCACCTTTTGGGACTGAGTAACAAAACAACAGTGCCAATGTTCATGAGGTGTGGTCCCAAAAAGACAATGTTGAAAATCTGGTGCCAAAAGACCTAAAAATGGACAAGATATCAATATAAGCTCAAAACGCCATTGACTGCCATTATACGGTACTTACCTTGATTCTTCAGTTCGACGTTCGGCTTTGAAAAATGCAGACGTGTCCCGGTCCACAGAAAATGCCAGCCGCTGACCTCCGGAGGTAGGTAAGGGTGGTACAGGGAGGTGGGTGTGCAGAGGGAAGGTCGGGATGAGGGAGGTGAATGGAGGAGACAACACAGGACCATTTTCTTCTTTACAGGATTAATTAAAAAAAAAAAAAAAGATGTCAGTGGACCGTTTTCTTTTTCTCTGGGATAAAAAAAATGTTTGGGGACACAGGGGAAGGCCTCCTCAGTGTTCCAGAATGGTGGGGGGAGTAGCATAACTGGGGACACTGGAGGTGGGCTCCCCAGTGTACCATAGTACGGGGGGATTGGGCACCCCGATGTCGGACAGTGCTGGGGGGATCACCAACATGGGGATTGGGCACCCCGATGTCAGACAGTGCTGGGGGGATCACCAACATGGGGTTTGGACACCCCAATGTCGGACAGTGCTGGGGGGATCACCAACATGGGGATTGGGCACCCCGATGTCAGACAGTGCTGGGGGGATCACCAACATGGGGTTTGGACAGCCCAATGTCAGACAATGATGGAGGGGATCGCCAACATGGGGATTGGACACCCCGATGTCAGACACTACGGGGGAGGATCGCGACATGGGATTGGGCCTCTCCGATGTCAGACAGTGCTTGGGATCACCAACATTGGGTTTGGACACCCCAATGTCGGACAATGCTGGGGGAAATCGCCAACATGGGATTGGGCATCCCAATGTCAGACACTACGGGGGAAGGGGGATTGCCGACATGGGGATTGGGCACTCCGATGTCAGACACTATAGGGGAGGAAGGATCATCCAACATGGGGACTTGGCACCTTGGGTGGGCTGAGCGGACATGTAAATCAAGGGGCCAAAACCCTCGGATTAGAGCAGTTTTCAGTCCTTTGAAATGCATGACCGTTCAGCCCACCAACAGAGAGTTGCATCAGGACCACATGCAGTGGTCATTGGGTGAGACTGCTGAGCCAGTGGTTCTGTGAACTGCAATGGCCCAGCAGTGACACCCCCCAAATCCTGTATTGCCACAACACGCTGTTTTGTGCAAGCGCAACCAACATAAAAATGTTATTCATTTCAAGTAAAGAATAGGATACTCAACGGAGACAAGTTCATTTCCAGGGAGGTCCCATAGAGAATTTAAAAAAAACAGCCATGTTGGTAGCCAGTTCATCTGCTTTAAAATCAGACAATGGTGTGTACTTTGTGGTACTGACAAGGCAAATTTTCCGATTGTCTATAACAGAGATTTTTTTTGATACTGTATAAGTTGAAGCATTGTCAGTTACAAGTGCAGCGTAATTGACAAGTGGAATTAAGCACTGATTTGCTATGGCTAACCTAGATTCAATAGTCAAAAAGGCACATAACCTACACAATAATGTCACCTTGGCATGAATTTTAGATGTCACTTTTGCTATATGACAGTAGCCTTCTCTTTAGAGGCAGAAATACAGTTTTGTCAGTTATAAATAAGTTAGGATTCAGTCACAGAAACATGAAGTATATGAAAATAATTTTGAAATGCTTCAATATATTACACATATAATACAGGATACTACACACAGACTATACAGAACAGTAATTCTATAGAAATAGAAAAGAAAATGTTTGCACACAGCAGATTTCACACAGAAAAAAAACTACTGTATCTCTCTCTAGCAAGGTACTGTACATTAGATTATAAAATGGGCAAGGGATTTTAAAGTAAAGGCACAAGTCTGCCATAGCAAATGGGAGTAGTAACCTATAGGAGTTGTGAATCAGTTTCCTACCATTCAGACTGACAAATAATGCTGTTTTCCTTGGAAAAAAAGCCTTTTATTTCAGTACTCTGCTTCATTTGCATAACCCGACCCTTTTTCTCAGTGCTGCTACCCCAACTGTGACATCATGCCAGGGAAACAAAGTTATTAAAGGGACAGTGTCACTTTTTAGTTTTAGCTAGACAAATTAGCTATGTACTATACCCAGTACCCACAATGCCTCACAATGTAAATTAGTTTACAGGGTATTATATTTCTGTGCTCACTGCAGAAATAGGAGACTACATCTCTCAGTATAGAAGTCATGTAGTTATATATGGTATGCACAATCCATTGGTGTGAAAATAAACATACAAAAACTTATATTGTTGACACCACCACATTAATATGGACACCACCTCAGAGTAAGGAAATTGTAAAACAGGTTTGTATTTTACCCACGATGCCTTGCTACAGTTATTTACATATTACTGCTCACCACCAGCAACATAAGGGACTGTACGTCTGATTATGGCACATTTAAGGCAACATTATACATTACCCAGAATTCCTTGTTGCTGTATGTATATCATTGACAACTCCCTGGTATGACCTAATTTTGGGGGTGTGGCCACACACAGAAAACTGGAAAACAAAACACTGATAAAACATTTAAAAAAATGGCTATGGCAGATGTTTCTACAAAACAAATTTCAGCTTCAACATCTGAAGCATGTCTGGCAATGTCATACTATGTGTAAAAGGCATTTGGGGAATCTTGCAACTTTCCTTTAAGCAATCTGATTGGTTGTTAGCCATGCATTAGAAACATCTAACGCATAGCTAAAACTAGTTCTGCCAAATAGGATGCAGTACATGTTCAAAATCCTTGTGCCATCAGAAAATTCAGAAATTAAACCTATGCCATTTTCCCCCACAGTAGTCACTGACAGTGAAAAAGCAAATGTCGACAGTACCCCCACGCAGCCATCCGATTTAACTTACTGCTCAACCGGCCTTACTCTACCACAAACACAAATGTACACAGACTGCTCGAATGAAGGATTTTTTTTTTTTTTATTTATTTTGAAAGTGCTTATCGGTCCACAACACATAGAAACATAGAAGTTGTCGGCAGATAAGGACCTCTTGGCCCACCTAGTCCTCCCTATTTTCCCTACCTACAGTGCCACCGCAGACCCTACTTAATCTCTGGTCTCCCCCTTGCCTTATTTCTAAGGTCCCCTTGTGTTTGTCCCTTGCATGCTTGAATCCTGTTACCATTTTAGCACCCACCACCTCCACTAGGAGGCTGTTCCAGGCATCCACCACCTTTTCCATGAAGAAATATTTCCTCATATCTCCTCTGATTCTCCCCCCCGCCAACTCCGTAGCATGACCCCTTGTTCTTGAGCATCTTTTTCTTTGTAAAATGCTACCCTCATGTATCTTATTAACACCTATGAGGTATTTGAATGTTTCTATATTGCCCTCCCCTTATTCTTCTTTCCTCTAGAGAGTACATATTTAATTTTTTGAGTCAATCCCACAGCTCCCACTTGCATACTGTGTGACCCTGAGCAAGTCATGTGACTTCCTTGTGCTCCCAGGTCACACCTGTGGCTTAGTGTACCTTTCCTGGTTAAACAATTTCCCCCCTTTCCTCATAGGGCTTTTGATGCAGGTCCTGCACCATTTTGGTTGCCCTCTTCTGTACTGCCTCCACCCTATCTATGTCCTTTCGGAGATGGGGCCTACAGAACTGAACACAGTTCTCAAAGTGAGGCCTCACCATTGATCTGTACAGGGGAAACACTACTTCCCTCTTTCTGTTGGTAATACCCCTCCCTATGCACCTGAGCATCCTGCTAGCTCCCCCCCCCCGCCTTATCACACTGCTTTGCTACCTTCAGGTCATCATAAATGATTATTCAAAGGTCCCTGTCCTGTTTTGTGGTTGCCAATACCTCCCCACCCAATTGGTAAATTGCCCCTGGGTTTCTGTGCCCCAAGTGTGTGATTTTTCACTTTTTGCATTGAAACCCAGTTGTCAAACCCTTGACCAGTCTTCCAGAGTTTTCAGATCATTCCTCATCATTTTTGTGTCATACGCTAACAGGCATACAGGCATGCTTTCCCATCCAGCCCTCCTGAAATGTCGCTAAGAAAGACATTGAAGAAGACCGGGCCTAGTACTGACCCCTGTGGCATCCTGCTGGTCACCTTGCATTCTTCAGAGTGAGCACCATTTACCACCACCCTCTGACTGGTATGCTGATGGTACATCGACACTGCGACTTCAAAGACCAGCACAGCAACAGATTTTGCCCAGATTCATTAGGTCGCTGTGCTAGTCCCTGCAGACACCAGTGGTGCATCTCCCAGTGTTGCACCCCCTTCCCGAGACAACTCCGGCTCGGAGTTGTATATTTTGAGACCGGGGGGGTGTGCGGGGCAGAAAACATGCCGACATCCCTGACAGTACAATGCCAACACTCAGCACACCGTGGGGGGGTGTTGGCATCCGCACTGTCGCAGCACTATAAGTGAACCCCTCTGAGTCTTGTTGCTTAGCCAACTTTTTACCCATTTTACTACTTTTGGACGCACTCCTAGGCTGCCCAGCTTGCTCACCAGTCTTCTGTGGGGAACAGTGTCGAAGGCCTTACTGAAATCCAGGTAGGCCACATCTACCGCTCCTCCCTGATCCACTTCCCTGTTCACCCAGTCAAAGAACTCGATCAGGTTTGTCTGGCAAGATCTCTCCTCTGTGAAACCATGTTGCCTTGGATCCACACCACCCAGTTCACAACACACCATGAGATAGATTGTATCTCTCCTCCTGTGCTCACATCTTCTGTCCTGCTGCTTTATTGCATATTGGTAAAAGGGAACAAATGCTATAGATGTATGGAGTACCAGAAACTTCCCCAGCACTTCGGGTAAACTAACCCTTCATCAGGATTAGTTTACCTGAAGCTCCACGACAGTTTGCGGTACTCCATACATCTGTTGCATTTGTACGCTTTTACCAATATGCAATGAAGCAGCTAAACTTTGTTTGGTCAAGTGCTGTTTCTTCTATTGAATGCACACCTATCAGAGTGTGGGTGTTGTTATTTGGGCTTGCCAGCCCCTGGTTTGCACCGCACCATCCACAAGTTCACAGGAATTTTCTGGACATTGATTTCTTCCCACCCGCCCAACTATCCACTTGCTCAGTCGTCTACTCTTTCAGCCTTCCACTTTTTGGTCCCGCTCTCGCTGCTCTCGCACCTCACAGCCAATCTTCCTTGTACCATATTAATCAATAAAAATATTATATATATAAAATATGAAAAATATAAAAACTAAAACTACGATGGGGGCAGGGTACCATGGCAACCATATGTCACTATGGGAAACAAAGTACAGTTATGGTGACTGCAGTAGGATAAAAGTCCAAAGGGCAAAACAAAAAGAAAACAATCTATGGCAGCCGGAAGAACTGTTTTACAATAAAGTACATGAAAGATTGTAATTGTTTTCTGTCTTGGCATAAAAAAATGTAATTCTTGCATGCATGTAAAACATAAAGGACCATTTTATAAGTGCAATAAGATACTCCAGGGGTGTGCATTAGTCAGTTCTAATGCATGGCCAGAGGCTGGAGGCACTCTGTCTGCGGCCTCCTGCCACACTATGCCCCTGGCCAAGCATTGTAACTGTCTAATGCACACTCCGTCATGTCTTTTTGCTTACTTGGCTTACCACAAGGCATTCTGAATCAGGGCAGACTCAAACCCTTAGATGGCAACTGTTTGTAGTCCCAAGCCTGACTGACACTTTCAGGTCCTTCCAGACCTAAAAGGCCTCCTGTTGCACCCCCATGTCACTCTGACATTATAGACTGAAAATCCTTTGTCTAGAGAGCTGGGTACTCATAAAAAAGCTGGTTTGAGCCGGCTCTTGGACTTGGTATATACAAAGACATTCAAAGACATCTGTTTCTTGTCCCAAATTATTTTAGCACAGCAGTGGGTGACTCCTCTATGAAAATTGAAAAGGATGCTTCTGCTTCACCTGTCCTAGTTACTGTCCAGAGAAATTGTTATCTCTCACCAGAGCCCACTCGTAAATTGTCCAGGGGTCCTGCCATGAGACTGGACATCCAGTTAGTAAATTTTAAACAGAACCAGTTGGTCTGTTTTCTTTTCAGAGACACTGATAGAAACCTTGACTTTTCCCAGCAACTGCTACAGTAAATTCAAAGTGTTATACCTACAGAAATAATTACACACACACACAATATATATATATATATATATATATATATATATATATATATATATATATATATATATATATGAAAGGAATACAGTACAAGGTATAAATAGCAAAGTGTTACACATCCATATAGCCTGAAACAACCTTTAAAGACAGAAAGATCAATTAACAGAGACCGTTGTTCCAGGCCAGGGAGGGAAGAAAAGGCTGAATTTGTTAATACATGCACGACATGATTAAGGAGAGGTACAAACTGGTGAACTGGATACTTTTAAGGTAACTCCCAGAATGCTACTGGGCGCCCAGTATTGAATTGGTTCAGGCCCACTGGTGCTGTGCATGGTTGGCCTGGGGGGCAGTTTTAAGTAAAACAATAGCAAACTGAACCCGAAAGGCCATGCAATCGCATGCAGCTAACCAAATTCTCCTGGGGAGGTATCTATAAAACCTCTGGTTGGATGGCCAGGTCCAGTAAATGATTTCCAGCTATTTTACACGAAGATGCCGGTGGTTGCAGGCAAACTCTGGACTAACTCATGATTCTTCCAGACTAGGTAATCTCTCTCTTGAAGTGCAGGGATGTTGGTGCAGTTCTCAGCGAGTCCCTCTCTTGGCAGGTTTCACTATCCTTGCTCAGTGGAGCAGACCTCTGGTGTCAGCTGACAAATGACTATTGTCTCCTGCCCCAGTCAGACCTCTCCTGATCTCTACATCTAGCAGACAATCTTCTGTAGCAGGAGTAAAATGGATACAGTGGTAGAATTCTTAAAGGTAGAGAGGCTCCAGGGTAATTAACAGTATGGATTTTTAAGGAGTTGGTCTTGTCCGACAAAACTTGTTGGATATTTCAATGGAGTTTCACAGGATCTGGACATTGGCAAGGTGCTGGGTGGCCTTTATTTGAACTTCAGCAAGGCTTCTGATTCTTTGCCCCATCAACATGAAGAAACCAGGGGATAGTGAGGTTGGAGAATAGCTGAGAAGATGGGCGGGGAATTAACTTTAAGATGGGACACAGCGGACATTAATGGAGCCAAAATAGAAGTTAGGTGGGTGACAAGTGGTGTACCACAAGGATCGGTCACAGACCCAGTTCTTTTCAATGTGCTTATCTGTGACATAGCAGAGGGCATGCATGGCAGGATGTCTCTGTTTGCAGACGACACCACGATTTGTGATAGGGTAGACAGTGCTGAAGGGATAAGGGAAATAAGAGAGGACCTTGCAAAATAGGAGAAATGGCCCAGAATTTGACAACTAAAATTCAACACCAAAATATGTAAGGTTATGCACCTGGGAAAAAAACAAACACCGAGTACTGGATTGTGGGAGTCCATCTGAAACAAACTATGGAAGAGAGGAATTTGGGAGTCACAGTCAGCACCAGTCTTAAGATCTCAGCACACTGTGATGGTGCATATGCCAGAGCAAACAGGATGCTGGGTTGAATAGGGGGCCTTGAAGAGTAGGAGGAAGGAGGTGTTCCTGCCCCAGTATAGATCACTAGTTAGATCACACTACAGTGTTGTGTCCAGGTTTGGAGCCCAAAACATATTGGGACCACCTGGAATCAGTTCAGAGGGGAGTGACCAAGATAATCCATGGTCAGCAGGGGAGTTTCTATGAGGAGACACTCATGGGTCTAAGTATGTACTCACTGGAGACTAGAAGGGAGGGGGGGATAGGATCAAGACCTTCAAGTACATGAAAAGTATCAATAGGGCAGACAGTCAGGGACGGTTTACGCTTAACGAGAACATCACAAGAGGGCACAAAATGATGCTGGTGGGAGGCAAGTTCATAAGGGACACCAGGAAGTATTTCTGTACAGAGAGGGTTATGGACAGTCAGGGACCAACTACCTTGAGACCTACCTAACGTTCAGATATCAAATGCCTTTAATCAGGGGTGGGACAGATTCGTGGGACTCAGACAAAGACTCCGAATCATAGCGGAATTAGTAGTAACATCAGCATCGTAGAGGCAGGTTACAAACTAGCCAGTGCTAGACTGGTACCAAGTCTGAGGTAGGGACTAGAAAGATTGGATAGGCACTGGTCTTTATCTGCCTGTATTGATTGGATCAAAACTGGCCTTTATCTGCCTGTATTGACTGGATGACCACTAGTCTTTATCTGTCCCTAAAAAGGGACTATCACATCTCAGTGGACCTACCCCATTATCAAAATTCAAATAAATAAATAAGTATTGACTGGATGGCCACTGGTCTTTATCTGCCTGTACTGACTGGATGGACCAGTGATCTTTATCTGCCCATACCAACCAGATGACCATTGATCTTCATCTGCCCTGTAGTGATTGGATGAACACTGATTGTATCTGCCCATATTTACTGGATGAACCACTGTTTTTATTTGCCTATACTGACTGGATGACCACTGGTCTTTACCTGTACTGACTGGATGCACCACTGGTTTTTATCTGACCATATTGACTGGATGACCAATGGTCTTTATCTGCCCATACTGACTGGATGATCACTGATCATAGAAACACAGAAACATAGAATTTGACGGCAGATAAGGACCGCTTGGCCCACCCAGTCTGCCCATTTCCCTACCTGATGGATAAGCTGCAGATCCTAGTTAACCAGCAGCCTACTTCTTCCTACTCACACCCCCTAGAATTGCCTTATGACTGTCCCATGCATGCTTGAATTCCACCACTGTTTTTGACTCCACAACCTCCTCTGGAAGGCTGTTCCATGCATCCACAACCCTCTCTGTGAAAAATACTTCCTAAATTACCTCTGAGCCACCCCTTCTATCTTCAAATTGTGCCCCTTGTTCTTGCACACCTCTTTTTTGAAAGATGCTACCCTCTTGGACTTTGTTGATTCCTTGAGGTACTTGAAAGTTTCTATTATGTCCCCTCTCCCTCCTTTCCTCGAGGCTATACATATTAAGCTCCTTAAGTCTCACTTCATATGTCTTCGGTGCAGACCCTGCACCATTTAGTGCCCTCCTCTGGACAGCTTCCATCCTATGTCTTTGCGGAGATTGGGTCTCCAGAACTGCACGCAGTACTCCAGATGTGGTCTCACCAGCTGTCTGTACAGAGGGATAATAACTTCTTGTTTTCTGCTGGTGATGCCTCTCCCTATGCATCCCAGTATCCCCCAGCCCTCCTTGCTGCCCTCTCACATTGCTTGCCCACCTTTAGGTCATCTGATATGACTACCCCAGGTCCCTTTCCATTTTGTTGTCGTTAGTATCTCACCCCCATTGTGTACTCTTACCCTGGGTTTTGTTTCCCAGGCGCATTACCTTGCACTTCTTAGCATTGAATCTAAGCTGCCATACATTTGACCATTCCTCTAACCTTGCCAAGTCCTTCTCATCCTTTCCACCCCACCTTGTGCATCTACTCTGTTGCAGATCTTTGTGTCATCTGCAAAGAGACATACTTTCCTTCAGTCCCTCTGCAATGTAACGCATAAAGACATTGAAGAGGACCAGTCTAATACTGAACCCTGTGGTACCTGCTTACCCCCTTTCTTCAGAGTGGACTCCATTTACTATTACTCTCTGTGTGCTATTCTCCAGCCAATTCTTTACCAGGCTGTCATCTTGGGACCCACTCCCAGGCTGGCTAACTTGTATATTAATCTTTTGTGTGGGACTGTGTCAAATGCCTTGCTAAAGTCTAGGTAGGCCATGTCACAGCCCTCCCTGATCTACTACTTTGGTCACCCAGTCAAAGAAATCTATCAGATTTGTCTGGCATGACCTTCCGCTGTGAATCCATGCTGCCTTGGGTCCTGTGCCCCTCTGGCCTCTAGATCATATTCTTTCCTTCAAGTGATTCCATCATTTTCCCTACCACTGAGGTTAAACTAACAGGTCTGTAGTTTCCTGCATCTGCCTTGCTCCCACTTTTGTGAAGAGGAATCATCTGCCCTCCTCCAGTCCTCAGGTACCACCCCATCCTCCCATGATTTGTTAAAGAGGGTAGTCAGTGGTGTCACTAGTTCTATCCTTAGTTCTTTTAGAATTCTGGGATGAATTCCATCAGGCCCCATTGCTTTGTCCACCTTCAATTTTAAGAGCTCTTTCAGAGCTCTTTCTTCTATAAATGGGCTGGTATCAACTTCTGTATCCAGAGTGTTTCTACTGTTTGTTTTAGGTACCTCCCCTCTTCCTTTGTAAATACTGAGCAAAAATATTTGTTTAGTATCTCTGCCTTTTCACAGTCACCCTCTGCCCACCCTCCCTCCCCTTTATTAAGCCTCACTATCCCTCCTTGGTCTTCCTTTGCTCCCTGATGTACCTATAAAGGTTTTATCCCCTTCTTAACTGGGTTGGCTATCTTTTCCTCGGTTTGGGCCTTTGCTGTTCTGACTGCCTTTCCAGCTTCCCTTTGCTTTAACTGATACAGTTCTCTGTCCTGTTCCTTCTGTGATTCCTTGTACTTCCTGAATGCTTTTTTTTCTCTTGAACCTTCCTGCCACTTCCTTTGAGAACCATAGTGGTTTCTTACCTCGTTCGTTTGTTTATTTGCTTTACACAAGGCTTGTTACCTCTGTGATGGCAGTTTTATTATTCCCATTGTTCTTCCACCCTCCTTCCTGCCCATTTGCTAGTGCATTCCTAGGCACTCACCCATTTTAGCAAAGTCAGCCCTCCTAAAATCCAGTACCTTTGTCTTTGTAAAGCTGACTCTATTGCTGTGTTTATTGTGAACCATACTGTTCGATGGTTAGCTAGTTCCCAGATGGCTACCCACTTCTACATCTGTGATCCTCTCTTCATCTCCGTTTGAGACAACCAGGTCCAAGATTGCTCCCTCTCGTGGGCTCCAATACTAGTTGTCTAAGGCATGCCCTGTAGGGCATCCAGAATAACCCCACTCTTAGAAGTGGCTGCTGCAACTGCACTCCAGTTAACATCTGGCATATTCAGATCACCCATCAGCAATATCTCCCCTTTATCTGCCATTCTAAGTATACTTTCTATCATTTCCTTGTCCATTTCCTCCCCCTGAGAGGGAGGTCTGTATACAACCCCTGTGTGGATTGTGGTGCCATTGCCTGCCTCCAAATTGACCCACAGTGCTTCTTCTTCTCCCTGTTTACCCTTTTGTTCTGTTGCTTTGATTTCTTCTCTTATGTAGAGAGCTACTCCTCCTCCTCTTTTGCCCTCCCTGTCCCTCCTGTAGATAGTGTGTCCTGGTATGTTTCGTCCCAGTCATGGTTCTGTGTGTACCATGTTTGTCTGCCACAATATCAGATCTTCCTCCTCCATCAAGACCCACTAATTCAGGAAGCTTGTTACCCAGACTACGGGCATTGGTACTCATTGCTCTCCATTTTTGATGGCTTTACCTTCTGTATGACAACCCCACTGACCTTTCTACCTTGGTCTTTTCTCATTTAGTACCCTGTTTTGTAGGGAGGCTGGGATTTTCCTTCTGCATCAGTGCCTCCCCTTGACTAGTTTAAAGGCTTGCCAATGAAGCATTTAAACCGATTGCCCAAAAGACTTGTTCCTTCCTGGACAGATGCAGACCATCCCAATATAGGCTGGTGTCCCTCAGGTGGAACCCCAGTCCCCAATGAAGCCAAACCCTGTGCTCCACACCATTTTTTTAACCATTTGTTAAACTGCATGGTTGCAAAGTACCCTCGCCTCACTCATGCCACTGACAGGCAGCACCTCTGAGAAGGATACTGTGTGCTACTTGTCTTAAGCCCTCCCCAACTCTACAAAGTCCTTTTGCACTGCTCTAATCTCATGATGAGCCAAGTCATTTGTCCCTAGGTGGACAATGATGTCCAGCTCAGACTCCTGTGCAACTGTTCTCGTGATCCTAAGGATGCGCTTCCTGTCCCTCCAAGCCATGGCACCAGGCAGGCACCTTACTTCAGTTTTCCCTGCTCCCCCCAGTTCTATCCCCCTAATAATTGAGTCCCCCACCAGGAGCTGCTTTCTTTCCCTGTGGTGCCCTCTGCCTCCTTCCTGAGGGCCTCCCTTGTGACAGTTGTCTGCACCCTCCTTAGTCTCCTCTGCGGGTGCATCCATAGGGGAATTATGCTCCCCCAGAATGGTGTATGGATTGTGGAGTGTAACAACTGACTGGGTGTGCCTCTGTTCCACCACCCTTACCCTCCCTGAGATCTTTATCTACCCATATTGACTGCATGCACCACTGTTTATTATCTGCCCATACTGACAGAATGAGCACTGTTCTTTATCTACCCGTATTGACTGGATGCACCACTGGATTTTATCTGCCTGTATTGACTGGATGACCGCTGGTCTTTATCTGCTCATATTGACTGGATGATCTATTAGTCATTGTTTGCCCTTATTGACTGGATGCACCACTGATTTTTATCTACACGTATTACCTGGCTGAACCACTGGTTTTTATCTGCCCATACATATCCATGCTACTCTGTTTCAGTGAGTTCTGCTTTACTCATTCAGTCTCTGGCAGCCGTGCCCAGTCTGTCTCTGCAGCGCAGCAGCAAGCTGTCTACTACAAATAACATGCACTTCTCTGTTCAGAATTGCACCCAGATCACAATCAGGTTGCCCTCAGCCTTCTTCCTTTATTCCTGTACAAGCCTGAAGATAGCCTCCTGCTAATGGCTGTGGAAACCTCAGGCGTGCCTCCGAAAGCTGGGCTCCTGGTAGCAACTCTGTCTCTGAACTGTTCTCCTTGCCAGAAGCAAACACAAACTGACTAGACTTTGGAACAGCCCCTTCCGTTCATTGATGAAGACAGGCTTTTGATTGGTCCATCAGCTGTCAATCACTCTGAAGCCAAATTGGAGGTCCATCACTCGACAGGAGACTGGCAAAAAATTTATGCCTGAAATCTTGTTGTCCTCAAGTGTCCCAAAGCTTCACCAGGCTCTCTTTCTGATTCTGAAGCCTGATTGGTTGGTGGACCAACCTCTGACACCTGCTGCCATGGAGAAGGTGTCAGGGTGCACAAGATGACAGCATGCCTAGATGATGAAGGGCACTGGCCCAAAATGTTTTATTCAATAGGACACGTGCCCTCAGTATTTTTTCTTTTTTTTTTTTCACTAGGAGAAACACGCTAAGCTGAAAGCTTGTTTACAGGTGTGACCTGGGAGCACAAGGAAGTTAAGTGACTTGCTCAGGGTCACACAGTATGTAAGTAGGGACTGTGGGATTCAAACCTAGGTCTCCAGGTTTGCAACTCAGAGACTTAAACCACTGCGCTATACTGCCTGTGACAGTATTTGTTTTGTGCCTGTTTGTGTTGGTGCGGCTTGTGCTTGATATCCAGTCTGCTCAACATGTGTAGTGGGGTAGTAATAGTAGTAGTTTATTTCTAGTGGCACCCTTCCTCGGAGGCCCAGGACACCATACAAATAGAGAAATGAGATCTAATATAAAATACAACATAAAATACAGCATATTAAATCTCAAGCAATACGACAAATAAAACTTTCAGCTGGGATCATCATTACTGGGATTTACTGCTCTCCAAAGGCCTAGGCGAATAGATACATTACATTATGAAATGGTAAGAAACAATCTAGAAATTTAATTGGCCAAAAGAAGTCACCTAACTGTGCATTAAATCTCTATACATGCACAGTCAAGTGCCGACTCTCATTTTCCTCCCCCAAAAATCTACTTAGAGCCATTTATAAGTGTAATAAGCCCCTCCAGGATGTGCATCATGGGATTTTAATGTACTTCCCAGGGAGCGTAAGGATACTCGACCTTCAACCTCATGCCTTACTACACCCCTGTGGTGTGCATTAAAATCCTTTATAAAATGGGTAAAAGTAAATGCTCCAAATCCAGTGTTCTGATTGTATAAAACACATCACATGACCATGCGTATATCAGCGCGTGACCACACACCTACACTTTTACCCCCCTCCAAAACAATTTTGACATTTTATAAGATAGATAAACCACTCTGAGGTGTGCAGTCGGGCTCTGATATACGCACACCTTGGGTGGTTGACGTCGACCTGCAGCCTTATGCGTAACAATGCACACAAAGCGTGCGTATATCAGACTGCACACCTCAGAGTGGTTTATCTATTACATAATGCACACCCTGTCATGGCTTATTACTTACTTACATTAAATTACATTATGTTATGTTACATTACAGTGGAACTAAAAATACATCACTGCAACAAGTTGCTATGTATACCTGTCACTGTGTTTTTATGTTCACTTGCGCGCATGCGCAAGGAACGTTTTGGGAGAGTAGCACACTTTGGAGGTGTGCCTTCTCCCTTTCAATCCACTGCTCCATTGAGCAGGCGTGGCAGTCTTGCACCAATGGGTGCAGGAGCTGTGTATGACAGCGGTGGTCTTGCTCAAAGAAACAACCGCTGTCATACGAGCTAATGAGGCCTCACACCCGCCCCAAAGCGTTGGTGCCACGCCTGGGAGCCACCCCAGCATGGCAAACATCCCGCGTCATCTGCCGGCAGGGTGCCCAATCCCCGTCGGCTCCTCGCTCCCAGCCATCCTTCAGCCACGCTGAGAGCCCACCCAGCGTGGCAAATGTCCCACATAGTCTTTTTTTTTTTTTTTTGCAAAAAGCGGTCCGCGGCCTTCTCCCAGTCCCCTCCCACAACCCGCACCCACCCATTGCGCGCAGCCTCCCACCACCCCCTCACCCCATACTTACTTCCAGGGCTTGGCGATGATCTTGATGGACGGGAACACGTCTGCACTCTTCAAAGCCGACCGCGAACTGAGGAAAGGCGGTAAGCTGTATAATGGGCTAGATGGGGGTTTTCAACTTTGTGCATATCTCAGGCATTTTGGAATTCACCAAATTTTCAACATGGAGTTTTGGGATCCCTTCTCATGGTGATGTCACTGTCATGGCGTTATTAGGGCCGGAGGGTGATTTTGCAGTCACACGAAATCACCCTTGAATGTCTTCTCATGACAGTGTCATCCAAAAGAACCCATGTTAATTTGGTGGAAAAGTCAAATAATCACTGTATTCTGGCGTCGTTCGCGGTTCCTCACCAGCTCGTAGGTTCGTGAATTTTCAATATTTTCCTCCAGATTTTCAACATTGTCATTTTACCACACCTCCTTATGAGCAGTATGCTGTCATTTTCACATCCTGCCCAAAGCGTGTTTCCGCCATGTAGCGCACAATGGCGCAGTCAGAGTCTGAAATCAATGTATGGGATGCATTAAGAAAATCATGGTGACACTGTTCATTGAGAGATCTTAAAATGGCTATGTTGAAAATTTGGTGAAAAAAATTCCTAAAAATAACTGTTTTACGAGCGTGCGTTGTGCAGTTCCTACGCACACTCGTAAGTTTGCGAATTTTCAATATTTTCACTCCAGATTTTCAACATTGGCATTTTACCACACCTCCTCATGAGCAGTACAGCTGTCATTTTTCACATCCTGCCCAAAACGTGTTTCTGCTCATGTAGTGCATAATAGTTTAAACCCTGGGCTAAACATTTGTCAGAAATCCTGAAATAAGTGCAGGTGCAGGTTATGTATTTGACCCAGACAGTAAACTGTTTTTTGTGTTTACCATTGTGTGCCTTAAAAGGAAATTCCAGACTTTCTCAGGAAGTGATTACATCATAGATACTTATCAGCCAATAGATTTGGTAACAGACCTGAGAACAATAGTATTATAAGCAAATGTTTTATAGCAAACTCATCAGAACAGCTAATATTTTTCAGGTCAAACTACCTCTTGCTGGAAGCTGCAATACTGAACATAGGATTTGCAAGAAAGCGAGTTGTGCTCACAACAGAGGGAGGTGAACCTTACAATTGTCTTTGGTTTATAGCAGATATTCTGCAGGTGGAGGCTACTTCTAACTGAAAGGTGAAATAAGGAACTTAGAATAATCAGGAAAAGACAGTCTTGTTACAATTCTTAAGATTTTCAGTGCAGGAAGAGTTTAAAGCACAGCTGACTTATTTTGGTGCTGACTGCTTTCAGAGCACAAACCACCAGGCTGTTTTGGGGCTGGGGAGGTTTACCTGTGTCTGACTTGGATGTCTGGATTTTTCTCTGTTTGATTAGCAGGGGATTTTCTCTGTCAAATTGTTGTGTATGGTATCTTGCTGACAGGAAGGCACTCATCGCAGTGGTGGGTCAGAGCTCTTAGCTGATTGTTTTGTAAGGGCACAGTTTAGGCCCAACCCTCCCTACCTCACCCCACCCACCCCTGGAAACAGTTCCTTTATACCTGGGTTCTGACATCATTTCCTCAAGAGTGCAAGGTGCATATCAATGTCATATCCTCTCTAGCACAGCACTGAAAATATAAGCATACACATTGTATAATATATATATATATTCTATATAACAAACCAATCACACACACAAAAAAATAAAAAAGTACATAATCATGTAGGGTAGTGCAATGTAATGGCTGTGGGGCAGCAGTCTTCGAGAGTCTTTCTGGAGGCTGAGATGCTGCTATTTGCAGACAACTCTCTGCCCTGAGGAGAATTTGCCCATCTTCAGGCCACACTGGACAGCAGTGAGGGAACCTTCCCCAGGCCAGACTGGATGGTAGGAAGGAACCTCCCCATCCAGGGAGCACCAGAGCCACCACCACCACTACCTCAGAGGTTGCAAAGCACAGCAGTTGGACCACAGTGGGCTCAGGGAGGGTGAGGATGGTGGAACAGAGGCACACCAGTCAGTTGTTCCTCCACAATCCATACACCATTCTGGGGAGCACAGCTCCCCTATGGATGCACCACAGAGGAGATTAAGGAGGCTGAGGACACGGTCACAAGGGAGGCCCACAGGAAGGAGGCAGAGGACACCACAAGGAAAGGAAGCAGCTCCTGGTGGGGGACTCAATTATTAGGGGGATAGAACTGGGGGGAGCAGGGAAAACTGAAGTAAGGTGCCTGCCTGGTGCCATGGCTTGGAGGGACAGGAAGCACATCCTCAGGATCACGAGAACAGCTGCAGGAGTCTGAGCTGGGCGTCATTGTCCACCTAGGGACAAATGACTTGGCTCAACATGAGATTAGAGCAGTGCAGAAGGACTTTGTAGAACTGGGGAGGGCCTAAGACAAATGAACACACACAGTATCCTTCTCAGAGTGCTGCCTGTCAATGGCATAGTGAGGCAAGGTACTTTGCACCATGCAGTTTAATGAATGGTTGAAAAAAATGGTGTGGAGCACAGGGGCTTGGCTTCATTGGGGACTGGGGTTCCACCTGGAAGGACACCAGCCTATACTGGCAGGATGGTCTGCATCTGTCCAGGAAGGGAACAAGTCTTTTGAGCAATCGGTTTAAATGCTTCATTGGCAAGCTTTTAAACTAGTCAAGGGGGGAGGCACTGATAAGCAGCAGGAAAATCTCAGCCTCTCCCTACAAAACAGGGTACTAAATGTGAAAAAGACCAAGGTAGAAAGGTCAGTGGGGGATGCTGCAACAGAAGGTAAAGCCATCAAAAAATGGAAAGCAATGAGTACCAATGCCCGTAGTCTGACTCACAAGCTTCCTGAATTAGTGGCCTTGATGGAGGAGGAACATCTGGATATTGTGGCAGTCAAAGAAACATGGTTCACACAAAACCATGACTGGGACATAAACATACCAGGATACACTATCTACAGGAGGGACAGAGAGGTAAAGAGGAGGAGGAGTAGCTCTTTACATAAAGGAAGGAATCAGCGCAACAGAACAAAGGGAAAACAGGGAGGAGAAGAAGCACTGTGGGTAAATTTGGAGACCGACAGATAGCACAATCCACACAGGGGTTGTATACAGAACCCCTTCTCAGGGAGGAAATGGACAAGAAATAATAGAGTATACTTAGTATGGCAGAAAGGGGAGATATTGCTTATGGCGATCTGAATATGCCAGATGTTAGCTGGAGTGCAATTGCAGCAGCCACTTGAAGAGTGGGGTTATTCTAGATGCCCTACAGGGGCATGCCTTAGACAACTAGTATTGGAGCCCACTCGAGAGGAAGTAATCTTAGACCTGGTTCTCTCAAATGGAAATGAAGAGAGGATCACAGATGTAAGTGGGTAGCCATCGGAACTAGCAACCATCGAACAGTATGGTTCACAATAAACATAGCAATAGAGTCAAGCCATACAAAGGCAAAGGTACTGGACTTTAGGAGGCTGACTTTACAAAATGGTGAGTGCCTAGGAATGCACTAGCAAATGGGCAGGAAGGAGGGTGGAAGAACAATGGAGAATAATAAAACTGCCATCACAGAGGTAACAAGCCTTTGCGTGAAGCAAATAAACAAACCTAAGCGATGTGAAAACCACTATGGTTCTCAAAGGAAGTGGCAGTGAAGGTTCAAGAGAAAAGAAAGCTTCGCGGGAAGTACAAGGAATCACAGAAGGAGCAGGACAGAGAACTGCATCAGTTAAAGCAAAAGGAAGCTGGGAAGGCAGTCAGAACAGCAAAGGCCCAAACCTAGGAAAAGATAGCCAACTCAGTTAAGAAGGATAAAACCTTTTATAGGTACATCAGGGAGTGAAGGAAGACCAAGGAGGGATAGTGAGGCTTAACAAAGGGGAGGGTGGGCAGAGGGTGACTGTGAAAAGGCAGAGATACTAAACAAATATTTTGCTCAGTATTTACAAAGGAAGGGGAGGGTACCTAAAACAAACAGTAGAAACACTCTGGATACAGAAGTTGATACCAACCCATTTACAGAAGAAAGGGTTCTGAAAGAACTCTTAAAACTGAAGGTGGACAAAGCAATGGGGCCTGATGGGATTCATCCCAGAATTCTAAAAGAACTAAGGGTAGAGTTAGTGACACCACGGACTACCCTATTTAACAAATCATGGGAGGATGGGGTGGTACCCGAGGACTGGAGGAGGGCACATGTGATTCCACTTCACAAAAGTGGGAGCAAGGCAGAAGCAGGAAACTACAGACCTGTTAGTTTAACCTCAGTGGTAGGGAAAATGATGCAATCACTTCTGAAGTAAAGAATTGTCGAGTATCTAAAGGCCAGAGGGGCACAGGACCCAAGGCAGCATGGATTCACAGCAGGAAGGTCATGCCAGACAAATCTGATAGATTTCTTTGACTGCGTGACCAAAGTAGTAGATCAGGGAGGGCTGTGGTCATAGCCTACCTAGACTTTAGCAAGGCATTTGACACAGTCCCACACAAAGATTAATATAAAGTTAGCTAGCCTGGGAGTGGGTCCCAAGATGACAGCCTGGGTAAAAATTGGCTGGAGAATAGGACACAGAGGTAATAGTAAATAGAGGTCACTCTGAAGAAGGGGTTACTAGTACGGGGTACATGAGAGTTCAGTATTAGGACCGGTCCTCTTCAATGTCTTTATAGGCGACATTGCAGAGGGACTAGAAGGAAAAGTGTGTCTCTTTGCAGATGACACAAATATCTGCAACAGAGCTGATGCACAAGGTGGGGTGGAAAGGATGAAAAGGGACTTGGCAAGGTTAGAGGAATGGTCAAATGTATGGCAGCTTAGGTTCAATGCTAAGAAGCGCAAGGTAATGCACCTGGGAAACAAAAACCCAGGGGAAGAGTACACAATGGGGGGTGAGATACTAACAACAACAAAAATGGAAAGGGACCTGGGGGTAGTCATATCAGATGACCTAAAGGTGGACAAGCAAGGTGAGAGGGCAGCAAGAAGGGCTGGGGGGATACTGGGATGCATAGGGAGAGGCATCACCAGTAGAAAACAGGAAGTTATTATCCCTCTGTACAGACAGCTGGTCAGACCCCATCTGGAGTACTGCGTGCAGTTCTGGAGACCCAGTCTTCCTAAAGACATAGACAGGATGGAAGCTGTCCAGAGGAGGGCAACTAAAATGGTGCAGGTCTGCACGGAAGACATATGAAGAGAGATTTAAGGAGCTTAATATGTATAGCCTCGAGAAGAAGGAGGAGAGGGGGACATGATAGAAACTTTCAAGTACCTCAAGGGAATCAACAAAGTTCAAAGAGGTAGCATCTTTCAAAAAGAGTGTGCAAGAACAAGGGGCACAATTTGAAGATAGAGGGGTGGCTCAGAGGTAATTGGAAGTATTTTTTCCACAGAGAGGGTTGTGGATGCATGGGCAGCCTTCAGAGGAGGTCGTGGAGTCAAAAACAGTGGTGGAATTCAAGCATGCATGGGACAGTCATAAGGCAATTCTAGGGGTGGGGGTAGGAAGAAGTAGGCTGCTGGTTAACTAGGATCTGCAGTTTATCCAGTAGGCAGGGAAATGGAGCAGACTGGGTGGGCCAAGCGGTCCTTATCTGCCGTCAAATTCTATGTTTCTATATAATGGCGCAGTCAGTGTCTGAACTCAATGTATGGGACACATTAAGAAAATCACAGTGACACTGTTCATGAGGAGAGGTCTTAAAATGGCTGTGTTGAAAATTTGGTGACAAAATTCCTAAAATTACTGTTTCTGAGTGTTCATTGCGCGGATTCCTATACTGCGCTTCGTAAGTTGTAATTTTCAATATTTTCACTCCAGATTTTCAACATTGCCATTTTACCACACCTCCTTATGAGCAGTGCAGCTTTCATTTTTCACATCTTGCCCAAAACATGTTTCCGCCCATGTAGCGCACAATGGCACAGTCGCTGTGCGAACTCAGTGTATGGGACACATTAAGAAAATCACAGTGTCACTGTTCATGAGCAGAGATCTTAAAATGGCTATGTTGAAAATTTGGTGAAAAAATTCCTAAAATAACTGTTTTACGAGCGTGCATTGTGCAGTTCCTACGCACGCTCGTAAGTTCGGAATTTCAATATTTTCACTCCAGATTTTCAACATTGCCATTTTACCACACTTCCTTATAGAGCAGTACAGCTGTCAGTTTTCACATCCTGCCCAAAGCGATGTTTCCATATGTAATTGCACAATGGCGCGGTCGGTTGCAGAAATCAATGTATGGGACACAGTAAGAAAATCACAGTGACACTGTTCATTAGCAGAGGTTTTAAATGCCAATGTTGAAAATTTGGTGAAAAATTCCTAACGATGACTGTTTTACGGTGCGTTGCACAGTTCCACGCGCTCGTAGGTTTGCGAATTTTCAATATTTCCACTCCAGATTTTCAACATTGCCATTTTACCACACTTCCTTATGAGCAGTACAGCTGTCATTTTTCACATCCTGCCCAAAACGTGTTTCCGCCTATGTAGAGCACAATGGGGGTAACAAAAAGGTCATGCTGAAAATTTATTGTGCAAATACCAGCAATCGCACACGGCATTAGGGTAAAGCACCATACGTGCCAAACACCACTGCAAATACCTGCAAGCGAGTGTTCAGCATTGACAAATGCTTGTTTTATATATTTTATTCACTTCTTTCTGCACAAGTATCAGTAATAACATAGCAGCTAAAAGGACAAAGTTGTCATTTTTTGGGGAAAAGGCAAGATTCTTATCAGAGCAGACCACAGAAACATAGAAACAGTGATGGCAGAAAAAGTGCAAAGGTCCATCCAGTCTACCTATGGATCCCTATAGAACCCTGCAACCTAATGTTAACCCTCCCCATCAGTTATCCTAATCTATATCCCTCTGTTGTCACTACTTCCTTTCATTCTGTCCCAAGCTCATTTGAAGTCCCCCACAGTTTCAACTGCCACCATTTTGTCTGACAGGCAGTTCCATGGTACCATCACCCTTTCCATAAAGTAGTGTTTCCTCACATACCTTCTGAACCATCCTCCTGTCAGTCTTTAGTCATACCCACGTGTTGTTGAAATGGTGTTCCTGCTAAATAATTCCTTGTAGCTCACTTTGTTTATTCCTTTCAAGAATCTAAATGTTTCAATCAAATCCCACATCTCCCTTCTGGTCTCCAACAGATACATGTTCATTGCCCTGAAGTGTTCCTCACAAGACTTCCATTGTTAGCCCTGAATCATCTTTGTCACCCCCATGCTGCACAGCCTCCAGTCTATCTATGTCCCTTCTAAGGTGAGAGCTCCAGAACTGGACACAATACTCCAGGTGTGGCCTCACCAAGGATCTACAGAGGGGGAGTATTACTTCTTTCATCCTACTTTCTTCCTACTATAAGTTCCCCTTCCAAAACACCCAGCATCCTGTTTGCCTTGCTACGAACCTTGTCACCATTGTTAACCTGCTTAAGGACCCCCTGACTCTGATGGCAATTTATTTGTGATGTCCATCAACATGACAGGAGCCCTGGACAATTTATGGGGTAACTTAGAAAGTGTCTTTTGAAGTCAGGAATTGGCTAGCTAAACCAAACATTACTGTTGGGCTCAGGTCTTGAGAAAGAAGACAAATGTATTTGTCCAAAATAAAAGATCAGACCAGTTTTCCAACCAGTTGAAGACACAAAGAATGTTCATCTATGCAGTCAGAGTCACATACTGGATGACACGTCATGGAAGGGGTAGCTGCAGGGTCTTGAGATCTGACAGAGCCTGAAATAGTCAGGTTTGGGACTATGAAGAATCTACCATCTAAGGGTTCAAGTCTGCCTCGATTTACCAAAGTGTCTTTCTACCTTGCTAGAAAGTGAGAGAGGTTTGTTTCTGTATGTGTAATCTACTGTTCAAACAATTTATTTTAATTTGTGTAGAATTACTGTTCCCTATAGGCTGTGGGTGTAGTATCCTATATTATCTGTAAATATCTTGAAGAATTAAAATATTATATTTTTATATACTTCATGTTTCTGTGATTGAGTCCTTTCAGGTACAGCTAACTGATTTATAACTGACACAAACTGAGTTCCCATGTCTGAAAAGAAGGCTACCATTACCATATTCTGTTTCTAAAGTATGGTGTTCTCAGCTGTGACAGAGAGGGGTGGGTCATGTGCCCTTGAGCAAGGAGCACTGTACTGTGTGAGCAGTGGCTCTGGAGGGACTTGGACTTGAAGATACCCCAATAGAATGTCTAGGCGGAGTGGTGGCAGCTACTGGTTACCCTTACAGGCATCAGAATGATTTGAGAAAGTTGGTAACACTGACAGGCTGAGTCTGAGAAAGACCAGTTTGCTACAAACTGGAGGCAGCAGGTGGGAACTAAAACAGTTTTGTCAGTATAAAGGTTATCTGTCAAGTCACAGAACAGGATATACAAATGGGAACTGTATATTGTACCAGGTTGTTGTTGTTGTTAAACAAGAGTAGATAGATAGCTAGAAGACATTATGTCTGGGCCATACTAGAAGTGCACACTGCTATGCCTATAGGAGCCATGCCAAAAAGAGAGAACTGGCCTATGAGGAGGGCGAAACAGAACTGAAAGCCATCCTCCAAAGATGTGACCAGGAAAGCCATGCAAAAGAGGTCACTGCTAGCCAAAGCTGTAAGATGAAGGCTAGGGAGAATGCAGATGGGCCTGTGACAGGCAGCTCCGCAAGCAGATTGGGTACGAATATTGGAACCAATGCTTGCCCTGGTTTAGGGAAAGGCAGAACTTGAAACCAGAAGATGAAGATTGAAGCAGAGTAGCAAGAGAAGGATGAGACGTGTAAGGCTGAGGAGTGGGAAAAAGAGCGAGTCAATTGCCAGCTTGGTTAGCAATGATCTCTAATCACAGAAGCTGGCCGCCCCCCATATTTTTAATTTTCCTAGTGTATAGTGGTGCCCCTCACCCTCCGATTGCCAGTCCCTTGTTTCCCTGGTGTCTACTGCCCCCCCTTCCCTGACTGCCATCCCCATAATGCTTTCTTTATATCCCTGGTGTCTAGTGGACCCCCCTTTCCATTTGCTGTCCCCATTATTTTGTCGTTCCCTGGTATTTAGTGGCACCATCCGATCACTGTCCATATAATTCATTCATTCCCTGGTGTCTAGTGGCATCATCCTCACCATTTGATCTCTGTCCCTGTTTTGTCCTTAATGTTTTTTGTTTTTTTTTAACCTGGGGAAAAAAAAAAAAAGAGGTCCAACACCGACTACTCCAGTACCCTCACCTGACCACCCACTGTGTACCCACACCCCGCTGACACCCCCTCAGACCATCACTCACCTGCAGAGGTCCCAAGTTTGAGAGCCCCTCTCCGATCGAAGACGCGTCTTTCTACAGGAACCAGCGATTGCAATATGAGATTTAAGGTAAATGTGGTTCAATGTATTTCAATGGGAGTTTCAACTTTGGTGCATAATGCAGTCATTGTTTGACATATTGACCACAAATGTTCAACATAGCCTTTTGGGGATCCCACCTCATGAACAATATAACTGTCGCTACTTAACTCCCAGCCGAAAGGTGATCTTGCAGTCGCTTGGCGAATTCACCTTTGGAGCAAGATTTGTGTAATGACAGTCATATTGTTCATGAGATGGAGTCATAAGAAGGCTATGTTTCAAATTTAGAGTCAAAATATGAAAAAATTTCAACGTTATGAACATTCATTGCACTTTTGGAGTACTACCTTTGCGGAGACCAGGTATCTGTATCACAGAAGGAGAAGGACCTGGAAGTGATGATCACTAATGACCTGAAGCACTCCATGCAGTGCACGTTAGCAGCAGCAATGGCAAACAAGATGTTGGGATGCATATGTAAGGGGATCAGCAGTAGGAGAGAGGAGGTCATACTACCAGCGACTGCAATATGAGAACTAAGGTAAATGCGGTTCAAAATTCAAAAAGGAAGCCGCCCAAGAGCATTCAGCGGCACCGAGCAGAATTACATCGGGGGATAGAGGACTGCAGTGTCAATGCTGGGACCCCTCTTCCCCCACAGATAAGGAGATGCTAAGGGGCTGAATCACTTATTTCTGCTGCTATCGGGAGAAACATAGAAACATAGAATTTGACGGCAGATAAGGACCGCTTGGCCCACCTAGTCTGCCCTTTTTCCTACCTAACAGATAAGCTGCAGATCCTAATTAACCAACAGCTTACTTCCTCCTATCCCCACTAGGACTGCCTTATGTCTGTCCCATGCATTCTTGAATTCCCCCACTGTTCTTGACTCCATGACCTCCTCAGGGAGGCTGTTCCATGCATCCACAACCCTCTCTGTGAAAAAATACTTCCTCACATTACCTCTGAGCCGTCCCCCCTCTATCTTCAAATTGTGCCCCCTTGTTCTTGCACATCTCTTTTTCTGAAAGATGCCACCCTCTTGGACTTTATTGATTCCCTTGAGGTACTTGAAAGTTTCTATCACGTCTCCTCTCTCCCTCCTTTCCTCAAGGGTATACATATTAAGCTCCTTTAGTCTTTCTTCATATGTCTTCTGGTGCAGACCCTGCACCATTTTGGTTGCCCTCCTCTGGACAGCCTCCACTCTGTCTATGTCTTTGCGGAGATGGGGTCTCCAGAACTGCACACAGTACTCCAGATGGGGTCTCACCAACTGTCTGTACAGAGGGATAACAACTTCCTGTTTTCTACTATTTTATAGCAATTTATCGCCAGCTGCAATTCGGCTTGTGGAACAGGACAGAAGCCTGAAATAAAGTGCGGGTGCAGTGGAGAGCTCTGGCCCAATCAGGCCAGAGCAAGGAGGGGGGGCCAAATTTAAAAAGGAAGCTGCCCATCGGCTTTCAGCGGCGCCAAGCAGAACTACACTGGGGGGGGCAGAGGACTGTGGTGTCCACACTGGGACCCCTCTTTCCCTACAGACAAGGAGATGCTAAGAAGCTGAATCACTTACTTCTGCTGCTATCGGGAGACTTTTCACACGCCCACGCATCCCCCACCCTCTCCAGTTTTAAATACTCTTCAAGTTCCTACCCCAACTGAGCGATTGGACGAAAACAAGGCACCAAGCAGGAGCTGGCAGGAGGAGGAACACGTGGAAAGGGAGGTCCTTGGGGCATTGAGGCGGAATTACTGGACAAACCTCAAGGTAATATAAATGTCAGACATGAAGGACAGAAATGTTGTATAATTCAATTTAGTGGCAACCTAGAAATCAGACTGGTATCTAGCATCATTTAACTTACCCTTAGAGTAATATATTATTACTTAAACAAATCGGTCAGTTTTCTAACATATTTTGGCTTATCCTTGATTTTACCTGATCAAGAGCTGGTTCTAAGGACTGTTAGAGTTGTCATACGTAATGAAGCTTACCTAGCCTAGAAACTGATTTGAGGGAAGAGGCTAAACTGTTGGGACTATTTTGAACTGTGTAGTTGCCAAATTACTTACATATCTAGGGACTGTCAGAGCTGTAAAGTGCAAATTGTACTACCTAGATTGGGTACTGGTTCTAGGGAGGTGTTTTAAATTGTTAGACCTGTTAGAACTGTTTAGCAGCCCAAGTATCTATTTTTACCAAGATTAGGATCTGGTCACAGGGGTGGTGGTGCATCTGTTGGAACTGCAAGGGACTGAAAGACGTGGTCTTATACTACCCCAGTATGGCTACTTGGAGAAGGGAGAGTGGTGGTACTCCTGGGGGAGGAGACCAGGCCAAGGGAAAACGTGCAAATATGTATGGTGAAGGACAATTTCAGGGGCATCCGGCCACCAGGGCAGGCATCTTTTTAACGGTTGTAGGATGCACTGGCTGCGGGGCGGCAATATTACTAAATTGGGCCTGGAGGGAGGGAGGGAGGCTGCCCACTCTGCAGACAGTTGTTGCAGATCAGGGGAGAGGTAAACTGGCTAAAGACGCAACTGGAGGCTTTCAGGGGGGTGATGAAGGTAACAGGGAGGCGCTATGGGAGGCAGGTGGGAGGAGTTGGTGAGAGAAAGGGACACGATTCATCAAACAGGCAGGGAGAACAAGCAGAGCGTGGACCTTTCCAGAGGAAAGAAGAGGCCAGGGAGGTAAGCAGTAGGGCCAATGGCCCAAATCATAAGAGGGGGCGAGTGACAGAGCAGGGGAGCTGGCAAGGGGCGGCCTAGCGGTGCAGTCAGTTGGAAATTGGGTCAAAAACAGATGGCTGGTATTGACTGCTACAATAAATTTGAGACCTTAGGAAACATAGAAGGGAAGGAAGGGGGGTGCAGAGGGGAGGGGGATGATATTGAAACTGGAGGGAGGGAGGTGGGAAATTTGAGGGTGACAGGGACTGGGAAAGGTAATTCAAGCACTCAACCTAATGGGGGAAGGGGCAAGTTAATTGTCAAACAGAGGGAGGAGGGACATCCGATAGCAGACTTGGGGGTCAAGGGCATGATCGGAGGGAAAGAAGAAAGAAAAGAGAATTTGGGGGATGGCCTGGAAAGCACAAAAGGAGAGGAAAGCCTGAAAAGCATAGAAGGGGAGGATGCAGGGACACCTGGGCAATCTCATCAGAGAAAGAAAAGTAGTGAGAGGGCAGTGGGGGCCCAGGCAGCACAGAAGGCAAGAAGGGGGACACCCCAGGCTGGACATGACCAGTCGGGGGCCTTGAGGGAAGAGACTGCAACAAGGAGGGAGACCAAAGGGGGTCTACACCGGTTGGGGCTGGGCAGGCACCTGAAGGGAGATACATGGATGGGCGGGCAGGCCTTGGCAAAATGGGCAAACTAACTGCAACAACTAAAGAAGCACAAGCGAGGAGCTCAGGAGAAAAACTCAGGTCAGACAGAATGCAAGGGAGACTAAAGGGGGTTGCCAGAGACACAGGACCCAATGCAGGGGGACCGGGAGGCCGCCACCAGGGAAGCCAGGTTGCAACGATGAGAAAGAGTGTGCGAGTAGCTGGTATGGAGGTTCCAGGGGCTGTAAAAGCGCACTACGTGGAAGGGGAGGATGTAGGAAATCAGGCAGCGAGTGGCCACATGATAGGGAAGGTGGAGGACAGGGCCATGATCGCTGGAGATTCCATGGTTAGGGGTATTAATTGGAGAGACAAGGGCAGAAGGGGGTAACAAGGTTTGGGTCAGCTGCCTGCCAGGAATGAGAGCCACAGAGGTCATTCATTATATCCCTTCCTGGGGGAAGCTGCAGGATCTGAGAACACACCTGGTGTTCCATTTGGGAACAAATTACCTTGCTGGTCATAGTCTGATGGAAGTTCAAGCAAGGTTTGAGGCCCTATCGCGCTTTTGCAGCAACCTGTGCTTCCACTCAGTGGCGTTCTCAGAGGTGCTTCCAGTTCCTAGGGCCAGCACGGATAGGAAGCAGAGGATAGAGGAGTTCAACTGCTGGCTTTCCAAATGGTGTGCCCAGAAGGGTTATGGGTTGGTGGGCTGGTGGGAGACCATCTGACTAGACGACAGTTTCTTTGCCCCAGATAGGCTTCACCCAAGTAGTGACAGAAAGGAAGTGTTCACGTGGAAGCTAGAGGAGTTCTTTTATCACTCACCTTAATTTAAACTAAACCGGGGGGGAGCTACTAGCGACACCTGACAGCGCTAGGGACAAAGGGGACAGTTGCCCCCCCCCCCACACACACACAAAAAATATGTACCAGCAAATGGAGGCAGGAAATGATGCAGCTCGGAAGACTAGGTTTAGCAAGGCATGAGGAGGGGTCAGGGAAACCAAATTCTGGAAGGCCATGTGCACTAATGCCAGGAGCCTGGGCAATAAGGTCCCAGACCTGTTACCAGTCATGACAGAGGAGGACCTAGACTTGGTAGGAATAACGGAAACGTGGGTTCGTGAAGGTCAGGAGTGGCACCTAAACATCCTGGGGTATACGCTATTTAGGATGGTGGCCAAGGGGGAAGTGCTGTTGATCAGTGATCTCAACTTGCCGGATGTAGAGTGGGTGACTACGTCTGTAGCCTCAGCCAGAAGCAGAGCAATCATAGACTCCCTCCAGATTGCCCACCTCAGGCAGCTGGGGTCAAGAAATCAACCAGGGAAGGCGCGGTGTTAGACCTGGTGCTCACTATCGGAGACAGGGCGGGGGAGGTATCGATGGGAGAACACCTAGGCTTCAGCGACCACGGCACAGTGTGGTTCATGGTGCACACATCAGCCTCGCACCACCCGACCAAGGTGAAGGTTCTTGATTTCAGGTGTGCAAATTTCGACAAGATGAGGGATCGTGCTCGCCAGGAAATTGTTGGGTGGGGGAGTGCAGAGGGGTGGAAAACCTATGGGCCGCAATAAAGGGAGCCATAGTGGGGGGCACTGACCACTGCTCAAAAAGGGTAAGCAAACGCAGAAAGAAAAGAAGGCCTCTGTGGTTCAGCAGGGATGTGAGGGCCAGCATCAGGGCAAAGAGGAGAGCTTTCAGGTTATACAAATCATCACAGAGCAAACCACACCAGGTGGAATACTGGGAAAAACAGAGGGAGGCAGGGAGAGAGGTTAGACGGGCAAAGGCAAGGATGGAAGAGAAGATCGCCAAGACAGCAAAAAAGGGGACAAGACCTTCTTCAGGTATATAAGTGAGCAGAGAAGAGGGGAGAGAGGGATCCCTAGCCTGTTAGCAGGGTCTGGGGAGAGGGTGGAGGGGGATCAGGAGAAGGCGGAAATGCTCAACAGTCACTTCAGCACTATATTTGCAAGGGAGGAGATATGGGAGGGGAAAACTCCCAGGCCAGCCGAAAAAGAAGAGGGAGGGATGGGAGTACCCCCCTTCCGGGAAGATGAGATCTTAAGGGAACTCAAGGGCCTCAAGGTTGGTGGACAAGGCCATGGGGCCGGATGGGGTCCACCCAAAGTGTTGAGGGAGCTGAGAGGGTAGCTGGCGGCCCCCTTGACCACTCTGTTCAATGAATCCTTACGCTCGGGGGAATCCCACTGGACTGGAAGAGCGCTGATGTACTGCCCCTGCACAAGGGAGGGGAGAGGCATCACATGAGCAACTACAGGCCAAGAAGTCTGACTTCTGTAGCTAGAAAGCTCATGGAAAGACTGCTTAAGGACAGAATCAGCAGCTACTTGGAGGCAAATCGCCTCCTTGATCCCAGGCAGCATGGCTTTACTAAGGGCAGGTCTTGCCAGACAAATCTGGTCAGATTTTTCAACTGGGTCACTAGAGTAGTGGATCGGGGGAATCAGTGGATGCAGCTTACCTGGACTTGGAGGCGTTGATAAGCTGCTGCATGGATGGCTACTGCATAAAGTGGAGTGCCTGAGGCTGGGGGTGGGGGTCACAAGGTGGGTGCGAAACTGGTTGTAGAGCAAAAGGCAGAGGGTGCTAGTCAATGGGGTGCCATCAGGAGTATCAGCGGTCACCAGCGGTCTGTGCTGGGACCCTTGCTTTTCAACATCTTCATAGGGGACATAGTGGAGGGGCTGGGGGGGCAGAGTGAGCTTGTCTGCGCATGCTGTCAAGATCTGCATTAGGGTGGATGTGTAGGATGGGGCCGAGAGGATACAGAGGGACCTAAGGAAAATAGAGGAATGGGCCAGAAGGGTGGAAGTCATCACTCAACATGGCTAAATGCAAAATCATGCACCTAGGCAAAAAGAAAGAGAGCAGAATACAGCCTGGGGGTAAAACCACTTGTAGTGGCCAAGGAAGAGAGAGAGACCTGGGCATTAACATCTCACAGAACTTAAAAGTGGCTGGGCAGTGTGGGGGGCAGTGGCAACAGCCAGCACTGTTGGTTTGTACTGGGAAGGGGATCACCAGCAGGAGGAAAGAGGTCCTGGTTCCCTTGTACACCTAGCTGGTCAGGCTGCACCTGGAGTATGTGGTCCAGTTCTGGAGACCTTACTTAAAAAAAAGGATGTGGAAAGGGTAAAGAGGGCACAGAGACGGGCTACTAAAATGGCGATGGGCCTTGACCACTTGCAGTATGAGGAGAGGCTGGCAGCCCTAGACTTGTACTCCCTGGAACAGAAGAGGGAGCAGGGAGACATGACAGAGACCTTTAAGAACCTAAAAGGGATCAACAATGTGCCTACAGATGATCTATTCCAACTGAAGGGGTGCCAAAGGAAGAGAGGCCATGATCTCCAGCTGGAGGGTGGGAAGTTCAGGGGAAACATCAGGAAGTACTTCTTTACTGAGAGGGTGGTGGATGCCTGGAATGGGTTGCCAAGAGAATTGCTGGGAGAGAACACAGTGGGGTGGGTTCAAGAGGACTTGGGACAGGCATAGAGAGTTGTTGAAGGGTGGGGTGGGGATCCACAGCAAGTCTAGAGGTTGCTGGACAAACGGGCAGACTAGATGGGCCTGGCGGTCCCCTTCTGCCATTACTTTTCTATGTTCCTATTTACCCTTGTACAGGTCACTGGTGAGACCACATCTAGAGTATGGAGTTCTGTACTGCTGTCCAAACCTCAAAAAGGACGTTAAATGACTGGAGAAAGTCCAGAGGACGGCTACAAATATGATAGCAGGTCAGCAGAGTAAGGCATACAAGGAGAGGTTGAGCGCACTGAACATGTACTACCTAGAGGAAAGGAAAGGGGACATGATTGGGATCTTCAAGTACTTGAAAGGGATAAATAAGGTGGATAAGGAGGGTCTCTTTAAGCCAAGTGGCAACCATAACATGAGGGAGAACAGTCAGGCTGGAGGGTGGGAGGTTTAGGAGGGCGGTCAGGAAGCACTTCTTCACAGAGAGGGTGGTGGACACTTAGAATGCGCTGCCAGAATAGGAAATCTTACTGAAGACAGTGGGCAGCTTTAAGAGAGGCTGGGTCAGGTACAGGGGGAGAGTAAGGGTCATGGGTAAGGCAGATGGGAGGAGTGGGGAAAGGGGACAGGGACAGTAGCTCAAGCTGTGGATCCTGCAACACAAGCAGACTTGATGGCCTTCTGCTGGCTTCTTCGTATCATGGGTAGGGGGATGGGAGGAGTGGGGAAGGGGAGCAGGGACAGTAGCTCAAGCTGTGGACCCTGCAACACGAGCAGACTATTTATTTGAAAGTTTGTGACCAGGAGAGGCACACTAAGCTGCGGGTTGTTTCCAGGTGCAACCCCGGGCAAAGGAAGGGGAATAGTTTTACAGGTGTAAACTGACTGACAGAACCAGATTAAGCTGTTTGTGGTATTTTTAGTGAATGGGGGGGTTTGGCCAGAAAAACTTTGAAATTCCCCATTCTTATCAAGAAGTGCCATGCCACACCTCCCCCTTAGATCATCCACCCCTGCAGCTATCCTATGTGCCCCATCCCACAGATGGAACCCCTACCCACAGATTAGCCACCCCTGCAGCAGAACCCTCCAGCATCCTAGCGTGCAGCCCCTCTCATACAGCAGAAACCCTCCCATCCCACACACACCCTTGCAGATGACTTCCCAGAACAGACTGGCACAGCTGGAATCCCTCGTTCCACAGACTAGCCAGCATCCTACAGCTGGACATCCCCTTCCCACAAACCAGCCACCCTTAACTACGCAGCAGACACCCCCATGTGTGCCCTCACATCAGAAACCCAATTTCCATACTTCCCCTTGCAGCTGACACTCCAAAACTGACTGGCAGCAAGTCTCCCACACACACAGCTGGAACCCACTGTTGTAAAGATTAGCCACCACCCCACAGCTGGACCCCCCTTTCCACAGACCAGTAAGTGGCAACCCCATACAGCTGCCCCCCATCACCCAGCTGGAACCCCCTCCCACCAGACCAGTCACCCCCATAGCAGAACCCCCACCCCATAGAAACATAGAATTTGATGGCAGATAAGGACCTCTTGGCCCACCTAGTCTGCCCATTTCCCTACCTAACGGATAAGCTGCAGATCCTAGTTAACCAATAGCCTACTTCCTCCTATCCCCACTAGAATTGCCTTATGTCTGTCCCATGCATTCTTGAATTCCCTGTTTTTGACTCTATGACCTCCTCAGGAAGGCCGTTCCATGCATCTACAACCATCTCTGTGAAGAAATACTTCCTCACATTACCTCCGAGCTGTCCCCCTCTATCTTCAAATTGTGCCCCCTTGTTCTTGCACATCTCTTTTTCTGAAAGATGCTACCCTCTTGGACTTGATTGATCCCCTTGAGGTATTTGAAAGTTTCTATCATGTCCCCCCTCTCCCTCCTTTCCTTGAGGCTATACATCCTAAGCTCCTTTAGTCTTTCTTCATATGGCTTCTGGTGCAGACCCTGCACCATTTTGGTTTCCCTCCTCTGGACAGCCTCCACCCTGTCTATGTCTTTGCGGAGATGGGGTCTCCAGAACTGTACACAGTACTCCAGATGTGGTCTTACTAACTGTCTGTACAGTGTGTACCCCCGCACAGCGGAAACCCCCATGGGAAAAAAAGACTAGCCATCTCACTTTGCTACCCAGCCCGTATCTGCACTTCAGGCTGGGGAACAGACTATACTTGAGGTTTTGGGCATCACTTCTAGTAGCAAAGCTCTCTCGGCCGATACAGAGTTCAAAGGGGGCCATATCGGGACCAGTGGAGCATAAAAGGTGGACTGTATGTGGTTTCAGGGGGAAAACAGCGTTACAAACTAAGCCAAAACTGCATACAACCCGATGACATTCCCTAGTGGCAGCGCGTTTTGCCCTCCAAAAGATGGCGAGTGCACTTTACGTGCCTCAGAAGGGGGCGTTGCCATTCTAGTCTTTTTGAGTTCATCATGGCATACAGGCACAGAAGAACTCATTGCTATACGGTGCTTTATAGAGGTGTGCCCAATGGAGAGCTCCATTTGTAGGGGCAGGTCAGCAGCAGGTAAATCAGTCGGCAGGCTGGCGATGATTCACATTCAGCTGTTTGGGCTGAGCAGGACAACTTTTCAAAGGACTGGAGCCGCACCAATAGTAGCACGGCTTGGTCCTTTGAATTGCATTCACAGTTGCGCGTTCACACTGCTGTAGCTTACTGCAATGTGAGCGACTAGGCTGAGCCTCCCCGCACAGTTTAAAAAAAAAAAAAACACGAGGGGTGCCCAATCCTCTTGTTGGTATGCCCTTCCAGTTCATTGCTGACGGGGAACCACTCCCGTCAGCATAATGCCCCCGCTTCCTGTGCCGGGTGCCCAATCCTTCTCAGCTCTTGTCCCTCCCAAAACACTCAGGCGGCACGCTGGGAGCCCACCCCAGCATGCCAGATGTCCCTGTAAAAGAAAACCTTCCCGCGAGGTTTAAAAAAAAAAAAAAAATTAACCCTGTAAACTAAGCGGTCCCTCGTTGATTCGTTGGTCTCTCCCCAACCTGTGCGATCCTCTGTGCACCCAACTCCCCACACGCCCTCACCCCATACTACTCCTCTGAGCAGGGCGATAACCCGTGGACTGGGAACACGCCTGCACTCTTCAAAGCCAACCGCGAACCGAAGAAATGCCAGTAAGCTGTATAATGGCATAAATAGTTGTTTTTTTTCAACTTTGGCACATATCTTGGCCATTTTGGGGAATTTTGGCACCAAATTCTCAACATGGGGTTCTTGGAACCGCTACCTCATTAATTCAGTCACTGTCATCTGGTTAATCGGTCCCAAAAGGTGATTTCGCAGTCACTGCGCAGAATCTATAGGAAGT
This sequence comes from Neoceratodus forsteri, assembly GCA_016271365.2. NCBI lineage: Eukaryota > Metazoa > Chordata > Ceratodontiformes > Ceratodontidae > Neoceratodus > Neoceratodus forsteri. The sequence continues at coordinate 13,125,696 of CM057458.1, forward strand.
GGTGGGGGCTGAAACAATCACGGGATTTAAGAATGCATGGAATAGACATAAAGGAATTCTGGAGGTCAGGGGTAAGGGGCAACAGACTTCTAGAAAAACAAACTCAAATGGGCAGACTAGGTGGGCTATAGGCCCTTATCTCCCGACACTGTCTATGTATCTATGTATCTAATCACCTTTCGGGACCGAGTAATGAAACAACAGTGTCACTTTTCATGAGGTGGGCTCCCAAAAGCCCATGTTGAAAATTTGGTGACAAAATTCCAACAAATCACTGTTTTACAAACGTGCGTTACACAGTTTCCACACATGCTCATAACTTTGCAAATTTGTAATATTTTCATACCAGATTTTCAACATTGGTATTTTTTTTTTTTACTACACCTCCTCACGAACAGTACAGCTGTCATTTTCAACATTCTGGCTGAAATGCATTTTAGCACTCGAGCAAAATAGCGCGTTACTGTGGGAAATCAGTGTTCGGGACAGATTACGAAACCACAGTGACACTGTTCATGAGCAGAGGTCTCAAAATACCTATGTTGAAAATTTGGTGACAAAAGTCAATTTAATGACTGTGTTACGAGCATGCGTTGCGCAGTTTTCATGCATACCCATAACTTCATGAATTTATAATATTTTCACTCCAGATTTTCAACATTGGCTTTTTTTTTTTTTTTTTTAAACACCTCTTTATGAACAGTACAGCTGCCATTTTTCATATCCTGGCCGAAATATGTTTTTGCACTTCTGGTGCAGAATAGCGTGGTCGCTGTGGGAAATCAGTGTTTGGGACAGATTAAGAAAATCACAGTGACACTGTTCATGAGTGGGGGTCCCAAAATGCCTATGTTGAAAATTTGGTGACAAAAGTCCATAAAATGACTATTTTATTTATTTATTTTTAACCAGGAGAGACACACTAAGCTAAAAGCTTGTTTACAGGTGTGACCTGGGAGCACAAGGAAGTTAAGTGACTTGCTCAGGGTCACACAGTATGCAAGTAGGGGCTGGGGGATTCAAACCCGGGTCTCCAGGTTTGCAGCTCAGAACCTCAAACCACTGCGCTATACTGCCTCTTATGATTGTGCATTAGCAGTTCCACCACACTTATAACGTCGAGGATTTGTAATATTTTCACTCAAGAGTTTTCAACATTGTCAGTTTGCACACCTCCTTATTAAGAGTGCAGCTGTCATTGTTCACATCCTGCTAAAATGTGTTTTCGCACAACGGTGCGGTCGCTGTAGAAAATCAACATTTAGAACATAGTAAGAAAATCATAGTGACAGTGTTCATGAGTAGAGGTCACAAAATGCCTATGTTAAAATGTTGGTGAAATTATTCCACTAAATGACTGTTACGAGCGTGTGTTGTGCAGTGTCCACATGTTTGTATGTTTGAGCATTTTTAATATTTTCACTCCAGATGTTCAACACTGCCTTCTCTTCACACCTCCCTATGAATGGTACAGCTTTAATTTTCACATCCTGCCCAAACTATGTTTTCGCACATCTGGTGCAGAATGGTGCGGTTGCTGTGAGAAATCAACAGTCGGGAGAGATTAAAGGAAAACTGCATGTTAATATCAGAATATATACATATACACATATATATATATATATATATATATATGAGACAAAGAACCTCTGTGCGTAAACACTGAGGCAAGGGTTACCCCAAAGGGCATTTGGCTGGGAAGCCAAGTTTCAAGAAAATACAAAATCACACATGCCCCCACAATGCAAAGCATCATGGGCTACATATGCAAATCACCACCGAATGTTATGCTGGTCCAACTTTAAGCAGAATTGCATGGTGCCGAAAGGCCTCTCACACAGTTTGCAAAGGGTGCTAACAGAAGACATAGACACGTGTTTCGTCCTACCAGGACTCATCAGTATGCCCTTTGGTTTGATATCTAATAGTCCCTGCAGAAGACCAGTGTCTTATTACAGTGTCTTGCTTAGCCACAACAGAGAAAGAATACAACAGCCAGGATTCACACTGCTAGTCTCCGGGTAAGAATAAGTTTCCTAAATATTGGTACCTTATTCAACTGTGTTCTGCTTAGGGTAGTGTGTGTGTGTTTAAACATGTAACTTTCTACAGTATTTTGTGCCATGGCATTTTACATTGCATAGGAGCCAGCTGTTATTAATGAGGACTGGAATGCAATGAGACAGGCTGAGATGTCAGTGTGAGTTACCAACCCCCTCAAAAAATACAAATATGCCTCTTCTACACACATTCAATGACACCCCTATCTCACCTCCCCGGCTAAACAAACTTTACAGCAAAACCATTTTGTTGCATTTGCGTGTGTCTGAACTACAATGCTTGCATGCACACCACTCAATTTATTATACTGGATACATTTAGAACTGTCAAAAGCTGGGCTAATAGTACTTCGAGATCCACTGTGATGGTTGGCAACCATAGGCAATGTGTACTGTGCCGTCCCACTAAGCTGGTACCCACCATGCTCCCACCTCAATTCCCTTGTGATCTTTCTGTCCCCCCACGCCTGTGATGTAACCGGTATGCAACAGTCCATCAACGGTAAAGCACCCCCACCCACGACCAGTCACGGCAGAACATGCTTCAACACAGTACATGACACAAAGATCTTCACTTTGTATAATTCGTCACATAATAACCCTTACTGCGTAGCGTGAAATATACCCAGTGTGTCACACTGAGACAGGCTCCCCGCCCCCTGGCCCATTAGGCCCAAATAAGCACTGATGACATCATATGAACCTTGTGGTCTAGTGGCCCATCACTACCAACTGACAGTTAATGGCCACCATCCCACTCCCCCATCCTGTACCATGATTGAGTGACTGACAGCCCCCACACACCAAAAAGGCAAGCCACCCAGAGAACTTTCTTACATACTATGCGCAGTGACAGTTTGTATGTCATGCTGCGGTAGTGATAGTGTAGAACAGCAAAATGGTTTTGCTGTAAAGTTTTATTAGCCGGTGGGGGAGGAAATAGGGTTTTCATTGATGGTGTGTGTAGAAGGCACATTTTTATTTTGGGGGCTTGTTAACTCATACTGACATCTCAGCCTGTCTCATTGCATTCTAGTCCTCACTAATAACATCTGGATCCTGTACAATGTAAAATGCCACGGCACAAAATACTATAGAAAGTTACATGTTTAACACACACACACACACACACACACACACACACTACCCTAAGCAGACCACAGCTAGATAAGTTTTCTAAATATTGGTACCTTATCATATTTACCCAGAGAGAGAGAGAGGGACTAATAGTGTGAATCCTGGCTGTTGTATGTATTCTTTCTCTGCTGTGGCTAAGCAAGACACTGGCCTTCTGCAGGGGCTATTAGACATCAACCAAAAGGCACTCTGGGAAAACTATCTTGTAGAAGATGCAATAAAACAAACCTGAATGGCACCCCAGGGTCATAAAACAACCAGGAAAGTTAGAAAAAACTCCTCTCACAGCCTGGGCACAAACAAAACACTAGGATGAAGTAAGAACTCAAAATTGGTAGTGATACATATATTTTCCTGATTTTAACATACAGTTTTCCTTAACAAAATCACAGGGCCACTATTCATTAGCAGAGGTCCCGCATGCTTTCATGAGGTGGGGGTCACAAAAATGTTGAAAATCTGTAGTTCAAGTACCGGTGTAACCCCCCCTACAAATGGGGGTTCCCGAAAAGTCTTCTTTGGGCTTGCCTAAATGCCCACTGCCAGGCTGGTGTCCTGCGTTTTAGCAGTTAAATGTTATTGCCAGGGAGTGCCTGTATAGCCTCTGTGTATTGTCTCTTTAAGAGCTGCCTATATCGCAGATATAATTAATCTGAGAGGGGGGCAGAGTGCTTCTATGCTAGAGTCCTGCCCGGGCTGCCAGATAATCGCTCCATTCTGCCATCGCTATTTGTGCAGAGGGAGCCCTGTTAGAAGCTGTACTTATTTGCCGATTATCCATTAGAATTGTAATGATATTGTAGTTTGTCTAACCTGCCTTCTTTGTAGCATGGACCTTATGTATTGCACCATCATTTTGGTTTTCTTTCTTTCTTTAGTTTTTGTTGACCGGGTAAGTGCACTAGACAAATTCTGCCTATTTTCAGGCACAACCCAGGGGAGGGGGATACAGATGAATGCCAACTGACCTTGAATCCGATTAAACTTGTTGGTGGTATTTTTAGTGAATGGGGGACATTTAGACAAGGCATCGGGGAAATTCCCCTACTCTTTTCCAGAAGTGCCATGGGATCTTTAACATCCACCTGAACTACCACCAGAACAGGCAGATGGGACCTCGGTTTAACGTCTCATCCGAATGACAGCACCTCAGGAGTGCAGCACCCCCCTTATGCTGCACTACAGTGTCAGTATTGGAATATTAACCCAAGTGCCTGGTGTGGGGCTAGAACCAACAGCCTTCTGATCTCCCGGCCTCAGAGGCGAGTGTGGACTGCCAGTCAGCACCAATCAGTACCTCTGAGGATTCTAAAATGGAGCTTGTTCCCAGGGGCCTTGTGGGAGCAAAATTCTGTAGGAATTGTAGTTTTTGCATTTTGGCGCCAAAACAGACCTGGAGGGGGAGCCCTTGAACTGATGAACGGATAGATCAGCCAACCGAACCTTTTGGATCCTGGGGAAAGTCCCAGGCTGCTTGCAGCTAGAGTCAGTCTGAGTTGGGAAGTGAAAGAGGCAACAGCTTGAGTGATTCAAGCAGCAGCCCCTGCATAATTCATGTGGGTGAACTGTGAAAGGGCTGAGTTTTGGCCTGCCTGTCTGCCTGCTGTTCCCGAGAGGGACAACAGAGTTTATTCCGACTGAATACGAGTTGTGAGAACGGTTTAAGCCACTGAACTGTGACCAGGCTTTAACCTGAGGAAGGCCGAAGATTTGCTGAATGCGATCAGCCTGTCAGGACCTCCAGCCACCTCTGAACTCCCGGATTGTGCAGAGACCCTGTAATTGTGACTGGAGAGCCATTTGCCTGGTACAGTGGAATTTCTTTACATATAAATGTGCTGTGTGCTCTGTAACCCCTAGGTGGCACTATCCTAAGGGCTACTACCCCTGCTGGCTTGGCTAGTAGCTGGTTAAGGGGCCCAGAGTTCTGAAACGGTACCTCCACCCAGAGGTCAGGGTTGGTAGTGGTTAAGCTAACCTGGGCACAGCCCTCCAGGACACTGTAACCCCACTCTTTCCTGCTAGTGGCCTAAACACTGTACAATAATCACTTTCACAATACCCTTGTACACCATACAAGTACCCACACTGTTTGCACTTACCACCAGGGCAGGTTCCTCTAGCTCGAACCCTGGGGACCCCTGTAAAACAAGGTTATGCAAAGCAAATAGCAACAGTACAGTACCTGGAACACAAACTGGAACCACAGTCAGATTAAATGCAGAAAAAAATAGATCAGATTTATTCAGGGGACTTGAACAAGGGAGGAGCAAAATCAGGCTAATTAGCTTAAAGGCTATGTAAATCAAAGTTATGCATGCACTTTAAATCCCCACACAGGCACACCTCAGGGTACCCAGGTAGAGAGCAACGGGCTAGCCAGGACCGTTGCCCGGGGCAGGCCACCGTCTCAGCTGGTTGGGGCCCTGTGATGGAAGGAAACAACATGCACAACACACTCTAATTGTAATCCGGAGCCGGAAGGCTCAGTTTGTGAAAGAAAAGGAACAACCAGACAGTCAGATGACACACTTAGATTAAGCTGTTGTAGCAGGGAGCTACCCTGATGATTACTCCCGATACCCAAGACTGAACACATGCTAGATGAAAATTGAGACTGCAGGTGGTTAATCTGGAGTGCCAGGAGAAGCAGGGCCCACATGAGTCACCGGGCGTCATTCCTGTTCAAGCGTGGAGCAGGGGGCTGATCCCCAGGCAGGTCTCTCATCGATGGCTTCTTTGTGCAGCAGGTAGTCTAGCTGGGCCAGTCTGGCAAGACCCAGGCCGCATGGAGACAAATTCGGATGCAGTCCGTTTTGGGCTGGATACAGCTTCCAGCAAGCAGAACACAGTTCACACAGTGAGGAACCAAATCACGACCCACTAGCAGCTCACAGCACATTTACATGCAAGGAAATTCTGCTGTACCAGGCAAACCGCTCTCCGGTCACAATCGCAAAGACTCTGCACACACCAGGCACTTAGGGGTAGCTGGAAATCCTGACAGGCCGATCACATTCAGCAAAGCTTCGGTCTTCTTCAGGTTAAGCCTGGTCACGCTTCAGTGGCTTACTTCATTCACACAAACTCGGATTTAGTCCGAAATAATTCTCTTCTTCCCTCTCAGGAGCAGTAGGCAGGCATACAGGCCAAAACTCAGGCCTTTCCACAGGTCTCCTGCGTGAAACTATGCAGACGGCTGCTCGACTGTCACGAGCTGTTGCTTCTTCAACTCCCAACTGAGATCTGCCCTAAACAGCAGGCAGCTTGAGAATTTCCCCAAGATCCAAAAGGTTTGGTTGGCCGATTCATCTGTCAGTCACAACAAAGGCTCCCCCCTGTAGGGCTGTTTAGGCGCCAAGAGCCCAAAATACAATTCCTACAAATTCTGACTCCACACAGCCCCTGTAGGCAGACTCCATTTTAGAGTCCCAAAGTACTGATAGGTCCAATTCAGCAGTCCAGGACCAAGATGGTGGAGAGAAACAAAACAGTCCTTGCTGCAAAAGAACAGGTTAGAACAAACTGCAATATATTCACTGCTCTAACAAATGATCAGCAAACAGTTACATCTTTTAACAGAGCTCCCTCTGCGCAATTAGCGATGGCAAAAGGAGCGATTATCTGGCAGCCCGGGCGGACTCAAGCATAACAACACTCAGCCCTCCCAATTTAATTATTACTGCATCTAGCAGCCTTAAAGAGACAGTACATAGAGGCTACACAGGCACACTTTGACAATAACGTTTAACTGCTAAAATGCAGGACACCAGCCTGGCAGTGAGCATTTAGGCAAGCTCATGGAAGACTTTTTGGGACGCCCCATTTGTAGGGGGGGTTACAGCTGTTAGTGGGTCGTGATTTGGTTCCCCACTGTGTGCTGAACTGTGTTCTGCTTGCTGGAGGCTGCATCCAGCTTCAGTGGACTGAATCCGTATTCATCTCCATTTGGCCTGGGCCCGCCACACTGGCCCAGACAGACTACCCACCACACAGAGAAAGCCATTGACGAGAGACCTGCCTGGGGATCAGCCCCCTGCTCAGCGCTTTGAACAGGAACGATGCCTCAGTGATTTGTGTGGGCCCTGCTTCTCCTGGCACTCCAGTTCAACCACCTGCAGTCTCGATTTCGTCCTGCCTGTGTCCTGTATTGGGTATCGTGAGTAACCATCAGGGTAGCTCCCTGCAACAGCTAAATCTAAAGTGCTGTCATCAAAGATTGCCTTGTTTTTTTCTTTCACGAACTGAGCCCTCCAACTCCGGATTACAAATAGTGTGTTTTGTGCATGTTGCGTGGGCTCCAACCAGCTGCGACGCTGGCCTACCCCAGGCAACGTTCCTGGCTAGCTCACCTCTTCCCTACCTGGGTACCCAAAGCGTGTGACTGTGTATGGACGCTGAAGTGCATGCATGATTGATTTCATTTTTAAGCCAATCAACCTGATTATGCCCCCTCCTTGTTCAAGTCCCCTGAATAAATCAGATATAATTATTTTTGCATTTAACCTAAGGTTTCAGTTTGTGTTGAAAGCACTGTATTGTTGTTGTTTGCTGTGCCTAACCTTGTTTTACAGGGGGTTTCCAGGGTCGAACTGGTGGAACCAGCCCTGGTGGTAAGTGCAAACAGTGTGGGTACTTGCATGGTGAATAAGGGGCATTGCAAAAGTGATTACTGTATATTGGTCTGGCCACTAGAAGGGACAGAGAGGGGGTTAGTGTCCTGGAGGGAGGGCTGTGCCCAGGTTAGTTTGACCACTAACAACCCTGACCTCTGGGTGGAGGCACCCATTTCAGTACCCAGGCCCCTTAACCTGCAACTAGCCCAGTGCTCCCATGTTGATTTGGCATTTTCCCTGTAACTCCAGGGTGATATTCCTGTGTTTTCCTGTAGATTACATTATTTCCTATGGAAGCAGAATTGCCCTGTTTTCCTGTATAACCAATGCAAGTCATAGATACATAGACAGTGTCGGCAGATAAGGGCCTATGGCCCACCCAGTCTGCCCATTTGAGCTTGTAAGTTCAGTTTGTTTTCCTAGAAGTCTGTTGCCCCTTACCCCTGACCTCCAGAATTCCTTTATGTCTATCCCATGCATTCTTAAATCCCGTGATTGTTTCAGCCCCCACCACTTCCTCTGGCAGGGTGTTCCACTTGTCCACCACCCGTTCTGTGAAGAAATTCCTTCTCATGTTTCCTCTGAATCGTCCTCCCTCCAACTTCATCTCATGCCCTCTAGTCCTGGAACATCTTTTTCGCTTAAAAATAGTGTTTTCCTGCACCCTGTTCCTCCCTGTAAAATACTTGTATGTCTCTATCATATCCCCTCTCTCCCTCCTCTCCTCCAGGGAGTACATGTTCAGTTCCTTCAACCTGTCTTCATAGGACTTGTGATGCAATCCATGCACCATCTTTGTTGCCCTCCTCTGAACCTTCTCTACCCTGTCTATGTCCTTACGTAGGTATGGTCTCCAGAACTGTACACTGTACTCCAGGTGGGGCCCTCACTAGTGTCTTGTATAGAGGAATTATGACCTCCTTTTCCTGCTGGTGATGCCTCTGCCTATACATCCCAGCATCCTATTTGCTTTACCTGCTGCCTTGTCACACTGTTTCCCTACCTTGAGGTCATCAGAGATGATAACCCCAGATCCTTTCCTGCTTGGTGCATGCTATATCCTCACCCCCAACTGATATATTGTGCCAGGTTTTGTGTGCCCCATATGCATTATCTTGCACTTCCTTGCATTGAATTTCAACTGCCAAACCCTGACCATTCTTCAAGTTTCTGCAGGTCGCTTCTCATTCTGTCTACACCCTCTGGTGTGTCTACTCTGTTACAGAGCTTTGCGTCATCAGCGAACAGTGAAATTCTGCCTTCTAGGTCCTGCTAATGTCACTGATGAAGATGTTGAATAGGACCGGTCCCAGCACTGATCCCTGTGGTACCCCACTGGTCACTCTTCCCTCGTGGAGGACAGCCATTTACCACCACCATCTGTGTCCTGCCACCCAGCCAGTTACCTACCCACCACACTACTGTCCTGCCCACACCCATACTCCCCAGTTTGTGTAATAGTCTTCTATGTGGCACAGTGTCAAAGGCCTTGCTGAAGTCCAGATAGGCCATGTCCACTGCCCTCCCCGATCCACCTTCCTAGTCACCCAGTCAAAAAATTCAACGAGGTTGGTCTGACATGACCTCCCCCTGGTGAAACCATGCTGCCTTGGGTCCTGTAGTCCATTGACAACCAGATGTTCCACCAATCTCTCCTTCAGTAGTGCTTCCATGATCTTCCCCACTACCGAGGTGAGGCTGACTGGTCTGTAGTTCCCTGCTTCCTCTTTGTTCCCATTTTTGTATAAAGGGACTACATCTGCTGTCCTCCAGTCTTTTGGTACCTCCCCTGTTTCCAGTGATCAGCTAAACAGGATAGCCAGAGGTTCAGCCACCACCTCTCTTAGTTCTTTAAGGACCCTGGGGTGCACCCCATCTGGCCCCATTGCTTTATCAACTCTTATTACTTCCAGTTCCTTCAGGACCCTTTCTCGTGTAAAGGGACTTGTGTCCATTTCTGCACCATTCTCACCCCTTGTACTCCCTTCAGACCCATTACCCTCCTCTTCCTCAGTAAAGACTGAGCAGAAATACATGTTCAATATGTCAGCTTTACTGTTGTCATCCTCCACGTGGCACCCATCCTCCCCCTTCACTCTCACTATCCCTCCCTTTGTCTTTCTTTTTTCACTTATGTACCTGTAAAAGGTTTTGTCCCCTTTACCCACTGATTTTGCAATGTGTTCTTCTGTCTGAGCTTTGGCTTCCTTACTGACCTTCCTGCCTCCCTTTACTTCTCCTGGTACTTCTCCCTATCCCCTTCTGCCTGTGTCTTTTTATATTGCCTGAATGCAATCTTTTTGGCTTTCACTTTCTTTGCTACCTCTTTGGAAAACCATAATGGTCTCCTCTTCCTTTCCTCTTGCTAACTCTTAATGCACAATTCTGTTGTTCTTGTAATCCCCATTTTAAATACTGCCCACTGTTCCTCAACCCGATTCCTGTCCCATTCCCTTAATGCCTCTTTCAAGTATCTCCCCATTTTCCCAAAGTCTGCCCCCCTAAAATCCAGGATACGTGTTTTTGTGTGGTTTGGTTCTGCTCTTTCTGTGATTTCAAACCACAATGACTGGTGGTCACGGTTTCCCAGGTGCTCCCCCACTGTTACCCCCATCACACTGTCCCTGTTTGTGAGCACAAGGTCCAGTATTGCCTTCTGCCGAGTTGGTTCCATGACCAGACTCATAGTGGATTCCCTGTAGGGGGAGGACCTCAAACAACTGGTACAGCAACCCACAAGAGACAGGGCTATCCTAGATCTAGTACTGACTAACAAAGAAGGGATCACAGATCTCCAGGTAGAAGGTCACCTGGGGCCAGTGACCATCACATGGTATGGTTCAATTTGGCTACTACATCTAAATCATCTCATTCCAAGGCAAAAATATGGGACTTCAGAGGAGCTGACTTTGATAAGATGGCCAACAGAGTTAAGCTAGCCCTGGCAAAAAGAAACACAGGTGAGGAGGTACAGGCAAAGTGGGCAAGCATTAAGGATACAATACTTGAAGCAACATCCCATTGTGTTAGACAGAAAAGGAAGTGCAAAAGAAGAAGGAAACCACTTTGGTTCTCAAATACAGTAGCAGAAAAGGTCAGAGCCAAAAGGCTGGCCTTCAGGAAATATAAGGGAACACAGCGGGATGAAGATAGGGAGGCATACCAAACTGCCCTAAGGGAAGCAGGTAAGGCAGTAAGGCAGGCAAAGTCCCAAACTAAGGAAACACTAGCACGAACAGTAAAGAAGGTGACAAGACTTTCTATAGACACATTAGTGAAAGGAGAAAGTCCAGAGGGGTATTGCTAAGCTTAATGGAGAAAAGGAGCATGTGAGGAGGAGGACCCTGTAAAGGCATCTATCCTAAATAGATACTTTTGCTCAGTATTTACTGAAGAGAAGGTAGGGCAGGGCCCACAGCTCAGCATCATGGACACAGGGGAGGGAGGTGAGCACTACTCCCTTCACAAAGAAAGGGTCCTACAAGAGCTTGCTAAGCTCAGGGTGGATAAGGCAATGGGACCTGATGGCATACATCCCAGGGTACTTAAGGAGCTAAGGAGGAACTAGCAGAGCCATTAGCAGAATTGTTTAGTGAGTCTCTGAGCACAGGAGAGGTCCCAGAAGACTGGAGAAAGGCTCATGTGATCCCTCCACAAGAATGGTAGCAGGGAGGAGGCGGGGAACTACAGACGGTCAGTCTTACCTCAGTAGTGGGCAAGATTATGAGGCACCTTAAGGAAAGGATAGTGCAACACCTGGAATCCATAGGGCGCACAGGATCCAAGACAGCATGGGTTTACAAAGGAAGGTCCTGTCAAACTAATCTCGTAGATTTCTTTGACTGGGTAACCAGAGTGGTGGACCAAGGGAGCAGTTGATGTGCCTACCTTGACTTCAGCAAAGCTTTTGACACTGTTCACATAGAAGATTGATAAATAAGCTAGGTAGGCTCGGGTGGGTCAAGTTGGTCAACTGGGTGGCAAACTGGTTGACTGGCAGAAAACAGAGAGTGGTGGTAAATGGTATACAGTCAGAAGAGATGCAAGTCACAAGTGGGTACCTCAGGGATCAGTCCTGGGGCCAGTCCTATTCAACATCTTCATTAGTGACCTCGCAGATGGACTAGAGGGTAAGGCTTGTCTGTTTGCAGATGACACCAAGATCTGCAACAGAGTAGATGATCCAGATGGGTGGGCAGAATGAGAAGAGATCTGGATAAACTAGCAGAATGGTCAGAAGAGTGGCAACTGGGATTTAATGCAAAGAGTGCAAAATCATGCACATAGGGAAGAGAAACCCTGAAGCCACTTATAGGCTGGGAGGGAGTTGCTAGCAGTCACAAAGGAAGAAAGAGACTGGGCATCATCATCACTGATGACCTAAAATCATCAAGCAGACCTCTAAAGCAGTAGGTAAGGCTAGGGGGGTGTTAGGGTGTATTAGTAGGGGTATCACAAGTCGTAGAGGGAGGTAATAATCCTCTGTACAAGACATTGGTTAGGCCCCACATCTGAGTACGGGCGTGCAGTATTGGAGGCCACACCTTCACAAGGACATTAACTAAATTGAGGCAGTCCAGAGAAGGGCAACCAAAATGGTGCAGGGACTGCATCAGAAGACATATGAGGACAGATTAACGGAGCTCAATATGTATACCCTTGAGCAAAGGAAGGAGAGAGGTGATATGATCGAGACATTTAAACACCTTAAGGGCATAAACAAGGTGAAAGAGTCTAACATGTTTAAATATAAGAAAATAGCAGGACAAGAGGACACAGCATGAGATTAGGGAGGCCGATTAAGGGGAATGTGAGGAAATTCTTTTTCACAGAAAGGGTGGTAGATGGCATGGAATGGCTTACCACAAGAAGTGGTGGCTATGAATACAGTGCAGGGCTTCAAACAGGCATGGGATAGGCATAAGGGAGCAATACAAATGACTATGAATAGATAGGTCACTGACAGAGCAAAGGCCGATGGCACATTTATAAGGTAGAAAAGAAATGGGCAGACTGGATGGGCCTTATGGTCCTTATCTGCTCAACTTCTATGTTTTCTATGTTTCAGTTGCTTGAGGAAGGCACCCTGAAGGGAGTCCAGGATAAATCTGCTCCTAGTTGATACTGCTGCTGGGATGCTCCAGTCCACGTCTGGAATATTGAAGTCTCCAACCAGTACTACCTCACCCTTGTCTGCCATCCTTTGGATGGCTAGCATCAACTCCCTATCTGTTTCTTCCTCCTGGGCTGGTGGTCTATAGACCACACCTGTGCGGATGGCTGTCCCCATTTTCTTTCAGCTTAACCCACAGTATCTCTCCCCATTTTGTTCCTCCTGGATCTCTGTGGCCCTTATGTCTTTTTTCACATACAGTGCCACTCCTCCTCCCTTCCTGCCTGCTCTGTCTCTTCTGAATATGTTGTAGCCAGGTATGGCCATCTCCCAGTCGTGGTTATCATTACACCAGGTTTCAGTGATGGCCACAATGTCCAGGTCTGACTGCACCATGACAGCCTCCAGATCTTCCATCTTGTTGCTAAGGCTCCTGGCATTTGCACACATGGCTTTCCATGATTTGACCTCCCTAGACTGTTTCACTGTTATACTCCAGCCCCTTCCTTGGTTGTCATTTATCCCTGGTTCTCCTTGCTGTCTGCCCTTCTGCTGCATTTTGCCCCTTTTCTGCTTAGCCACCTCTTGGGCACTAATCTCCATCTTTTGCACACTGCTTTGTAGAGATAGCCACTCCTCTGGTTCACTGGTTCCACTGCTAGCTGTGGGGGGTGAGCAAGTAGGTACCCTCCTTGCTGGCCTGCCGCCCCCCTTTGCTAGTTTAAATGCTTGTCAATGTAGCATTTAAACTTATCATTGAGTGCTTGGATTCCCCTCCAGGATGGATGCAGGCCGTCAGGCTTGAACAAACCTCCATCCCTCCAGGTGGGTCCCCAGTCACCAATGAATCCAAACCCTTCCTCACAGCACCAGTTCTTCAACCATGAGTTAAAGTTCCTGGTGCATGCACTCATATGCTCTCCCTTGCCTCTCACAGGTAGCGCTTCTGAGAAAGTGACAGAAGTAGCTACTTGCTTGAGACCCTCCCCAGTTTCCTAAACTCTTCCTGAACTTCCTTTGGCTCCCCATTTGCCAGGTCATTAGTACCTAGGTGGATAATGACATCCAGCTCACCCTCCCGTCTTGCCTTCCCAGTGATCCCCAGGATCTTCCTTCCATCCCTCCATGCCGTGGCACCTGGTAGGCACCTCACCTCCCTGTCCTCCCCCTCCTGTGTTCCTAGCTGGATCCCTCTTATGATGGAGTCCCCCAACAGGATTCGCTTCCTCCTCCTCTGGGGTCCACTGCTTTCCCCGCTGAGGTCACCTTGGCTAACCTCCACATCCTTTCCTTCCACTTCTCTGGGTACCTCTATTTGGTTGTCCTCATTTGCCAGTGTGGCATATGAGTTCTTGAGTGGAATAGGATCTGGGATGTGCCTCTGCCTGACTGCTCTAACCCTCCCTGAGCCCACTGTCATCCAAGTGCTCCTCGTTCTAGGCATCCTTTGGGGCAGTTGCATTGGACTGGGTGGTCCCTGGATAGGGGTGATGGTACTCCTGACCCAGTTTACTTCCGCTCTGAGTCTGGCTACCTCCTCCCGCAGTCCACAGAGATGCATGCAGATAGGGCAGCACCTCAGTGTCCAGAAGGTCTGCCCGAATATGGCTGCCCCACAGCCACTGCATTGCACCACTCCCCACATTATACTGCAATACCACTACTTGTCTGCTACTGAAGCTCTCCTAGTTCCCTTTTTATTAATTTAGTGTCCTAAAAATCCTGCCACTGATCCTTAGATAATTTATTTTTATTTATTTTTTTTAAAGAAAAAGAAACCAATAAATAAATAAATGAATCAAAACACTTGTCGTGCTGAGGGTGGGCTTCTTCCCCCTTATGCCCCTCCTACTTCACACCCCTTACTATACCCTGTGTTTAGCTCCTGTCAATCAGATTTAACAGGGCATATAATTAAGAGTTGGGGGAAGGGAAGGCGAAAATTTGCAGCAATTAAAGACAGCACAGAATTACACCACCACTATGTTTTAAATTTTCAACAGCCCAAAACAATTATAAGTAAAGACAACAAGAAAGTATAGCGTCACTAAAAGCCCACAATCTAAGTTTAAAAGGAAAATAGCAATTACCAGTTACTCTAAAGCACTGAATTGAATATGTTTCCTTCCTTCCCCTTCTGGCTTCTTCTGAGAAGTCTGTGGGAAGAGTTTTCCTGTAGATGCCTCCAAATCCCTGTAAAATACAGGAATCCCTGTAGATATGGGAGCCCTGCTAGCCAAGCAGGCAGGGGTTAGCCCTTGGAGTAGCGCCACCTAGGGGTTACACCAACAAACCCCAGGCATTTGAGTTTCTAACCATAATATCCCCAACGCATGGTGCGGCTCCAGTGCTCTCATGTTCTCTCAACCACAGGCACACCCTCACTCTTCAAAGCCGGATCATGAATTGAGGAAACAGGAAGGTACTTCACTGCATTGCAACCAATGTAACTTGGTGGCATAACTTGTTCTTTGTGCTGGGAACTGTAGTTCTATCAATCTGTGTCTACCAACAGCAATTCCAAACGACGAACTTTGGCATTGACAAATGCTTGTCTTCGAGTTCTGTGGCTGCCAAGCCATTCTAGTTCTTTATCTCGCACTCTTTAACTGGGGAAATCGGCTCACACCGTGACGCTACCCCCGCGTTTTAGCTCAATGCTTGACCCCACCTACCAATGACGTCACGCGCGGTCCCAGTTGTCACGCCTTGACGCGCGCTCTGCACGCTGGTAGTCCCGGGCGGCGTGGAGCCGCTGTTCGTGCCGGCTGCGGGGACTAAACACTCCCAGAGTGCAGCGGGGTGAGGGGGCGGGCCGGCTTCGGTTAGAGTCGCGTCAGCACTAGGAAGGGAAACCCCGAGAGCCGGTGTGTCGTTAGCGACGAGGTGGCTGTGAGGAAAGAGTTAGCGGACCACCAGGGACAAGTCGGTGTCCGTGTGTGAGGGCAGCGCCGCCCGTCCCTAGTAATTCCCGTCGGTAGCTGCTCCTGGTACAGACTCTCTGTAAGCGCCATGGCGGGAGAGATGAAGATAATGGGTGAGTACCCGGGTATTACTGTCGCGATACACACCCGAGTTGGTGGTGGGCAGCAGGCTGCGGGGGGGCACGGAATTCGCAGGGTCTCATTACTGTGCAGTGACAGTCCCGAATATGTTGGATTTTAAGACTAAAAGGAAACGCTTAATAGAGACGCCTGGTTCTGGTGTTATTTTGCGATAGGGCCTTCCTTCACGCGTGGAAAGTGACGATATGATGACTGTCGCATGAAGTACGCAAGTGGTACTGTAGAGTATTACGGGACATTGTCATTTCTGTGCAAGAAGTCTTTTCTGTACAAGAAGTATCTTCAAATCTTGTGTTGAGGCACGTTAACGCAGACTGGCAGACCCCCAAAAAGTTGAAAAGTCCTGAAAATCCGGTACCATGAAACAGTGATGTTGCCTGTGTAGAGATCTCTGGTAAAACCCTACCCGGAGCACTATGTCCAGTTCTGGAGACCACATCTCCGGAAGAGTGGAGGTAGTCCAGATGAGAGCAACTAAAATGGTGCAGGGTCTGCATCAAAAGCTCTAAAGGGAACCCCAACATGTACACACACTGGAATGTAGGAGGGAGAGGGGGATATGGTAGAGGCCTTGAAATACCTCACTGGGGTAAACCGGGTACAGAAGAGGACCATTTTTGAGCAAAAAAATGCTCATAAACAAGGGGATATGCTATGAAACTTGAGAGGGGTAGATTTGGGAGAGCTATGAGGAAGTACTTTTGATAGAAGGAATAGAGCATTCCAGGAACAGCCCTCCAGCGGCAGTGGTGAGGTGGGAAATGGTGGGGTTCAGGAATGCATGGGATAGGCACAAGGGAATCATGATGTAATGGAGGGGTGAAGGAGAAAGAGCTGTAGATCAAGTACTGTCTGCCATAATGTAGCTAGGGCAAAATGGGTGAACTGGGTGGGCAAAGTGCCCCTTATCTGCCATCAAATTAGTGATACTGGAGGGGGACACTGGACCAACGCTAGTAGTGTAGCAAAAAGCTAATGAGTGCGATTAATGCTATGCAGTAGCTGCACTACACTACTTTCATGATGGTGCATGCTGCTGTGATATACCATGCTACTTTTCTTGTGCTTACTGTTGATTTTGATTTTGTCGGTTTATTTGAGTTGGACCTGTGCCACCACACTTTTTTTTTTTTTTATACAGAAGTTGGGGGCAAACCCCCAACTCATACCGATTTTTAAAAAAAAAAAAATCCTATTTTGTTTGTCTTTGATAACTGGGTGGGTGCACTGATCCAGAGGACCGTTTTCAGTCAAGACACAGGCAACAGTACAATACATAAGTACGTGTTATATAAGTAACATAATAGAAATAAATACAATGTGTAAAAGAGCAGCTTATTTAGTGCAAAGAGAAGACACACTCCTAACATGGTGGAGAGGAAAAGAAAAGTACAGTAGATTATTGGAGTATGCAATATGAACAGTACTGGTTATAGCCAGCTGTGAAACCAACAAATGGCAAAAAAAAATGAACCGTAGATAATTTGGGTATACAATGGCAACAGTAATTAGTTAAGGACAGATGGATTACATCAAATGGTACTATTTACAGTCACAGTCAAAAATAATGTTACACAATCTGTTCCCATGTGCACATCGGGCCCAAGCAGTCAAAAATATGTGCATCAGGTGCTAGCAGTGACAAACTGTGCAGGTTCAGACAAGAAGTTTCATGGTTGACTCAGAGGATTAGAGGCAGGTGTGAAGGATTGTAATAGGGTCAGGGGTATGGCAAAGAAGACGGGTGTGAAGAGGAAGGGTATGAGGGGAGGCAACTAGTGATGCCTGGACATTATGTGGCATGGGCCGTGAGGTAGGCCCTAGTGCTGTTATGGGGTACAGTGACAAGTGTCTGCAGTCAGAAGCCAGACTTTTAGAGGGAGAGGGACAAACAGATGGACGATGGAAGCTTGTTCCACAGGAGGGTGCAGAGATTGAGAATGCTCAGGTCTCCATAGTGAGTGGCGCACTCTACTACTAGCGGAGGGACTGAGGACACCTGAGAGTCCTTGGAACTACTCTACTTGCCATGAGCGATGAGTAGAGGAACAAGTGCTGGTTTCTGAGTGAATTGTGCACTAGGCAGCCCATTGCATAATCAAAACGCCCTTGTTGTGGGAGCCATCCTAGGGACTGGTAGAGTGTGCAGTGTTTGATGCGATCACGGAGCTTGTAGGACTAAACGACAGATGGAGTTGTATGTTGAGTTTAGTCGGGAGTGTAAGGTAGAGGACACGTGAGCAAACGGGAGCAGTGGTCAAGGAGGGGTAGCAGGTTGTCACTTGCAGTGGCAAGGCGTTGGCAGGCAGTGAGTGCTCGAGACAATCGCAGGCGCCACAACTTCTGGTGTATTTTTGCATGGTAGTGTTGACATGCTCCGACAAAGGAAGGCAGGGTCAAGGGTAACACCAAGGTATTTGAAGGATAGGACGCTTCAGGGGAGCGAGCAAGCATGAGGAGTTCAGAGTTTGTTTTGGCGTAGAAACTGTTTAGCCAAAGAGCATAGATTTAGTCCTCGTTTTCCAAAAATGACTAGGAGCTTGTTTGAGAAGAATCATTGTTGGCAGAGTCATTATATGTGAGGGTGGAGGAGATGGAGTCAGTGGATTTGTCGCTGTGGTAGAAGACTAGATTGTCCACGTGAGGAGAGCCTTACAATTGAGTCTATCACTAGAGAGTGAGTTAATGTACATGAGAAAGGTAGAGAGCCAAGTATGGAACCCTAGGGGACATCAGTGTGTACAGGCATGGCAGTGGAGAATGCTTTACCTGTGATGACGGACTGAGACATGTTAGGGAGATAGCTGCGGAACCAAGTAGCGGTTTCAGTAGAGCAGCCAAAGAGAACCAGGGTGGAGTGGAGAAGGTTGTGATTAACAAGGTCAAAGGCCTTTGAAAGATCTACGAACACAGCACCAGTGGCTTTACCCTAATCCATGATTCTTAGAACATGATCAGAAAAGAGTGCCAAGGCAGAGGAGGTACTCTGGTGCTCGCGGAAGCCATGCTGGAGGGGGCAAAGGAGGTTATATTTTCCTAGGTGTTCGGATAGCTGGAAATGTAACATTTTTTTCAAGCAGTTTGCTTAGATGGGCGAGGAGGGAGATGGGCCTGTAATTGTTGAGGAAGCGTGGATCACCAGCTTTGAAAACGGGTATCCCATTTGCGTGTTTCCAGGAGTCTGGCACAGAGGATGTAGAAAGGGCAAGGTTGAAAATGTAAGTGTGGGGTTTGACAGTGGCAGGGGAGAGTGGGAATTATTCCATCACTGCGTGGGCGTCCTTTTGGCGGAAGAGACTTCAGGAGTTTGATTGTAACAGTCGGCTCAGTCGCTCCTAAGTGGGGCAGGGTGGTGTCTAAGGAGCACCTTGGCTGGAGTTTCTGGGCTGGGTGGGTCAGTGGGGGGTTGCTGAGATGGGGATCTGTAATTTGCATTAAGGTGTTTGCAATCTCCATAGGGTCAGAGATGGGCCCAGAGGGATGCAAGTTGAGTTATTGCCTGTTTGTCTTTGGGTTTAGGAGTGACTCAGTGGAGCCCAGGAGTCTGGCAGGTTGCCAAGATTGTTACTTTGTTGGTTGAGACAGTATTTGCACTTGAGTGATTTGGCAGTCTGTTTACAAGTGTTACGTAGCTGTCTATAGGCATTCCAGAGCTGACGGGAAGGGGATGCTTCATAAGTTCTCCATTTGCTATCCCTATCTTTCACTTGTGCCAGTAGGTCTCTGGACAGCCAGTGGGTACAGTCCCCTCTCACCCTTATGGTTTTGAGGGGGAAATGTACGTTATATCCTGTAACCGAGATGGAGCAGAGGTAAAGAATGAGTCTGCCTCTGTGACATTGCTGAGTTGGTAGAGAACGGACCAGTTTATTGTCCTGACATCTCGGAGGATAGGTTCTAGATCCTAGCAGTCAAACTTTCTAAATGGCAGCAGTTTGTGGGGAGGACAATTTGATTTGGTGGACAGTGTGGCATAGGTTGGGGTGGTCACTAATAGAGTCTGACTTCATGCTTGCCTAAAGGATCAAGTGAAGCGACCCAATCAGTAAGGGAGAGGTTAAGTGTGCGAGCATTGTGTCTTGTCGGGGAAGAGAGAATTTGCTTAAGGTTATGTTCTTTCAGCAGGTTTGCATAGTCTGTGGCAGTGGTATCTAACCAATTGAAGTTGAAATCCCCGAATACTATGGTATCTCTAGAGGGTTTTGTGCACCCTATGCCATCTAGGAAGTCTGATAGTCCTGGAATGCCTCCCATAGGGGGGTTGTAGCAGCAAACTATGTAGAGTTTCTTTGATGCACCTACAGGCCGCCGTGGTGTAGAGCGTGCCGTAAGTGGGCAAGTAGCTTAAGTGGATCTGGACTCCTCCATTATCGCCTTAAAATTCTGTGTTTCTGTATTTCACTGTTGTCACGGTATCGATACTAAGCCTTCCAATAACTGCGAGATACAGTGGTATCATGACATCCCACCTTAATGCTCCTGCATGCCCACATCATTCTGGTTGGCAAGAAATGGTGTCTGTCTGCTGGTCCAGCAGCAGCTATGGCAGTTTCTTGCCAATCAGTGGATGTGGCTGCCCACCTGTCATGCCTGAATGACACACCTGTGAAATCCCCTTTAGGGACGAGGATGCCAACAGCATTGCTAGTCAGTAAGCTCCCTCATTTATTGGCAAAAAAAACTACCAATCTAGGGGCACTAGCACTTCTTTTTGCCAAACCAGTAGGTCACATGTGCATTGAAATAGTGGGCTGTTAACATTCCGAGAGCAACCAAATATTGGTAGTTAAAATTGTTAATTATTTCCATGCTTAGAAATAGTCATTTTGAGGAACATTAGTCAGTACATTGCTGTGGCACTATTGCATGTGATTTTGATCTAAATTTTCTTTGGCGGTTATAAGTGCCATGGGATCTTTACTTCCACCTGGACAGTGACCGAGATGAGCAGAAGGACCTCAGTTTAACATCTCATCTGAAGGATGGCACCCTTACCAATGTGCAACACCCCTCATACTGCACTACAGTTTCAGTTATAGGTATTACCCCAAGTGGTTGATGCAGGCTGGAACCCATGACCAACCGATCTTCTGGCTCTAGAGGAGAGTGTGTTACCAACAGAGCTACTGACACTGACTGTAATGGACAGGGGATGAGAAACAAGCCGAGGAGGCTGGTGAGGGCTGGCAGAATGCTGGGTGCATTAAAAGGGGCTAATGTGACCAGCAAGGCAGAGATGTAAACCTGCCACTTTACAGTGGCCTGGTGAGGCCCATCCTGCATGCCTGCAGCTCTGGGCCCAGTCAGACCCCACCTGCATATGGGCAGCTCTGGGCCCGGTCAGACCCCACCTGCATATGGGCAGCTCTGGGCCGGTCAGACCCCACCTGCATGTGGGCAGCTCTGGGCCAGTCAGACCCCACCTGCATGCGGGCAGCTCTGGGCCGGTCAGACCCCACCTGCATGCGGGCAGGTCTGGGCAGTCAGACCCACCTGCATGCGGGCAGGTCTGGGCCCGGTCAGACCCCACCTGCATGCGGGCAGGTCTGGGCCCGGTCAGACCCCACCTGCATGCGGGCAGGTCTGGGCCCGGTCAGGCTCTACTGGTGTGTGCGTAGCTTTGGGGCCCGGTCAGGACCCACCGGGGTGCGGGCAGCTCTGGGCTTTTTCATACAGAAATGACATTTATGTGAGAGTGTGCAACACAAGTCCACCAAAATAGTCAGGTTTGGAAGACCGCGCGCAATGAGGAGAGGCTGATGGTCCATGATATATTCTCCCTTGGAGTAAAAGGCGGCTAAAACAGACATGATCTCCTCTTTCCCTTACTGGGATATATGGACAAGTTTGAATCAACGGAGATCTTTGATCGTGTGCCTTCCTTTGGGATGGGGGGCATGCTGGGTAGCTCACAAGTCATGAAATCAGGGGTACTGTTAGAAGGCGCTTTTTTCCCTCAGAGGTGGTGCACCTATGGAATAGTCTACCGGTGGAGACCGTGGATATTAGATGCATTGAAACATTGAATTTACAGGCAGAAAAGTACTGCTTGGCCCAAGCAGTCTGCCCAGATGGTCCCTGCTTAGTGTGTCTCTGCAGACCCTAACTGGTCTGTCAACCTCCCTCTTCCTGCTGGTATGCTAATCTTCTCCTAAATCTGTCCAACGAATGCATGAAGCCTCCTACTATTGTTGCCTCTATCACTTCCACTGGCAGTCTGTTCCAGCTACCACTCCCTGTCAATGAAGTTGTACTTCCTCACATTCCTCTTAAACTTCTCCCTTCCTCATTGCATGCCCTTTAGTCCTGGTGCTCGTCCTCCTTGAAGAGACTCCCTCAGCACCCTGTGTGCATGTATGAGGTACTTGTAGGTCTCTATCCGCCCCCTCTTGCTCTCTTGTCTTCCAGGGTGTACTTGTTGAGTTCCCTTAGTCTCTGTTGGTAAGGCTTTGGATGCAATGCACCATTTTTAGTTGCCCTTCTCTGGACTGCCTCTGTCCTTTCAGAGTGCAGCCTCTAGAACTGGATACAATACTCCAGGTGGGGTCTCACCAGCGATACATTGGCAACACTACCTCCTTCTCCTGTTGGAGATGCTCTCCATATGCATACCAGCATTCCACTGGCCTACCTGCTGCTTTGTCACGCTGCCCTGACCCTTTGAGGTCATCCGATGTAATCCCAAGGTTATTTTCTGCTTAGTAACTGTCAGTAACAAAAACAAGCATTTGTCAATGCCAAATGTTTGCTTGCTGGTATTGGTAAGCGTAGGAGTTGAAGATGCATAATAGGAAGGCAGTGAAGTATTAAAGTGAAACTAACCCACACTCCACCCTGCAGAGACTGACAGGCATTGGGGTGTGCCTTTGAGTCGTTGGGCAGAAACGCCCGCCATTTCACCACACCCCTACCCTGCAGACACCGACAAGTGTCACGGTGTGCCTTAGGGTCTTTGGCTCTGATGCTCACCCCATTCTATAAGTGTATACGTGAGATGGGTGCAGTATAGGAGAATGGGGTGAACTTTGGGCGAGGAGTCCAAGGCACCTCTGATGCCTGTCACTGGCTGCAGGGCGTGGGTGGGGTGGAGCAGCATGAGGCATTACAGGTGACAATCCCAAGTCACACCCTGATGCCTGTCAATCTCTTGAGGGTGGGGCGTTATGGTTGAAACCCTAACACCCAGGCGTTGGTTGGTATTTTCCTCCAAAATTTTCAACATGGGTTTGTGCCCCACCTGGTGAATGGTGAAAAATGACAGCTGTACTGTTCATGGGGAGGTGTAAAAAAAAAAAAAAAAAAAAAAAGTTGGTGAAGTGTGAGTGTGCGGAAACGCGCAGCAACGCACATCCGTAATATAATTAGTTTGGGTATTTTTACAGCAGATTGTCAACACAGGCATTTTGGGACCTCTGCTCATGAACAGTGTCACTCTGATTTTCTTAATCTGTCCCAAACACTGATTTCCCATAGCGGCCGAACATTTCTGTGCTAGAAGTGCGAAAACACATTTCGGCCAGGGTGTGAAAAATGACAGCTATACTGTTCATAAGGAGGTGTGGAAAAATGGCAGTTGAATATCTGGACTGAAAATATTACAAATTCGCGAACTTATGAGGGTACGTGGAAATTGTGCAGTGCACACTCGTAACAGTCATTTTATGGACTTTTGTCACCAAATTTTCAACATAGCCATTTAAGACATCTGCTCATGAACAGTGCCACTGTGATTTTAGTAATCTATCCCTAACATTGATTTACGCACACCCGACTGCATCATTATCATACATCTTTAACCACATTCTGGGGAAGATGTGAGAAATGACAGCTGTACTGCTCATGGGAGGTGTGGTAAAATGGCAATGTTGACAATCTGAAGTGAAATAGTAAAAATTCTAAAATTCTACAGTGCGTAGGAACTACTACTATAACCTTGTAAAGTCATTTTAGAATTTTTTCACCAAATTTTCAACATAGGGTTTTGGGGGCCTACTTCATGAACTGTGACACTGTTGTTTCGTTTCTTGGTCCCAAAAGGTAGTTATGTGCAGTGACCACAAAATCACCTTCGGGACTGAATAACAAATGACAGTGGCTGTGTTCATGAGGTTGGGTCCAAGAACCCATGTTGAAAATTTGCTGAATAAATTCCTCAAAATGGCCAAGAGATGCACCAAAATTGAGACAAACCCCATTTATGTCATTGTACAGCTTACGGCATTTCTTCAGTTCGCAGTTGGCTTTGAAGAGTGCAGGCAGGTCCCCAGTCCACGAAGATTGTTGCACCAGCCTCCGGAGGTAAGTATAGGGTGAAGGAGAGTACGCGGAGGGGTGGCGCAGGTTGGGGAGGGCAAAAGTCAGAGGACCGCTTTCTTTGTTCTAGGTGTTTTTAAAGATGCTGTGGGACTTTTGCCACGCTGGGGTGAGCTCCCAGTGTGGCACCTGCAAGTTGGGGGGCAGTGGGGCCCGGCGAGGTTGGGCATCCCTGTGGGCCACAGACTTCTGCCACGCTGGGGTGAGCTCCCAGCATGGCACCTGGAGATTCGCGTTTGGGGGGACAGTGGAGCCGGCCAGGCGGTTGGTCATACAGTGTGCAGGGGTGGAGGAGGCGCATGAGCACGGCTGGGTGGGCTCCCAGCGTGCTACCTAGGTGTTCATGAGGGCGACTGGATCCTTCGGGGATCAGAGACTGTCTGTGACAGTTGAGATGCAGTGCTGACGTGTAGCCAGTTTGAATACTGCTAACGGCAGTATGCAAATTACCTACACGTTACCACCGCTGATTGTAGCTGTGGTTTTATCAGAACTGTACGCCACTGCATCTGAACATCTGTCTTAGATAGCTTGGACATTCATTGGTGCGGTGCAGCTGCGCCTGCAAAAAGGAGCAGGACATTGGAGGTGGGGGAGGCACACCTATGAAAATTCATATGGTGGCACTATGTTTCTTGCACATGCATGCAAGTAAACATAAAAACAGTGCACTCTGCTATTCAGAATTATGTATACATTTATTAAGAGTGCATAAACCGGAATACTAACCAGCTACTCCTGTGTATCGCCTCGACTAAAGTTGAAGCGATACGTAGGGGTAGCTAGTAAGTGTTTCTGTTTATGCACTTTAAATTTATACATAGTCCCTAATAGTCGAGTGCTGTTTTTTTTCTTGTTGGTTTTAGACCATTGTACCTTAAAGAGTGTGGAATGTTTTTCTTATTGTCTCTCTCTTGGTGACTGTCATTCCTCCCAAAAAAAAATCCTGTTTTCTGCTGTTGGGTTCCTGTGCCCTAGGTGCATGATTTTGCACTTTTTGGCAATAAAACCTGACTGCCATGCTCTCAAGCAATAAGGCATCCCCAAGGGTTGTGTTAGTGACCTGCGGTGCAACTTTGCAGAGTGCTACGTGCCCCAGAGAGTGATTAGTTGTCCATTAACATGAGCTCTGGGAGTGCCTCATTGCTATTACAATTAAAAAAAAAAAAAAAAAAAAAGAGTATTTAAACTGCATTAAACCTAATTCAGCATATGATTGTTGTTCATGCGTGTTAGGAGATTAACCTAAGGTTGAAAGAATGCGAAAATGGGAAACAGGATTGACACCGCATGAGGAGCGGAAAAGATGAAGGCTGACCTAAGGACTCTGGAACTATGGTAAAAAACATGGCAGCTAAAGTTCAATGCAAAAAAATGCAAGATCATGCACCCAGGAGAAGACTACTGCCCAGGAGGAGTAGCACTGGAATCCACTAAGCAAGAAAGAGATCTAGGAATAATTATAATGGATGACCTGACAGTGTCCGAACAATGTGATAAAGTAGCACTAAGGGTAAATGGCATGTTGAGCTGCATAGGGAGGGATTACCAGCAGAAAGAGGTCATACTGCCACTCTGTAGATCACTGGTGAGGCCACACTTGGCATACAGCGTCCAGTTCTGGAGGCTGCACCTTAAAAGGATATCGACAGACTGGAAACCATGCAAAGGAGAGGAACAAAAATGATACAGGGAATGCACAACAAACATATGACGAGCAGCTGCGGGACCTAAACATATATTCTCTGGAGCAGCGAAGGAGATGGGAGACATGCTGGAGACCTTCAGGTTCCTAAATGGAATAAACAAGGTGCAGGTTCAGGACCTGTTTCGGATCAAGAATCGCACCAGAACCAGGGGACACATTATGAAGCCGGGGGGAGGAGTTCAGGGGCAACCACGCAAATTCGTCTTTACAGAGGGTGGTAGATGCATAGAACAACCTTCCACTGGGAGTGGTGGATGTGAAAATGGAAGGAACTTTCAAAAATGCTTGTGTTATGTACAGGGCACCATAACACTGAATAGCAGTTCAGGAGGGGTATGAACATGTCAGACTGGATGGGCAGTATGGTACCCTTCTGTCATCGCTTTCTGTGTTTCCCATGCTGACAGCCAGTCAGAAGGCTCCATTTTTCAGACCTTTTTTATAATGGCTATTAAGACAGTACAGGTCTTCATGGTAAGCCTAGACACATTTCTGCATCCCAAGAGAATTGCTGGGAGCCCTGGATAGTCTGAAAGGTGGGCAATCTCTCTAAATTAGTATAAGTTTGCAGTGAATATTCATTCTTGCTTTTGTAGCAGATGGCACGGGGTGGACATGATGGACTTAGGGTCCCTTCTGACATACTGTGAAATTCTTCTCTTCTAGTAGAATATGCTGCAGCCGTTGTCATTTTAATGCTACATCCCTATCGATGGCGGGCCTCTGACCTTGGAAGCCCTTCCGCTGCAGTACGTAACTATGGATAGCTTACAACCTCCTGCCATATTTAGCTTGTGTGGTGTGAAGCCAAGGTCATTTCAAGATTAAAAAAAAAAAAAAATCTATGCTGATATGTGTGTTGCTGACACACACACCCTATCTGATCCTTCCAGTTCCAGTTCTGTTGCCTTAGTTATCGGGTTTCAGATCTGGCCAAAAGAACATGCTGCACTATTACAGAAAAATTCCATTTGCTTTTTAATAGTAAAGTATGCCATCAATCTGAGAGGAACCCATCCTTGTATTGCCTCGAAAGAGATGCCTTTGCTGATAGCACAAGAGAAACATTGGTACAACGTAATTTGTAGAGACTTGACTGTTTGATTTTTCCATAGTGACTCTGCATATTACCATGAAAACAAGATTCCTGACCACTAGACGTCTACTGCTATGACTGGTTTACCTGCACCTGACCTCTCCTGTGACTGCTTTACCTACACGACACCTGCTGGGACTGCTTACCTGCAGGACTTCTGACACCCACGGTGATTGTTTTACCTACCTGACACCTGCTGTGACTGTTTATCTACGCCTGATACCTTCTGTGACTGCTTACCTATAGTACACCTGATACCTGCTGTGACTGCTTTACCTACGCCTGACACCTCCTGTGACTGCTTGCCTACAGTACACCAGACACCTGCTGTGACTGCTTACCTACAGTGCACCTGACAGAGAAACATAGAATCTGTCCGCAGATAGGGACTGCTTGGTCCACCCTGTCTGCCCATTAAAGCTGCTGTGACTGCTTATCTACACCTGACACCATAATGTGACTGCTTACCTACAGTACACCTGACACCCGCTGTGACTGCTTACTTAGTACACCTGACACCTGCTGTAATTACTTACCTACCCTAATACCATAATGCTCTGTTTAGGACAACAGAATTGTTTCCGCATTAATGGATTGTGATAAGCAGAGGATTATGATGTTTGGAATAGACATGCAAGCAGAACAAACTGTCTAGGGGTCAGTGATCCAGTTTTCTTAATGTTCATATTAACGAAGACAAACGAGACAGTTAATGGCATAAAAATATATGAAATATAAGGGAGAAAATGTTTTTTCAGAGCTCCACAGGACATGTTGGGGCCCTTCTTATTTAATTTATTGATTTATGCTTCCACACACTGTCAGGCTCTCTCCCTCTGGGTCGGATCCATACCCATGATGCAGTCAGTCTCTCTCACTTACCTGCAGCCTCCTTTTAACCGTACGGGTTTGCTCACCTGTGGTTGGGTCCAGCCAAACCAGATACACCAGCCTCCTAAATGCGGAGGCAGGAGTTCCTAGGGTGGAAGGAGCAGTGGGCAGTGGTTAGGGATTGGGCCTAAGTACACCTGCATCCTCCTGCACAGAGCAGGGTCCTTACCTACGCCTGTTGTGGTCCTGACCCCTTTGGTACACTGGCACTTGGAGCCTAGGCATGAAGCACGCTGAGCGGAGCTGCAATCTGCCCCCCCCAAGTGCCACTGCATTGCCACCCAGGTCACAGTGTTGAGTGAATGCAGCAAACCTCTCTCTCCCGGTGAAAGTGAGCATCCCTGGCCTGTCCTCTGGGATGCCAGTTTTCTCCCCATCCCCTGCAGCTCGAGGCTCGTTCCTGAACTCTGGTTGCTGGCATCATGAGCAGTAGCGCTACCACTGTACTATCACGGGCTAGAGGCTGCCGTGAGGGCCCTGAAAGAAATTTTAGAAAAAGGGTAGATAAACACATAAAATACTTGAAATATAAGCAGAATTTAATATGTGTGTGTGTGTGTGTATATGTATGCATATATGTATGTATATATATGTGTGTGTGTGTGTGTGTATATATATATATATATATATATATATATATATATATATATATTTCTCTCTCTGACATATTGGGTACATTACGCTATGTTACGCTACACTACTTTAGTTGCCAAAACTTGCATACTAGCTTCAGTGCTTCTCGAAAAGTCTTGATAGCCTTGCTGGATTAACTGTGATCATTAACGCCAATCACAACTGTAATCCGTTGTCTCGATGAGGAAAATCAATAAGGAGAAAGAGCTGAGGAAGTAATGTACTGAGGGTTGTAAATGAGTTATTTTATATTTTTGAGGGGCCCCTCTCCCCCTTTTTTTTTTTTTTTTAAATGGGTGTGGGGCAGAGTCCCCCATAAATAAATTGATTGAAAAAAACATACAGGCAGACATGACGTAGAGCTGTAACTGGGCAAGTCGCATATGTCAACAGACCATATGTTTTAGCATAGGTAAAAATATAGCGCAAGTGGTTCTGGAGTGCTGCACTATCACCTGATGTGTACTATTTTTACTGTTTTATGTTGTTGTGGTTTCTTCATGCTGTTAATGTGTGTGTTTTTTTTTTTTTTTTTTTTTAATTAGGTTCAGCTATTTTGATTCTGCTGTTGGCTGGTTACTTGGCACAACAATTTCTACCTCCTCCCAAACCAAGAGTGATCGGTCTTGACCTGGGGACCACCTACTGCTCAGTTGGAGTGTTCCATCCTGGATTCGGGACCGTAGAGGTCATTCCCGATGATGCTGGTCAGAAAAGCATACCAAGTGTAGTTTCCTTTACTGACACTGATATATACGTGGGGCACGAAGCTGCAGACTTTGCAGATGCTAATCCACAGAACACGATATACGATGCCAAGAGATTTATAGGGAAGCTCTTTACACCCGAAGAACTGATGAAGGAAAGTAGTCGCTACCCCTTTAAGGTATGGTAATACTTCTGCACTTTATTGGTTTCTGTGTCCTTTTTTTGTTCACTACCATGATTTGTTGGGGCAGGAACAAGGACAATAGTAACAGACTTTAGGGGTGCAGACTTCAGGGAGATGGAAAGGATCCTTAAAAATCGTCTGGGCAGGATAAGGCTGGATATGGATGCTGACAGCAGGTAGGGGATCATTAGGAGGGGAATACAGGAGGTTACCAGATCCTGCACAAGGGAAAAGCGTAAGTTTGGTAAGGCCAGAAAACCCTGCTGGTGGACCCAGGAGGTATAAGAGGTGGTGAGGGAAAAGAAGGCGGCCTATAGGCGCTTCAGGTGCTCAAGGAGTGAAAGGGATCAGGAGGAATAAGAGCTGATAGCCAAGAGAGTCACCAGGGTGGTGAGAGCAGCTAAGGCAAAAAAGGAGCAGTCCTTGGCCAGTGGGATCCGGAGGGGGGGGACAGTGGGATCTTTAGATACATAGGGGTAAAAAGAAAGTAAGGGGGAAGATCAGCAAGATAAGGGTAGGGGATGGTTGGGCACAGGAGGCGAGGGAACAGGCAGAAGTCCTAAATGAGTACTTTGCCTCAGTGTTTAGCAGGGGGAATGGAGGGGCTATGTCTTGCGAGGGGAGCAGGGGCAAACTGGAGCATGGGGTGGGACCAGTAGAGACCAGGATCCCTGATGGGTCTGGGGAAAGGGAGTGGCCACCACAGACAGGTGGGGGGGCCCAGCAGTGCAGGGTGAAAAGGGGGAGGACGTGGAGGCTGAAATCCCAGTAGAGCGAGTAAGGGAAGCCCTTAGGTCCCTTTAGACGGAGAAAGACCCTGGGCCAGATGAGATGCATCCCAGGGTGCTGAGGGAACTGGTGGATGTCCTGGCAGTCCCTCTAGCAGAGCTTTTCAACATCTCTCTGAAGACTGGGTGGGTGCCCCAAGACTGGAGGGTGGCCCATGTCATGCCGATCCACAAGGGGGGATCAAGAGAGGAGGCGGGAAATTACAGACCCGTGAGCCTGACATTGGTGGTCAGCAAGGTGATGGAGGGTATTGTCAAGGAAAGGCTATGGGGGTTACTGGAGCAAACTGGGTACTTGAACGATAGGCAGCATGGCTTTGTCACGGGAAGATTGTGCCAGACAAACCTTGTTGAGTTCTATGACTGGGTGACGAGGGCCCTAGACTAGGGTAGGCCAGTGGACGTCCTCACTTTAGCAAGGTGTTTGATTCGGTACCCCATAGAGTGGCCTGCTGGCTAAGCTGAAGGAAATGGGGGTAGGGAAACAGTTGTTAAGATGGATAGGAAATTGGCTCTCTGAGCATACTCAGAAGGTAATGGTTGGCCTCATCCCCAAGGTGGGTTACTAGTGGGGTTCCCCAGGGGTCAGTGCTGGGGCCACTCCTGTTCAATGCCTATATCTCAGACATCAGGAGGGGGATCAGGAGTGAGATGAGTCTCTTTTGTAGATGACTCAAAGCTGGGTGCAGTGGTGGATGGGGAGGAGGGGAAGGTGGCCTTGCGGGAGGACTTGGAGGCACTGGAAAGGTGGTTGGGAAAATGGAAACTAAAATTCAGTGTGGGGAAGGGCAAGGTTCTGCACCTGGGAGTCAGAAATCCAGGCCAGGGGTATACCCTGGGAGGAGACATGATTCAAGTCACGGAGGGTGAGAGGGACCTGAGTGTAGTGGTAGATGTCAAAATGAACAACTCAGAGACCTGTAGGAGGGCAGCGGCAAGGGCAAATAGGATGCTGGGATGCATCGCCAGGGGGATTACCTCCAGAAAGGCGGAAGTGATCCTTTCACTGTACAACTGCTTGGTTAGCCACACTCTAGTATTGTGTACAGTTTTGGAGACCACATTTAAAGAGGGACATTAGACTCCTAGAGAGGGTCCAAAGGAGGGCAACCAAACTGATCTGGGGCCTGGAGAGGACCTATGAGGAGAGGCTCAAGGAGCTTGACATGTACAACGTGGAGGAGAGGAGGGACGGGGGACATGATAGAGGTCTTTAAGTACATGAAAGGGATCAATAAAGGAGGCCCAGCCAGGGTGCTCTAAAGGAAGGAGGGTGGGCAACAAGAGGTCACTGTAAGCTGAAGGGGCAGGCTCAGAGGGGAGAGGAGGATGTTATATTTCACTGAAAGGGTGGTGGAGTTATGGAATGCACTGCCCAGGGAGCTGGTAGAGATGGAGACTGTGGATGGGTTTTAAGAGGGATGGGACAGATGCGGGGGTTTAAATCTGACCAGGCCCAATACAGGTGGAACATCTGGGACTGGGGACAGTATAACCCAAGGGGGGGGGGGGAGACACCAAAATCGGCCTTCAGCGCAGGTGCTGAAAATCGAGCAGACTCGAGAGAGAGAGAGACCATTAGGCCTATTCTGCTGGCATTTTAGTATGTTAGGATATGGTTCTTTTTAGGAGTTCTAGAGACTTTGATCCCATATTTAAAAGGGCGTTGTAGTAGAAGTCTTTGCCATTGGCAGTGGCATCATCCGGCATTTGCTTGAAGGCCCACCTCCTCCCAAAGCGAGAGAGAGTAAGATCCATCTGCTTCATGGCCCCATGCAGTCCCAGGGAGAGAAGGGTGTCAGTGCTAGGAGGAGCACAGCATGTGGGGAGGTGGGGGGGTTGGTTGCTGTGGAGACATCCCAGCATTCAGAGTGATGTCATGGACATGCCTACTCAACGGCACTGGAAAGGCAAGGCAAACTTTAATTTTAAGGCAGCTAATCCTGGAGGCTCTGGGTGCAGTAAAATACAACCAAAACAATTTTAAAATAATACAGATAAAACAGATTTCCAAGCAATCTCAAAACGGTATATAAACACATTTAAAACATAATGGCAGTTCCAAGCAAGTGCAGAGGCCAGGCGAATCATAGGACCGCATCAGGGAAGGCCAGGCAGAAAAGGTGAGCCTTAAGCCCCCGCTTAAACTGTTCGCTAGGGCCTCCTGCACAACAGATGGGTGGGGGGGAGACTTGGGAAACTGAGTTCCTAGGTGGGCAGTGATCCAGTTTTAACATGGCAAGAAATGTTATAGTGAAACCAAGTATTGAGATTGGTGAAACTACAACACATGACCCAATAGCAAGCGGGTATTAATTCCCTAGTAATGCCTCTTTATACATCGTGAGCACACTTCAAAAATCACGCATCTTCCATTGCTGTCATAGGTGGCACTTCAAATTCCAGCGCTGTGTGCAAGGTCAGCCCCTGTCGTGGAACTTCAGTACTGGAGCGATGACTTTGTGCGCAGATAGCACACCGATGGACCGTAAGATTTTTTGCTATGTTATAAAAAATATTGGAAGTTCGTATAGTAATGCTTACGTGCTATTGAGTGCACGCAGTCAGGCTGCGGAAATCCAGGACTGTACAAATCGCTGTGGCTGTCCAGAGAAAGAGACTGAGAAATTGGCAATAATCAATGTGTCTGTCTCTTTCTCAGTCTCATTCTCCATTTCTGTACCGCAGTGCATCGAGCTTGAGCCTCATTACTTTGTACCCAATAATGCATTTTTGGCACAGTAGAAGTATTTGCATACATTGCCATATAGAAGCAATTGAGACGCCAGATATGCAAATATTCTTACTTTCCCTGTAATGCATTACTGAAGTAGGAGTAAAGACAACAATATAGTAAAACACAGAGAAAATTGTTTTTGTAATGTTTTGTAATTTTATTGAAAACATCCCATTCAGACATATAGAAAAACAGCAGTCATAGTGTAAAGAGATACTGAGCACTGAACGTGCACGCGCATCGTTGGACATGTAGTTAGCCGACGTATTAATGCAAAAGTGCAGACTTTAACAGCACATCTATTGTATTCAGCAATATTGTGACTTTGCTGTTACTTTCTTTCCCACATGTAATTGACTTGTACCATTATTGACCTTGTGCTTACCATGTGCAGTGCATTAATCACTCAAAGTCGGGCTCTACTAGGGAATTAATGCCTGGTTGGAGGCACTCTGCTGCCTCGCCCCCTCCCAAAACCAGGTATTCTCTAGTAGTACCCTCCTTTGTCATGGATTAATTGCTTCCTAGGCGTTCCTGTTATGCCTGCTCCTCCTAATTAAGTAGATGCACCACTAGCATTTGGTTGGGAACCGCCCAGACACCTGGCACCTAAGGCTGCAGTTTCTAACCATTCAGCTAAACTTTCCTTTAGCTGGGAGATTGAATGTTGGCTCCTGTAGGCAAACAAATTGATATGGGTTGTCCTCCCCTGCCACCTGGAACACACGGAATGTCTAAGACACATGTTTGGATGTGCCCCTTCCCGTACTCCCTCAATCATTTTAAGTCTGTTCTAGCTGGTAGAGCACTCCATGCTGCAAAAATCTTTTTATTTTCTCATGAGACACACGTTCTCTGACCATCACCAAATAAAATCGACTGCAGCCAGGAAAGGTCCCCAGCGCTTCAAGGCACACCAGCCTCTTCATCAGGAGGAATGCTGGTATGCTTCCCCTACTTCACCTTATATGCCATAAATTGTCAGGTTCTTCATATCAGACTCCCTGTTTCGTGCTTCTTCCTTTTAGCGGTATTAAGAGAGTTGGTCTTAGGAGTAACATCCCTTGTAAGCTGATTAAAATATTCACAGTAATCGAAATGTTCTCCCGTATATTACATAATATTGAACAGTAGATAATGTTTATGAAACACATTGTGCTGATAAGTTATTTAGTTCCAGTTCTTTCCCCCTGGTTGTTGTAGTTCTGCTACCATTATTATAGGGTGCACAGCAGCTATCGCTTCTACCTGGCTGCATTACCGGGAAGGGGGGACGATACATTACCAGCATCAGCACAATGATACAATATTATATATCAAATATAACTAATTCAGATTAATTTCCTCATAACCATGTGGTTGCATAATCCTCACAAGGGGCTTGAAACCCTAGGAAATCTTACTGTATGCTAACATGCAGTATGGTCTCGCCCTAGGACTGCCCTGGAGCTGAAGTGGTTAATAGAACCTATGCTAATGATGGAATGCTAGGCTGAGCTTGGTTTTCAAACCACTGTCCCTGGAATACATCCTGCAACTGTCAGATTCTTTACTTTGCTTGCCTAAGTAAGATGCTTGGAGAGCTCTTCTTCATCTTTCTTGAAGATTTTATTTTTTCATTCCCCCCCACCCCCCGTAGAATTTTTTTTCTGTTCATTTTTAAAGCACTGTCCTTGGTTTTACAGGTTGATTAGTCTAGATTTTGTGTCATTCCGGTAAGTTTTTCGGTTCTCTCACGGTTCATCGCAACCGGGAGAAAAATGAATCTTTGGTATTTTTTAAGGTAAATTTTCTCTTAAAGCGACTTCTCTGGGCTGGTTTCTTGAATTTTTTTTTTTTAGTTTAAGGAAACGGGTAACTTCGGTTCTTGCATTGGTCGCTGAAACTCAGCTGAACTGTGACTCACAGAGACCCTGTTTTCAGGGTTTTTTCTTTACGTCACTACCCAAGAAAATAACCGGCCCTGTGGGTTTTCTGCACTGCACAGAATGTGGGGAAACATTGCTAAAGCTGATCCCCACCTTATTTGGGTTTTGCCTAGGGTTTGACCCCCTGAATGCAGATTGTGAAATCTGTAAAACTTTCCTCAGTTGACGCTTGATAGGCGACTGAACCAACTGAGAGAAAAAATGTCCATTGAGGCTGTTAATCCGGCCTCGGATAAACAGTCTTGTTCTCGTCCTAAAGAGAAACCCAAGGAACCAGTTGAACAGCCCACTGACCAACGTGAAGGTTCCTTAGGTAGAGAAATGAACTGCAGATACTGCCTCCGAACCGGCAACTTCTGCTAAAAAGGAGAAACACTTGGGGAAGGAACTGTAACAGACAAGCCCATCAGTTCCTACCGCTTAGGAGATTGCTAACGTTATCAGAATTATTCAGGCATTGCAAATCGGTACTGCTATGCCAGTTCAGCGACCCGGTTCACAGCCATCGGTTCAGGCTCTGGGTTCCTCTTCGGTTCCCGGTTCCTTTGAATGCTACTCTGAGGTTTATGCTGAGGGTGCTGGTGATGATGAAGGTGGTGGTGATGATGAAGATGCTGAGGGTGGTGGTGGTGGTGATGGTGGCAGCTGACGCGACTTTGGGAGCCTCCTAAACCAGATGTTTCCCCTGATCCTCAACGCCCTGACTCCCCTGACAAGGAAGCTGAGAATTTTTCCACACATTTTGCTTTTACAGAGCAAGTGGCATAAACTCTGGACCTCTTCACTCAGGAATCTACAGAGGAGAGACCAGATTATATGGAGCTGATGGATGCACCCCCAACTAAGATACTGTTGTTGCCCATCCATAAATCCCTAAAGAGACAAGCCACCAGAATTTTGTGGACCCCCCACTTCCATTAAAATAGAAACGGAGAATTTGACGGCAGATAAGGACCGCGCGCCCACCCAGTCTGCCCATTTCCTACCTGATGGATAAGCTGCAGATCCTAGTTAACCAGCAGCCTACTTACTGCAACCCCCACCATAACTGCCTTATGTCTGTCCCATGCATGCTTGAATTCCACCACTGTTTTTGACTCCACAACCTCCTCTGGAAGGCTGTTCCATACATCCACAACCCTCTCTGTGAAAAAATACTTCCTTAAGGTACCTCTGAGCCAACCCCTTCTATCTTCAAATTGTACCCCCTTGTACGCCTCTTTTTTTTGAAAGATGCTACCATCTTGGACTTTGTTGATTCCCTTGAGGTACTTGAAAGTCTCTATCATGTCCCCCCTCTCCCTCCTTTCCTCGAGGCTATACATATTAAGCTCCTTAAGTCTCTCTTCATATGTCTTCCGGTGCAGACCCTGCACCATTTTAGTTGCCCTCCTCTGGACAGCTTCCGTCCTGTCTGTCTTTGCGGAGACTGGGTCTCCAGAACTGCACGCAGTACTCCAGATGTGGTCTCACCAGCTGTCTGTACAGAGGGATAATAACTTCTTGTTTTCTACTAGTGATGCCTCTCCCTATGCATCCCAATATCCCCCCAGCCCTCCTTGCTGCCCTCTCGCATTGCTTGCCCACCTTTAGGTCATCTGATATGACTACCCCAGGTCCCTTTCCATTTTGTTGTCGTTAGTATCTCACCCCCATTGTGTACTCTTCCCTGGGTTTTGTTTCCCAGGTGCATTACCTTGCACTTCTTAGCATTGAATCTAAGCTGCCATACATTTGACCATTCCTCTAACCTTGCCAGTCCTTCTCATCCTTTCCACCCCCCACCTGTGCATCAACTCTGTTGCAGATCTTAGTGTCATCTGCAAAGAGACATACTTTTCCTTCCAGTCCTTCTGCAATGTCTGCAAAGTCCAAGAGGGGTAGCATCTGTCAGAAAAAGAGATGTGCAAGAACAAGGGGGCACAATTTGAAGATAGAAGGGGCACAGGTCAGAGGTAATGTGAGGAAATATTTTTTCAAGGAGAGGTTATTGGATGCATGGAATGGCCTTCCTGAAGAGGCTGTGGAGTCAAAAACAGTGGGGGAATTCAAGAATGCATGGGACAAACCATAAGGTAATTCTAGAGGTTGAGGGTAGGAGGAAGTAGGCTGTTGGTTAACTAGGATCTCAGCTTATCCATTTGGTAGGAAATGGGCAGACTGGTGGGCCAGGTCCCTTATCTGCTGTCAAATTCTCCGTTTCCCTCATGGCAGTGTGTTTTCAGCTAGGAGGACTGGTGAGATGCATGTGGTGTTTCACAAGGAACATAGTTTTCCACATGGAAAAAGTGAATTGGAACAGTGCCCTTCTTTTCCAAAGGTGGCTTTTGTCTTTCACATGGAGCAGGAGATACCTTGTCTTCCGTTTGTCCCATTCCTAAGAAAGTGAAGATGGAGTGGCTGCATTCCCTGGATGGTAAAAGGGCCTCTTGAATTGACTTAAAGTGCATTAGGCCATTGCGTAACAGTGACGTGCGTTTTGTTTCTCTAGGTCTAGGTTACAGCGGTTCTGCTCCGGCCAGGTGTGCCGTAGCCAAATGTCTGAGGTCAGCACATTAACTTGTGTGCCTCCGGACCGGGTCTGTCTACTCCACTTGGGGCTTAGAGCTCATTCTACTAGGGCTATTGCTGCTTCTTACACCGACCGCGACTAAGTGTACCTGGAAGACATTTGCAAGGGTGCTGCTTGGAACGCTGTCAATAAAGTTACCAGGCATTGCTGTCTGAGTGTGTTCAGCTCCGCTGATTACGCATATGGCAGCCATATGGGGAGCTTGGTTGTACAGCACTGACCCTTCCACTTAAGGACTATTCATTAGGTATTGCACAGCAAGTCGACGCCCTAGCTCTTGGTTCTGGTGCCGGTCCAAACAGAGTAATTGGAAAAAGCAAAAGCCAACACTCAGAAACTACCCAGCAAGTGTTTTATTCTTACACAAACACCATGAAGTAACAAACAAACTGCTCATTAGGGCCCATACCCTTCTACCTGCCAATAGAAGGCAACGTACAAAGGGGAATTATAAGATCCTGACTGGTAATTCAGTTGTGTGTAGATTGCATTCATAAGTAGGCAGGCTTAGCCGACTCTCAGTGATGTACAGATCTGTACCATCTGTCCTGTAGTGTGTATAGTTCCCTTAACATAGGTGTTGTAGGCTAACATGTTTACATTTCCTGTTTCTGTGCAGTGTTCTGGCCTGTAAACCTGCATATGAGGGTTGGCTGTGGAAGTCTGGGCAGGGGCTTGCCTTGATTAGGAATGTTACAATGACACAGTATGACAATTTATCACAGTAATTACCACTCACACTAGTTTATCTGTGTTAAAAGAAAAAGTGTGGGGGGGGCACAGACTGTGCCCCTATAGTTAGGGTTGAGTAGTCTCTTTAATGTTAAACCCTAATTTTTGCACTTTAATAACTTTGCAACTGTTCAGTTTTTTTTTTTTTGTTTCAGTTTGTTGTTTAACCAGGACTAGCATACTAAGCTGACAGCTTTTTACAGGTGTGACCTGGGAGCACAGGGAAGTTAAGTGACTTGCTCAGGTCGCCACAGTCTGCAAGTGGAAGCTGTGGGATTCAAACCAGGTCTGGTCTGATGGATGTCACCAGATTTGCAGCTCAGAGCCTTAAACCACTGCGCTAAATTGCCTCTCTGCTTAGTCTCATGACATAGATCTCTGGATGTGCAAAGTTTTGTTCCGGTCTGGTTGGTGGATTTTGAGTTCTTGGTAATGCAAAAACTGACTTTTCATACTTTTCCCCCATTGGTGAATGTGTTTTCTTTGAATTTTGCTACTGCCCAGACGGTTTGGAACATTGGTCTGAAATTTTCAAGGTTGAAAAGGGGGATGGCCCAAAGATGTGCCTGTTTGGGGGTGATACAGTAGTCCATTCGGGAGTTATTTAAGTTTTAAAAATTGGTTCTAAGCATGCTCAGTAAGCACTAGAAACCAGCTCTATGAAATGGAAAAATCTGTTTTCACATGGGGCCAATCCTTTTTGTGAGGGGAAAAAAATCATTGTTTCATTTGCTGCGCTCTTA
Source organism: Neoceratodus forsteri (assembly GCA_016271365.2). Taxonomy (NCBI): domain Eukaryota; kingdom Metazoa; phylum Chordata; order Ceratodontiformes; family Ceratodontidae; genus Neoceratodus; species Neoceratodus forsteri. The sequence continues at coordinate 13,164,720 of CM057458.1, forward strand.
TCTATCTTTTCTGCAGAATTTGATTGTTAAAAGCCACGAAAATTACGTGCTGGAGGAGACGAACACGTGAGTTGCTCATCTGGACTCCATTGGGTCTAGTCTGCAAGTAACTGCTGGACAAATAACAGTGAAATGTTTTTTCATGGCCTTTTTCGTGACTTGCCTTTCCTCGTTTCGTTTGACATTCATACGAAACACTTTGTATCAGTGAGTGTTTTTGCAGTTTCTCCCTACATTTTAAAATCTAATAACTTTGGAACACATTAATATTTTTTCACCAAACTAGCAAAAGGCACATCTGTGTGCCTCACCCCTACACTTTCTACCCTGAAAATAACAGACCAAGTTTCCCAACCATGTTGGCACTATGATTCTTCAAAGAAAGAGCAAAAACACACTGACTGTTTCGTAAGAAATGTTTTATATGAACGTGAAACGAAACAACCTGAAGCGAGTCATAAAACTCTTCAGGTTGCACCTCCTCTCCCTTACGGTTGCTGTAAATCTGTGATTCACTTGAATACTGTTCTTGGTTGTTGCATGGAGCCCTGTGCTCTTGACACACTAAAAGAATGGAATTTTCTGCTTTCTGCTTTGACTCGTTACTGAACCACGCTTTCAAAGTTTTGCGCGTGCGCACTCAGTTTATAGGTGAGCGTCTTTATTTTTCTTTATCTTGGATTAACACTTTAGAGCGCAAGCGCTAGTTTACAAAGGTTCAACGTCAGTGGTGGGAGGATAATGTACAGACACAGGAATATTATTGTAAACTAAAACGACAAAGCAGTATAACTAAAATTATACATTGATGAATACAATTTAATTCATGATAACAGTAGCAGAAATGACATAAGAAACAGTACCTGGAACTGATAAGTGCTGGATTCTCAAGTAAAAGTATGTAATAAATGGCAGAGAGAGGCTAGAGAGGGGAGGTAGGATAGGGAAGTAAATAAGAGGGAGAGGTAATGGGAGGTGTAGACCATGTAGAGACAAGCATATATACTTTAAGGGTTGGATGGGAGGGAGAGAGGAAAAGTGGGGTTACTATCAAAAGGATGGGGAGGTAGGGAGAGTGGGTGCAAGGAGAACCAAGGACAGGATGGTGGAAGGTCACTGAATAGTACTAGGCAGACCCTAGGGGCGCAGGGGTCAGATATCAAGTGAAACAGTCACAAGAACTGTTAGCCACAAGGGTCAGTTTTAGCTTGGTCTTGAAGGTGCCCAATTTTTGCAGTGTTGAGTCTTCAAAGTCCAGCAAATTGAACCATTGAGGAGCTCTGTAGGTGAAGGAACGCTGGCCTTGTGATGTACGGCATCTAGGAACTAGGAGAGACTGGTGGGCAGCTGATCTGGTGATCTTAGTGGGTCAGGAGGGGGTAAGCAATTCTGCCGTCCCGGGTGGCATTAGTCCTAGGAGCGCTTTTTTGACTAGTAAGCAGGTTTGATATTTAATCCTATTTTTCAGTTGATGCCAGCCCGTCTGTCTGTATAAATCACAGGTGTGAGTAAAGCGATTAGACCCTGCAATTAACCTGCAGGCTTTATTTAGTGCAACAGTTATTCTGCGAAACATGGTGTCAGTAGTCATGATCAATGATCCATAGATTACGAGACCATTGTCAGTGTCTGAAAGGATGGAGCTATACATCACCAGTTTGAGGGCTTCAGGGGTTAGATTACACTTAATGTGATATAGTAGACCAATTTTTATATTTACTGCCTTTGCTACAGCTTCAATATGATGCGAGGAGGAGAGGTGTTTGTCTTGAGTAACCCTTAAATACTTGAATTGTTCCACTACATCAAGGGGGGTGCCTTGTTGATTTTTATATTGAGTGCATGCACTTTAAATTGGTTTGTTGTGGAACTGAACAACATAACTTTAGTTTTTTTTTTTTTTTTGTAATTCATCACATGCTTTTGATTAGAAAACCAGGCTTAAACTTCATCAAAGCCACTTTGAAGACGATCCTCGAGTAGAGCGGGGTTAGATTGGCTTGAGTAAGTGACAGCATCGTCAGCATGTAACAGTATGCACTGGTGGCAGTGGAGGGGAAGGTTGTTTACAAAAATACTAAGAAGTAGAGGGCCAAGGATGGAACTTTGTAGCACGCCAGAGTGGACATTTGTTTGGTCAGACAAGATGTTGGAAATTTTTACACACCAGTTTATATCATCCGGGTAGTTTTTGAACCAAAACATCACTTCTTTTGACATGCCAGTGTTGGTTAATTGTTGCAGAAGCAAAGAGTGTCTGACGGTGTCAAATGCCTTCATTAGGTCAATGAAGGCTGCACCCACAAGATTCCCTTAGTCGAGAACATGGTGTATGTATCCAGTAAATTCCAGGAGGGCAGATGTGGTACTGTGCCCTTTCCTGAAACCATGCTGTTGCGGGCACTGAATGGAGTATTTTTCAGGGTATTCAATTAGTTGATTAGTAACTAGCAGCTCCAGCACTTTGGACAACAGGGGGAAGATGGAAATATGTCTATAGTTGGTATGTGAGGTCTGATCACCCAATTTGTGGATGGGGGCAACTTGCACTGACTTCCAAAGGAGAGGGAATTGGGATAGTCTTAGGGAGAGGTTGAACATACTTGTAATAGGGGCTATAACCTCATCCAGGGTAAGAGCGATACATTTTAAGTCAAGGCAATCGCCACTATTCCAAGACTTGCCCTGGACTTTGTGCATGTACAGTATCTTTTAACAAGGGGGACAGTTACATAAAGCAGAAGGGTGGGATAGGGTTTCGGTTCCCATTGTGATAATTAGAGGCCCCCCCTCTGTCGACTGCTCAGGGGGAGATGTGGCTTGATTAAAGAAGTCAGGTGGGAGGACACCACTAAGGTCCGTGAAAGCATTATTGAAGATATCTGCAGTGGTGAGGGGGTTAATAGTTGAAACACCGTCTGTGTCAGTAACCGAGAGGCAACCTTTGGGAGTTTTCCAGAGACATCTTTTAAGTAGGACCAGAAATTTCTATTCATCCATGACCTGGCAAGCAATTCTCTGTGATGTTTGCATTTTCCGACCTAATGTTCTGGGTACAGGAATTCCTAGCAGTTTTATAGGCTTGCACATCGGCAGGATTCCCAGAAGCTTTAGCCGAACCACAGGAGAATCACGTTGCTTCATCTTGGATAGAAGCTCTGCCATGATCTAGAAACTTGTCGTGGCCCCGCCCTTCAAGTTTTCATCGGAGCATGCCTAGCATGGGCCCTAATAAAGCATGAGATGAAAAGCTGTAGGGCATGATTTACATCCACCACACTGTCAATGTCTGACCAATCAATGGAGCAAAGCTGTAACTTGAGGGACTAGTTGCCAACGTTTTAGCACTCTGTTTCTACAGTTAGTGGAGGAGGCTTGAGAATTAATTTCTCCAGGAGCATGATACTGGGGAGTGATCACTGAGGTGGTCAGGAGGGACTTACACCAGTAATGTGTTCAGGGCGGTTTGATGGAATCCAGTCTATTAATGTGCTTGTTCCTGTTCTACAGTTGTCTGGTTGGCAGTCATGCAAGTTGTGAGAGGTGGAGGGTAGATGTGGTATCCTTTGTGGAGCTGTGTGAGGGCGTAAGCCAGTTTTGGTTAAAATCACCCAAAAATATAGCCTCAGTAGTGAGAGGGTTCCGCCTAATGAATTCCAGTAAGCTACACAGGCCATCATTCTGATTTTTAAGAGGAACATATATTGAGAACACAGAATGTGCTTTGTTATATGCACCTAGGAGTATTTTGATGGCTAAGGGCTGCACATGGTGCTCAAGGCATATTGCCGGGAGACGTGCCCCATAAATGTGTTTATATTTAAAAAAAAAAAAAACACAACCCCCACCTCTTTTGGCCTGTCTGTCAAGCCTGAAGATATTATAACCTGGAAGAGTAATGTCCAAGTCTGGAATAGACTGGGACAGCCACATTTCCCATACAGACACGACTTCTGGTTAATGGAGGATGACCCAGGCAAGTAGGGAGTCCATTTTCTGGAGAAGGCTGCAAATGTTTAATGATGATGTGGAAATAGTACCATTTGTGCTATTCAAACAACATGAAGTCTTGCTGTATTCTGACATTATGCAGTTAGCCCCAGCACTTGAACTGCTCCGGAGGGGAAAGAGTTAACTCTTTGCCAGAGCATAGAACATTGAGCTTGAGCTCTGTTCAAACCTCTGTTTGCTGCACTTTGAAGAGAAACCGCTCGATTCTGACAAGCTAATCGAACTAACTACATCTGCTAAGTGGAAGTTAAAATCTACTAGGCCTAAAGGCAACCAAATATTTTGGGTCCCAAAGACTCAAGTCGAGAACTCAAAACAAAAACTAGGTAGTGAACAAAACATAACTATAGAAAATATGTAACCTTAACTCACACACCTCTTTATATAGGGAGAGTGCAAAGTGCACCCCTGAGGTGCAACACTTGCACCTGCCAGCCCACTTCCAAAAATCAGGTTCTGAGAGAGGGAGGCAGGAGGGAGGTCAGACTACAACAAGACTCCATTAGAAGAAACACAGTTACTAAGGTGAGTAATGTTTTCTTCTAACAACATGAAGTCTTGCTGCATTCTGACATGCAGACTACCATGTAGTACCTCCATGGAGGAGGTACCAAACCAATTTTGGGAATAGGCTGTGCAGTACTGTTAACTCAAACCTAACATCACTCCTACCCTGGATATCCAGGAGTAATGTTAGGTGAATGTATGGACTGTTTTCCAGGTGGCTGCTTCTTATCTTAGTAAGAGTATATCTCTGGCAGCAGCCAGAGAAGCAGCTGTATTCTAGTCAAATGAGCCCTCAGGCCTGAGGGGGTACTTTGCTTAGCTTTTCATAGCAGAATTGTATACAAGAGACAATCTACCTGGCAGTAGTTCTCTTGGTAGCAGGTTTGCCCTTTCCCAAGTCACTATAAGTGAGAAACAACTGAGGACAGTCAAACCTAAGTGCCTTAGTATGCTCAATGTAGTAGCTAAGTGCCCTCTTAACATCCAAACTGTGTAATATTCTCTCTCCTGAAGAAGAATGATCAGTGAAGAACACAGGAAGAGACATGGATTGGTTCAGCTGAAAATCTGAAACCACTTTTGGTAAGAACCTTCTATTGGTTCTAAGGACCATATTATCTCTATGGAATGAGATAAAATTAGGCTCCACTGACAGAGCTTGTAATTCACCGATACGCCTGGCAGAGGTAATAGCTACTAGAAACACAGTTTCCAGGTCAAGTACTTAAGTTCTGCTGAGGCCAAGGGCTCAAAGAGTGACTGCATAAGTTGAGCAATGCAAACATTAAGATCCCAAACAGGATTAGGATCCTTAAAAGGAGGATTGGTATGGAGCAATCCTTTGAAGAAGTTACAGAAAACAGGATGAGATGCCAGTGGAAGCCTTCCCCACCGACAGGAATGCAGAAACAGCTGACAAATGTATTCTTTCAGGGTAGCTAGTCTGAGGCCTAAGCCATTAAGATGAACCATATAATCCAGAACTGTAGCCAAGTAAGCAAAATCTGGGATATGAGCTATTGGAACACCAAATGCTGAATCTTTTCTATTTGAGTTATAAGTTTTCTGGTGGCAGGTTTCGAGAGGCTTTGAGGGTATCCAGAACCCCTGAGACAAATGCAGGCTTGCATATATTCTAGCTCTTCAAGAGCCATGCCTTGAGATTGAGACAGCAAGGTTGGTACCAAATCCTCCTCTGAGAGGAGGTTAACTGATTGTGATTCTCGGGAAGAGATAGGGGAAGATGGACTGCTAGGGACAGCAGTAGAGGATACCGAGGCTGCCTGGCCCAGTCTGGAGCAATCAGGATCACGTTGCAAGATTGTGACCTTATCTTTACCAGAACCTTGAATAATAGAGGAAAGGGGAAAAGGCATACAGAAATGTCCCCTTCAATCCAGAAGTAGAGCATCCAGGGGGACTGAGTCCAAGACTGGGGGTCTGCAACAGAAGAGAGGAAGTTGGTTATTGGGGCTGCAAGAGATCCATCTCTGGCATGCCCCACTTACAAAATCATCTTTAACATTAGGGCATCCAGGGACCATTCATGATGGCCTAGAAATCCTGCTCAATGCATCTGCTAACACATTGTCCTTCCCTGGAAGGTGGACTGCCACCAGTGATGTTTGTAGGGAATAAAGCCAGGGATCATAACTCATGGCTTCCATGCACAGGCCATAGACCGAATGCCTCCTGCTTGATGATGTACCACTGGTGGTGGTGTCTGTCCAGCCTGAACCACCTTGTTCTGAGAAGGCTAGTAGAACCAGGTACACTGCCTTGAGCTCCAGAAGATTGATGTGAGAGAGACTTCTGAGGAGACCACACTCCTGTACGTGAGGACTCCAGGTGAGCTCCCCACCCCAGGAGAGAAGCATCTGTGGTTAGAACCACAGAATGAGACTAAGAGATGAATGGGACTCCTTGTGGCAGGTTGTCCTGATCAACCACCATGGAGAGCCTGGATCAGAGTCTGAGTCACTGGAATTAGTTTGGTTGAGGATCTTTTTCTGAGACCAGAAAGCCCTCGAAAGTGGAACTGATGTCTCATCTGAAATCTGGCCTTTGTACCACTGCAGTGGAAGCTGTCATGTGGCCCAGGAGTTGAAGAAAATGCCTTGCTGGTGAGACATCAGGAAGCGAAAGGAAGAAGCCAGGTCTATAAGGGACTTTGCACTTGCAAGAGGGAGAAAGGCTCTTGCTTTGACAATATCCAACTGTACTCCTATGAAGGGCAAGAAATGCACTGGTTCGAGAACTGACTTTGGAAGATTGAGGAGGAATCCTAGAGAAGTGAGCAATTGCTGGGTCACGTGCAGGTTTGACTTGACTTGGTCTGGAGACTATCCCACAATGAGCCAGTTGTCCAGGTATGGAAATATTTTGTCTCCTTAGAAAGGCCACTACTACTGCTAGGCATTTGGTGAACACTCTTGGTGCTGATGTTAGGCCGTACTGCTAGGCATTTGGTGAACACTTTTGGTGCTGATGTTAGGCCGAAGGACATTGCTCTGAACTGATAATGGCCTGAAGGCAGTTCGAACCTGAGGTAGTTTTTGTGGGAGCACCTGATGGGAATGTGAAAATAGGCATCTTTGAGGTCCAGGAAGGCTAGCCAATCCCCTGGCCTTAAAGAGGGAAGAATTATTCCCAGAGTAACCATTTTGAATTTTGGCTTTACTAGGTGCTTGTTTAAGTATCTGAGGTCTAGGATGGGCCGTCACTTCCCTGTCTTTTTTGGGGTAAAGAAGTATCTGGAGTATAGACCTTTGCCCCTGTGTGTAGTAGGAACTCTTTCTATGGCTCTGAGAGCCAGCAGAGAGGAAACCTCTGCCTCTGGGGCAGTGGTTTTGGAGACGTTTGCAGGTGGAAAAGAGCGGACCTCAGCTTTGGAAATTTTTGAAGTTGAGGGCCAGTCCCTTACTACTACCTTCAGGACCCATTTGTCTGAGGTAACAGACTTCCAGACCTGGAAGTAGTAAGCCAGTCTGCCTCCTGCTGGATAGGGGAGTCGACACAGGCTGACACATCAGGGTGTCTGCTTGGTAGGAGCCTTAGACTGAGAGGAGGATGCCGCCTGCTCATTCCCCTTCTGCCTCTCTTCCTCTGAAGAACCCCCTCTGAGGAAAGGAGAGGAGGCTTGTACCTGGTAGAAAGGCCTGCCCCTAGATTGCTGATTTTGAGGAGTTGCCTGCCTTTCCTTGGCCTGTGCACTGTGTAAGTGGTCCTGTACTCATCCATTTTCTTCATGTAATTCTCTGTCTGCTCCTCAAACAGAAAATTATCCACCACAGGGAAATCCATGGCCTTAGTCTGGGTGTCCTGTGAGAGGCTAATACACCTGAGCCAGACCAGTCTTTGAAGAGACACAGATGTAGCCATGACTTGTGATGTTACATCATTAGAATCTACAGCAGTACGAAACTGGATCTTAGATGCCCCATCAGCAGCCACCTCCTCCAGCTCCTTGGCCAGCTGGGGGGAAGCCTATTTAGCCAGTTCCAGAACAGTATCCCTTCTGGACTTCTGATATCTGGCTGCGTAGGCCACGTAGTTAGTCTGCCTGAGTCCCAAGGAGGATGCCATGTATTGTTTTTTAGCCATGGCATCCAGCTTCCTAGAGTCTTTATCTTGGGGGGGGGTATGAAGCCAAGGGTATGTTAGCCTTATCACAGGCTGTAGCCTGCACAACCCCAACATGGCTGCATTGCTGGTGCAAGAACTCTGTACCTGAGCCTGGCAGCATGTACCTCTTTTCCATTCATCTGTCCACAGGAGGTAAAGAATTTGGTGTTTTAAGCAGTCTTTGTGTCCGTTTCCCGAGGGATTTATGGAGGGGAATAGATGGTCTTTTTGACTCTGGGATGTCCGTCATTTCCACAAAGTCAGGCTCCTCTTGTTCCTCAGCAGCTTCAACCAGAGGGAGCTGGAGGGTTTCTGCCACCTTTTTGTAAAACAAAAAGTGTGAAGGGGGCTTGGAAAGCCTAGGAGGGGAAACACTAGAAGGCCTGTCTGGCAAGATGTCCGGTTCTATAGGCTTATCCAGACCTTCAGTACCATCATCGTCATCGTAGTCTTCACCTCCTCCAGATCCGGTTCATAATACTCTTCTGGGAAATAATCCGGAACTGGAGGAACCGACCAAACCGAGCGCCTACTGGGAGGCGCTGGATCAGTCAGAACCGGACTGAACGATTTAACAGTACTAATCGCCCTGGCAATTTCTTCGCCAGTTGGAAGATGTGGCTCTGGATCTGAACTGGCGATTTCTCCTCTTTTTAGTCTGAACCAACTCCTCAGGGTGGGCACTCCTCAGGGTCGGTTGGAACCGAACCAGGCTGGCCATCCGGTCAGCGGAAGTCTTGGCCTCATTTTTCCTAAGCCTGCCCAATCTTTTATCTAAGGTGGCCTTAGGAAAAGTTTTACAAATTCAGCAGTCTGAATCAAGGTGGTCAAAACCCAGACAATAAACACAGGTGGTGTGGGGACCAGCCTTAGCAAAGGCCTCCCCACACTCACTGCAGTGTTGACACCCAGTGGGCCCAGTTTTTCTTTGGGGTTTCTGAGACGTAGTCATCCTAACACTTACCCTTTACTCTGCAAAAGCCAGGCAAGACCCACTTAGCGGTTCCTAACCGTGTAACGGGTATTGGGGGGGGGAGTCTGATGTTTTTTTCAGAACCGATAAGGACCAGTACCTCACACTAAAAACAGTGAAGATAGAAGTAAACCAGACAATCTGTTCAGCCAAACTGATTGAAAAAACCTTTTACAATTTCCACACACAAATCACACTCGGTCTACTACCTAAGCACTTATTGTATGGTAGACCGAGATCTGAACCAAAGTAAAATAAGAAAATGGCAGTTTAAAACCAATGTTTTTACTGTACCGAACCGAACACGTTGGAGAGATCTCCGGAGCAACTGTTCAGTTAGGTGGTGTAAAGAATCTGATGGTTACACGTCACAGTGCAGCAGACAGAGGTTTGAACCAAGCTAGAGCTCAACGTTCTATGCTCTGGCATAGAGTTAACTCTCTCCTCTCCGGAGAAGTTAAAGTGCTGGGGCTAACTGCGTAATGTCAGAATACATCAAGACTCCATTAGAAGAAACACAATTACTAAGGTATTTTTATTTTTTTTTTTTCTGTGGTTGGGTATAGATCAATAGAGTCTGGGTTTGGATGGACATTTCCCGAGCACAGAATTAGCATTTGGATGAGCAGACGATGTATTCCATTTAATTTCTGGGGCATCGGATGCATTTTGAGCCTTATTCCTTGTTTCAGTTTTCTGTAGGTATCCAGGAAGGAGCGAGCAGTGTGAAAGATAAGTTTGCCACCATTATAATAACCACCATTTACGGCCCAGTTGAAGTACACTAAAGTTGATTTCAATTGAAAATGTTGAGTACCTGGTAGTACGTCAAAAGCCAAAGAAAATAAATTATTTTGACAGCTCGCTTACAGTGGTTTGGGGTAACAACCATCAAATTTGTGACTTCGCACTGTCAAACTTTTGGTTTCAGAATCACTTTCCACAGCTTGCATATGCTCCCTTCTTTCCCAAGGTGAGCACTTTTTTACTTCTATAGTGGTTTGATTTATATTTTCCTTTTTTTAACCCCCACCTTTTAGCATGATCATGCTAGACAGTTACACTTTTTAATTATCTAATACATTTTGTTTAATTATCAAATTATTATTTTTTTTCAGTGTGATTAAGAGCAAAAACTTTCTGCCACGGTTATTAGTATATTTCCCAGGTGCGTACTGCCCCCCAACCGACTGCCATCACTGTCATTAAATGCATTTCCCTGGTGTCTAGTGGCCCCTCCCCCATCCGAGATAGCTGTCCCCTGCCTTTTGAAACCTGTAAAAAAAAAGAAACCTTTTTTTTTTCAATGTATAAAAAAGGGGGTCCATCGCCATTCTGACGCCTCCAAGCCGACCTCCCACTGGAGAGTCACCATCCTGTTACCCCTCACACCACCCACATACCCCGCCACCTGAGCAGATCCCAGGTTGGAGATTCACTCGATTGAAGACACGCCTTGATGCTGAACAGGCGACTGCAGTATAAGAAACGAATGTAAAATGCAGTTCAGTGTATTTCAGTGGGGTTTTCGCCTTTGATGCATAACTTTCTCATTTTGTAGATTTTGACCCCAAATTTTCAACATGGCCTTTTGGTACCCCACCTCATGACCAATGTCACTGGAATTTCCTAAATCAAGCCCCAATGCAATTTGTGTTTGCATGCAAATCACCTTCGGGCAGGATTTGAAAATTTGAATTTTCACCCCATTCCATTAGTAAATAAGCTGACATAGGTACAGTATATGAGAATGAGGTGAGCAATGGTTGACAACCACAAAGCACCACCCGGCCTGATTTGCGAAGAGGCAAGAGAGATGAAACTGTAATGGTTTTTCATGTTGCTGCCTGCAGGCTGGAGAGGAACGCTACATTTCTCACCTTTGTCGCTGTAACCCTAACTAGTGCATTAACATTTTCTTGCAGAGACGTATCCGATTATCGTGCAGTACGATATACTGCAATATACCTTGATAGTGTCTTAACGTGCTGGTCCGGTGGCGTGGTTTCTCCAGGTGCAGCCATGATCTCAATCCCCACTTCCTCCATTCTGATTTTTACTATATTTCTTAAAATGATAATAAGTATATGTATTGTGATTTTTTTTTTTTTTTTTTTTTAAACACAAATATTGTGGTACTAAACATTTGATACCATGATATCCGTAGATGTCAGGATATTGAAATTTGAGTATCATGATATTTGTGGTTTTAAAAAATCATGATATCTCAGTATTTGCAACATTTCTAATTTGAAGAAAAATAGCGATACTTGGACTGCAAGGAAGATTAGGGAATTGGGAATTTTGGTCGTACCAAGAGAACAGTGCTTCTGGAACAGCAGAGATGAGAAAGTCATAATGTTTTCAGTGTATTGTGATGCATAATAATCATTATTTTTTGTTCGTTTTTTTACAGCGATAAATTATGAAAATTATTGTGATGCATCGCCATATTGTGTTAATCATAACATGCCTACCTGAGACTTTCTTTTCAGAACTTTGTCTGTCAGTCTGTTGCAGCTGGCAGGGGAGGTCCCCCCATACCAGTGTGCCTATTTGTACATCACTGGAACCAACAGTAAGGAAATCAGAAAATGTTTTTATTGCCATATTGGTCCTTGTGCAAAAGATGCACAAAATAACTGCCATTTTCTGCCTAAGGCCTCTGTTTAGGTTAAAAGCTAAAAAAAAAAAAAATTAAATCTTTCTGTTGATCCAGTAAGAGGTATCAAAGCATCAATTTTGTACATCAGTAAGGAAATCATAATTCCCCCTTTTAGAATGCTTTGACTTTAATATACTTGCTTCCACATAGAATACCTGTAAAGAGGTCTATAGCTGTTATAATTTTTCACCATTGCGGTGTTTACAGCCTTACTACTAGATGTTGCAGCTTGCACACATTGCCTTCCTTTCATACAGCAGTCCCTACCTGCAGCCCAGTTGTAAATTTCGTTTACAGCTTTTAATATCAGATGGCACTGCATTGCACAGATTGCCTTTTCTCAAAAAACGTTTCCTACCCACCACGGGCAGCCCTGTCATGGACATTGCATTCAGTCTTCCAGCCATCAGACCAGCTTCTAGCCCAGCCGTGCCCCTGCTGGCATGTCATTGGGGTTTTGTAGCATCAGCCTAAAAGGAGGATCCAGCTCCTATGTAGTTTCCAGGATGGGAGAGGGATCTGACTGATGAAGGACTTGTGAGAAACACCGAAAAGGACTAGATTAGTTTTAGAAAAGTGTGGTGACCTTGATCCTATTTGATACTGCAATGAAACAGTGTTGGGGAAGGGAAATTGTTTAAGCAGGAAGGCACACTAAGCCGGATCTTGTTGATGGGATTCAAACCAGGTTTCCAGGTTTGTAGCTCGGTGCCCGTAAGCACTGCGCTGTACTGCCTTCTGTTTAAATCCTTTTGCCAGGTATATAAGTGGTGGTCACCAGGCCTTTATGACCAGATACTGTGCAGCTTCCCAGACTGCTGTTGACTTGTTTTATATATTTTTTTATTGTTTTAGTAGTTGATGAAAACCAATCCGTACACAGCATGAGATCTACATATTTGACGTATAAAACCAAGACATTACAAGAGTACACTACTATCTATCCTTTTTTTTTTTCATGAAATGCTGCAGGTTATGTATTACTTGTAAGATAGCTCCGTGCACTGCTTGTTGTTTCTGTTTTGTTGGCGAGAAAATCCAGTGAAAGTAATTAACAACAATAAAAGATACCACAGTGTAACAACTTGCTATATAATTTTACTGTTTTTGTGTTTTCTAGCTGAATTGCTAAGTTTAGATGGGTCTGTGAGGAAATGAGATAGTTGACCATTTTGTTGTGTACTACAGGACCCTCTGGCCAGTTAATGGGAGAGCTAAAAGTCAGAACAGCCCTTTCATGCTGCTCCAAACTAAAACGACCCTTTCACGTTATGTGAAGGGCTTGGGCTAACAACTAAAGCAATCTCTCCAGCTGTGTGAGACATAAGGTGGGACGAAGGAAATGTCCTTTTAGAATACACAAACCCCTGATATCCAGATCAGAGCAGTTTTCCCAAGAAGACCATCTCTTTAGACACAAAGACCTGGTCTGGAAGTGATGTCATAAGTCGTGTGCTGAGGGAGACTGACCTTTGGGAACCTGTAAAAATCTGAGTTTTATATGAGAGAAGTAGTCAGGTTTTGGGATCTCGAGCAGTTGGCACCTAAAGTTCGAGTCTGCCCTGATTCACGAAGGTGCCCTGTGTGGTTAGCAGTTTGTAATTTGGGAAAGTGTAACTGTTTTCTTTTTTAATCTCTGTAGAAGTACTGTTCCTCATAGTCTTAGTGTAGTATTCTGTATTACGTGTGTAAATATCTTGAAGTATTTAAATATAATTTTTTTTATGTACTTCTCGTTTTCTGTGACAGAGTCCTTTGACAGTACAGATAACTGGTTTATAACTGACAAAAACTTTTTCCACCTCTGAAGAAAAGGCTACCGTTACCATATTTTGTTTCTAAAGTGAGGTGTTCTCAGCGGTGACAGAGAGGAGTGGGTCATTTGCCCTTTGATAAGGATCACTATACTGTGTGGGCAGTGACTCTGGTGGGATTCAGACCTAGAGATAACCTGAGGGTAGCCATCTCGTTGGCGCAGTGGTTGGATTTCCAGTTGCAACCTGGGTTTTAGAACAGACATGGGGTGTCAGAGGGCTGGCCGTTGCAGAAAGCTGGAGCATCCTGAGGACTGCTGTCCTTCGGGGGAGGGAGGGGAGTGTGTCTGGTGCTTGACAGACCCCTGGCGGAGGCAAGGGGTACAGCAGCGACCGGCGCCTGAATGTTTGGGGGAGCGGGACAGACGCTGGACATCATTGTACATCCCTGTCCCCCAGGAAAAACCAACAAAATGCCGGCCTCCAGCATGACTGCTTATCCCGTCCTGCCTCCCACTACCACCAATGCCTACCATGGGGGGGGTCCCACTGTCGTGGTCCCAACCTGGAGTAATCTGGAGCTTGCCCATATTGTCCTATAGGATTTTGGCAAGCCCTTACAACCCCACCCAGGGAGGTGAGCCTGCGAGGGCAACGAATCGGACGAGACCTTGGAAAGGCTGGATCAAAAATATGGGGGCCAGAGGGTGACTATTTTTATTTCTTTTGTTGACCGGGTAAGTGCACTAGACAAATTCTGCCTATTTTCAGGCACGACCTGGGGGAAGGGATACAGATGAATGCCAACTGACCTTGAACCAGATGAAACTGTTAGTGGTATTTTTAGTGAATGAGGGAAATTTGGCCAGTACACCAGGAAAATTCCCCTACTCTTTTCGATAAGTGCCATGGGATCGTTAACATCCACCTGAACTACCACCAATCCAGGCAGATGGGACCTCGGTTTAACGTCTCATGCTGAGTTGACAACTACTGAGGGACCCTTGCAGGCATCTGAAGGGTTGAGAAGCTGGTAAGTGTCACAGGATGTGTCTGGGAGTGACCAGTCTGCCACACACTGTGTAGAGAATTGCAACATGAAATAAAGGTCCTATACAGCTGCATGACCTGGACTGAATCTGCACTAAAAAGAAAACAAACCAATCTGGATTATAAAATATGTTTCTCAATGACCGTAGACTTGAACAGGCCAGCTCTGTTTTTTAAATACTGTTGTAGCAGTCTGACTGCTTTTAGCAAGATGATGATAATCGTGGGGTCACTGGTAGAATTCTGTTAACATCTTCACTTGTGGCTTTCTTTGATAGGTAGTGTATGATAATGGTAACGCAAAATTCTTCATTTCGACCAACGAAACCTTTACCGTTTCACCAGAATACATTGGTTCCCTTCTGTTGCTGAAATTGAAGAAGCTGGCAGAGGCGCATCTTGGCATGCCAGTGTCCAAGGCAGTGATTTCTGTGCCAGCAGAGTTTGATGAACGCCAGAGACGCTACACCGTTACGGCAGCTAATCTTGCAGGTGAGACCACTCCTCATTCCACTGCACTACCCTTCCCCACCTCTCCCCCCTTTGTTATGGTGTGAAACGCTAAGCTTCCTTTTTCAGATTTACTGTCCTTGTTTTTCCGTTCTCATCTGAAAGGGATTTTTATTCCCCATAGGATAATTTTTGACCTCTTTTAAAGTCATTTGGGTGGGGGGAGCTCCCTCGTCTAGTTCCGACAATGGCCCCTTCAACGCTGGATCCTTTTCCGGCACCGGTGCTGACATCGGTCCCTCTGACGTGGGCTGCCCCGACGCCGGACCCTCCTCCGATATACACAATGGCGGGTTTGGCGTGGGTCCGCTCAATCCGTCCCTGAGATCTATTCTAGACCCGAACTGTCCCTCATTACCTTAGGGTATCCTGAGGAGTCCCTACCAGGGGTTCCACTCCTGATTGAAGCCATTTGGGGCCGTTCCACCATGGATTCAACCCACATTCCCTAATATGGGTTTCAGGTGTACTATCCCCTCCGGTTGCCCCTCCTTCTCCCCGGTGGTTCCGGATTTCAAGGCCATGATTCAGTCTTGGTAGCAGGGGGCCAGGTCAGAGCTGGTTACAGATATGGAAACCAGACTCCGGCAACAGCAACTTCCTAGATCCCCGAGCAGTTCTGTTTCCACCGTCCACATCTCGGTGAAGACTCAGCAGGACATCTCCCCGCGGGTTTTTCAGATGTCATCCTGTTGAAGAGGCGGAAGACCGTTCCAATGGGAGGGAGGACTCCAAGGAGGAGGAACCTGTGGAGGACCCTGAGAATACGAAAGGACTAACCTCCCCTAAATCCCCTCCGGAGGATCCTTCCTTTTCAGACCTCTTGAGGACCTTAATAGAACACTTCGATTGGGAGTCTTGAGGACCAGGATCCTATGCAGCAGAGGCTAGTGGAGCATCTTGACTTACTCTCCGCCGTCTATTCCGGTCCCCCATGGATAGGTCCTCATTAAGACCTCACCACCACCACCATCTGGCAGATGCCTCATTCAATCCCAGCTGTCCCCAAGAGGGTGGACAGGCTCTACTGGGTGCCAAAGGACACACCTTTTTTAAAGGCTCATCCTAAGGCAGATTCTGTGGTTATCTCTGCTGGTCATGACTGCTCCACAGCTCCCAAGCACATGAGCATGACACCTCCTGACAGAGTCGAGGCTGATGGACCAGTTCGGGAAGAAGGTCTACTCATCAACCACGTGTGCCCTTCGCTCCACCAAAAACAGACTATGGCCATGCTAGAGGCGAGGGTCCAGTCTATGGACCCTTTGCCCCTTAAGGAGGAACTTGCCAAGGATCTCCACCTCGCCAGAATGATCTGCAGGCATGCTGTTCAAGCCACCTACGACTGTCGATTCGGTGGCCCGTACCTCATCAACTGCCGTTGCCCGTAGGCAGCATTCCTGGTTTTCTCTCTCGGGGCTCGCCAACAAAGTCCAGTCGGCAATTCAGGATGCCCCCTTCAGGGGCTCAGTCCTTTTTGGGGGAGATACCAAGGACATCATTAGGGATGTACAGGACAAAGGGGTGGCACTTGGATCCGTTCAGTCCATGTACCGATCGGGCACCCAACAGCAGCAGTAGCCCTTTCAGAAAAGGACCGGGAGGCAGCGAAAAAACGCTCAGGCACGACTCCAAGGTAAGCATAAGGCCACGGGTACCGCTACTCCCCCTGCTCCCAAGAATCTGCGACGTTCGGAGGGGACCTCCTCCCGTACGTCACACCACTTCTTGACTCTCCAGCCCCACTGCACCCTCAGTCTCATGACGAGGAGCAGGTGGGGGGGGGGAATCGCCTGCCACGCGCAGGAGTGGAGGGCGATTGCCTCAGATGAGTGGGTCCTGCAGCTAGTGTCTGTCAGACACACCGTCTAGTTTCTGGAGATCCCTCTGGATACTCCTCTGCAGAAGTCCTCTTACTCCCGGGACCAAGCCCTTCTCGTTCATGAGGAAGTCACTGTGCTCTTGATCAAAGAAGCAATCGAACCAGTTCCCTTCGGGCAAAGGGGAAAAGGGTTTTACTCCCATTTTTTCCTGGTTCCAAATAAGACTGGGGACTTCAGACCCATCCTCGACTTGAGTCAACTCAGTCAGTATGTAGAGTACAAGAAGTTCCGCATGCTGATGCTCCAGATCCTTTTTCCTCTCCTGTTGGAGAATCATTGGCTCTGTGCCCTGGACTTGCAGGATGCCTACCTGCACATCCCTGTCTTCCCCAGCCACCACCGTTTCCTGTGTTTTGTTTCCAGGAAAGCATTTCCAGTTCAGGCACTCCCTTTGGTCTGTCTTCGGCACCTCAGGTTTTTACCTAGTGCCTGGCAGTGGTGGCAGCGTTTCTACGCTGCAGGGGTTTCACGGTGTTCCTTACCTGAACGACTGGCTAATCTCAGCTCCATCCAGGGATCTTTTATTAGAAACTCAGTCTTTCACACTGGACCTCTTCAACTGACTGGGGATAGCGGTCAAGCGTCCCAAGTCGTCCTAAGTACCTTCCAGAGACTGCAGTTTATTGGGGTGGTTCTGGATACAGTTTAGTGCAGAGCCTTCCTTCCTCCCACACAGGTGGAGACCTTAATCAACCAGACTCGAAAAGTAGCGCCTCTCAGGAACTTTCCTGCCTGGGAGGTCCTTCATCTTCGGGACTGATGGCAGCCTCCATCATGACCGTTCCCCTAGCAAGGCTACACATGAGAATCACTCAGTGGTCATTAAGGGTGCAGTGGGATCAGCCTTTAGATGACCTGGACCATCCGGTCTTGGTCCCTTCAGCGGTCCAAAGGGATTTACAGTGGTGGGAGGATCCTCACAGTCTTTCCCTGGGACTTCCATTCCAAAACCCTGCATCAGCAGCTACCCTCAGCATGAAAGCCTTGAATATGGGGTGGGGGGCTCATCTGGGGAGACCATCAAGCTCAAGGCCTTTGGACAGGCCTGGAGACTTCTCTCCACATCGATGTTCTGGAGCTCAGGGCAGTCCTATATGCCTTTCAGACCCTGTTACCCAAGGGAACACTGCTGATCCAGACAGACAGTATGTTGGTAGTTTGGTACATCAATAAATAGGGAGGAACACGATCATACCCTCTTTGCAGGGAGGTGACCAGTGTGTGGAACTGGGCAGTCCAGCACCTTCTGGTCCTGGTGGCCGTGCATGTTCGAGGGCGTTCTAAACGTCCTGGCGGACATTCTCAACAGAACTCGAACCCTCGCCCAAGAATGGGAATTGCATCAGGAAG
Source organism: Neoceratodus forsteri (assembly GCA_016271365.2). Taxonomy (NCBI): domain Eukaryota; kingdom Metazoa; phylum Chordata; order Ceratodontiformes; family Ceratodontidae; genus Neoceratodus; species Neoceratodus forsteri. The sequence continues at coordinate 13,183,047 of CM057458.1, forward strand.
TAGTGGACTCCATCTTCCAGAATTGGGGACGTCCAGTAATCTACCTCTTCGCCTCCCAATCCAACACAAAACTTCCCAAGTTTTGCTTGATCGTTCCAGAGCACAGTGCTTTCTGGAACGACTCACTGTCTCTATCATGGACAGGGACATTTTTGTACGCTTTTCCTCCTTTTCCCATTCTGCAGAGGGTTCTCCTCAAACTTCAAGCCAAGGGAGCAAAAATGATCCTTATTGCCCCTCTCTGGCTGAGACAAATTTGGTTCCCGCTGTTACAGCAGCTCTGCAGGGAACCACCGGTTCCACTTCCACTGACTCACGACCTCCTGACTCAGGATCAGGGCAGGCTGGTTCATCTGTGGCTCAGGACCCTGCATCTTCATGCATGGCTCCTTCAGACATAGCAATTTCTCGATTTGGGGTCTCCTCTAGAGTGGCTCAGGTCCTTATCGAGGCTAGGAAACCATCCACCTGTTCCACTTGTGCCATGAAGTGGAAGCGGTTTTCGATCTGGGCTACCGCTCAGGGTTGGGACCCTTTCTCCTGTTCAGCCCCTCAAGTCATGGAATACCTCCTTCATTTATCAGATTCCGGTCTATCCTGTTCTTCTTTGAAGGTCCATATCTCGGCCATTTCTTAGTACCACGAGCTAGTGGATGGTAAACTCATGGCTCAGTTAGAGGTCTCAAAAACCTTTCTGAAAGGCATCCTCCGTCTGAAACCCCCTCCATTCGCAGCCCAACTCCACCTTGGGACTTGAACTTCGTCCTGGAAAAGCTCACCCTTCCTCCTTTCGAACCGGCTATGAGCTGTGATCAGTGCTTCCTTCATGGAGGATGCTTTTTCTGGTGGCTATCACCTCCGCCCAAGGATTTGGAGCTTCACGCCCTAGTCTGCAAGGAGCCATATTTGATTTTCCACAGGAACGGGCGGTCCTTAGGACACATCCGGGTTCCTTCCCAAGGTGGTGTTGGAATCCTCTGAACCAATTAGTAGAGCTTTCAGTTTACTACCCATCCCCTTCTAATAAGGTGGGCCTCCTTCACATGATGAATGTCAATCGGATCCTCCAGTGCTATACTCACTGGACTAAAGAGCTCCGTTCTTGCGATCAGTTATTCATTTCCTTTGCCTTGAGGTTGAGGAGCAAACCAGTTTCTAAGCAGGGCCTTTCCAAATGGTTAGGAAACTGCATCCGGTACTGTTACCAAAAGTACTATAAGCCTCTTCCGGGTTCCATAAGTGGTAATTCTACTAGGGGCATGGTTGCCTCTGCGGCCTTCCTTAGAAACGTTTCCACAGCGGACATTGCACTACCGCTACTTGGACTTCTGTCCACACCTTTACCAAACATTTCGGTCTGGACATTGCTTCTAGGCAGAGTTAGCCGTCCTGCAGGGCCTTTTGTCATAGGCTGGGTCCATGCTAGACTTCACTTGTTCTGTTAGAGTTAGCTTCCTCCTCCCTACTTTCTCTCGGCCTCTGTTTGGAGGGACTGCTTGGGACTCTGTCCTATATCGATGACCTACTGAAGGAACCCTCTCGAAGAAAAGATCGTACAGTTACGTGAAGACTTACGTAACAGTAGATCTTTGAGAGGTTCCTTCAGTAGAGTCATATTTTCCCTCCTCCTTCTCCTCATTTTATGTTTTACAGGGACTCCAATTCCTGTTCGCTCCTGCTGCGTGGCTTCTTGCTGGCTCCGGCGAGAGAACTGGAGGGCGGGCGTGGGGACCGCTCACTGTATACAGTCACGTGATGTCGGGTGGGCGGTCTACCATCAGGTATTGCTAGAAAAGTCTGCCGTGCGGCCCAACGCCAGGTGTTGCCAGTCCTATATTTGATGACCTACTAAAGGAACCTCTCTCGAAGATCTATGTTACGGCAACTTCCTACGTAACTGTACTTTGCACTGAGATGGGGTGCATGGATAAAAGTAAGCATGTCATTCAGACAAATCCAGCACTCACCACTAAAGAAAAATAAAGCAGACTGCTCAGTGATTTCCAAAGGTGCCATGTGCTCAGCTCCAGGCAGTTCGGATAAGAATCCTTTATCAGTGGATGTGATGTTACAACCAAAAAACAGTCAATATATACGTAAGCAATGATGACATCATAATGATACTAAGCGGTTAAATGATACACACAGGAGAAGTGATCAGTTAAAAACATGATAAACAGACACTATATTAAAAAAAAAAAAAACAACAACTGAGGAACAAAAATGTTTAAAACAATTAAAATCTGTGAAGGCCCTGAGACAAATCAGGTCCATGTGGCTTTCTTATTCATTGTTATGTAGTCTATATCTAGAAAAGAAATGTATAAAAACAATTAGTATTAGCCTAATGAAATCCATAAACACAATTAAATCAGCACTTTTAGCACCCCATTTCATGAACACAGTGTATAAAGGTTGGGGTATACTGCCCTAGGTATGAAAAGAGTATGTTGCAGAAATGTACATTCTGCAAACTGTGGAAATAGCCATTTACTTATTTTCTTTAAAAGAGGGTCAAATCAAATCTCTCATTGAGACCTGGGTATTCTCTTTCTGGGATCTGGTGGTTGAAGTCACCACCCTCTGGTTTGCAAAAACTCTTTCAGTCCCTCTGAAGGAAAGATATGTTCTCTGTTAGTGCTAGAACATACATGTTGGGCAGTAGCATAGGTTAAGTTGCCATTTTTCGTTCGCTTGCTCAAGGAGCGTTTTGAGGAAGTAGCACACTTTGGAGGTGTGCCTCTCCCATCAATACACTGCTCCCTTGAGCAGGCGTGGCGATAAGTGCACCAATGGGTGCAGGAGCTCTATATGACAGCGGTGTTCCTCTGCTTCAAAGCAAAACACAGCCATCTGAACACCGCGTCACCGTCCCGTCCCTTCGCGTCATGCGCTCCCCAAAAAGCTTTGGTGCCATGTCTGAGAGCCCACTCAGCATGGCAAACATTGTTTGCCAACTGGGGTGCCCAATCCCGTCTGCTTCACACCCCCAAGCCATCCTGCTGCCATGCTGGGAGCCCACCCCAGCGTGGCAAGCGTTCCTTCTCTTCGCCAGCAAGTGCCCAATCCCCATCGGCTCCTCGAGAGAGCGCTCATCTTCTGCCACGCTGGAGCCCACCCCAGCGTAGCAAATCCGTCGTCGTTTTTTTTACCTGTAAAATAAAACGGTCCGCGGGCGTGTCTCCCGCCCCTCCCACAACACGCACCAACCCACTGCGCACTCCAGCCTCCTGATAATAACCTCACCTGCTTGCCTCCAGACTCCGCGCGACAATCTTCGGTGGACCGGGACCACGCCTGCACTCTTCAAATCTGGCAGGATGGTCTGCATCTGTCTAGGAAGGGAACAAGTCTTTTGAGCAATCTGTTTAAATGCTTCATTGGCAAGCTTTTAAACTAGTCAAAGGGGGAGGCACTGACAAGCAACAGAAAAATCCCAGCCTCTCCCTACAAAACGGGGTACTAAATGAGAAAAAGACCAAGGTAGAATGGTCAGTGGGGGATGCTGCAGCAGAAGGTAAAGCCATCAAAAAATGGAGAGCAATGAGTACCAATGCCCATAGTCTAGGTAACAAGCTTCCTGAATTAGTGGCCTTGATGGAGGAGGAACATCTGGATATCGTGGCAGTCACAGAAACATGGTACACACAAAACCATGACTGGGATGTAAACATACTAGGATACACTATCTACAGGAGGGACAGGGAGGGTAAAAGAGGAGGAGGAGTAGTTCTTTACATAAGGGATGGAATAAAAGCAACAGAACAAAAGGGTAAACAGGGAGGAGAAGCAGCACTGTGGGTAAATTTGGAGACAGGCAATGGCACCACAATCCGCAAGGGTTGTATACAGACCCCCTTCTCAGGGGGAGGAAATGGACAAGGAAATGATAGAAAGTATACTTAGAATGGCAGAAAAAGGGGAGATATTGCTGATGGGTGATCTGAATATGCCAGATGTTAACTGGAGTGCAGTTGCAGCTGCCACTTCGAAGAGTGCAGTTATTCTAGATGCCCTACAGGGGGCATGCCTTAGACAACTAGTACTGGAGCCCACTCGAGAGGGAGCAATATTAGACTTGATACACTCAAATGGAGATGGAGAGGATCACAGATGTAGAAGTGGGTAGCCATCTGGGAACTAGCGACCATCGAACAGTATAGTTCAATAAACACAGTAATAGAGTCAAGCCATCAAAGACAAAAGTACTGGACTTTAGGAGGGCTGACTTTGCCATAATGGGTGAGTGCCTAAGGAATGCACTAGCAAATGGGCAGGAAGGAGGGGTGGAAGAACAATGGGGAATAATAAAACTGCCATCACAGAGGTAACGAGCCTTTGTGTGAAGCAAATAAACAAAACAAGACGATGTAAGAAACCACTATGGTTCTCAAAGGAAGTGGCAGTGAAGGTTTAAGAGAAAAGAAAGCATTCAGGAAGTACAAGGAATCGCAGAAGGAGCAGGACAGAGAACTGTATCAGTTAAAGCAAAAGGAGGCTGGAAGGCAGTCAGAACAGCAAAGGCCCAAACTGAGGAAAAGACAGCCAACTCAGTTAATAAGGGGGATAAAACCTTTTATAGGTACATCAGGGAGCGAAGGAAGACCAAGGGAGGGATAGTGAGCCTTAATAAATGGGAGGGAGGGTGGGCAGAGGGAGACTGTGAAAAGGCAGAGATACTAAACAAATATTTTTGCTCAGTATTTACAAAGGAAGAGGGGGAGGTACATAAAACAAACAGTAGTAGCACTCTGGATACAGAAGTTGATACCGGCCCATTTACAGGAGAAAGGGTTCTGAAAGAACTCTTAAAACTGAAGGTGGACAAAGCAATGGGGCCTGATGGGATTCATCCCAGAATTCTAAAAGAACTAAGGGTAGAACTAGTGACACCACTGACTACCCTTTTTAACAAATCATGGAGGATGGGGTGGTACCCGAGGACTGGAGGAGGGCAGATGCGATTCCCTTCACAAAAGTGGGGCAGGCAGAAGCAGGAAACTATAGACCTGTTAGTTTAACCTCAGTGATAGGGAAAATGATGGAATCACTTCTAAAGGAAAGAATTGTCGAGTATCTAGAGGCCAGAGGGCACAGGACCCTAGGCAGTATGGATCAAGAGCGGGAAGGTCATGCCAGACGAATCTGATAGATTTCTGACTGGGTGACCAAAGTAGTAGATCAGAGAGGGGCTGTGGACATGGCCTACCTAGACTTTAGCAAGGCATTTGACACAGTCCCACACAAAAGATTAATATACAAGTTAGCCAGCCTGGGAGTGGGTCCCAAGATGACAGCCTGGGTAAACAATTGGCTGGAGAACAGGACACAGAGAGTTTTATAGTAAATGGAGTCCACTCAGAAGAAAGGAGGGTTACTAGTAGGGTACCGCAGGGTTCAGTATTAGGACCGGTCCTCTTCAATGTCTTTATAAGCGACATTGCAGAAGGACTGGAAGGAAAAGTATGTCTTTTTGCAGACGACACTAAGATCTGCAACAGAGTTGATGCACAGGGTGGGGTGGAAAGGATGAGAAGGGACTTGGCAAGGTTAGAGGAATAGTCAAATGTATGGCAGCTTAGATTCAATGCTAAGAAGTGCAGGGTAATGCACCTGGGAAACAAAACCCAGGGAAGAGTAACAATGGGGTGAGATACTAACAACAACAAAAATGGAAAGGGACCTGGGGGTAGTCCTATCAGATGACCTAAAGATGGGCAAGCAATGTGAGAGGGCAGCAAGGAGGGCTGGGGGGATACTGGGATGCATAGGGAGAGGCATCACCAGTAGAAAACGGGAAGTTGTTATCCCTCTGTACAGACAGCTGGTGAGACCCCATCTGGAATACTGTGTGCAGTTCAGGCGACCCAATCTCCGCAAAGACATAGACAGGATGGAAGCTGTCCAGAGGAGGGCAACTAAAATGGTGCAGGGTCTGCACCGGAAGACAGATGAAGAGAGACTTAAGGAGCTTAATATGTATAGCCTCGAGGAAAGGAGGGAGAGGGGGGACATGATAGAAACTTTCAGGTACCTCAAGGGAATCAACAAAGTCCAAGAGGGTAGCATCTTTCAAAAAAAGAGGTGTGCATGAACAAGAGGCACAATTTGAAGATTGGGGGGGAGGGGCGGCTCAGAGGTAATTTAAGGAAGTATTTTTTCACAGAGAGGGTTGTGGATGCATGGAACGGCCTTCCGGAGGAGGTTGTGGAGTCAAAATCAGTGGTGGAATTCAGGCATGCATGGGATAGTCATAAGGCAGTTCTGGGGGTGGGGTAGGAAGAAGTAGGCTGCTGGTTAACTAGGATCTGCAGCTTATCCAGTAGGTAGGAAATGGGCAGACTGGGTAGGCCAAGCGGTCCTTATCTGCCGAAATTCTATGTTTCAAAGCGACATGAACTGAGGAAATGCCGTAAGCTGTATAATGGGCTAGATAGAGGGTTTCAACTTTATTAGATATTCATTTTTGAATTTTGCACCAAATTAACAGGTTTTAGATTCTTTCATGAATGATGTCACTGTCATGTCATGATTATCTTCATGGTGATTTCGCAGGCACTGCATGAAATCACCTTCCGGCCTTAATAACGCCATGACAGTGACATCATTCATGAGAAGGGGTCCCAAAACCCATGTTGAAAATTGGTGAAAAATTCCAAAATGACTGTTTTACGAAAGCGCATGTTGGCATTTCCTACGCACACTGTGACGCTTGTGAATTTTCAATATTTTCACTCCAGATTTTCAACATTGCCATTTTACCACACCTCCTTGTGAGCAATGCAGCTGTCATTTTACATCTTGCCCATAACGTGTTTCCGCCTATGAAGCACAATGGCACAGTCGGTGCGAACTCAGTGTATGGGACACATTAAGAAAATCACAGTGTCACTGTTCATGAGCAGAGATCTTAAATGAGCAGTTGCAATTGGTGAACAAATTTCTAAAAATAACTGTTTTACTTGTTATATTAGGCAGTCTTACGACTCTGGTAAGTTTCCATGCATTTCAATATTTTCACCCAGATTTTCAACATTGCCATTTACCACACCTCCTTATGAGCAATACAGCTGTCATTTTCACATCCTGCCCAAAACGTGTTTCCTCCCATGTAGTGCATAATGGCGCAGTCGTGTGCAAAATCAATGTATGGCACAGTAAGACAATCACAGTGGCGCTGTTCATTAGCAGAGGTTTTAAAATGCCAATGTTGACAATTTGGTGAAAAAATCCTAACAATGACTGTTTTCTGACGTGCATTGCACAGTTCACTTGCACGCTCCTAGGTTGTTAATTTTCAATATTTCCACTCCAGATTTTCAACATCGCCATTTTACCACACTTCTTATAAGCAGTACAGCTGTCATTTTCACATCCTGCCCAAAACGTGTTTCCGCCTATGTAGCGCACAATGGGGGTAACAAAAAGGTCATGCTGACAAGTTAGTTCCAAATACCAGCAATTGCACAGGGCATTAGGGTAAAGCACCATACATGCCAAACACCACTGCAAATACCTGCAAGTGAACGTTCGGCATTGACAAATGCTTGTTGATACCCCTACAGTGCTTCCCACTCTGGATTTGAAATTTCTCTTTTTTTTTTCCAATATAAAAAAAAAAAACCCACCACATGTGCATTCTGCTTGGTATATCACTCCATTGGAGTCACATGTAATGAGTTGTCTGATCTGGTAGGACTTGCCAGAGTGGGGGTGTTTTAAATTCCTTACATGTAATAATCCTGTTACAGTAAGTGCATTTATGGCACCTAAAACAGCCAGTGCTGGGTTTTATCCATGTTTGTGTCCTGAGGGAAGAGTCTGCCTGTTGTGTACTAGGCAGTCTTTCAGGGTCTCTGCTTGCCTGTATGACATCCTAGTAGGGGTGTCATGGTACGGCTGTTTGTTCCAGTCATCTGCCCTTGTAGCCAAACCCTCTCTGGATGCTGCTGACTTGTTCTTGCAGCTCAGCGTAAGCTGAATGCTGCCGACAGAGCCGATCATTCGATGACGATAAAGGAGAGACTCTAGATTACAGACATGCAACCTCAACTGCGTTATAGCAGTGCCTTTTATGGCTGTTTTAGTATAACTGTTTCAGTTTTCTAGTAAAACCTGTTATTCTAAAATGCTACTCTGTGCTAGAACCCTACAACTAATTTTAAATTATGCCACTGTGTTCACCAACCTGCGGGGTTTGTTTTTGTGTATGCACCAATCTTATTCCATGATTTAGGTTTTTCTATTTTAATGATAATCTTTTTTTATTTATTATTTTTTACTAGGAGAGACTCACTAAGCTGAAAGCTTGTTTACAGGTGTGACCTGAGAGCACAGGGAAGTTAAGTGACTTGCTCAGGATCACACAGTATGCAAGTGAGGAAGTGGGGGCTGTGGGACTCAAACCCAGATCTCCAGGTTTGCAGCTCAGAGCCTTAAACCACTGAACTATACTGCCTCAAGGGACATTTCTACAGGAGCACAATTCATTTTTAAAGGGCACCTTTCGTGCACGGTCACATAATGCTCCCCAAAAGTCAGTTACTTTTTGAATACTTTAGAGTGCCGAATTAAACAAATCATGGCCCATGTTAGGACAGCAGTGGCCTTGATTTGTTGACTTCGGCACGCCAAAGTATACAAAACATTAAATTAAAAAAATGGCCCTAACATACGAAATTGCCAGCAGAAACAGGCCTCCCGGTCTATCGAGTCTGCACGCGTGTGCAACTAGCACCTCATTTCGCAGCTGCCCCTCCCGTCCCCCACTTCCCAGTATCTCTTCCCTTTACCCTGCCCCAACCCCTCTTGAAACTGCCCACTGTCTTACAGGACACTGTCATCTGGTAAGGTGTTCTATTTGTACACCACTTCTTCAGTGAAAAAATGTCTCCTCATCTCACTCCTGAACCCCCATCTCTGTTCATGCCCCTCGTGTCCCTTCACCTTCTCATCTGGAAAATCCCTTCTGTGTTGTTCTTGTTTATTCCTTCAGATACTTAAATGTCTTGATCATGTCGCCCCATCCCTCCTTTCCTCCAGTGAATACATATTCAGTTCTCCCAGCCTGTCCTCGTAGGGATTACTCTTTAATCCCTGGATCATTTTGTGGCTCTTCACTGCACCCCCTCCAACAATCTGATGTCCTCCTTCAGGAACGGGCGCCAGTACTGCACGCAATACTGTTGGAGCCTGACCAATGGACTTACACAGGGGCAGGATAACCGCCCTCCTTCTGGAAAAGATCCCTCTTGCAATACACCCCAGCATTTTGTTGGCTTTTGCTGCTGCTTTCCTGCACTGAGCAGAGTGGTTCATGCTTCCCGTAGTGATCGCTCCTAAGTCCTGCTCCTCCTTGGAGCTCCCCAGCTGTACCCCATTCAAGTGATAATCCTTCCCCTGGTTCCTGGCTCTGAAGTGCAGAACCTTGCACTTCTTGGCACTGAACCCTAACTGCCATGTTTCCACCCACTCCTGCAACTTAATTAGATCCTCCTGCAACCATTTTCCACTACTCCGCTTCATCTGCCACAGCTCCCGTCTTGGTGTCACCTGTGAACAGACTGATTCTGCTCCGTATCCCGTGTGCGGTATCTGCAGGACGGAGATGCCTACCAAGTGCCTGCCGCACTCTCCATATTCTTATATCAGGAAACATGCTAGCGCGGGGGAGCATCTCCAAATCCAGAACTGGAAGTGATTGGCCACTCTGCTCCACTGAGCCAAAATATTATCCCTCTCCTCCTGAAACCTTACCATCTAAAAAAAAAAATTATTTTTACATATCCTTGAACTCCGGGGCAGGTAAGGGTCCTTGTGGCCTTTAACAAAATAATACCACAAAAAGTGCTGTTTCTTACCTCTAGTCCTTTAGCATCAGTAACTTTTGCACTAAGCTGGCTAGGTACAACTGCCTTGGAGGTGTGCCTTTAAGAGAATTTAAATGTGCTTAGGGACAAACCAGTCAGAAGACAGGAAAGGGAGGAGCTGGAGTGAGAGCTGTTGAAGGCTTCAGAATTTTTCTCCTCATTGCACGCAACATTGCTCCTGAGGTGCTCTCAACTTTCCTTGTTGACAGCCTCCTAGTGCTTATCTGGGTAAAGTTTTCTCATATTTCATTTCTAATAGTGTGCTGAGTGAAAGTTTTGCATTTTCGTAGCACCGTGCTACTGTTTTATTTTTAGTGCGGTCACGCTTATTTTGACTTTTATTTTTACTGTACTAAGCATTTTAAACTCTAATTTTATCGAGTGTGCTTATTTTCAATGGTTCTCTTCATTTTTGGACAAATTATTTTGGGAACTGTCGAATTAGGGACAGCTGCCTTATTTTTCACCTCAGACCTCCGGGTTTTACCACGGCAACCCATAAAATTCAGATCCTAACAGTGCCTGGGAGTTTCTCTCAGGATTGGCAAATTAAGAAAACCCTTCATACATACACATATATTTGTACACAAATGAACTGGACCTACTGTATCCTCTGTCACAAGGCTGTCCATAAGGGTCCAGCAGCCACCTGAGGCAGTTGACAAGTACTGCTGGGTTTACTATTAAGATTCGCACTGGTATAGATCTCAGTTCTACAACCACAAAAAAAAGAAAGGCACTGGCAACAGACAGTGCTAATTAACTGGGCAGGACTGGCCGGTGGTGCTTTCACAGAAACCTGCACTCAGTTCATAAGATCCAGGGCTGGTTTGTTTTGCTTAAATTGGCAAACCTAGCAGACAAGGCTTTGATTATTATGGTTGAGGGACATAACAAAGGCTTCCGACTAGGGGCCATTCAAAAGTAATAAAATGTAAGGAGGAGCTGAGGAACCATCCAGATCCCAGCCAGAAATAAAGCTTCCAAATATGATGATCCTCACAAATTAAAACATAATAGAAGTGACGAAGGAAAGAAGCTATTTCAAGCTGCTGATGAAGTGGCTAAAAGAAACTCTGTCTAGACATAAATGTTCCTGCTTGCTCCTGGGAAAGCTAATAGCGAGACAACGGGCAGCTTAAACCTTTCTGAAAAAACAAAGTACTTGCTAAGTCTGCTCAGTTTCCATCTGTGCAAAATATGGAAAAAGCATGGCAGCTGTTTCCAGACCCTACAAAAGATGGGTCCTTTCTTTACTAAGGCTGGCAAGCACTCTTCCACAGTTCTTTCTCATAAACTGTGAGTGTGATTTACAGTGATGATAGATTATTTTATGATGCCCCTGCCTACAGAGGCTGCAAACACTCTTCTACAGTTCTCGCCCCAGAGACTGCGATGGTGATGCAGTGGATGGTAAATAATGTTATTCTGCCTCTTCTTACAGGGCTGCTATCACTCTTCCACAGTTCTTGCCCCAGAGACTGTGAGGGTGATACAGATGATTGAGATGTTTTATGATGTAGGGTCTAGAACTCCACGCATCCAAGGAGTTCCTCCTGTATGTCTTTGTTTATCCAAAACATATTGGACACCCTGGACCTCCTTCTCAGGAGTCCTTCCAAGGTGAGGACAAGGATAAAAGAAAAGATTACAGGGAGATGAAAGGTTCCACCTTCTAAAATCCCTGTCTATAATGAAAAATATAAATAAAATATCACACATGCTTCAAACCCCCACTTCTGTGGCAGAGGTTTACAGGCGGTCTGGAACTATTAATAAATAATTGCATAAATATGTCACTTGTTTAACAGTACTGAGTGCTTGCTGTACATCCCCACCATGTGAGTATAGTGCACCAGGCAGCTTGCGAGAAAGCTGAGCTCTCCCTGTTCTCCTTACCCCCCCCCCCGGTAAGGACTCCAGAAAATAGATTCTTAGTTACCCACAGATGCTTGTCAAAGTTTTGATCTACTTGGCTTTTCAGCCAGATATCATCTGAAAAAAGAAAGCACTGCAGAACTTTATACCGGTTCTTGGTGCAGGAGCTGGTGGTTGCGGGCTAACCTGCTCCAGAAGCTATGTAGTACCAGTTTTCCACAGGACAATAATAAGGATGCTGCCTCCAGAGTCCTGGCCTATGCCATCTCCCTCTGGCCTAGAACTACTGGTCTACCCTCAGACTCCCAGTTTAAAGCGATGTACTTTCCTTGTGATGAAAACATACTGATCGATTCCAGAACATCTCACTGCAATGAGGCCCCCTGCCCCACATAAATTCCTCCTGAGGGCATTGGGGGCAGAGTTTTTTCCCCAGCCTTCTCTCAGTACAGGGGTGTTTTCACAGTCTAAAGCCTGACATTAGTGTGGGCAGACCTCAGATGTACCCAGGTGTCTAAGCCTCTATCCTCAACACAAACATTTCTGTTGGAGTGGGAGGAAACAGATTCTAGCTTTGCGAATGGTGGAGAGGGTCCTTTGCCATGAAAAGAAGAAAGGGCCGCTACTCCATGTAATTCCTGACACAGACACAACTGGGGAGTGGCTTTCCATCTTGCTGTTAAAACCCTAATTCAGGATGGTCACTCTGCTGCTATTCATACAGCCCTTACAGTAGGGAGACGGGCTAGCCTCCCTGGTCCAAAAAGGGACCCCTTTTTTTTTTTTTTCCATATACCTTTAACAGGGTCTCACACAAGAGCAGTCTTACTGCGGCCCTTTGGCCTTTCTCGGCCCCAAGCGTCTTACAAAGTGCTGGCCAGTGGTAGCAGCATGCCTCAGGAATCTGAGCATCTCTAGCTACACCTAAGTTGCTGGTTAGCCTGCCAAATTCTCCTTGCCAGGTAAAGGAGTTCCTTTTTTTGCCCATACAGGGCTGTATCTGTAGTCTCGGGGTTCCCGAATAAATCTAAACAAAGTCCCACCGTGAACCCTCCCAGCATCCAGGAAGGATATGCCTTCCTTCCGCAGGCAAGAATTCAAGTTGTCTCTCATTGGCAATTTTCTTCATCCAGGGACAGTGAGACCAGCCAGCAAGCACTTGATTGGGGTTGAATCATTAACCATCACTGGTTCAGTATATGACATGGTCCTGAGCAAATCACGCCACTTTGACATTTCCTCATGCTATAGGGACACATGGCTTCAGTGCCTGCAGTGGTCCCAGGGTTCAGATACAGGATGCGTCACCAAAAGTCTCTTGTAGCTTGCTGGTCTCAGAAAGCAATAATTTTCAAAGCTGAAACCTCTGACAGAGCAGTTCCACAGATGCCTTCCCCCTCTGGTGGGCATCTGGACAGTACCTCAGTAAGTGGCACCTAGACTCTGCAGGAGTCGCAGTTAATCATATATCTTTAAAAAAAAAAAGAAAGAAAGAAATCGTTCTAGCTGAAAGCATTTGCTACTGTCATAAAAGGACAGACTTACAGAGTCGAGTAGACACTACTGCAATGGCCAGGTCCAGGAGTACTCTGTTCGCATGCGCTATAAAAATTGGTCTCTCGCCTTCTACCTGAGAGTTATCGTTTCCGCGATTCTCCTCCAGGCAAACTCAGTACTCTGGCAGATGCTCTAGTTGCATCAGTCAAGGCCAGAGTTAATGGACTCTGAACAAACAAGTACTAGCCACAGTGTTCAGGCGGTTGGGCACCCAGAAGTGAATCTGTTTGCCTCTCCCCTCAGCTTCCAGTTTCCTCAGTTCTGTTGCAGGCTGCAGCTCCGGGATAGCTTCACTGGATGCCTTGATCCTGGTCTGGTCAGTGAGGTTCTTACACACATTCCCTCCTTTTCCCGTGATTCTCAGGGTATTTCTGAAGCTTGTACAACAGTCTGCATTTATGATCCTGGTAGCTCTGGATTGGCCCAAGCAAGCCTGATACCCTGTTCTTCTTTCAGTGTCCTGCAGCAGTCCATTCGCTTGCCTTGAACTCACTTCCTGCTGACCGGAGTGCAGTATCCAGGCATACATTCCTTTCACCTCAAGACCTGCTTCTGAAACAGTTGGAGTCTGCATCCTCACAGTACTCTTAACAGGTCCTTAGGATACAGAGGGTGGTTAAAAAAAAATCAAACACTAAAAAGACTTGTGCAGCCAGATTTAGAAGGTTTCCCTATGGTGCAAGACCAAAAGGGTCGAATCTTGTTCAGTTTCAGACCCTCAGCTGCTAGCTTGCCTGGTACTCTTACAGGCATCTGGCTTGAAACCATCTTCTTTCAAGCTACACCTGGCGGAAATTTCGGCCTACCTTTCGGTGGGGAGAAAAAAAATCAGTTTTTCTCCCCACGCCATATTTAAACAGTTTTTCAAAGGCCTCTTGCACGTCCAACCTCCAGCCTCCAATCTGGGAGCCTTTTCCTCCTTGGAGCACAAACCTTTGCATAGACAGGCTCATGAAGCTACCATTCGAGCCTGTGTCCACGGCCCTCATCAAGTTTGTAACTTGGAAGGCAGGCTTCCTGGTAGCCATTTCCTCTGCCAGGAGGATTTCAGACCTATAGGCCCTGTGCACTGAGCCAAAATTACATCATTCCACACAACAATAAAGTTGAGCTCAGGACAAATAGAACATTTCTGCCAAGGTGGTTTCACAGTTCTACTTAAACCAGTCCATTACTCTGCCTGTCTTCTTTACCGAGAAATCCACGCCTGGTGAGCAAAAGCTCCATAGCTTGGATGTCAGAAGAGCCATCTTCTACTACCTAGAGCATACTAGGCAGTCCAGAGTGTCCTCCACTCAGTTGTTCCTCACCTACGGGGATGTAGGCAGGAGAAGACTAGCTACTAAGAGAATCATTTCCCACTGGTTGGTCTCTTGTACTAGTTTCTGCTATGAAAAAGCTGGTCACCAGTCTCCAGTGGAGCTCAGCGCCACTGCAGCCTCACTTGCAGTAGCAAGGGATATTCCCCTACTGGATATCTGCAGAGCAGTTACCTGGAAATCTGGGCACACATTTGTGAAATACTACAGTTTGGATGTGCAGACCAGATCTGATGCCAAATTTTGGCAGGACGGTTCTGCATAGCCTCTTTCCTAAGTAGGTTCTCTGCCCACCTCCCACTTGGTACCGCTCGGTAGTCTGCAAACGTTACTGATGCTAAAGGACTCCTGGGGTAAGGAGAAAAAATTACTTGCTGTAGTAATCTTTCTTCCAAGGGATCCTTTAGCATCAGTGAGCTTCCACCCTTTCTCCCTGGTTCACCTGTTGGAGAAAGGCTCTTTATCTCACCTTTTACCAAATTTGGAGTTTCTTACTGATGAGTTTTTAACTTGTGGTGTTTCCATTTCCACTTTTTGTGGACATTGGCATGTTTTTGAATCCTGTTGATTCTTTTTCTGGGCAATTGCCCTCGCTTTTCCTTTGAAAAAATTTTGAAGCCTTCAACAGCTGTCACTGAGCTCGCTCCCTTTCCTGTCTTCCGATTGGCTTGTCCCTAAGCTCATTTAAATTCACTTAAAGGCACACCTCCGGGGCAGTTGCACCTAGCCAGCCAAGTGCAAAAGTTACTGATGCTAAAGGACCCTTGGAAAAAGAAAATGACTGCAGTGTGTAGTTTTTCATAATGTTTTATGTTAACTGGATCCATTTGAAATTTTAAACATATCTTCAAACAACATGAAGTCTTGCTATATTATGACAAGTTGCAGTTTGTCCCACCACTAGAACTGCTCCGGAGGTGAAATAGTTAAATCCATTCCATGAATGGAACTTTGAACACGAGCTCTAAGATAGAAACTCTGTCTGTGTAGTTTCAAACCTGAACTGTCAGATTCTTTACTCCGCCTCACTGAACAGTCGAGATTTCTCCTACTGCTCTGTTCATTTCTCGGTTTAAACAGTGTTTTCTCGGTTCAATTCAGCGAGAATAGTTTCTATTTAACACGTAAAACCGTTCGTTCAAGCTCTGTCTGTGGTATCGTAAGTAATTTAAAATTGTATTTTCTGTGTGGAACTTGTAAGTTTATCGGTTCGGTTTTAAACCGATCAGCTGGGTTAAAAGCTTACAAATATTAAAGCTTGTCATTTTAGAGTGCGGTTCCCGGTTCTTATCGGTTCTAAAAAAAAAACAGATTTATTACGTGTTTTTTTTTTTTTTTGTTTTTTTTTCCAATACCCGTGACACGGTTAGGAACTGATAAGGGTGTCTTGCCTGGCACTGCCGTTCAAAGGGCAAGTTTTTCTGGTTAGGCTGGCATTATGTCTGAGAAACCCAAAAGAAAAACCGGGCCCACTGGGTTTCAACACTGTGATGTCTATGGGGAAGTCTTTGCCAAGGCTGACCCACACACTACATGTGTTTATTGTCTGGGGTTTGACCACCTCCAGTCAGACTGCCAGATTTGTAAGAATTTCCCTGCAGCCACCCTGGAAAAGAGATTGGGCAGGCTCAGGGAATGAGAGGCCAAAAAGTCTACTGACCCGGATGGCCAGCCTGGTTCGGTGCCAACCGATCAGAGGGAGTGCCCTCTGACCAGGCGAGACTTCCTCAGGCAAAGAAAAGCTGGTTCGGAGGAACCAGTTCCAGTAAAGAGAACAAGGAAGTCAGCAGGTTTGAGTCCAAATCCCTTCTCCAACTGCTGCAGAGATAGCAAAACTATTCAAATTGTCCAGTCACTGTCTCAGTCCCATCCGAACCGCAACTATCTGGTAAAGAGTCGTTCGTCCGGTTCCATCGGTTCAAGAATATGATGTTGAGGAGTTTTATGAACCAGAGGAGGGGAGGATGATTATGAACAGTATGACTGTGGCTGGGAGGGTCTGGTGTGCCCATTGAACGGACATTTCCCAGACAGACCTTTAGAATCTCCCCTATGCTTTCTAGGTCCCCTCTCATTTTATGTTTTACAAAAGTTGCTGAAACCCTCCAGCTTCCTTTGGAAGAAGCTGTGAATGAGCAAGATGAGCCTGATTTGTAGAAATGATGGATATTCCAGAGTCTAGGAGTTGTCTATTCCTTTGCATAAGTCTTTTAGGAAACAAACAATTAAAATATTAAAAACTCCTAATTCTGTGCCTCCTGTAGATAAAAAGATGGACAGAAGGTACACATTGTCAGGTCCTGATACAGAATTCCTTTCTCAGCAATGCAGTCATGTTGGGGTAGTTCAGGCTGCAGCCTGTGATAAAACTAATATTCCTGGCTTCCACATCCTCCTGACAAGGATTCCAGGAAGATTGATGCCATGGCAAAGAAACAGTACATGGCAGCGCCCTTGGGACTCAGGCAAGCAAATTATATGGCTTATGTAGCAAGCTATCAGAAATCTAGATGGGATACTGTTATGGAATTAGCCAAACAAGCCCATGGCCAGCTTGCTGGCAGGCTGGAACAGGTGGCTGCGATGGCATTGAGGCTTCTAAGGTGCAGTTTCATGCTGCTGTGGATGTTAATGATGTCTCCTCTAGAGTCATGGCCACATCTGTAGCTTTTGTAGGTTGGCCTGGCTCAGGTGTACTAGCCTCTCACAGGATACCCAGACTAAGGCTATGGATTTTCCTGTGGTGGGAAATTCTCTGTTTGGGGAGCAGACAGAGAATTATATGAAAAAGATGGATGAATAGGACTACTTACAAAAGTGCCCAAGCTAAGGAGCAAGCCACTCCCAGAGGCACACCCCAGGGTAGGGGTAGGGGAGCCTTTCCACCAAACTCAGGCCCTGCTTATGCTCAGAGGGGGTTCTTCAGAGGCAGAGGCAGACTGGGTGTGGGCAGGCCTGCTCCCACCCCTCAGCGTAAAGCACCTGCCAAGCAGGCACCCTGATGGGGTGCCCAGGGCCGATTCTCCTTTACCAGTAGGGGACAGGTTGGCTTACTTCAGTCAGAACTGGGTGTCTTTAACCTCAGACAAGTAGGTTCTGGAAGTAGTAAGCTAGGGTCTGGTTCTCAGCTTCAAAAAGTTCCCCAAGATGAGAGCCAGGCTTTTTCTACCTGCAAGTCCTTTAGAGACCCTTGCTGTAGAAGCAGAGGTCTCAACCCTGTTGGCTCTCAGAGCAGTAGAAAGGGTTCCTTCCCTGCACTGGGGCAGGGGTCTGTATTCCAGATACTTCCTTACCCCAAAAAAGACAGGAGAATGGCGGCCATCTTAGACCTCAGATATCTGAACAAGCATCTTTTGAAACCAAAGTTCAGAATGGTAACTCTGGCAATGATTTTACCTTCTCTAAGGGCAGGGGACTGGCTAGCTTCCTGGACCTCAGGATGCCTATTTTCACGTCCCAATCAGAAGCTCCCACGAAAGTACCTCAGATTCGAACTGCCCTCAGGTCATTACCAGTTCAGTGCAATGCCCTTCGGCTTGACCTCTGCTCCCAAGGTATTCGCAAATGTCTGGCAGTGCAGTGGCTCACTTAAGGAGGCAAAGGATTGCTGTTTTCCTATCTAGATGACTGGCTCATTGTAGGCCAGTCCCCAGAACAGGTAAAATCTCACCTGCAAGTCACCCAGCAGCTTCTCACCTCCCTGGGCTTCCTGCTAAATCTACCAAAGTCGGTTCTGGAACCAGTCCAGGTACTCACCTTTATAGGTGCAGAATTGGACACAAACCGGCCAGAGCTTTTCTTAACTAGAAAGGGTAAGGAACTTGGTGGCTCTGGCCTCCTCCTTCACTCATGGTCTCTCGACCAGCAAGACACTTTTGCAGCTCCTGGGGCACATGGCTGCATCCACAGCTGTAGTGCAGGGAGCAAGATTTCAGATGAGACATTCAGTTTCACTTGAGAACCTATTGGTCTCAGAGAAGAGACCCCTTTCCAAGCTGGTCCTAGTGATCGAGACCTGATCCAGGCCCTCCAGTGGTGGCAGGATCAGAGCAATTTAAGATTGGGGATCCCCTTCATTCCCCCTGCTCACACGTTGACTCTCACTACAGATGCTTCCCTCCTGGGGTGGGAGCCCTCATGGCGACTCTCCACTCAGGGAGTGTGGTCCCCCCAGGAATCTCTGTTCCACATCAATTTGCTGGAACTCAGAACTGTCTTTAGCACTTCAAGTGTTTTCTGCTTCTGTTCAGAACAAAGTGTTAAAGTCAGAACAGACAACACCACAACAATGTGGTACATCAACAAGCAGGGGGGCACTCGGTCTTCTGCCTTGTGCACCGAGGCAATGAAGTTGTGGTCTCTGGCCTATTCCCTGAACACTTCCCTCATAGCAGTTCACCTTCCAGGAAAGGACAGTGTTCTAGCAGATGCTCTCAGCAGGATTTCTCAGGGCCATCACAAATGGTCCCTGGATCCTCAAGTATCAAGATGGGGCACCCCTCAGATAGATCTTTTTGCAGCCCCAGACAATCACCAACTTCCACTGTTCTGCTGCAGGCCTCCAGTGTTGGACTCGGTCCCCCTGGACGCCCTCCTTCTGGATTGGGAAGGGAAGTTTCTTTATGCTTCCCCCCCTTCCCTCTCCTATTCAAAGTGTTGGTCAAAATCAGATCCCAGCCTTGCAGGGTGATTCTGATTGCCCTGGATTGGGCCAGGCAGCCCTGGTACCCACTCCTTCTGTCCCTGACAGTCAATCTTCCCCTGTGTCTCCCCAGGAGTCACAACCTATTATCCTGTGCCCAGGGGAGAGTTTGGTATCCAAACCTCAAATCCCTCAACCTCAAGGCCTGGCTCTTGAGGAGTTAGAATTTGCTGACTTACACCTCTCTCAGGGTGTTCTTGAAATTCTAAAGGCTTCTAGGAAGCCTTCCACTAGGGCTACTTATAATTCTAAATGGAAAAGGTTTTCCATTTGGTGTTCTGGGAAGCATATTTCCCCAGAATCTGCTGATTTGCCCATTGTGTTAGATTACATGGTCCATCTTAATTCCTTGGGCCTCAGACCAGCTACCCTGAGAGTTCATTTGGCAGCTGTCTCTGCTTTTGTTTCAGCAGGAAAGTCATCCTCTCTTTCCGCTCACCCTGTGTTTTCCAAGTTTTTTAAGGGATTACTCCATACTAATCCACCTTTTCGGGATCCAGCCCCTGCCTGGGACCTCAGTGTTTGCATTGCCCAGTTAATGCAACCCCCTTTTGAACCTCTGTTTTCTGCAGATCTGAAGTATCTAACTTGGAAAACTGTGTTTCTAGTGGCTGTCACTTCTGTTAGACGCATAAGTGAGTTGCAAGCCTTGTCAGTAGAAACTGACTTTATTTCTTTCCACAGGGATAAGGTAGTCCTCAGGACTAACAGGAAGTTTTTGCCTAAGGTGGTTTCAGATTTCCATCTTAACCAATCTATCTCCCTTCCAGTGTTCTTCACTGAACATTCCTCTTCTGGTGAGAGGAGATTGCACAGTTTGATGTTAAGAGGGCCCTTAGTTACTATTTAGAACGTACCAAGGGTCATGGTTCAATCCTCCAACTTTTCCTCACTTATGGTGAGGTTGGGAAAGGAAACCTGCCACTAAAGAGATCAATTGCCAGGTGGATTGTCTCTTGTATCCAATTTTGTTATCAGAAACTGGGCAGAGATCCCCCCTCTGGCTTGAGGGCTCATTCTACCAAAGGTACAGCTGTGTGTCTAGCTGCTGCCAGAGACATCCCTATATTGGAGATATACCAGGCTGCTACTTGGAAAACGGTACACGCTTTCACCAAGCATTACTCCCTGGATGTCCAGGCTAGGAGAGATGCTCGGTTTGGCACAGCTGTTCTTCAGAGCCTATTCCCTAAGTAGGTTCTGTCCCTCCTCCATGGAGGTACTGCTGTGTAGTCTGCAACTTGTCATAATATAGCAAGACTTCATGTTGTTTGAAGAAAAAATTACTCGACTTAGTAATGTTGTTTCTTCTAATGGAGTCTTGCTATATTATGACCTCCCCCCAGCCTGCCCCTCTCAGAACTTCTACTTGGGTATGGTGTGGGCAACCTAGTGTGGGTGCTATTTTATGCCCTTTTTAGGCGTTTCACCCCTTTTTGGGGTTTGGGGAGTGGTGTTTATTATTCTCTTGTGTTATTTCTCATATTGTTAAATCATATTATTAATTCTGGTCCCCTGACTTGAGTCTTTGGTGTTGGGACCAGCAATGGGTGTTATTATTTAGGTAGCCAGTTGGCTAGTGTAGGTTACAGCTTCCACACAGACCTTAGTGAGTTTTTGCTCGTAAAGATCTGACAGTTCAGGTTTGAAACTACACAGACAGCTTCTGTCTTAGAGCTCGTGCTCAAAGTTCCATTCATGGAATGGATTTAACTATTTCATCTCCGGAGCAGTTCTAGTGGTGGGACAAACTGCAACTTGTCATAATATAGCAAGACTCCATTAGAAGAAACAACATTACTAAGGTGAGTAATTTTTTCTTGTGGTTTACCTAAGATTGTCATTAGGACAGTCGGGGTGAGATAAAAGTGTACAGCCATGGGTCTTTTAAATCTACCCTACTGTATTTAGTTTAAACGCACTAGTGCATAGGATTTTAGGATTGACATAATCCTCCTGTAAGTTACTTTATGAAATTTCTGTACTGTAAGCATTTACATGTCTATTTTGAAGATAGGCATGCTTTCATCAAAGCAATGAAATAGGTTTATTGTAACCCCGGTAATGCTCAGAATATTCCTAACTTTATGCAGTAAGCCTGGAGGGTTGGACTGCCGGGAGGGACAGAACACATGCAAACGACTGAACACTTTGCACGCAAGCATATTTCAAACACTGTCTCTGCTAACTGCTTGTGTTCTAAACCTCTTCAGATTTTTCTCTCCGCCTGAAAAGTCTGGTCGCTCTGAGTTTCGTTCGTCCACTTTCTCCTACGTGAAGAAAGCTTCAAATATTACTGTAAGTATATATTTTTTTTCATTTACTGTCTCTACTATTTGTTTTGTATTATTTTTCTAGTTTACGGTTAAATTTGTTATTTTTCCCGGTTCCTCTCGGTTCGGTATAACTGTGGGGGAACCGGGTTAGTTTCTGTTAATATCGGGGTTCTCTGATTAAAGAACCGCCTTAGTCATATATTTAAAACTTGTTTTATTTAATTTGTTGTAACCGATAATTCTCGGTTACCTGAACCGCTGACCCGGTTCCATCCCACTACATCGGTTCGGTTCCAGAACCGATCATTAAAAGAAAAAAAAAAAAAAACTTTGTTAGGGGTTGGGTATTTTCTTTTTTCAAACATGTCTGAGAAACCCAAAAAGCGAATCGGTGAACCCAGTTTTAAAAACCGTTCCCAGTGTGGGGAAGTATTTACTAAAGCAGATAAGCACTCTTTATGTGTGATGTGTTTGGGTTTTGACCACCTTGAAGAGGAATGTGAAGTATGTGAAATATTCCCAGATAAAACACTGCAAAAATGCCTTGAAAGGCTCAAGAAAAAGTGTGCAACGGGGTCCCTCTGACCAGCCAATACCCCAGGAATCTGTGACTGAACCTACATCTGCTTCTGTGCCTGCCCCTGAGATGGGCGAAAAGGGCACAAAACGAACAAATGAACCGGTTGACTCCCCGATTCCTTCTTAAAGGATAAAGCACACAGAACCCCCACCTGCCATACCGGGGACTTCTGTGCCTGCTATGGTTGTACCAACGGCCCAAGAAATTGCTCAGGCCTTTAAGATAATTAAATCTTTACAAGCAATAGTTCCTCCTCAGCAGCTTTCTGTCCCTTCCCAGGGTCCCCAGGCTGGCAGCAGTGTGCATCCACCCCCTCAGGATAGAGGGGACCGTGGTGGTGGTGGTGGTGGTGGTGGTGGTGGTGGTGGTGGTGGTGAAGGAGGAGAAGGAGAAAAGGAAGAGGAATAATAATAATAAACCCCTGAACAGGACTTTGGTTCGCCTCCAAGGGTGACTGAGGATTTTCCATCCCATTTTACTTTTTATAAGGAGGATGGTAGATGCACTAGGCATCTCCACTACCGAACAAGTTGAGGAGGTAGAGTACTTAGAGATGATGGGGCTGACCTCCACAAAGGCTCTTCTCCTACTGGTGTACAAATTCTTTAAGAAGGATGCCTTAAAGATTCTCCAAACACCGAATTCCACTCCTCCCATAGACAGGAGGATGGACAGTAAATACCAGTTGGAGAGGGAGGGAGATGATTTTCTCTTCTCCCATCCAGACCATTGGGGTAATTCAGCAAGCTGCTTGCGACATGGCCAGGGTCCCTCTCTCCTCCCATCCACTGGACAAGGACTCCAAAAATTGACAGCATGGCCAGGGTACCTCTCAGCCTCTCTGGCTATGCGTCCGCTGTCTTCAGGGCATATGCTGCCCAGTATCAGAAGTCATTGTGGCAGTCAGTCCTGGCTATGTCCCAGAAACCTCCCTTGCCCTTGTCAGATGACCTGGCTGAAACTGTCAGGTTTGGGTTAGAGGCAGCTAAGTGCCAATTCCAAATGGCTGCTGACACCAATGACACTGCAGCCAGATGGATGGCGAATGCAGTGGCACAGAGGAGGTTTGCATGGCTCAGGGTCACAAACCTTACTCAAGATGCCCAGTCTAAGGCCTTGGATTTTCCTCTAGAGGAAACTCCCTCTTTGGGAGTCCAGTGTGGCATACATGAAGAAGATGGATGAGTATAAGGCCACTTACAGAAGCAACTCTGCCAAGGAGAGGTGTCACCATCCACCAGGCCCTATGGAAGGGAGGCAGGGCAGGTCCTTTATACCAGGCCCTTCCTCCAATCAGTGGCCTTACCCCAGTACCAGCAGTATCCACAACAGAGATAGTCCAAGGGCAGGGGAAGGAGGGGCTTGAGGTGAGGGTCCCAAGCTCAGCCTCAGCCTCAATCAAAATAGACCCCCTGAGCCGAAGGCCGCTTCCTCCCTACCTGTGGGAGGCAGACTGTCTCACTTCCTCCATGCCTGGCTGAACATCACCACAGACAAATGGGTTCTGGAGGTAGTGGGTCAAGGTCTGTCTCTGGAATTCAAATCCCCTCCTTCTCAGAAAATCAGAGTATTCAGCTCTCCCTCATTAGCAGACAAAACACTGCTAGAGTCAGAGGTTCAAAGCCTGCTACAGCTGAAAGCAGTAGAACAAGTTTCAAAGTCTCTGAGGGGAAGGGGTTTTTATTCCACATACTTCCTAACCACAAAGAAAAGTGGGGAGTGGTGGACTATTCTCGATCTTGGAGCTTTAAACAAGCATCTAAAGAGACAAAAATTCCAAATGGTAACTCTAGCTGTGATTTTGTCATTGCTCCAAAAGGGAGACTGGCTGGCATCACTGGATTTAAAGGATGCCTATTTCCACATCCCCATAAGGGATTCTTACCGGAGATATCTCAGATTCAGACTCCTTCAGGCCCACAACCAGTTTTCATCTCTGCCTTTTGGCCTTTCTTCGTCCCCAAGGGTATTCACAAAGTGTCTGGCTGCTGTAGTAGCACATTGTTCATTTGGGAGCTTAAGCAACAGGCTGGTAGGAAAGAGGTCTAGAGTTATATTCTGTTTTAACTGAAATATTTGAATAGTTTGTAAGTGAAATTAGTTCTATGTGTTAAAAATTATTACCTTGAATTAGAACTGTTACTTGGGCTGTGATATTGTAACTTTGGAGGCTTGGGGATAGTTGTTTGGCAGGGATAGTTAGAAGGAAATTTAAATGTGTAGTTTGCCTGGTGTTAGGGGGAAGGGACATTAGCTGCAATTACCTTGTCTTTAAACAGGAAATACCTTGGCTTTCATTGTTCACTTGGGAGCTTAAGCAACAGGCTGGATGGAAAGAGGTCTGGAGTCATATTCTGTTTTAACTGAAATATTTGAATAGTTTGTAAGTGAAATGAGTTCTATGTGTTAAAAATTATTATCTTAAATTAGAACTGTTACTTGGGCTGTGATATTGTAACTTTGGAGGCTTGGGGATAGTTGTTTGGCAGGGATAATTAGAAGGAAATTTAAAAGTGTTGTTTGCCTGGTTTCTTAAATACTGAAAAGCCACTGGGAGTTGGGATTGAAGGCTGGAGTATTTCTGTTTGGGACTGAAATTGAGCAACAGGAGCTGGTGGGCCTGTGACATCATACAGTACCTGATGTCTGCTTACACACACTGTTAGTGGGACCGAACACACACTGGACTGTATGTGTTTGTGAGACTTGGGAACTTTATTGGTGGGGTTGAAATTGGGTTTGTAAATAACTACAGTCAGTATAGAGAGAAACTGTACTCCAGGGGAAAGGGACTGAGAAAAGGGTGTGTGCTATTATAAACAGAGGGGGATAATCAGGGTGGCCATACTCCACCATGGCAGGCATCTTCGGAAGGGTTGTAGGCTGCACAGGCTGTGGGATGGCAATAATTCTAAATTGGGCCTGGAGAGAAGGAGGCTGCCCACTCTGTAGACAGCTATCTTGTATCAGGAGTGAGATATATTGGTTAAGGTGTAAGCTGTGGGAGCTGGGGGGGTGTCCAAGGATAAGGGGTGTGGATATGGGCAGCAGAAGGGTGGGGCTGAGGGGAGGCTGGGGCAACGCTCTGAAATTACAGGACGTTATGTTACAGCAAGCAGGAGGGGGATATTGGGGACAGAGGACCCTTAGATAGGAGTTGATGCTAAGGGGAAAGCGTGAGGTGAACATTCTGAATTCAAAGAGACTGGAGGGGAAGAGTCAGGAGGGGCTGTTGTGCAGAAGCCTAAAACAGCAGACTGTGGGAAGGGAGCTCCTAAGGTGAACAGTGCAAGAGAGGAAGAAGAGGGTCAGTTTAGAGATGCAGTCAGGGGAAACTCGGGTTACTTGATGGAGGCTGACATACTGTCACAATAAATTTGAGCTACTAAGCAACCTAGAGGGGGAGGAAGGGGTTGGTGGAAATGAGGAAACTTATACAGAGGCCGGGGGGAGGGAGTCGGATACCCATAGGGCATCACAGACCAGCTATGGAAAGGATAGACATAGTCCCAGAGGGAGAAGGGGAAACATATATGTTAAGCAAATGGGGGAGATGCAGCATATTCCAGACATGAGGGAGGAGAGCATGATTGGAGAGAAACTGGGAGACCAGGAGGTGGGAGAGGAGCCCCCCTTCAGCAGGGAGGTCAGTACCAAGGATGGGGCCCTAGCTAAAGGGGACCCACAGAGAGCCTCTGGAGGCAGGGGTACTATTACAAGGGGGGAGGATGGTGGTGTGGGGGAAGGGAAACCATCAGGGCCAGGATAAATGGTTCAGATAAGAGAGGGTTAAAGGGGACACCTATTCAGAGGGGGTTTGAGTTAAGTGGGCAAAATAGCAAGGGAGGCAGAAAGGGGAGGGTGACAAGGGGGTCTCTAATAAGGCAGGAAGACTCCCATGAAATTGAGATCATGAATGGGGGGCTGAGAGGGCATAGTGGAGGTAACCATAAGGATGATGGCGGTGTTAGGGTTCTGTTACTGGGAGACTTGATTAGGGTTATCCATTGGGAGGGACAGGGGGGTGGATGCCATAGCCAGGTGAAGGTAGTGAGCATCTCTGGGCTGACAGTGCACAGAGCAAAGTTCATGGTGTATGAAATGGTTAGGGATTGTGGAGGGAAACCGGATTTCCTGGTGCATTTGGGAACTAATGATCTAGAGGGAACTAGCATTTTGGAAATCCAAGCAAGGTTCCAAGAACTTGCCAGAGTCTGTCGGGATAATGGATGCAACATTTCCTTTTCGGAGATATTGCCAATACCAAAGGCCTCAGTGGAGAAAAAAATGAAGCTCAAGAGGTTAATGACTGGCTCAGGAAGTGGGGTGAAGAGAATGGGTTGGGGTGTTAGGGAACTGGAATGGAGTTTGGGAGGATAAGGGACTATATGCCAAGGACAGGTTTCATCTTGCCCCATTAGGAAGGAAGTCCTAAACAGGGGATGGCTGACTACATACAAGAAAGGTGGGTTTAAACTTGTAAGGGGGAAGGGATAAGGGAGGGCTGACTAGAAACCCCTCCTCCAGATGAGGAGAGTAGCCTTCAAGCCCAAGGGGAGGGGGGAAACAGACTGGAGGTGGAGGACAGGGAGGATGGAAGTATAAGGAATCTGGGTGGGGTTCAACAAAGAGGATCAGGGATAAGGGATGGGGGTTGGTGTTAGTAAATGCCAGGAGCTTGGGAAACAAGTTGCCAGAGTTCCAGGCCATGCTGTTCGAGGGGTGGATGTGGCGCGGTCATGAGACGTAACAACAAAACCATGACTGGGACCTAAATGTACGGGGTCCACTATGCTTAGGAAGGATAGAAAGGAGGGCAGAGGGGGTGGAGTGGCTATGTTCATTAGAGATGACACAGAAATTGCTATGGTAGAAGAGGCAGAGGGAAATGTGGAGGCCTTATGGGTCACCTTACAATCCCCAGCAGGAGATAAGGTCAAGCTGGGAGTAGCATATAGGCCCCACGGGATGAGTGATGTTCTAGAGGATGGTTTGCTGGACAACATCATTGCCCAGTGTGGTCCAAAAGGGGAAGGAGTGGTGTTGATGGGGGACCTTAACATGCCAGGTACAAACTGGGGAACCATGTCCTCTAAGGTGGCCAAGGAGTAGAGGCTGCTGGATGGCTACCAGGATGTGTTCTTAACACAGCATGTGATGGAGCCCACAAGGGAGGGGCATGTCCTGGATGTGGTTCTGGCAGATGGGGATCTGGTAAGGGACATGGTTGTACAGGACCCCCTGACTGGGAGTGACCACAATACAGTCTGGTTTCAAATAAGCATGGGGGAGTGGGGGTGAGATCTAGGACACTGGCAGTGGACTTCAGGGGTGCAGACTTTATGGACATGGGAAATATTCTCAAGGATCACTTGAAGGGGATTACCTCAACGACAAGTGTGGAAAGGAGATGGAGGTCATAAAACGGGACTTCAAGTGAGGCAGTCAGGATCTGCGCTAAGTTGAAACGTAAGGGAGCAAGGTCACACAAACCATGCTGGTGGTCCAGTGAGGTACAGGTAGCAGTCAGAGAAAAGAAGGCAGCCTATATAAAACAACAAGAGGGGATAGGGATAAGGAAATGTACCAGTTTGCTTCTAGAAAAGTCACCCGTGTGGTGAGGGGAGCAAAGTCCAGTAAAGAGTAGCGGCTGGCACAGGGGATACATGGAGGGGAAAAGGGGTTCTTCCGGTACATTGGGGAGCGGAGAAAAACTAAGGGCCATCTCAGCAGATTGAGATCAGGAGGAGGGTGGGTGGAAGAGGCGAGGGACCAGGCAGAGGTATTTAACGAGTACTTTGCCTCTGTGTTCACTAGGGAAGGGGATGGGATATCTACAAAGCAAGGCACGAAGGGGATAGAAGCGGCAGGGAGTGGGATCAGGGGAGCAACAGAAATGGAGCAAGAGGGAGGAAAAGGTACCCCAGGGGTGTCACATCTGGATAAGGATAAAAAGACCAGTAAGGTGGAGGGGATGGATGATGCTATCTCCGCCAGAAGGGTGTGGTTAGCCCTCAAGGCCCTAAAGAAAGACAAATCTCCTGGGCCGGATGGCATTCATCCGAGAACGCTATGGGAATTGGCGGACATACTGGCTGCACCCCTAGCGGAGCTTTTCAGCAGGTCACTTGAGACAGGGAGGATACCTAGGGATTGGCGAGAGGCACATGTGGTACCAATCCATAAAGGGGGGACGAGGGAAGTACCAGGTAACTATAGACCCATCAGTTTGACCTCGGTGGTGGGAAAATTAATGGAGAGTATACTAAAGGAACGATTGGGGGTGTACTTGGAGGAGGTGGGAGGTCTGGATAGTCGGCAACATGGGTTTGTGCGAGGTAGATCATGTCAAACCAACCTTGTGGAGTTCTATGAATGGGTAACATCAGAACTGGACAGGGATAAGCCTGTGGATGTATTATTCTTGGACTTCAGCAAGGCGTTTGACTCTGTCCCCCACAATGGTCTGGTGGAGAAACTGACGGGGTTAGAGTAGGCCGCTTGATGGTCAGATAGATTGAAACTGGCTAGCTGGACGCATTCAGAGAGTAGTGGTCTGTGGGGAGCCCTTTAACCCTTAGAGAGGTTGGTAGGGGCACCATAGGGCTTCGTGTCCTGGGTCCGATCCTGTTTAATGCATACAATGGACATCAGGGAGGGTATAGGTGTGAAATGAGTCTCTTCGCTGATGACTCCAAGATGGGAGCAGTAGTTGAGGGAGAAGAGGGGAGGTTGGCCCTGCAAGGGGACCTGGACACCCTGGAAAGCTGGGCTCACACATGGAATAAATAGGGTAAACATGGAGGGGATCTTTAGACTAAAGCAGGGAGGTATCACCAGAGGGTATAGTTTGAAGTTGGAAGGTGGAAGGGTGAGGGGGGAAGAGAGGAGGTTTTTCACTGAGAGGGTGGTGGACCCTTGGAATGCACTGCCTGGTGAGCTGGTTCAGAGATCCACAGTGGAGGGCTTCAGAGAGGGTGGACAGACACAGCACAGAAAGAGGATGTATCAGATGATGGCCTGTCCGGGGGTAAGTGATGATAGGGGTTTCTGGAGCACAAGGGATGGGAGGGTCTCGGCGCCCAACTAAGGATCTAGGTTCGAGCAGACTCGATAGACCATAAGGCCTAATCTGCTGGCAAATAGTATGTTAGTATGTATCTTCGGAGACAAGGTATCACAGTTTTCCCTTATCTGGAGGACTGGTTAGTGGTGAGAGAATCCCCACTGAAGGTACAGCAGGATTTAAGTTACCCAGGACTTCCTAGAGTCCCTGGGGTTTCTAATCAATCACAAAAAAGTCTACCTTCACCTCTGCACAGGTGTTGTAGTTCATAGGAGCAGAAATAAATGCCTTACAGGCCAGGGCCTATTTGCCTCTGGAGAGAATACAAAGCCTTCAGTCAGTGGCAAATTCCTTCAGGTTATACAAACCAAAAACTGTAAGACAGTTTCTCCAGCTGCTGGGCCACATGGCTGCTGCCATAGGCACAGTGCTGGGTTCCAGATTTCACATGAGGGACATCCAGTTCCACCCCAGGGCTCACTGGTGTCAGGAAAAAAGACCCTTTTTTCAGAACTCATTCCAGTAACAAGGGCACTGTTACAGTCCCTCTTGTGTTGGTAAGAGGAATCAAATTTAAGACAGGGAATCCCTTTTCAGAAGGAGAGTCCCTCATTAGTTTTCACAACAGATACATCCCTATTGGGCTGGGGCACCCATCTAGGGCAGCACACCACCCAGGGTACCTGGTCAGCTGCGTTGTCCCTTCAGCACATAAACTTGCTGGAACTCAGAGCAGTTTTGCTAGCTCTACGAGCCTTCTCTCCTCTAGTAGAGGGCAAGGTGGTACAGATCAGAACAGCCAATACCACCACAATGTATTACATAAACAAGCAGGGAGGCACCAGGTCAGGCCTCCTTTGTACAGAAGCCATTCGTATCTGGGCTCTGTCTTACTCTCTGGGACTATCCCTGCAGGCAGTTCATTTGCCAGGAAAGACAACATCCTGGCAGATGCCTTGAGTCTAATCAACCAGGCCCATCACGAATGGACCCTGAACAGACAGGTGATGCAGGTTATTTTCAGGAAGTGGGGCACTCCACAGGTAGACTGGTTCACATCCCACCAGAACCACCACCTGCCCCAGTATTGTTGCAGACCACGGGATCAGAGCACACTTCCTCTTGGTACCCTGACCTTGGATTGGTCAGGGAAGTTCCTATATGCTTTCCCTCCTTTTCATCTGGTTCACAGGGTACTGCAGGGTTTTAAATAATTGATTCGCAGTTTTTTTCTCGGGACAATACTAACTGTACAGAAAGCATTTATATAGGTTTTCTAGAAGTGTCATGTTTGTTAAACACAATGAGGTAAGTAATATGCATTTTCACAATGTTTTAGAACTTTTATGAACAAAACGCTAATCAATTTTTAGAGTTATTTAAAACCCTGTACTGCTCAAGCTCAGATCCCATGCAGCATCACTGATCTTGATAGCTCCAGATTGGCCAAGGCAGCCATAGTACTCTCTCCTGCTCTCCATGTCTGTCGCAAAACCGATGCATCTCCCTTGGAAGCACAGTCTACTGACTTCCAACCAGGGAACTCTGTTGTACCCGGATCTCAAGTCCCTCAACCTCAGAGCCTGGCCCTCGAGGACATTAAATATGCAAAATTGAACCTTTCTCAATCAATCTTAAGCATTTTAAGAGCTTATAGAAAACCTTCTACTATGAAAGCCTACTGTTCTAAATGGAAAAGGTTTTCACTTTGGTGCTTGAGCAGATCACTGATACCAGGCCAGGCTGAAATTTCAGTTGTCCTGGATTCTCTCTCTCACTTGCATTCCTCTGGTTTGCAACCCAGCTCTCTGAAGGTTCATTTGGTAGTTGTCTCTGCTTGCCTCTCTGCCGGGGCAAGGGTAACCTTCGCCTCGGATCCTATCTTTAAAAGATTCTTCAAAAGTTTGAATCCTCTACATCCCCCTCACAGGGCACCAGTGCCAGCTCGGGATTTGAATGTGTGTATAGCTAAACTCATGGGCTCTCCTTGAACCCGTGGCTACAGCTCCTCTAAAATATGTCACTTGAAAACAGTTTTCTCGTGGCAATGACTTCTTCATGAAGGATTAGTGAGCTTCAGGCTCTCTGTACAGATCAGGACTATATCTCCTTTCATAGGGATAAGGTAGTCCTTAGGACAAAGAAAAAATTTCTCCCCAAAGTAGTCTCGGAGTTCCACTTAAACCAGTCCATCACTGTCCCTGTCTTTTTTTTCACTGATCACGCTACCTCTGGTGAAAGAAGACTCCACAGTCTGGATATAAAAAGGGCTCTCAGTTACTACATGACTGCCACAAAAGGCCATAGACAGAACAGAAAACTGCTGTTCCTGACATATGGGGATGTGTAAAAAGGTAATCCAGCCTCTAAAAGGTCCATTTCTCGATGGATAGTCCAGTGTATCCATTTCTGTTACACAAAGGCTGGTAAGGAGCCCCCATCAGGATTGAGGGCCCATTCCACAAGAGGGACAGCTGCTACCTTAGCAGCTGCCAGAGATGTTCCATTACTGGACATTTGTAAAGCAGCTACCTGGAAGACAGTACACACCTTTACAAAGCATTACAATCTAGATATTTTGTCTAGGAGTGATGCTAGGTTTGGCACAGCAGTCCTGCAAAGTCTGTTTCCAAAATAAATTGTGTGCCCACCTCCAGTGATACTGCTTGGTAGTCTGCATAAAGTTAGGAATATTCTGAGCATTATAGGGGTTAGAAGAAAAAATTACTTACCATATGTCTTCTATATATCTTCTTTCTTCCCAGTGATGCTCAGATATTCATAACTTCCCTCCCTACCTCCCCTTTCAGAACTTCAGCCTCTGCACTCTGCATGCTGGTGCTACCATGGGTGTAGGCAGGCATACTCCATGTACTCCATGGTGTACAATTTTTTTTAAGGGGGGGCAGCAGATAGGCTCTGAATTGCTGCCTTTGTCCATGAAAACAAAACACAGAACCAGCAGAACCTTTCTGTGATTTTATTTATATTAGTCAAAACTAGAAGGATTGGTCATTGATACTGTCTTTACATCCCAAGGACTATACAGCCTTACAGGCTCTGGGCTGGTATGTTGGTGTCTTAAAGAGCAATGTATGGCATCTGTATTTATCCATGCATGGGGGGGGGGCAGCAACCAGTATCTTGAGGTACAAAAGTTGTATTTATTGAGCCAAACAGAGCAACAAACACGGTCCTGGTGTACATGTTTATATTGTCTGGCTACACCCCTGGGTGCTACCCTTATCACTAGACACCCTTGGAGTGTTTTTACCCTGCACCTGTCAGTAGTTTGGGTGAACAGGGTTCATTGTGTTTCTACCTTTTTGGGGTATTTATTTGTTCTGGCATTTTTTTTTCTAACCTTGTTGAATTGTTTCTCCAGTTGGAGTTTTTATGCTTACAAATTTATATTATTGGGAAAACCCCAATTTTAATAATAAAATTATAGTACTATGTTACTCTGGGACTACTTTCAGGCTCCTTTATAAAATCTGAGAAGGTTTAGAACACAGGCAGTTAGAGGCAGTGTTTGAAAGATGCTCACATGCAAAGTGTTCCATCTCTCTGGGCAGTCTTAACCCTCCAGGCTTACTGCATAAAGTTATGAATATCTGAGCATCACTTGGAAGAAAGATTACTATGGTAAGTAATTTTTTCTTACAGTAAAAATGACATGGCAAAATACATCCGCTTTCTTCTTGCAACTCAAAAAAATACTAAAATTAATATCCAAATTTCTGTGTGGAATACTAAAATCTGAAGCTTGGTAATGTGCCCGAAATACCATTATTTTTTTTAAGTAGAAATCGGAATTGCAAACCTTTGAGTCAGGGACTCATTTACAAAGGCTCCTTGTCATGAAACAGCATCAACACAAACGGACACAGTTGCATATTATACAGCTCAATATAAGGGACACTTTACATATACGTACATCGATACAAGGAATAGAGTTCACATGGGAGCTATAATCTATGCAGGTCCTATACAATGAAGTGTCTGAAATCGGTACCCAAGAGAACAGTTTCAACGCTGTAATACAGATAATAGATGGCAGCTTAAGACAGATGTGGTGAAACTTGAATTCTACCTGTGCAATGAATGCAGTAAATCATGTGCATCAGCCTACTTGCTTCCCTTCATTTTTTGCCTTCAGTGCACCCCCGTGCTGAATTTGTGCTGCTGTTTGTGTTGGGGTTGCTGCAGGCCTTTCACTTTAAGTTCGAACATACGAAAACTGCCAGCAGGTACAGGCCATGTGGTCCATCAAGTCTGCTCAAGTGTGCAGCTAGCAGACCATTGTACTGCAGCTGCGCTCTTTGAGCACATTGGCCTCGACTCCTCCTGATTTAAGGCTTGTGCTTTAATCATTACGCCACACTCCCTCCTGCACTATCCCAACCAGGCTGAAGAAATAAAAATAATGCTGTCTATTAGACTACTTTTAGAGGGCACACAATTGAGTGCTTGCTCTGCTCTCAGCATACATTCCACCAAAACTAACCAACCTGCTGGACTACATCAGTACTCTGAGTCTAAACACATAAATTGTTCTGCTAGGTGGCTTTAATATAAATTGGCTCGCACCTGCCTCCACCTCTATCAAGGATACCCTATCTGTTATCCATTTCTCCCAAATGGTGGAGACTCTGACACAAATCAACTAATAGACCGGCAACAGCACTCTACTGGACTGGGTGCTCACCAACCGTCCTGCTCATATCTCCAGTCTCACTGTTCTCCCTGAAGAGTGACTACTCCTCTGTCAAATGCAGCTGAAATAACTACTACTACTGCAAACCCCTCAACCAGAACCATAAAAAAAAACGGCTTCTACTAAAAGGTCACGTCCCACAAGTAAAGTCTGGCCTAAAACTCCGTGACTGGACGTACCTCCATAAAACCAAGGATGTGGACCACTTGACCTGTTTGTGTCAAAAATTAATGCCGTCTGTGACAGACTCGCACCAGTTACTACAAGAACATCCAAAGGGCCTTTTAACCCCTGAACTCCTGGAGCAACTTGCCTTAAGAGATCATATCTGGCAAATAGCACACGTGCAGGGGACTACAGCAAACATTCAGCGATATAAAGAGGCCCACAACGACTGTACGAAAGCTATCTGCCATGCAGAAAGTAAATGATACTTCTGCTATGGACGCCGATGACCTGGGTTTGGAAACAGACTCTGGTCATCGGAGGG